>CM040121.1:80402012-81602012 GCA_022559845.1 Amorphophallus konjac | reverse complement strand
GAGGGGGAGGGTGAGAAGGGGAGGGGGGTGTGGGCACCGTGAGAGGGGGAGGGGGGGCTGCCCCGTCTGCACTGGCACCGCCGCCGGTGGGGGGGGGGTGAGGAGGGGGGGCGTGGGCACTGTGAGAGGGGGAGGGGGTGCGTCTCCACCGTGAGAGGGGGAGGGTGAGAGGGGGAGGGGGGGCGTGGGCACCGTGAGAGGGGGAGGGGGGGCGTCTGCACTGCCGCCGCCACCGCCGGTGGGGGGCGGGGAGGGTGAGGGGTGGAGGGGGGGGGGGGGTTGTTTAATTTTTTAATCTAAAAAATATAGGAAAATATTTTATTAGACTATTTAATATTATTGTTAATGTATTATTTAATTCATGTTATATAAATAATATAATTTTAGTTTAATTTATGTTATAGAAATATCATTTTGATGATGTATTATTTAATTAATTTTGTAGAATTAATATAAATAATATTTAATTGATGTTGTAAAACTAAATTTATTTTTTAATGTGTTATTTAATTCATGTTTAAATATTAGATTTAATTTAAATGTAATATTAAATATTAAATTTAGTATTGCATGTTGTAGAATTACTGATATTAATATCATTATTAGTTGTAGATGTAAAATATTTTTAAATGCATAATGTATATTAGTTAATTTAATTACATAATGTAATTTAATTTAATGTAAATATAAATTTAGTGTTGAATATTTTATAAATAATTTTAAAGTTAATTTATATGTATAATGTAAATTGTTTAGAGATGTTTATAATTTATATGTGTCATGTAATTTAATTAGAGATGTAATTTTAAATATCTAATTAGTGATAAATAATTTTAAAGTTAATGTATATGTATTAATTATAAATATTAACCTTATATGTATGTTATAGAAATAATGATATTATTTTGAATTAAATTATATTAAGATGTATTAAATATTGAATTTAGTCATGCATGGTACGCAAATAATGAAATTATGTTCATTGTTAGTTGTAGATGGGAAATAATATATTTTCATAATTTGAATTTCTTAATTTTAGGAGATAGCACTCTATGACTCCTAAGGAACAAACAAATGATATTGGGTGGTCACACGGAGTTTTGTTGGATGGCAACCGTAGGTGTTGGCGTTGTAACTATTGTAAAATATAACACCGGGGAGGAGGGGTGTCTCGGTTGAAGAAGCATTTGGCAGGAGGAGCCGGGGCAGGATACTCTGAGGTTGCTGGGTGTACCCATGTGCCTAGAGATGTGAAACTTGCAATGGTTAGGCACCTGCGGGAGAAGAGAGCTGAGATGCAAGAAAAGGAAAAAAAGAAGAAAAGGGATCAAGCGGCAGTGAGCGGAATAGCAAGCGGCAGCAACGAGGAGGAATGTGCATGGACACCCAGTGACGAAGACAAACAAGCACGTACTGAGCAGGCTAATGTGTATGTCACTATGAACGATCCATACGAAGCCGAGTTTCGTGAGGCAGGACGTCAGAGCAGGGAAGAGTCAAGACATCCTGAGGAGACGAGAGTCCGTAGTCGCGAGGCGGCGAGGACCGGAGCATCAAGGAGTGGTGGTTCATCTACGACTCGACAACCACGAGGCATAAGGAGTTTATTGACTGGTGACTCGGGGACACAAAGAAAAATGACACAATCGATAAACATTGAAGATGTGGAGCCCGGTGCACTATCCCGAGAGCATGGCAAGCAAACGAGGATGGACGATGCATATGGCCAGAAGGGACCTAAATGGAAACTTGGTCAGGCTGTTGCAAAATGGTGGCATAACGCGGGTCTGCCTTTCAATGCAGCCAATAGCCCTTATTACAAGCCAATGTTTCAGGAAGCACAGGTCCTTGGGCTACACGTGCAGCCACCTACAGCGAAAGAATTGGCTGGCGTATATCTTGATGAAGAAGTTGCTGAGATCAAGAGTTACATTGACTCATTCAAGCAGAAATGGACAAAGTACGGAGTCACACTAATGTGTGATGGATGGTCAGGTACCACAAAATCTAGCCTGATCAACTTCCTTGTTTATTGTGACAGACATATTTTTTTTCACAAATCAGTGGATGCGTCTGGTCAAATTCACAGTCACCAATATATTTTATCATTGATGACGCAAGTGGTAACTGAGATTGGGGAGGAGTACATTGTGCAAGTGGTGACTGACAATGGGTCGAACTATAAGAAGGCTGGGGAGAAGCTAATGAAGAACAAACGGCACATTTTCTGGACCCCATGTGCAGCACATTGTGTAGATCTGATGCTGAAGGAGATTGGGCAGCTTCGTATGGTCAAATCTGTGATCGAGGTGGCACAAAAAATCACGAAATATATCTACAATCACACACTTGTATTGGCATGGATGAGGGAGCATTGTGGCGGCGAACTGTTGAGGCCTGACATTACAGGATTTGCCACCAACTACATCGCATTGCAGAGCCTACTGAAGCATAAGGATGGGTTGAAGTAAATGTTTAGAGGTGAGACCTGGCTGAGTTCCTCTTTTGCTGCTTCACGTGAAGGGGCGGAGGTCGAGGGGATTGTCAACACCTCGAATTTTTGGGATAGAGTGAAGGTATTAGTGTTATTGATAGAGCCACTGTATGAGGTGCTGCGATGCGTGGATGGAGATAGAGTATCAACCATGGGGTTGGTGTACAGTAAAATATAAGCTGCGAAGCGGAAGATCATTACAACGTCCAAAAAATATGGACCTACCATCCTAGAGATTGTGGAGGACAGATGGGACAGACAAATGAACCGCGATCTTCACATGGCAGGTAAAGACTTACATTCTCATCCAATAAATGAGCTGTGATTTTCAGTTGATACTAATATGTAATTCAATGTCTTACGATTGTAGCGTACTATCTACATCCGGCCTTCCAATATGCTCGGGGCCTTGCATATGACGATACTTTGATAGAATCGGTCAACATTGTGGTAGACCGATTGTCTTTCACCCCAACAGATGCTGTTGATGCGTTGAATGAGGTATACTTGGATATTTCAGCATTGAGAATATGAAATGAAATATACACTTAATATGTTTTCATAATGCAGATGAAAATATTTAGAGAGGCAATTGGTTCATTTGCGACACCTAATGCCGTGGCCAGTCGTGACAGACTCGACCCAGGTAATGTGTCTTCACAATGTACCTTCTATATCTCGAGAAGTAATTTTTACATCTAATTATTATATTGTACGTGATCTGTCTTAAACACAGCTGAGTGGTGGCTAAATTACGGCACAAGTGCACCCGTATTAAGGAAGATCGCAATGAAAGTTCTATCGCAAACATCCTCGTCGAGTGGGTGTGAGCAGAATTGGTCGACGTTCTCCTTCTTACATACTAAGCTGAGGAATAGGCTGACACACCGCAGGCTAGATAAAATGGTGTGTGTTCATTACAACATGAGGCTAAAGGTCCGGCATGTGCAAATAGATACAAGGAGAGGAGAGGGAGATTACGACCCAACGGATGCTGCGTACTTGCGAGATGATGATGACCCTATGGTAGCATGGGTTGCAAGAGCCACAACCGAGCGTGGTGAGGCAGAATTGGACGAGGAGGCTGAAGAACCAGGCGAGACACCACGGCCTAATACTTTTCTAGCAGCGGCTGTACAAGAGACGGTGGAGGAGGGACATAACATCCATGTGCAGTTGGGTGGTGACGAGTCAGCAACGGGGCGTGATGAAGTTAATTTGGATGAAGACCTCGTCATTGGGGGTGGAGACACATCGTATGCGTATGATGATACAGCATGGGAGCGATTGATGCAACCTCCAACAATTGAGCGTCAAGTGCCATCTCAGGTGAATTAATATATGAAAATAGAATCGCAGATTTAATCCCAATGCAGATGATGACACTCCCGAGCCCTCTGTTGAGCCCCACATCAGTGGGAGTCATGACTCCGATGATGATAGTACATCGACAGGGTCTTCATCCCATGAAGGTGGCGGTTCTCAAGGTGGTCAACGGAGTCGTCGACAGGATACTAGTGCTGGTGGCAGAGAGTACAACAGTGGTCATAGTAGAGGTCGTGGGGGCCATCAACATGCCGCATGGACAGAGGAGCAGCACTTCACACATGCCACGCAAGATGAGGACCACGGTGCTCCACCGGCAAGGACGAGGCAGGCAGTTGATCATTGGGATTCATACTATGGAAGTTCGGTTGCAGACAGTACCAGCTATCAAGGCATGTTGTCTGATTTTGAGAGGATGAGCACACATGACTCCCAGGGATCTGGAAGCTCGTATGGACGGTCATGGCCGCAGCAGCCGATGTATCATGGCGACTCAGATAACAGTAGTTCAATTTTCCAATCGTATCCATATCCTTATGCCGCAGCTGCACCAGTAGAGGTCGTGTATGCACAAGGTTCGCAGCAGTATGAATACTATGTACGCATGTACTGGGAGAACTATTCAGGTTCAATGCGCTATGAAGACTATCTGTCCTATCTGCGGACCACATTTAATGTCAAATTGTTTGGAGATGGGCACTGGCCCAGTTTGGGTCCATACTCTTAATTAGTATGTATCATTTGGTTACATTTATAACTAACTAATAATTAATTGTAAATTTCTTCATATCTTGAGTTATGTACTTATCATTGATATCACTAATGTAAACTTTTACATCATTTGCAGGTCATCATGGACGGACGGCGTCACCCTGTGTGGGAGCATGGATACTCTGTTGAGGGTGATGGACATGTGCACTGTAGATACTGCGAACATCGCGTCACCGGCATACACAGGTTTGCGGAACACCTTGCGGGAGTGGGACGCGATGTTCGGGCATGCGAGCGAGTTCCGGGAGATGTCCGACATTCTTTTCGGACATAGTTACATGGTAGATACGGTTCTCGTAGCACACCCAGGACATCTTCTTCTACGTCCCGGGTACCTCCACCACGAGCACAGGGCGGAGCAGGATCTTCCTCCACGTCCAGAGTTCGAGCAGCACCAACACCAGCACCAGTCGCACATGATAGAATTGAAGCTATAGATATAGTGATGACTTTTTTTACAGATTTTCATGTACCCTCCACCGCAGCACACGACCCATCATTTGTGCAGATGGTTACATATTTTCAGTCCCACCCACATGTACCTCCACCCACTAGGATAGAGTTAGATTATACGGGTGATCAGTCTCATGTATCTGATGATGAGTTTTGGGATTCAGGCTTCACTGATGACGAGGATTAGTGAGTTTTGGGATTCGGACTTCACTGATGACGAGGATTAGTGAGTTTTGAGATTCGGGCTTCACAGATGAGGAGGATGAGTGAGTTTTGGGATTCGGACTTCACAGATGAGGAGGATGAGTGAGTTTTGGGATTCAGGCTTCACAGATGACGAGGATTAGTGAGTTTTTGTATTTTATACTTCATGAATGAATGTCATTATTATGTCACTGTTTACTTTAACATATTAAGTAATTTAAATAAATTTTTATATATTATATATAATAGGATGTTTAATTAAGCGGTGTAATATGTAATTTTTATATAATTAATTATGTATAATTTAGTATGGATCTATTATCATACAAAAAAACTTTACATTCTAATATTTTTAAATATATATAACATTTAATCTTTCAAAAAAAATTTATTAAAAATTTTAAAAAAATTAAAAAATTACGCGTCGAGAATCCGAGAGGACGGATCGGGTCACTGTGCGACTCGGTCGACTCAACCCGTTCTGCACCGAGACCGGATCTGTAAACATTGTTGAAGGGAACGGGGCCAAGTAAGTGGGGTCGTTGGCGCGGCGTTACTTTCGTTGGTCCCGCTCAGCCGACAACCCCATCTATTTAAAAATAATAAAGAGTCGACGATGGGCGCCATCTCAAGCTGTGTAGACTGGTACGACTCCCATACTCCGTTCTTGTGGGTTCCCAGATCTCCGCCCATGGACGCTGTCGCCGACGACGGCCGGCTTCACATAGCCGTCTTCCCATGGCTCGCCTTCGGTCATATGGCCCCCTTCCTGGAGCTCTCCAAGGCCATGGCCAGGAGGGGCCACCTCATCTCCTACCTCTCCACCCGCAGGAACATCCAGAGGCTGCCCAAGATCCCCACAGACCTGTCCCCGCTCGTCACCCTCGTGGAGCTGACCCTGCCGCCGACCGAGGGCCTACCGGAGGACGCCGAGTCCACCATGGACCTGGAGGTCGACAAGGTCCAGTACCTCAAGAAGGCCTTCGACGGCCTGGAGGCGCAGGTGGCCGAGTTCCTCGTGATGGCCTCCCCGGCCGTGAACTGGGTCGTGTACGACTTCGTCCAGCACTGGACGCCCCGCGCCGCCGCGAGGGCCGCCGTGCCGTGCGCCTTCTTCAGCGTCTACAGCCACTGGCTTAACGCCTTCTTCGGCCCACCGAGCGAGGCGGCCAACGACCAAGGACCCTGGACGACGCCGCGCCGGTGGGCCTCCTTCGCCCCGTGGCTCGTGTTCCGCCAACACGAGGCCGCTAGGTTGGCCGGCGCGACGCAGCCCAACGCCTCCGGCATAACCGACATACGGCGCTACATGTCCGCGGTCGAAGGCTGTAGGGTGTTCGCGCTGCGCGGCCCAGCAGCAGAGGAGCCCGAGCCAGGAGAAGCAGACTGGCTGGCCCTTATCCGGGAGCACTACGGCAAACCTGTGGTGTCAGTTGGGGGGCTCCTGTCGGCCCCTCCGGTGCAGGAGAGAAGGGCCGGAGGCGCAGTCAACGGCGGCGGCACCGGAGCTCCTCCTGGAGGGGACGACGTCCTCTTCGGATGGCTGGGCAAACAGGCCGCAGGATCAGTCGTCTATGTGGCCTTGGGCAGCGAGGCCGAGCTGAGCCCGGATCTGATACACGAACTGGCGTTGGGACTGGAGCAGTCCGAGCTGACATTCCTCTGGGCGCTGAGGAAGCCGCCGAGCTCCCCTGACGGCGTGGATCTGCTGCCGCCAGGTTTCCGAGACCGCACCGGCGGCCGCGGGATCGTGACCATGGAGTGGGTGCCCCAGATGAGAGTGCTCGCCCACCCGTCGGTGGGGGTGTTCCTTACCCACTCCGGCTGGAGCTCCGTCATCGAGGGCCTCACCATGGGGAGGCCACTCGCGCTGCTGCCGCTGTTCGTCGACCAGGGCCTCATCGCCCGGGCGATGGCGAAGAGGAAGGCGGGGGTAGAGATCCCGAGGGGGGAGGAGGACGGGGGGTTCACCAGGGACGGGATCGCCGCGGCGCTGAGGCTGCTGATGGCCGGGGACCAGGCGGCGGCTTTCAGAGCCAACGCCCGGCGCGCTGGCGAGGTGTTTGGCGACACGGCTCGCAGTGACCGGTGTGTGGATGATCTCATCCGTTGCCTCAAGATCCGACGGTCGGAACTTCCACCACCTATTGTGTAATAAATCACGAATGACGATGACGATGACGACGCTTCTCAATGATGGTGGGATGCCGCTTCATATGCATCCACTGCAAGTAATCTAATCAATCTATCTATGTACTTTGTCGTCGATTACTTGATTTGATTTCCTCACTCTGCTCCTCCTCTCACTTTGTTTGTTCGTTTGATCGTAAATATAGAGATAGAAATCTGATTTTTACACGACTATCTTCTCTATTTATTAATTTGAGGAAGATTGTCTAGTATCCGCAGAAGTCTGCAAATATCAGAAGAGAATAAGACGTCAGAAGGAGTCTTATACGTTATTCCATAGGATAACTCTCCGATATTTAAGTCAGCAATAATTTTAAGAAATGCGTAGAGAGGAGCAAAGAAGAGAGAGATGTAGAGGTTGTAGTAGATGATCCGAGAGACGTGTCGACTCTCGCCACAAGTGCTCGTCGCTCTCAGTGGACACCCAGAGCGTGCTCGCTGGATGGTAAGGTCGTGGAGGAGGGATTCTCTCTCTGGATGTAGAATGGGGAAGCCTCTCTGTCACTGAAGTCGGACCAGTTATTCTATTCTCAGTAAAAAACTTTCGGCAGAAGATTCCACCTTATCCTCTCTTCTCTGTCGATGTCCCTTTTATAGGGGGTTGTCCTGGAGCAAGAGGCCTATCCCATAACATGGAAGGGCGTAAGTAGTGGAGTAACGCCTCTCGCAATTATGACAGGAGTTTCTCGTTGGAGGACGATTATCCCGACATCGGCTGGTCCCTGGGCGAGTCTTACGGCGCTCGTGGGGCGTGCTTACCTGTTACGGGGTTAAGGCCGACGTTGTAGGGGGTGACGGTCGGTCGTCAGAGGGTTCTCCGACGGTCATTGCACCTGGGTCATAGCCTTTCTGCGCTATCTAATCCGATGCTGAGTCGTAGTGGGTCGTACCTTAATGGGCTGCGGCCGCTGGGCACCCCTTGGGCACGCTATAGATCTGGGGCTGGATTGGGCTCATTGTTAACGGGCCGGTCATGGGCCGAGCTAGATTTACCCTCCTCACTAGCTCCCCTACTCTCAGTTGTCGAGCACTTTTGCAGGGAGCTGAGAGTCGAGCATGAGAGGGTCAATTAAGGCGAGGGATTCGAAGGTGATCTCCTCGTATCAGGGGAACTGGTGGTCCCGTCCGCATGCTTGGGGCGCAAGGCGCCTTTGGCGGTGGCAGGTGCCTCTGTTGCAATCATGACGTTGGTCCCGTTTGTCTGGGAGCGCGGGCTCCAAACAGACGTCTAGCTTTGGTGATCATACCGTGATAGCGATGGACGCCTTTTCACCTGCCCAACTGCTTGGAAGCGGTTGGAAACGGTGGTGCACGGAAATAGATCCAGAGGGGGGTGAATGGATCTATTTAAGAAATTATGCTCAATTAAAATATTAATTCTAATCTGAAAAATAGTTGAGAATGCAACACACTTTTCACTACCAAAAACCTTAATGCAGAAGCATCATCAGACACAATGCGAGCAGCAGAGCATAAATTCTCTTAGCATTTAGAGGTGGAATCTTCTTATAGACCAGTGCACAAGCATTTACCATGCCTATAAGGAATGAGCGAGAAACAAAATATGACCCACATCATTCATGACCCAAGCAGAACAAAAATCGAACAACTAGCGCTCAAAGGAATGCTCATCCGATCCTGCGAAGAAGATAGGAGATAAGGACAATCACACCAAGGCAAACTAATGCACACAGAGTTTTTTAGGTGGTTCGATCTCAGACCCGAGATCTACGTCCACCCCTCACTCTAACTGAGTGAAGCTACCCTTGCTCCAAGCAAGATGCAGACTCAATCTGCAAAACATATGCTGCCTAACAGCTTGAATCCTGAGGGAGACAAATCCCTCTACCCAAGTTCTATACCCCACAGAACTTGGAACCTAGCCTTGCAACCTGTAAGTCCAGAACCGGAGAATCAATCCTCCCTTCCTCCAAACAGGAAGGAAACCACTAGTGACACCCAATCACTAGCAACTTGAGATACACTCTCCCTTCTCCTGAATCCTCAAGAGGAACCCATGAGTGGCACCAGTCACTCACAGCCGGAGACCAAGTCTCCCTTCTCCTGAACACACAGGAGGAACCCGACACCCAAAATAGGGAATCGGAAAACAACGGTAGAGAGGAAACTGAACAAAGAAGAAAATACAAGTAGGAAAGTAAAAGATGTAGCTCTGAGTAGAGCAAAATAGTTCAAGATCTTATCCTTGAATTGATGGAATCAAATCTTCAGTCACGAACATGCTTCTCTTAGATTCTTTTCTCTTTCTCTCTTTTCTGACTTTTTCTTCACGAAATGGCTCACAGATTTCAGATCTGGCTCTCACACTAGCTCTCTCTCTTTCTTTTTTTTATCTATTGGCTTACTCTTTCTCTTCTTCTTCTTTAGCTCTTACTCTCTGGCGGCTCTTCTTTCTACTCTCTACTCTGGTGGCTCCCTCTTCCTTTTTTTTCTCTCTTTCTTCTCTGGCTCTCTTTTTCTTACTTCTGCTGGCTCTATTTTTCTTCCTTTTTCCAACCACCACCTTTCTCGAAGGAGGAAGACCCCTTTTTATAGAACGGGGGCTCCGTAAATTTTTTTTGGATAATGCGAGTGATTTCCCATTAGGCCACGTGGTAGGAGAGAGAATATACCTCCAATAATTACATCTTGGATCACATGCCCAACCATGTGCTCACTTAGCTCCATGTACCATCTCCCGCCAGTCTGGGACATGTGACGTCATTGGTTCGAGGTCACGTGTTTTCACTTTTCATGTTGTCCCTTGGGAGTTGCTACCAGTATGGTGTTTGCTGAAATGCCAGCTTAGTGACTTAAGGTCAGTTGACTTTTTCCTTATTGAATTGCCGCTGCTGCTTCATCCTGGTCTTTGAGTGCTCAGACTTTTCTTGAAGTAGGATTAGCTACTGTGAGCTTGCCCTTGACAACATCGACTTGATTGATGTAGCTAACTCAGCCGCATTGACATTTTCTTCGAGTGCTTTGACCTTATAAAGATGAGAGCGAGCATGTACACTGACTTGTACTGAATATGCTCAGACCTTATGAACATGGTGCTCTTCAGCTGCACTGACCTTGTTTCTATTGATTATGGCCGCTGCATCGACCTTGTAGCCTTCCACCAAATGTGCTCTGACTTCATGATGCGAGGCTTCAACAGCTGCACAGACTTTATGAAGATGTGCTCCGACCTTGTGTGATGTGCTCTGACTTTGTGTAATGTGTTTTGACGTTCATTCACATGTGCTCAGACCTTGTAGTCATATGTGCTCAGACGTTCATTCACATGTGCTCAGACTTTCTGCTATGTGCACCGACCTTGATTCCCATGT
This sequence comes from Amorphophallus konjac, assembly GCA_022559845.1. NCBI lineage: Eukaryota > Viridiplantae > Streptophyta > Magnoliopsida > Alismatales > Araceae > Amorphophallus > Amorphophallus konjac. The sequence continues at coordinate 81,591,242 of CM040121.1, read as the reverse complement.
GCACAGACCTTGATTCACATGTGCTCCGACCTTGGCTTTGTGCTGGCTTGATGTGCACCGACCTTGGCTCTGCGTTGGCTCGATGTTCACCGACCTTGGTAGTATGTGCACCGACTTTGGCTCTGCGTTGGCTTGATGTGCACCGACCTTGGCTCTGCGGTGGCTCGATGTGCACTGACCTTGTGTGAAGGTGCTCAGACCTTCAGCTGTATATGCACTGACCTGAGTGAAGGTGCTCAGATCTTCAGCTGTGTATGCACTGACCTGAGTGAAGGGGCTCGGACCTTCATGCAGTGAAAATGTGCGTGTGCACCGACCTAATCTGAGCAGAGCAATACATATGCACCGACCTTCATGTATGTGCACCGACTTAAAAGAAGGTGCTCAGACATGAAAGCATGCATGTGCTCGAACTTGAATAACAAAAAGTTTATGCATGTATACTGACCCAACTAAGACTGCATGAACCTATATGCAATCTGTTCGACAAAATGATTATGCATGCAACCTGTTTGATTAAATGAAAATGCATGCAATCTATTTGATGGAAAGAATATGCACAACCTGTTTGACGAAATGACTATGTGTGCAACTTGTTTGATAAAATGGATGTTCATGCATTGATCTTTCAACAACCATAAAATGCAGTGAAATTATTAATACAACCAGAGTGTACCAAAGCACCATATAAAGTCAAAACGTGTGACATCATGAAATCACAGTGAACCAGAGCTTGCATCATCAAAACATGTATGACATCAAAACCTCTTAAATGCAGTCAACATAAATGATGTCATCTACATATGATTCATAGTGTCTGACATCATCAAAATCACAGGGATACAACAGAAGTGCCGGTCTGTCGTGGACAGTTATAAGGGTCACCATGAGGTTTCCCCAAGGACTCCATCCGCGTCCTGTTGGTTGTCGTGCTTGTCGTAGGCTTCTCCTTCCTGGTGCAGGTCTCTTCGTGGGCGGCTTCTCCAACTGGTCCGCTTCGACAGAACAGACGGGCCGGGGGGTTGTCGCCTGCAGAAGTTACTTCCACGGCCGAGGCGGTACCAGATCATCGAGGTGTTGGGAACTGGACCGATCATCATGTAAGGTTCCGACCAGAATGTGCAGCGGAAATCATCGAAACCTTAGATTGCATATCGTTGCCGATTTTTCAAAAATCGAACTAGATCGGTAATCCCACGATGTGAAGAACGATTCTTTACCTTTGCGGGGTTGAGAATCTCTCAAAACCTCGAAGACGAATGAGAGGAAGATCTCGGAGTAGCGAGACATTCAAGCGTCCGGCCTCTAGACGTATCCACACGAGCAGTGGAAGCAGACGAGATCTCCTCCACGATCTCCACGCGCCGACCCGATCTCAACACCACCATCCACCGGGGAGGAAGGAGAGAGAAGGAGGGGGCGCACCTTGGAGAGAGAGAGAGGAGAGAGGGCGGCCAGGGTTTCTCCCAATAGCGTATATTTATAGACCTTTGGCATTTTTCACAAAAACCTAATAATAGTCTATAAAGTCCACCCATCCCGGTCTGTCCAATACTCTATTGTGTGTGATCCTCTAGGCCTAATAGTCTGTTTGATTTTCCAGCCCATTAAGTAAAGAACTCCTTCTTAACTTAATTGATTCTATCTATTAACTCTTAACGGAATTAGTGGACTTTCCGATCACGAAAAGCATCAAGCAACGCTTCATGATCCCAAATGACATTGGGGATAAGCAACCCACTCAGGAACTTTTCCGTCTACAGATTCCACACAGCTATAGATCCTCATTCATCCAATGCCCCACCAGGACTAGGGTATGGTCAAACTGTCAAACCCTATTGAGTCCCGGCTCGACTGAATCCTGTACTCTAAACCGGTTCATTAGAAAAACTCCTTTTTCATAATGAACTCTCGTACCCTGGCTAGGGGATTTCTCGAGTACAGATCCGTAGGGCATTCTCTCTCATATATCATACTGAGAGTGAACGATCCCATGTTGTCAAACTAATTGCATTCGCACGAGTTCCACTGAGTCTGAATAACTAACTGTACAAGACCACTTAACAGAAGTCTATAAGTCAGTAATCAAATACTCAGCATCCCTTATGCAAGACATCTTTAGTGACTCAGGTCTAAGATCCAACTGTGCTACTGAGACATAGAATACCCTGATTGACAATCAGTATGATTACCATTCAGGGATTCTGGATTGGGTCAGTTCATTGAACTCATTCCACTAATGAGCAGCCACGCACGTACTTCAGTGTCTCCACACTGATGATTATGAGAACAATCACACCCATCACATGAGTAAGTATCATGTGTGCTAGTCTATCCGGATCTTCAATGTCCCTTCTTGAAGATCCTATGACTGGGAACATCTAGAACATGTACATATGGATGACTGATCTCATTATCATAATCTCATTGTGATCTAGCCATCATCGCACATGTTCAGGGACTTCATGACATTCAAATCATAAACATAAATTAAATGCAATAAATAAATGCCATTAATATAAATATGAATAAGATATAACAAGAAATGACGTCATCACATCTCATGTGATTGGCTTGTAGGGCATACATTTATATCAATCTCCCACTTGCACTAAAGCCAATTACCCACATGCTTGATCCCCATCAGCCCAAGGTGACCCTCAAAAACATGCTTTGAGTCAACGGCTTAGTTAGTGGATCTGCAATGTTATCACTGGAAGACACTCTATCAATTACAACATCTCCTCTAGCTATAATCTCTCTGATCAGGTGATAATGTCGCAGAATATGCTTCGATTTCTGATGAGACCTCGGCTCCTTTGCTTGTGCAATTGTCCCATTATTATCACATAATAAGGGGACCGGATCAGAGATGCTCGGGACAACTCCAAGCTCTTCGATGAACTTCTTCATCCAACCAGCTTCTTTGGGCGTCGCCTCAGCAGTAACAATGTACTCAACTTTGGTCGTAAAATCAGCAGTGGTTTCTTGTTTGAACTTTTCCAACTCACTGTCCCACCATTCAGGGTAAACACATATCCCGAAGTTGACTTGCTGCCATCTTTATCAGACTGAAAACTTGAGTCAGTGTAACCTCGAAGTTTCAAGTCCTCTCCTCCATAAACCAGAAATATATCCTTAGTCCTTCGCAAGTACTTAATGATACACTTCACAGCTATCCAGTGTTGCTCACCTGGATCCGCCTGAAACCTGCTCGTAACACTTAGAGCATATGCAACATCATGCCTTGTACGTAACATGGCATACATGATGGACACTATGGAAGAAGCATAAGGTACCCTACTCATGTGCCCCCTGTCTTCAGGAGTCTTAGGGGACATTTCCTTAGAGAGGTAAACTCCAAGTCTCATCGGTATGAGACCTCTCTTGGAGTTTTTCATGCCAAACCTTTTGACAATGGAATCTATGTTCATAGATTGGGACAAGCCTAGCATCCTCTTTGATCTATCTCTATAGATTCTGATCCCCAATACATAGGATGCTTCACCCAAATCCTTCATGGAGAAGTGTTTAGACAGTCAGGCTTGAACTGATGACAACATATCTACATCATTCCCAATGAGTAGTATGTCATCAACATATAGGACCAGGAAGGTTATTGCACTGCCACATGTTTTCTTATACACACATGACTCATCTTCGTTCTTAACGAAGTCATAAGACTTGATGGCTTCATCAAATCTTAAATTCTAACTATGGGAAGCTTGCTTCAATCCATAAATCGATCTCAACAACCTGCATACCTTATCTGGGTGCTCCTTGGATATGAATCCCTCAGGCTGTATCATATACACCTATTCCTCAAGGTTTCCATTGAGGAATACAGTCTTCACATCCATCTGCCAGATCTCATAATCATGGTACGCAGCGATAGCAAGTAAAATCCTGATGGACTTAGTCATGGCAACTGGTGAGAAGGTCTCGTCATAGTCAACTCCTTGTCTTTGACGATATCCCTTCGCAACCAACCTAGCCTTGTAGGTATCAACCATTCCATCTGCTTCAACTTTTCTTTTAAAGATCCACTTACATCCGATGGGTACTATACCCTCAGGTGGATCTACCAAGTTCCAAACTTAGTTGGAGTACATGGAGTCCACCTCCGATTTCATGGCCTCTTGCCATCTCCAAGAGTCAATATCACTTATTGCCTCCTCATAGGTCTTAGGATCATCATCCTCATCATTGTGTGCCATGTCCCTAACATCAGAGATATGTCCCACATATCTATCTGGTTGGACAGGTACACGGCCAGACCTACGTACATTTTGTGTGCCATCCTGAACTGGTTCCTGAGACGATGCAACTCCAGTTTGTGGTTCTAGAATCTCTTCTAGTTCTACCAAGCTCCCATTGTTTCCTTCAAGGATATACTCATCCTCTAGGAACACAACTTGCTTAGCTACAAACACTCTTTGATCGCTAGGCTGGTAGAAATAATATCCATAAGTTTCCTTAGGATATCCCACAAATATGTATCTTTCAGTCTTGGATGCCAGTTTATCAGGATTGTGTTTCTTAACATGGGCAGGATAACCCCAGACCTTAACATTCTTAAGGTTTGGTTTCTTTCCTTTCCATATCTCATATGGAGTGGAAGACACTGATTTGGAAGGAACTTTGTTTAATAAGTGAGAAGCAGTGTCTAGGGCATAGCCCGAGAGCGACAAGGGTAATCCAGCAAAGCACATCATGGATCGTACCATATCTAATAAGGTACGATTCCTCCTTTCAACCACACCATTCAGCTGAGGTGTGTAAGGAGGAGTCCACTGGGATAATATGCGATTATTTATTTCGGATTGATCAAAATTCATACAAATGGCTGTAGCGATGAAAATAAAAAAATAAAAATAAATAGAATTAGAGTGCTTTTTTACATATTTTATTTATATTTACTTATTTATATTTATTTATATTTACATATTTATATTTACTTTACATAAATAATTGTACAGACGTATTGAAAATTGATCTATGTTATCAAGCCTATATCTGTATAAAAATTTATATATTATCCTTTAAGTATTGTGTGAATTCCGTACTCAAGTATTCCCCTCCTCGATTAGATCAAAGAGTTTTAATACTCTTTCCTATTTGTTTCTCTACTTCATTCTTGAACTCCACAAATTTCTCAAAGACTTCAGATTTGTACTTCATCAAGTACACATATCCGTACCTAGAGAAATCATCAGTGAAAGTAATGAAGTATGAGTAACCCCCTTTGGCTTGGGTGGACATAGGTCCACATACATCAGAATGTATGAGTTCTAACAACTCACCAGCTCTCTCTCCATGTCCAGTAAATGGAGAGTTGGTCATTTTTCCCATGAGGCAAGATTCACAGGTTGCAAATGATTCATAATCAAATGGATTAAGATATCCATCTTTACACAACCTTTTCAATCTTTCCTCACTAATATGACCAAGCTTACAATGTCAAAGGTATGTTTGATTCACATCATTCCTCTTCCTCTTAAGAGGTCCATCCACACACATAACAGGAGTATCCACATCTAGTAAAAACAAACCATTAATTAAGCTCCCATTGGCAAATAATTCACCATTTAATAATAAAGAACATGTTTTATTACCAAAGCTCACAACAAATCCACATTTTTTTAAGCATGAAATGGAAATAATGTTCTTAATTATGGAAGGAACATAATAACAGTCTGTCAACTCTAATGTAGCTCCTGAAGGAAGCTTGAGGTTCACTCTCCTGACTGCAAGTGCAGCAACTCTTGCTCTATTTCTCAGTCGTAGATCAACCTCACCTTTGTTCAATCGCCTGCTACTTGTCAGAACCTACGAATTATTACAGATATGAGATGCACATCCAGTATCTAATACCCATGATGTGGATCTATATGACAAGTTTAGGTCAATCATGAACATCCCTGAAGCTTCTCCAAGCTTCTGCTTTGCTTTCTCTGCAAGGTACAACTTGCAGTTTCTCTTCCAATGGCCATCCTTATGGCAATGGAAGCACTGGCCCTTGTCCTTGTTAGCCTCTTATTTCTTGGCAGCCTTTACCTGTTTACCCTTCTTCTTTGCCTTGCCTTTCTTAAAGGCCTGCTGAAAATTCCTCTTCTTGTTGGTCTTACCAACAAGCATCACATAAGCTTTCCCATTGTTCATAGTGCTCTCAGCAGTCTTTAACATGTTTAGAAGCTCTGCCAGAGAGCATTCTATTTTATTCATGTTGAAATTAACAATGAACTGGGAAAAAGAACTAGGGAGAGATTGCAGAATGAAATCGACACAAAGATCCTTATTCATGTCGAAACCCAATTCCGCCAACCTTTCGATCCACTCAATCATCTTGAGAACATGTGTCTGCATAGATGCTCTCTCAGATATTATTGCCCCGAACAGACTCTTAGATATCTCATATCTTTCTGTTCGACTTTGAGCTCCAAAGAGCTCCTCAAGGTGAAAAAGAATAGATCTGGCATCCATCGTTTCATGCTGTGATCTGTAACTCATTTGTCATAGAGGCAAGCATATAGCATTGGGCAAGCGTGGCATCATCCTTATACTTCTCGTAAGCAATGATCTCTCCCTCTTCAGCATCATCGGCATGAAGAGGAGGTACAGGATGATCAAGAACATAGGCTATCTTCTCAACAGTGAGAACAATTCTCAAGTTCCTAAGCCAGTCACTATAGTTTGGACCAGTAAGCCTGTTGGCATCAAGTATGCCGCGCAACGGGTGGTTCGCCATAGAAGTCTACAAGAGAAGATTTGTAATAATTAGATAACATGCAGATATTCATTAATTAAAATTAAGATATGGTCTTTAATCCTAATTTATAACTCCCACTAATTTTTGACGAATTTTCACAACCCTCATTATGCAAAGATGGGATATTCCAGCTATATCCTAGTGGGACCAGAATCCCATTAACATTATGGTAGTGATCTTGTGGCAGCACAATAAACCACCCCATATTTAATGGGTAGGCAACTCTTGCCAATTACAACTCCTTACAACTCCTGGTATATTAAGCCTCCAAACCTTTTGTGACCTTGTGGCAGCACAACAAATCACAAGATCTGATTAGGTTAGACCCGTTGTTACGTTATGAGAGTGGGTTCAAGACATGACCCTTGTGGCAGCACAACAAAGCCATGCCGGCACCCATCCCAAAGTTCAGCCTAAGCCTTAATCTAAGTCTCTGCCCCCTTGCTGTGAGGGCCTTGTGGCAGCACAACAAACCCACACAGTCTAAAAGCAGCTCACTTAAACTATAACAACGGAAGGCTACGTGGGTCATTCTTAATGCCTCACGTTTACAACCTAATATGAAATCGAGGGATTTTGATTAGAATTTTGGTCTCATCAATAGAGGTGCTACATACATATAAGAATTTGGAGTATCGTATATACCCTAAATATATATATATGTAATGAGTAGCACATCCACATATATCATATATATGCAATTACCGATGGATGATCATGGACCTTAAGCTCTTAAAACACATTACCAGAGCCAGTTGGTAATGCACACAATCATGGTAAATAGAAAAACATGGAGCATTTGATGCTCCCACTAGATGTGAAGAATCTCCCGAGGCTCTCGCAACCGGTCTCCTTCTTTGTCTCCATCCGCTTCTCATTATTACAAGTACATTTGTAATTGGGCACACAGGCCCACAAATGTACATCAGATAATAATAAGTGTAATATCCCGGACCTTTCGGATCCTTTTCGTGGGTCTCGGATCTCATTTTCCGTCGTGTCTGGCTCCGTCGTGTCCGAAATTTAGCTTCGGACATCTTTCGTGTTCGGATCGGTGTGATCCGGAGTCGTTTCGGAGGCCCGGAGGCGTTCCGCGGTTTTTTCGCGCGTGTTTTTCGATTTCCGGTGTGTGTTTCGGCAATTCCTTCGGAACCTCGCTGCGGGTGAACCGGGTCGTTCACCTGGGCACGAGTGGTACCGTTGCGATCGGTGCGTCCCGAGGATTCCGGAAATGTAATTTTCTATTTTTTGATATTTTCCGAAATTTCTGGATTTTCCTATAAATACCCCCCCTATTTTCTCTCTCCCCCACCTTCTCTTTCTTCTTCTTCTTCCTCCTTCCTTCCCCAACCGTGGCCGCCCTCTCCCTCTCCCTCTCTCCCGTTCGAGCACGGCGACCACCGTTTCGGCTGCAGACGGCGGCGGTGCGACGTGGCAAGGACGTGGGTGACGTCGAGACGATCGTGCGGGCGTGCGGCAAGCGTGGGAAGCGTGGGGAGGCGGGGTTCTAAAAGCGTTCTTCGCGATTCACGGACGATCCGACGGAGCATTCGCTCCATTGAGGTAGGGTGACGTGCCCTAGCTCCCCGCCGTTCATTTCCGTGGTTTATAGGCCGAGGGGAGGCCGAGAGGGGTGTGATTGAGCATGTTGGGGTTTTTCCATGGTTTGGGGAGAGCTCGCCCGATCTATGGATTTGATGCATGATTTACGTTTTGATGGCCTAGAATCATGCTAGGGGTCCCCAGGGGTCTTCCCCTTTGATTTCCCCCTCTCCGATGGAGGCATGGGGGCGTGGTTGAAGTTTTTGGGCTTTCTCACCGTTTTCACCGTCGGGTGCGTGTGACAGTCCTTCCAGGGACCGTCACATTATGTGACGCGCCTCGAGGGGGCCGTCACATGCCCTTTGGTTACCCTTCAGGGGTCAGGGATTGTGACGGTCCCACGATTGACCGCCACTTGTATGTGATGCGCCTGGGCTGGGTCGTCGGGGCTTTTCGACCGTTGGTTTCTGACCGTTGGGGGTCTGCGTGTGTAACGCGCCAGGGCGAGCGCGTTACATCCGAGTGACGCGCTGGGGCAAGCGCGTTACTCCCTAGGTTACTACAGGTGTGAGGGGCGCGTAACGCGCTGGGCCAGGCGCGTTACATTCGTGTAACGCGCTGGGGCAGGCGCGTTACAACTTGCTTTCTCGAGAGGAGCGTGAGGCGCGTGTAATGCGCTGGACCAGGCGCGTTACCCTCTGCGTTCCTCAGGCCATGTAACGGCCTGCGTTAGACCGCCAAGTGTGTGTGTAACGGTCTCGCCTAGACCGTTACAGCCTTGTGACGGTCCCGGGGTGGACCGTCAGGCGCCTGGTTGCCCCGAGAGGGCTGCAACCCCGTTTTTAGTTCGGCTGTGGCCACCGTGCGACGGGGCCGGTGCGTGGGGTGGTCCGCGTGCATCGTCGGATGCGGGCGTCGTTTTCCGTGACTTGAGAGTCTACTCCTTCAGTGACCCTCCACTAGTCGTAGCCTACCAGTACGCGGTACCGGTCGCACCAGGGAGTGGTGTACGTGCTTACCCTTAGAGGCGGTTTGTGGACCGGTTGCCGTCGGGCCCCACGTCTTGCAGCCAGAGTCCGGCTGAGGGGAAAACTGGTCAGAGGACCAGACCAGGGACGCGCGGTCTGTGTGTGAACACGTGGTTGGGGGCGGTTGGACCCACGTCGACGGGCGTGACCCCAGCTAGTCACTTGTTTGTGGTTACTTGTTCGGTGTTCGTGCCTTGGGTAGGTGCTACCACGTCAGGCAGTTCACCTACGGTGCGGTGTAAGACGTCAGGGGACGCTACCGACTGTGCTTCTAGTGGGAGGTACTCCTATCGAGTACGGAGTGTCATACTGTCAGTTTCGTGGCTTTGACCTTCGGGTTTTGCAGGGTCGACCATTGAGATTCTGTTGTCTCACCGCGGCACATGTGCCGGTTTGCGTGCCGTAGGACCTTTGTTTAGTACAGTACATGGCTTTCCTTTCCGAGGTACTCTCCTACCGCTAGCGTAGTGGTTTCCCGTTTTACGAGGTAGGGTTCGAGTGATCCCTACTGAGTCTTATTCCGAGACTCATTCCCTGCGTGTTTTCACCGTGTTTCAGGTGAGGCGACGCCCCAGGGGAGCGCGTCTGGGGTGCAGCGTGGTGCGGGTGCCCAGAGGTAGTGCCAGAGGTCAGAGCCGGGGTATGCCCCGTGTAGCTGTACTTTTCTTTCTTGTCTCTGTACTAGTTGTGGACTACTGTTGTTGTTATTTATTTTTAGTTGTGGACCATGTAAATTACTAATTTATTTCCTGCTTAATATTATAACTGTTTAATTTCTGGAATTACTTGTGATACTTGCGTAGTTTCCACACCATCCTTCTAACCCTTCCGAGTCTTCGGACTCGTGGATGGCGGTGCGAGTCTCGGGTTATCGGGCCTTCCCGGTAATCGGATTCTCGGGTCGTTAAAGCTGGTATCAGAGCGCGGTTGTGGAATTACATGAGAATTATAGGTAATTGTAGTGGTCCACTTGTCCACAACAATGATATACAGTTGACACTGGCATCGGGCATCGTGTGTTTTTCTTGAACATACCGTTTTCGTGTTTTCTATCTTTTGCTTCAGGAGCGAGTATGGCGCCGGGGCGGAGCACTCGCTCTCAGCAGGGGCAGTCGACTGGAGGTCAGGAGATCCAGCAGGGGGTCCAGGGGGACCAGGAGGAGCATAGCAGAGCGCCACTAGGAGCTACCGAGGCCGCGGCTACTGCGAGGGTTCCGGGGGCCGATGATTTCTTCCGTGGCATGTACCAGCTTATGTCTCAGTAGTTCGGTGGAGAGGCTGGTGAGGGCTCGTCAGCTAGGGGTGGGCCAGGCCGAGCAGTGAGGGACTTTCTGCAGTTCCATCCGCCTTACTTCAGCGGCCAGGCAGACCCTGATGCGGCTCGTGATTGGCTTGATGAGATGGAGCGGGTGTTCAGTTCTGTGAAGAGTGTTGCCGAGGACAGAGTGGTGTTGGCTTACAACCAGTTGCAGGGTACGGCTCGGAAGTGGTGGTCTTTCGAGTGGAAGACGTCCTTTCAGCTTCGTCCACTTGAGCAGGTCGAGTGGGACGACTTCGTCAGTGCTTTCGAGCGTACGTACTGCCCAGATTTTGTTGCTACGCAGCGGATGCGGGAGTTTATGGAGCTGGTGCAGGGCGACATGTCCGTGTTGCAGTACAGGGCCCGATTTATCGAGCTGGGTCGGTATGCACCTCACATCATGGAGCATGAGAGGGTGAAGACCGCGCAGTTTGTTTAGTGTTTGAGGCAGGAGCTGCGGCACCATCTGATCGCGAACGGGGCCACTGATCTAGAGATAGCGTCTCGTGTTGCGGCTTCTTTGGAGATGGATATGCAGAGGACCCGAGGACCGATCAGCCAGGGGTAGTCTTTGTCAGGCCGCAGCCAGCAGTCGGCTACCCTGCAGCAGGGTTCCTTCCAGCATGCGATGAGTGGTTCAGGAGTGCCGGCACAGGCAGCATCGGTGACAGGATCTGCGTCCTTTGGCACGAAGGTCAAGAAGTTTTTCAAGAAAGGGTTCGGCAAGAAGAAGTCCAAGGATCAGGGGCAAGTTTCATCGGGCAGTGTACAGTAGCCGATCCCCTTGCAGCGTCAGGGATCAGTGGGTGGGTCGCGAGGACCGTGTCCACGGTGTAGTGGGTTCCACCCAGGCAGGCAGTGCACGTCGCTGATTATCTGTTTTCGGTGTGACCAGCCAGGGCACATGGCACGTGACTGTCCTTAGAGGCTGCCGCAGCAGCAGGTTCCCCAGCAGCAGAGGCAGCGACAGCAGGGACAGTATCCGCCGATACCCAGGTCAGCTAGCGTGGGAGGCAGGCAGAGAGCTCGAGGTCAGATCACGCACATGACCAGGGCAGAGGCAGTGGCGTCGCAGCTCGTGGAAGGTATCGTTTAGATTTTGGGTTGTGCGGCTCGGGTTTTGTTTGATTCTGGCGCGTCTCATTCATTTATTTCGGAGGATTTCGCGTTGAGCATCGAGGAGCCGGTGACCCAGTTGTCCTGTGATTTGGCAGTGGAGTTACCTTCGGGTGATTTTATGATCACTCCGTATTGCTTCGATCAGGTTCCGGTTTGGATCGATGGGCGGAGTATGCCAGGCAGGTTATATGCGTTGCAGCTTCGGGATTATGATGTGATTCTAGGCATGGACTGGCTCGAGACTCATGGAGCGGTGGTGGATTGTGGAATGAAGAGGGTCTACTTCCAGCATCCGAGCAAGGGGACCTTCTATTTCCAAGGTATCCGTTCCACCTCTTCTTGATTCCTCATTTCTGCTATTCGAGTCCGTCGGTTGCTTGTTTCTGGTTGTCAGGGTTTTCTCGCGTCCGTGATTGTGTCTGATCGGATGGAGCCGAATGTCGAGGACATTTCGGTGGTGTGCGAATTTCCTGACGTTTTCCCCGAGGGGTTACCTGGATTGCCTCCCCAGCGGGAGATCAATTTTGTGATCGAGGTTGTGCCTGGTACAGGACCCTTGGCGAAGGCTCCCTACCGTATGGCCCCCGCTGAGTTGAGGGAGTTGAGGGCGCAGTTGCAGGAACTGCTGGCCAAGGGGTACGTTCGTCCTAGCTTTTTCCCTTGGGGTGCGCCCGTGTTGTTTGTGAAGAAGAAGGACGGTAGTCTGCGGCTATGCATTGACTATCGGCAGCTGAATGAAGTGACCATTAAGAACAAGTATCCGTTGCCACGGATTGATGATTTGTTCGACCAGCTCCAGTCTGCGCGAGTGTTCTCGCGGATTGATTTGCGGTCCGGTTACTATCAGCTGAGATTTCGCGAGTCCGATGTGGAGAAGACTGCTTTCAGTACGAGGTACGGGCATTATGAGTTTTTGGTGATGCCGTTCGGGCTCACCAATGCCCCAGTAGCCTTCATGGACTTGATGCAGAGGGTGTTTCATCCGTATTTGGACTAGTTCGTGGTCATCTTCGTGGATGACATCCTTGTTTATTCGTAGTCTGCCGAGGAGCACGCGTACCATTTGGGTGTGGTGCTGCAGACGTTGTGAGATCACCAGTTGTATACGAAGCTCAACAAGTGCGAGTTCTGGCTCGGCGAGCTGCACTTTCTGGGGCACGTGATTTTTGGTGATGGTATTTCCGTGGACCCCGCCAAGGTCGAGGCAGTAATGCAGTGGTCGAGGCCGAGGTCGGTGACGGAGATCCGGAGTTTCTTGGGGCTTGCGGGCTATTATCGCTGGTTTATCCAGGATTTTTCTCGCATTGCGGCCCCGATGACTAGACTCACGCGGAAGGATGTGCCTTTTATCTGGTCTGAGGAGTGTGAGCAGAGCTTCAGGGAACTGAAGAGATTGCTCACCTCGGCTCCGGTGTTGGTTTTACCTTCTGGATCGAGAGGTTTCGTGGTGTGTACAGATGCTTCCGGCGTTGGATTGGGAGATGTGTTGATGCAGCATGGTAGAGTGGTGGCTTATGCATCTCGGCAGCTAAAGCTCCACGAGGAGAACTACCCTACCCATGACCTTGAGTTGGCGGCAGTGATCTTCGCACTGAAGATCTGGAGGCATTATCTATACGGCGAGAAGTTCGAGGTGTTCACTGACCATCAGAGTTTAAGGTACGTGTTCTCGCAGAGGGACCTGAACCTCAGGCAAAGGCGTTGGATGGAATTCATGAAGGATTATGACTTCACCCTGTCTTATCAGCCGGGCAGGATGAATGTCGTCGTCGATGCCCGGAGTCGGAAGGTCACGATCAGTGCCTTGATGTTGAGGAAGTGGAGGCTCTGGGAACAAGTGCCCGAAGTATCTTTCAGGCTCAAAGATTCCCCAGGAGTCAGGGTTGGCAGTGCTTGCGAGTCTGACTGTCACTCCTGCTATCCGTCGTCAGGTGACAGAGGCTCAGCATGCGGACCCTGAGTTGCCCCGGATTCTGGCTATGGCTGATGTGGATCTCGGCGAGGACGGTGCTGTGAGGTTTCGCGGCAGGCTGTACGTCGCAGCGGAGGAGCAGATTCGTCGTGCGGTGTTGCGCGAGGCTCATGGGAGTAGGTACACCGTACACCCGGGTGCGACGAAGATGTATCGAACTTGCGGAGGCAGTTCTGGTGGCCTGGCATGAAGAGAGATGTCGCAAAATTTGTGGCCAGGTGCCTGATCTATCAGCAGGTGAAGGCGGAGCATCAGCGACCAGGAGATACTCTCCAGCCCTTGGATGTTCCTGCGTGGAAGTGGGACCACGTGACCACGGATTTTGTGGTGGGGTTGTCGAGGACCCCGGGTGGGCAGGACAGTATTTGGTTGCTGGTGGATCGGCTGACGAAGGTGACTCGGTTGTTACCAGTCAAAGTCAGCTGGGGCGTGTCCAAGTTGGCTCGTTTGTATGTGGAGCGGATCGTGCCGTTGCATGGGATTCCCGTTTCGATCGTGTCAGATTGGGATCCGCGCTTCACTTCTAGATTCTGGAGGAGTTTCCAGCGAGCTCTTGGCACGGAGTTGGCATTTAGCTCGGCGTATCATCCTCAGTCGGATGGTCAATCTGAGAGGACCATTCAGAATTTGGAGGACATGCTGAGATCCTGCTGCCTAGAGTGGCAGGGGAGTTGGATTCATCACCTACCATTGGTGGAGTTTGCCTATAACAACAGCTATCATTCGAGCATTGGTATGGCTCCCTATGAGGCTCTGTATGGGCGTCCTTGCCGGACTCCACTTGATTGGTTTGAGGTTGGTGAGCGTGTTGTGACGGGACCAGAGTTGGTGCAGCAATGTGCGGATGTTGTGCACATGGTTCGTCAGAACATGTTGGCGGTCCAGAGTCGGTAGAAGAGCTATGCTGACCGTAGGAGACAGTCTCTCGAGTTCGCCGTGGGTGATCGTGTGTTCTTGAGAGTTTCTCCGATGAAGGGGATGATGCGTTTTGGACGGCGTGGGAAGCTGAGTCCCCGCTACATTGGTCCTTTTGTGATCTTGGAGCGCATCGGTGAGGTTGCTTACCGGTTGCAGTTACCCCTTGAGTTGGTGTCGATGCATGACGTGTTCCACGTCTTGATGTTGCGAAAATATGTGCCCGATGACTCTCATGTGCTCAAGATTTCTGTTTGGCCTGAGGTGACTCCAGATCTCTCTCTCCCAGAGTTTCCGATCCGCGTGGAGGATAGGCGAGAGCAGCGCCTGCGGAACAAGGTCATCCCCTTGGTAAAGGTGGTGTGGCAGCGGCACTCTGGTGGTGAGGCTTCTTGGGAACGTGAGGACGAGATGCGTCAGCAGTTCCCGTACCTGTTTGAGTGAGTCTTCCTCTTCTTTCCCCTTGGGTTGTTCTCAATTTCGAGGACGGAATTCCTTAAAGGGGGAGGGCTGTAATATCCCGGACATTTCGGATCCTTTTCGTGGGTCTCGGATCTCATTTTTTGGAGTGTCTGGCTCCGTCGTGTCCGAAATTTCACTTCGGACATCTTTCGTGTTCGGATCGGCGCGATCCGGAGTCGTTTCGGAGGCCCGGAGGCATTCCGCGACTTTTCCGCGCGTGTTTTCCGATTTCCGGTGTGTGTTTCGGCAATTCCTTCGGAACCTCGCTGCGGGTGAACCGGGTCGTTCACCTGGGCACGAGTGGTACCGTGCGATCAGTGCGTCCCGAGGATTCAGGAAATATAATTTTCTATTTTTCGATATTTTCCGGAATTTCTGGATTTTCCTATAAATACCCCCCTATTTTCTCTCTCTCCCCCACCTTCTCTTTCTTCTTCTTCTTCCTCCTTCCTTCCCCAACCGTGGCAGCCCTCTGCCTCTCTGCCGTTCGAGCACGGCGACCACCGTTTCGGCTGCAGACGGCGGCGGTGCGACGTGGCAAGGACGTGGGTGACGTCGAGACGATCGTGCGGGCGTGCGGCAAGCGTGGGAAGCGTGGGGAGGCGGAGTTCTAAAAGCGTTCTTCGCGATTCACGGACGATCCGGTGGAGCATTCGCTCCATTAAGGTAGGGTGACGTTCCCTAGCTCCCCGCCGTTCATTTCCGTGGTTTATAGGCCGAGGGGAGGCCGAGAGGGGTGTGATTGAGCATGTTGGGGTTTTTCCATGGTTTGGGGAGAGCTCGCCCGATCTATGGATTTGATGCATGATTTCACGTTTTGATGGCCTAGAATCATGCTAGGGGTCCCCAGGGGTCTTCCCCTTTGATTTCCCCCTCTCCGGTGGAGGCATGGGGGCGTGGTTGAAGTTTTTGGGCTTTCCCGCCGTTTTCGCCGTCGGGTGCGTGTGACGGTCCTTCCAGGGACCGTCACATTATGTGACGCGCCTCGAGGGGGCCGTCACATGCCCTTTGGTTAGCCTTCAGGGCTTAGGGACTGTGACGGTCCCACGATTGACCGCCACTTGTATGTGACGCGCCTGGGCTGGGCCGTCAGGGGCTTTCCGACCGTTGGTTTTTGACCGTTGGGGGTCTGCGTGTGTAACGTGCCAGGGCGAGCGCGTTACATCCGAGTGACACGCTGGGGCGAGCGCGTTACTCCCTGGGTTACCCCAGGTGTGAGGGGCGCGTAACGCGCTGGGCCAGGCGCGTTACATTCGTGTAACGCGCTGGGGCAGGCGCGTTACAACTTGCTTTCTCGAGAGGAGCGTGAGGCGCGTGTAACACGCTGGGCCAGGCGCGCTACATTCATGTAACGCGCTAGACCAGGCGCGTTACCCTCTGCGTTCCTCAGGCCGTGTAACAGCCTGCGTTAGACCACCAAGTGTGTGTGTAACGGTCTCGCCTAGACCGTTACAGCCTTGTGACGGTCCCGGGGTGGACCATCAGGCGCCTGGTTGCCCCGAGAGGGCTGCAACCCCGTTTTTAGTCCGGCTGTGGCCACCGTGCGACGGAGCCGGTGCATGGGGTGGTCCCCGTGCATCGTCGGATGCGGGAGTCATTTTTCGTGACTTGAGAGTCTACTCCTTCAGTGACCCTCCACTAGTCGTAGCCTACCAGTACGCGGTACCGGTCGCACCAGGGAGTGGTGTACGGGCTTACCCTTAGAGGCGGTTTGTGGACCGGTTGCCGTCGGTCCCCACGTCTTGCAGCTAGAGTCCGACTGAGGGGAAAACCGGTCAGAGGACCAGACCAGGGATGCGCGGTCTGTGTGTGCACACGTGGTTGGGGGCGGTTGGACCCACGTCGAAGGGCGTGACCCCAGCTAGTCACTTGTTTGTGGTTACTTGTTCGGTGTTCGTGCCTTGGGTAGGCGCTACCACGTCAGGCAGTTCACCTGCGGTGCGGTGTAAGACGTCAGGGGACGCTACCGACTGTGCTTCTAGTGGGAGGTACTCCTGTCGAGTACGGAGTGTCAGACTGTCAGTTTCGTGGCTTTGACCTTCGGATTTTGCCGGGTCGACCGTTGAGCTTCGATTGTCTCACCGCGGCACGTGTGCCGATTTGCGTGCCGTAGGACCTTTGTTTAGTAGAGTACAGGGCTTTCCTTTCCGAGGTACTCTCCTACCGCTAGCGTAGTGGTTTTCCGTTTTACGAGGTAGGGTTCGAGTGATCCCTACTGAGTCTTGTTCCGAGACTCATTCCCTACGTGTTTTCACCGTGTTTCAGGTGAGGCGCCGCCCAAGGGGAGCGCGTCTGGGGTGCAGCGTGGTGCGGGTGCCCAGAGGTAGTGCCAGAGGTCAGAGCCGGGGTATGTCCCGTGTAGTTGTACTTTTCTTTCTTGTCTCTGTACTAGTTGTGGACTACTGTTGTTGTTATTTATTTTTAATTGTGGACCATGTAAATTGCTAATTTATTTTCTGCTTAATATTATAACAGTTTAATTTATGCAATTACTTGTGATACTTGCGTAGTTTCCACACCATCCTTCTAACCCTTCCGAGTCTTCGGACTCGTGGGTGGCGGTGCGAGTCTCGGGTTATCGGGCCTTCCCGGTAATCGGATTCTCGGGTCGTTACAATAAGAAATCTTGAACTAGTCAAGGGGAGTACAACACAGGAGGGAGATAGAATGTACAACCCGGATTAATATGAGAGAGAGAGAGGGAGGCACGCAGGCCCCAATAATCACATCACATAAAATCATTCACCATAAAGAGCATCATCACATGATTTCTAAGTCCATGATCATCCATCCACACATAAGACACATCACATGCATCTTACAATAATTATCACATAATTACAACGAGATATAATGATAATTTTAAAATATAATAATTAATTTTGAAATCGCGCATATTAACATTCAACTAAACAATTCAGTTAATGCAAATAAGTCTAAACAACTTTAGACCACTATCATTCACATTCACTGCATGGGCTCAATAAAAATTTTCAGTTAATTAACCTCATAAGAATCACATTCTTATAGTAAGTAACTTTAATTAATTAGATAATAAGAAATACTTAAAACTATTTTAAAATTCCCATTAACTAATTAACCAGGGGCCAAACAATGAAAATATATTAATAAGTTACCAAAATAATTTCAGAACTCATTAAAATATTTTTCATAATTTTCTAAAAGTTTTCTGAATTTCTACGCATTTCAAACTGTTTAAAACGTTTAAAAATTCAAAAAAAAACAAATAATGGGTTCGGATCCGGCGCGGGCCGAATCTGACCCGCCCTAAACCACGGGGGGGTCGCCCCCCCTCCCCCCCCCCCCCGCTCGATACGCATGGCGGCTGGGGTAAACTGTAATGACCCGAGAATCCGATCACCGGGAAGGCTCGATAACCCGAGACTCGAACCGCCGCTCCCGAGCCGGGAGGGCTCGGAATGGCTAAAAGGAGTGTGGAGGAACAAAGAAATAGGAAATAAAGCAAGACAATAATTAACAGAAATAAATAAACAACTACAGCTACAACAGAGTCCAGTCCAACAGAAAGTACAGTCTAAAGCAGTAAAAACGTACCACGTGCCGAGTGAACACTCGGCCCGACGAGCTGGCAACTGAGAACCTCCGCACCGCGCCCTCGAACCTCGAGGAAGAAGAACCGCCTCACCTGAAAAGCAGGGAATGAGTCTCCAAAATAGAGACTCAGCAGGGGTCCTGCGGAACCCTGACCGGAAACAACGGCGGTAGCGGAAAGGAAGGCTACAAGAGCAACCGCAACAGCAGGAACAGTGAACCCGGTGGCCGGTCGAAACCCGGTGCTACAACTACTCCTACTGTACCAGAAACACACCCCGATCTCGCAGTCAAGGCTACCGAACTGGACTAGTACCGCTTACCGAAGTAAAAACTCATGGCAACCACGCCGTAGAGGCCTGTCTCCCCGGACACAGCCGACCTGGACACACTGTCCAAAGTGCAAACCCGACCATTCGGTCGCGGGTACCGCACAACAAGACGCAACCTCAGTAAATCCACTAGCACTAGTCTCACGGCGCGAGAGCCGACACACGTGCCACGGCGAAAACAATCGAAACTCGACGGTCAACACGACCGAGAACCCGAAGGTCGAAGTCACGGAAACTGATAGTCTGACACTCTCTGTCCAGAACATGAGTACCTCCCACTAGAAGCAAGGCCGGATGCGTCCACTGACGTCTTAGTCCGCGCCTCAGGTGTCTCCCTCCGGCCCAGCGGGAACTGAGACACCGTACAAGTAACCACAAACAAGTGACTAGCTTGGGTCATGCCCGTCGACGTAGGTCCAACCGCCCCCAACCACGTGTGCACACACCGACCATCTGCTCTAGGTCGGGTCCTCTAGCCGGTTTTTCCCCCCACCGTACTCTGGTGGCAAAGGCAAGGGGCCCTATGGAAACCAGCCTGAAAACCGTCCTCAGGGTAGCCTCTCCACCACTCCCTGGTGGGTCCACTCGCGTGCAGGCAGGCTACGACTAGTGGAGGGTCACTGAGAGAGTAGACTCTCAAGACAACGGAAAACAACGTCTGAACCCGACGAAGTACGGGGACCGTCCCGCGTACCGGCACCGTCGCACGGTGACCATGGTCGGAGAAGAAACGTGACTCACAGTCCACGGGCCGCACGCTCGGCCACGTAGAAACGCAAAAACACGATTCCCAAAGTAGCTCACAGGCCGCCAAACCAAATCCCACTCTCAGGGAAAGGCGGGAACTCTCCAGCCCCATGCTGGCAACGGGACTTGCAGTCCAAGGCCAAACACATGGCCCACTCGGGAATCATCTTCCATGAAAACTCACGGCATGCGGGGGAGACCCCACCGTACCCCCACTGACACACGGTGACTCGGTCAAGCGTAACACAAAAGCCCGGAACACGAGGAGTCACCCGGACTCTCAAACCCACGGGCACGCTAGACGAGATAACACGGTTCCCCCGACACCCTCAAAACACGGACACAGAATCACACGGGTGTCTGAGGCACTCACAAGACCGCAAGCCGACCACTGGGTCATGACCGGGTCGACTAGGGACCGACACAATGCGAAACGATCGCGGAGAACATGAAAATACACCTCGGTGCAACACAAAGCCTAACGGTCTAACCTTGGGCCGTCACAGTCTGTAACGGTCTAATGCTGGACCGTCACAGCACCCTGGCGGTCCAACGCAGGAGCGCCACACGAGAGGGGAAACAACGGCTGTGACGCACCCACCCTGGGGCGTCACAGTCTCTAACAGACCAAGCCTGGTGCGTTAGAAGATGGAACAACACAGGCTGTGACGCTCACCCCTCGGCGCGTCACAACGTCTGACGGCCCTACCTGGGCGCGTCAGAAGAATGGGCTGCGTCAGCTCTGACACTCCCATTCGGGCGCGTCACAGTCTCTGACGGTCCTACCTAGGCTTGTCAGAAGACTCGTAACCCCAACGGTCTGAAAACACGGGAAGGCACGTAGCGGTCGAACCCAGGCGCGTCACAGCGCCGTGGCGGTCTATCGAGGGACCGTCACACCCACAAACCACCAAAAGGCTAACGGGCCCTATGACGCACCCACCCTGGGGCGTCACAGGCTGTGACGGTCACTGGAAGGACCGTCACACCCGTCCGAGCGCGAAACGGCGGGAAACAGCCTAAAAATCCGATCCACGCCCCGATCACCCCCGGGTGGCGGGGAAACAAAGGGGAATCCATCCCCAAGCCCCTAGGCATGCATCTAAACCCCTGGATCCGCCAAAAACGCCGTAAAACGAGAGATCCGGCTCACTCCCCAAAAACATGTATTTTCCCTAAAATGCGAAAATAAACCCGCTCGGCTCGCCACGGCCTACAAAACTCGCGGGAAAGGGAATGCACGAGCTGGGGGTCCATCTCCCTACCTTCACCGAAGATTTCGCGCCCCGAGCTCGCCGACCCATGAAGAAACATTGATGAAGCCTCGCCGGCTCGCGACCGCGCCACGAGCTCCCACGCGCCTCCACCGCCTCGATCCTCGCCCGCGTCCTCGCCCGCACCGCCTCCGCCTCGCCCCCGCCTCGCTCCGTCGGCCGCCGGAGAAGAGAGGGGAGAAGAGGGCGTGAGAGAAGAGAGAGGGAGGGAAGAGAGAAATGAGAGGGGAGAGAGAAAAGGGGATTTAAATAGGAAAATCCAGAAATTCTGAAAAATATCAAAAAATAGAAAATCACTTTTTCCGCGATCCTTGGAACGCACTGATCCCAATAGTACCACCCGTGCCCAGGTGAACGACCCGGTTCACCCGCAACGTGGTTCCGAAGGAATTACCGAAACACACACTGGGAATCAGAAAACACACGCGGAAAAGTCACGGATGCGCTCCGGGCCTCCGAAACAGCGCCGGATCGCGCCGATCTGAACACGAAAGATGTCTGAAACATCATTTCGAACACAACAGAGCCAGATACACCAGAAACGCAGATCCGAGACCCGAGAAGAAGGATCTGAAAAACCCGGGGCATTACATAAACCCTAGCCACGTCGAGCACCGCCGGGAGGGGGGCCCTCCGCTGGCGTCCGTGGCCGCACGTCAGTGCCGGTGGCCGCCAGCCGGTGGCCGGCCTCCGCCCTCGTCGCCGTCACCTGTGACTGCTCCTGCGAAGGGCTCAGCCCTGAACCGACCACGCCACCGCGATCAGCGCAAACGCCGCCGTGCAGCCCCTTCCAGCCCCACCCCACGCCACCGGACGCCGCCGCGGTCAGTGGGAATCACGGTAACCCCTTCAGGGCGCCGACAATCGAAGTTTCTCATCCTGAAAAGGCCTCCTCCCCGCGCCACGAACGGCGACCGTGACGATGAAGGTGTGGCCGATTCGCACTCCCCGGGGGGTCAATCAATGCACCAAGATATGCGTCTTGATCCTCTTGATCCCGGGAACGATTCCCTAGCATCAATCGGCCGTTGCTCATCCCATGAGCGACCCAATCAAGCGACGAACATTGAGCCCCATGCACGAACGAGAACGACGAAAAATAATAAAATAATGCCGATTTTGATCAAACCAGCAACCTGGCTCTGATACCACTGGAAGGTTCCGACCAGAATGCGCAGCGGAAATCATCGAAACCTTAGATTGCATATCATTGTCGATTTTTCAAAAATCGAACTAGATCGATAATCCCGCGATGTGAAGAACGATTCTTTACCTTTGCGGGGTTGAGAATCTCCCAAAATCTCGAAGACGAACGAGAGGAAGATCTCGGAGTCGCGAGCCGTTCAAGCGTCCGGCCTCTAGACGTATCCACACGAGCAGTAGAAGCAGACGGGATCTCATCCACGATCTCTACGCACCGACCCGATCTCAACACCACCATCCACCGGGGAGTAAGGAGAGAGAAGGAGGGGGCGCACCTTAATTGGAGAGAGAGAGAGGAGAGAAGGCGGCCAGGGTTTCAACCTTGTAACTTGGCGAGGGTTTCTCCCAACATCGTATATTTATAGACCTTTGGCGTTTTTCATAAAAACCCAATAATAGTCTATAAAGTCCACCCATCCCGGTCTGTCCAATACTCTTTTGTGTGTGACCCTCTAGGCCCAATAGTCTGTTTGGTTTTCCAGCCCATTAAGTAAAGAACTCCTTCTTAACTTAATTAATTCTATACATTAACTCTTAATGGAATTAGTGGACTTTCCGATCACGAAAAGCACCAAGCAACGCTTCGTGATCCCAAATGACAATGGGGATAAGCAACCCACTCAGGAACCTTTCTGTCTACAGATTCCACACAGCTACAGATCATCATTCATCCAATGCCCCACCAGGACTAGGGTATGGTCAAATTGTCAAACTCTATTGAGTCCCGGCTCGACTGAATCTTGTACTCTAAACCAGTTCATTAGAAAAACTCCTTTTTCATAATGAACTCCCGTACCCTAGCCAGGGGATTTTCCGAGTATAGATCCGTAGGGCATTCTCTCTCATATATCATACTGAGAGTGAACGATCCCATGTTGTCAAACTAATTGCCTTCGCACGAGTTCCACTGAGTCCGAATAACTAACTGTACAAGACCACTTAGCAGAAGTCTATAAGTCAGTAATCAAATACTTAACATCCCTTATGCAAGACATCTTTAGTGACTCAGGTCTAAGATCCAACTGTGCTACTGAGACATAGAATACCCTGATTGACAATCAGTATGATTACCATTCAGGGATTCTGGATCGGGCCAGTTCAGTGAACTCATTCCACTAATGAGCACCCACACACGTACTTCAGTGTCTCCACAGTGATGATTATGAGAACAATCACACCCATCACATGAGTAAGTATCATGTGTGCTAGTCTATCCGGATCTTCAATGTCCCTTCTTGAAGATCATATGACTGGGAACATCTAGAACATGTATATCTGGATGACTGATCTCATTATCATAATCCCATTATGATCCAGCCATCATCGCACATGTTCAGGGACTTCATCTGTCACGCCCCGATGCGGAATATCGGGACTGGCAGTAGAAATATTTAAATGTATTATGCTTATTTCCGGACATGCTACACTAAAACATAAGGATTAACCACGAACAGAAAATAACCTCATTAATTGAATAACAATTTCATAATCCATGATCCCATTTACATAACCAACTTAAACAACCTTAATGACATTTCCATAATAACATCTACTAGACCACATTACATTGATTGAATTTACATTACAACTCTTTGAACCACATTCTAAAACACGACTAAACATAGACAATTATTTCTGGCTCCACGGCATCTAATTGGCTCGCTCCATGATCAACACTCTTGCCCGTTCCCATCGGATTGCGAGTCCTCACCTGAGCTACCTGAAAAGGGGGAACTACTAGGTGAGCGAACGCTCAGTAGATAATAACAGGTAAGTTTAAGTAATTAACCAATTAATTGCATTAAAGGTGCGAAAAGAAATGACATAAGTAGAAGAGGTACAAGATCATGAATATAATGAAACTGGAAATTGGCCAACAAGCAAGATTTAACCAAGTCAAGATAATTTTAGGTAAGAGATTATTGTCATAGACATCACGCTAGTCATGCACTCGGTGCAATACCTCACCATGTCATTTAAACTCCCCGGGACACAAGTACTTTTCGGGCGCTCCTCCCAGGACCAGACCGGGCCCTTATGATGCGTTGGCATTGATTTAAAGGATCCAAGATCTAAGTTATGTCTAGACATTAATCAAGTCAAATGGCCAATTAATCAAGATAGAACTTTCCTCAAAAAGACCCAAGGATAAGTTGAAGCAATACTTTACCCAGAAGGTTCAATTTATCAAGAACCAATAGGTTCTTGGATTCAATATCATAAACCACGGGAAAAACTGGTTCTAGATGATACGCGGTTCTCACTGGGCCGTTCAAGAAATTGTACGGTCATATATGGCCGCACAGAGAATCTGGGCTGAGAATCAGCCACCACGAGTTCAAGGAATAAATGGACCATTGTCGGCCGCTCAAAGAAGAACGGTCCTAAATGGGCCTTTTAACTATAATGGACGGTCAAGGTTGGGCCGTACAGGGCCAAAAGGACATGAAGCCCACAAACAATATAAACGGGCAGTATTGGGCCGCTTCAGGGACAAACGGTCCAATAGGGTCCGCTAAAGATCACAGACGGTCCAATCCAGTCCGCTCAATTGGGCTTGACTTAAATAACGAGCATCCACCCAATTTGGGCTCCGGGCTGCCATAGGTGGGGAGGAACATAACCAAGGTCCAGCCCACTCTCCACTGGT
The DNA here is from genome assembly GCA_022559845.1 of Amorphophallus konjac. Lineage (NCBI taxonomy): Eukaryota > Viridiplantae > Streptophyta > Magnoliopsida > Alismatales > Araceae > Amorphophallus > Amorphophallus konjac. The sequence goes on along the minus strand of CM040121.1, from coordinate 81,566,356 downwards.
CAGCCTAGGGCTTATTGGGCCGATCAAAACAAGTTTAGGTCAAAGGTAGAACAAGGTTAATCGACCAACGAAATTGGCATTGGGTCAGGGATGAACGGTTCATTCTGGGCCGCCCACTGAGTTGAACAGTCCGTTTCTGGCCGTGCAAGACTCAGTCGGTCCAAAGTGATCCGTGGCTCACAACACGATAAATGCAAGCGGTCCGATCGTGTTAACAGGTTCAGGTCTTGGTGGAACAACCTGCCCGACGTCCTAGTGGGAATCCCAGGCTCGCGGGGACTTTCGGAGGTCCCGTAATGGAGGTCCTAGTCCGACGGAAGGAATATCCGGCGGAGAGTCCCAACCATTACAAGGAAATGGGGCTAGTAAATCAGCGGAAACCAGTAATGCGGTCAGTCAATTCTACCGGAGTAGAACGACTGTCAAACAATCCTAATAAAATTTTCAATTAATAATGAATCATGATTAATATTAACATTCATTGAAGAAGATGATCCAAGGTCAAGATGAATAAATCAGCAAGAGTTTATAATTATTTAATGTTATAACTTTCCAGGGTTTTTATGCATGTTGCTAACTTACATTTAACTACTAATATACTATCATAAATCATGCAAGAAAGGTAATTGAATCAATTCCGTAAAGATGGACGGTCCAGTAGGGACCTTTCATCCTCCTCGGCGGTCGCACGACATGCCGTTTATCCCCCTCAGGTCCGAAGGCCTGCTGGAGATGAGCGGTATGTAATGAACCGCTGGGGGAGATGAACGGTCAATCACTGGCCGCCTGATATAAGGGCGGTCGAGGTCATGCCGCGCTTCCCAGAAACATAATACGAATCACAAACACATAAACGGTCAATAATATGCCGCCTAACCAGGTTTGGCGGTCTATCGCGAGGCCGCGCAAGTCAGAAACAGTCAAGCCCCCTTTTGCCCTGCCCGCCTCCGGCGAGTTGACTAGGGTTATAATAAATTACTAAATGCGCACAACATGGAGCATAATAATTAGAGCTTTTGAAATCAAAAGAAAGAGCACAAAAAGTTTTACAATATAGCATGCTCAATTTAATCTTTAGTGCCTAAAATCCCTACTTAAAACGAGATGAAACAAGTATAACCCTAGATGTGACATGCTTCTACTAAACCCTAAAATTCTCGCAGGATACTAAGCAACTTTCAGGGCTTTTGCATTCAATAGAAAGAGCACTCGATGTTGGTTCTAACCATATATGATACTTAAGGTTTGGCTTGTTATAACCTACCTTAATTGGAGGAAGAAGGAAGAAAAAGGGATGACGACGCGCTAAGAACACCCCACCGGTGATCGCTGGGATTCTCTCTCGTCCACGATCCTCGTCGGCCGCCACAGCACCCAAACAAAACTAGGGTTGACAAGGGTCATTTTTATAGGTCATAATAGGTCTAGAGTCTTCTATTCGTGGAGATAGAGTCCAAACAATAGGGTGGTGCGCGAATGGCGCGGATAGGGTTTTCAGCCGCCTTCTATCCAAAAAATCGCTCTCTAGGGTTAGGGTTTCTGGGAGAACTAAGAGGGAAAATGATCCTCTCATCCTAACCTTTCATTTGGATTCGGTCTCAGCCTAAATGGTCGGGTATTGGGCTCAAAATCGCGTTTTAAGGTCCAATTAGATTAAGTGTGGATTTGGGCCCTAATCAGTTAATTCGGCCTAATTACGGGTTTTATTTGGGCTGGTCACAGAAGACACTATTATTAAACATTTTATCCTCTACAAGATTCTAAAATTTTTAAATTTTTACAAAATGGTCAAAATTTAACTTATTCTATTTATTAAGGATTTTATAATTAATTTCTTATAAATTTTCTAGAAATTTTTATTTGTTAATAAATCAGGGTATTACACCCTCCCCCACTTCAAAGAATTTGGTCCTCCAAATTCACTGCACTTAACATAATGGGGAGTGGAACAACTCACCTAGAACAAGTCGGGATACTGCTTCCGCATGGTATCTTCTGACTCCCAAGTAGCTTCTTCGGTTCCACGCCGACCCTATTGCACTTTGACCATAGGTATGGATCGGTTCCTGAGTTGCTGCTGCTTGCGATCCAGAATCTTAACATGTCTTTCTTCATAAGTCAGCTCTTCCTTTAACTCAAGATCCGCATGCTGAATGACATGAGTGGGGTCATACACATATTTCCTCAACATTGACGCATGGAAGACATTGTGTACTCCATATTACTGAGGTGGTAGTGCCAAACGGTATGCAACCTCCCCCACTCTTTCCAAAATCTCAAATGGACCAACATATCTTGGACTTAGCTTGCCTTGAATGCCAAATCTTTGAATCACTCTCATGGGAGAAACTTTCATAAACACATGTTCACCAACCTGGAATTCCAAAGCTCTTCTTCTGTTGTCGGCATAACTCTTTTATCTTGAATGTGCTACTTACAACCGGTCTCTGATAATACAAATATTCTTGGATGATTCAAAAATAAGATATGGTCCCAGTCATTGCTTCTCACCTACCTTGTTCCAACATAATGGAGACCGACATCTTCTACCATACAAAGCTTCAAACGGAACCATCTGAATGCTGGACTGATAACTGTTGTTGTATGCAAACTCAATCAAGGCCAAGTGGTCACTCCAACTGCCTCCAAAATCAATCATGCATGCTCTAAGCATATCCTCCACTATCTGGTTGGTTCTTTCTGTCTGTCCATCGGTTTGTGGATGAAAAGCAGTACTGAAATTCAGACGGGTTCCCAAAGATTCTTGCAATCCTTTCAAAAAATGTGAAGTAAATCTGGGGTCTCTATCAGACACAATAATGTCTGAAATACCATGGAGTCTCACCACTACCTTCATATACAACGCTGCTAAAACATAAACAGTCCACTTAGATTTAATAGATAAGAAATGAGCAGACTTTGTCAATCTGTCAATGATAACCCAAATTGCATCAAATCCGCTACGAGTCCTAGGTAGGCCCATAATGAAATCCATGCCAATACTCTCCTACTTCCATTGAGGTATGTCCAATGGTTTCAACTTCCCTGCAGGTCTGAAATGCTCAGCCTTAACTTGTTGTCACACCAAGCATCTACTCACAAATTCTGTAATTTTGTTTTTCATATTCGGCCACCAGAAGGATCTTTTCAAATCCTTAAACATCTTCGTACCTCCAGAATGAATGGTATATCTGGATCTATGAGCTTCCTCGAGGATCTTGTTCTTAACTTCGGTCACATTAGGTACACAAGTCCTTCCCTGAAACAACAATCTGCCATCATCAGCTACCATGAATTCAAGACTGCTACTCAAGCTCTCCTTGATTCCTACCAACTCTGGGTCATTATCTTGCAAGGACTTGATTTTCGTCAATAATTCTAGTTTAAGCTGAATCTGAGCAATCATGACTCGGTCCTTGTCAACATTAAGATCCAAACTAGCTAATTGCTCTAACAGTTTCCATTCTTGTAACATGAGGCTTGACAATTTAGCTATTGGCTTGCGACTTAAAGCATCCGCCACCACATTACCCTTCCCGGGATGATACTCTATGGAGAAGTCAAAGTCCTTTAGATACTCCAACCATCTTCTCTGCCTCATATTAAGTTCTTTCTGAGAAAATAAATATTTCAAACTCTTGTGATCTAAAAATACCATAAATGTCTCGCCATACAAGTAATGCCTCCATATCTTCAAGGCAAACACCACTACGCTAGTTCCAAATCATGAACGTGATAGTTCTCTTCATGCTTCCTCAACTGCCTAGAAGAATAAGCTATCACTCTCCCGTGCTGCATAAGCACACAACCCAGACCAATTCCCGAGGCATCAATGTATACCACAAAGCCTCCTTCTCCAGAGGGTAAAGCTAGAACAAGGGCAGTAGTTAAACACTCCTTCAAAGTCTGGAAGCTTCTCTCACAATCTTCCGACCAATCAAACTTGTTCTCCTTGTGGGTTAATCTTGTCAAGGGTATCGCAATCTTGGAGAAATCTTTAATAAACCTTCGATATTATCCTGCTTGGCCTAGAAAGCTTCTAACTTCTGTTACACTGGTAGCCCTATCACAATTCTTCACTGTCTCTACCTTAGACGGATCAACAGAAATACCTTCTTTCGTAATGAAATACCTTAATCGCTGAACTAGAACCAATAGGAGTTGATATCTCTAACGGAGAATTCATCAAAATCGGCTTCACAACTAATGACTTAGCAAATTTCTGAGAAACAAATGAATGAGTGACACCGGTATCAAAAAGAACAAAAGCTGGCTTGTCGTGAATAATAAGGGTACCTTCAACGAGTCCACCCTTCTCGGTGGTGCCTGCATCATCATCTTGTAGGGCCTAGAGCTTGCCCTGCTGTTTCTTGCTGCCCTGAGATTTGGTCGGGGTAGCTTGCTCAGATAAAAGAGGACACTCCGAAATACGGTGGTCCCTACTTCCACAACGCAAACAGACGCCCAGCTTGCGCCAACACTCTTCCATCTTGTGATCGGGACGGTCACAATACTTGCATACACCCTTAAATGGAACAATAGGGCCCGGCTTCTTGTCTTCATTCTTTGGCAATTTCCCATTCCACGAACCAGACCCGCCATTGGGCCACTTCTTGCTATAACCAGGCTTAGCACTCCCGGACCCAGTAGGTTGTTCTTTCTTGACATTCTTCCCACAGATTTTCTCCGTCATTTCCGAAGTATCTTCTAAAACTTGGGCTTTCCTCACTATCTCTGCATAGGTCTGAATCTCCATCGGCGCCAACTGGTTGATGTAATGCAAGTTCAACCCATTGAGAAAACGCTTCGCCTTCATCTTTTCTGTGGAAATCAAGTGAGTGGCGTAACGAGAAAGTCTAGAGAATTGAGCTTCATACTCCGCCACAGATAAACTCCGCTGCTTCAGAGCAGCAAACTCAGCGGCTTTCTTTTCTTGGATTCTATCGAAAAAGTATTTACTGTTAAAGAATTCCTCAAACTCCTTCCATGAGATTTGCCTATCATCGAGGGTCGCCTTTACTACTTCCCACCAAGTCCGAGCATCATGTTCCAACTGGAAAGTTGTTAAAAGCACACGCTCGTGGTCGCTGCATTGCATCACCTCAAAAATCCTCTCCATCTCTTTAAGCCAATGCTCGACCTCATCGGGATCGGTCGAGCCTCCAAAACATGGGGGATTCATCCCCGAAAATTTCTATGAAGATCGCCAGCACCATGATTTGCCGCTCCACCTTGGGCCACTTGCTGCAAGGCCCGCGTAAGCCCTTGGACAGTTCGCTGCATGTCTCGCCACTGCGCGTGCTCGGCTGCCATCGGAACGTCCTACACGAAAATAATTCATCTTAAGTTCACTTAGGAGAAAAAGTTTAGTGTTTGATTATTAACTCAACCCAAGTCTCTACCCAAATCTCACTAGGTTTGGTCCTTAGACTCATAACAAGGGTATAGGTTCTACGACAAACACTTAGAATCCTAGAACATAGATAACCTAGGGATATTAGAAACCTAGTGTAACGACCTGAGAATCTGATTACCGGGAAGGCCCGATAACCCGAGACTCGTACCGTCACCCACGAGTCCGAAGACTCGGAAGGGTTAAAAGGATGGTGTGGAGACTACACAAGTATCACAAATAATTGCAGAAATTAAACCGTTATAATATTAAGCAGGAAATAAATTAACATTTTACATGGTCCACAATAAAATAACAACAACAGCAAGAACAGTCCACGACTAGTACAGTGACAAGAAAGGAAAGTACAGCTACACGGGGCATCCCCCGGCTCTGACCTCTGGCACTACCTCTGGGCACCCGCACTACGCTGCGCTCCTGACGCGCTCCCCGAAGGTGGTGCCTCACCTGAAACACGGTGAAAACACGCAGGGAATGAGTCTCGGAACAAGACTCAGTAGGGATCACTCGAACCCTACCTCGTAAAACGAGAAACCACTACTCTAGCGGTAGGAAAGTACCTCAGAAAGGAAAGCCCTGTACTCTACAGAACTAGACCCTACGGCACGCAAACCGACACACGTGCCACGGTACGAGAAGACCGAAACCAACGGTCGAATCGTAAAACCCGAAGGTCGGAAACACACGACTGACAGTCTGACACTCCGTACTCGACAGGAGTACCACCCACTAGAAGCACAGCCGGCCGCGTCCCCTGACGTCTTACACCGCACCGCAGGTGAACCGCCTGACGTGGTAGGTCCTACCCGAGACGCAAACACCGTACAAGTAACCACAAACAAGTGACTAGCTGGGGTCACGCCCGTCGACGTGGGTCCAACCGCCCCCAACCACGTGTGCACACACAGACCACGCGTCCTAGGTCTGGCCCTCTGATCGGTTTTCCCCCGCAGCCGGACTCTGGCTAAGACGAGGAGCCTACGGTAACCGGTCCACAAACCGTCTCGAAAGGTGGGTGCCCGTACACCACTCCCAGGTGAGACCAGCACCTCGTACTAGTGGGCTACGACTAGTGGAGGGTCACTGAAGGAGTAGACTCTCAAGTCAACGAAAATAACGTCCGAGTCCGACAACATGTGGGAATCACCCCACGCACCAGCTCCGTCAAACGGGGCCACGGTCGGAGAAAAACGGACGCACCGCCCACGGCCAAACTCATGACCAAGGCAAACGGAACCTCCGGACACCAAAGACACGGTCACGGAACTCCACGGGGTGCCCGGGACGCACACACGGCCCAAGGGGAACACCCAACAACAGCCAAATCGCGCTAGGGATACCTAGCACGACACGGAAGAACGCGCTAGGGAACCCTAGCGCAACAGGGAAGATCACGCTAGGTCTCCCTAGCGCGACAGGGACCATCGCGCTAGGGAACCCTAGCGCGACAAGGACCATCGCGCTAGGTCCTCCTAGCGCGACAAGGATGATCGCGCTATGACCCCATAGCACGACAGGAACCGCCTCCTGTTCATCTTCTCCGATGAACGCGCTCGGTCGGGGCAGCGCGACCTCCAAGAACGCGCTACTGGAGTATAGCGCGTTCTCAGTCCGCGGCCGAAAACGGTAAGAACGCCCAAAAATTCTAACCACGCCCCCATGCCTCCATAGGAGAGGGGGAAAACAAAGGGGAAGACCCCTGGGGACCCCTAGCATGATTCTAGGCCATCAAAACACGAAATCATGCATCAAATCCACAGATCGGGCGAGCTCTCCCCAAATCATGGAAAAACCCAAAAACGCTCAAACGATCCCCTCTCGGCCTCCCCGCGGCCTATAAATCACGGAAAAGATCGGCATGAGGCTAAGGAACGTCACCCTACCTCAATGGAGCGAATGCTCCGCCGGATCGATCACGAATCACGAAGAATGCTCGAAGCTTCACGAACTCCCCACGCTTCCCACGCTCGCCGCACGCCCACGAAATCGCCTCACCGTCGCCCACGCGTCCGCGCCGTCGCCCCGCCGCCGTCGGTAGCCGGAGAGGGGTTCGTTGCGCCCGAATGGGAGAGAGGGAGAGAGGAGGGTGTCACGGTGGGAAGAAACGGAGGAAGAGGAAGAAGAAGAAAGAGAAAGGATAAAAGAAAAAGAAAAGGAATTAGGGCTATATAGAAAATCCGAATTTTTGGAAAAATATCAAAAAATAGAAAAATACATTTCTGGAATCCTCGGAACGCACCGATCGCAACGGTACCACTCGTGCCTGGGGGAACCGCCCGGTTCGCCCGCAGCGAGCTTCCGAAGGAAAAGCCGAAACACACACTGGGAATCGAAAAACACACGCGGAAAAGCCGCGGAACGCCTCCGGACCTCCGAAACAACTCCGGATCGTGCCGATCCGAACACGAAAGATGTCCGAAACGAAATTTCGGACACAACGGAGCCGGACGCTCCGAAAACCAGATCCGGGACCCACGAAGAAGGATCCGAAAGGTCCGAGATATTACACCTAGGCTCTGATACCACCTAACTGTCACGTCCCGATGCGAAATATCGGGACTGGCAGTAGAAATATTTAACTGTATTATGCTCATTTCCAGACATGCTACACTAAAACATAAGGATTAACCACGAACATAAAATAACTTCATTAATTAAATAACAATTTCATAATCCATGATCCCATTTACATAACCAACTTAAACAACCTTAATGGCATTTCCATAATAACATCTACTAGACCACATTACATTGACTGAATTTACATTACAACTCTTTGAACCACATTCTAAAACACGACTAAACATTGACAATTATTTCTGGCTCCACGGCATCTAATTGGCTCGCTCCATGATCAACACTCTTGCCCGTTCCCATCGGATTGCGAGTCCTCTCCTGAGCTACCTGAAAAGGGGGAACAACTAGGTGAGCGAACGGTCAGTAGATAATAACAGGCAAGTTTAAGTAATTAACCAATTAATTGCATTAAAGGTGCGAAAAGAAATGACATAAGTAGAAGAGGTACAAGATCATGATTATAATGAAATTGGAAATTGGCCAACAAGCAAGATTTAACCAAGTCAAGATAATTTCAGGTAAGAGATTATTGTCATAGACATCACGCTAGTCATGCACTCGGTGCAATGCCTCACCATGTCATTCAAACTCCCCGGGGCACAAGTACTTTTCGGGCGCTCCTCCCAGGACCAGATCGGGCCCTTATGATGCGTTGGCATTGATTTAAAGGATCCAAGATCCAAGTTATGTCTAGACATTAAACAAGTCAAATGGCCAATTAATCAAGATAGAACTTTCCTCAGAAAGACCCAAGGATATGTTGAAGCAATACTTTACCCAGAAGGTTCAATTTATCAAGAACCAGTAGGTTCTTGGATTCAATATCATAAACCACGGGAAAAACTGGTTCTGGATGATACGCGGCTCTCACTGGGCCGCTCAAGAAATTGTACGGTCATATATGAGCCGCACAGAGAATCTGGGCTGAGAATCAGCCACCACGAGTTCAAGGAATAAACGGACCATTGTCGGCTGCTCAAAGAAGAACGGTCCTAAATGGGCCTTTTAACTATAATGGACGGTCAAGGTTGGGCCGCACAGGGCCAGAAGGACATGAAGCCCACGAACAATATAAACGGGCAGTATTGGGCCGCTTCAGGGACAAACGGTCCAATAGGGTCCGCTCAAGATCACAGACGGTCCAATCCAGTCCGCTCAACTGGGCTTGACTTAAATAACTAGGATCCACCCAATTTGGGCTCCGGGCCGCCATAGGTGGGGTGGAATTGAACCAAGGTCCAACCCACTCTCCACTGGTCAGGCTAGGGCTTATTGGGCCGATCAAAACAAGTTTAGGTCGAAGGTAGAACAAGGTTAATCGACCAACGAAATTGGCACTGGGCCAAAGATGAACGGTTCATTCTGGGCCGGCCACTGAGTTGAACGGTCCGTTTCCAGCCGCGCAAGACTCAGTCTGTCCAAAGTGATCCGTGCCTCACAACACGATAAATTCAAGCAGTCCGATCGCGTTAACAGGTTCAGGTCTTGGTGGTACAACCTGCCCGGCGTCCTAATGGGAATCCCAGGCTCGCGGGGACTTACGGAGGTCCCGTAATGGAGGTCCTAGCCCGACGAAGGAATATCCAGCAGAGAGTCCCAACCATTACAAGGAAATGGGGCTAGTAAATCAGCGGAAACCAGTAATGCGGTCAGTCAATTCTACCGGAGTAGAACGACTGTCAAACAATCCTAATAAAATTTTCAATTAATAATGAATCATGATTAATATTAACATTCATTGAAGAAGATGATCCAAGGTCAAGATGAATAAATCAGCAAGAGTTTATAATTATTTACTGTTATAACTTTCCATGGTTTTTATGCATGTTGCTAACTTACATTTAACTACTAATCTACTATCATAAATCATGCAAGAAAGGTAATTTAATCAATTCCGTAAAGATGGACGGTCCAGTAGGGACCTTTCATCCTCCTCGGCGGTCGCACGACAGGCCGTTTGTCCCCCTCAGGTCCGAAGGCCTACTGGAGATGAGCGATCTGTAATGAACCGCTGGGGGAGATGAACGGTCAATCACTGGCCGCCTGATATAAGGGCGGTCGAGGTCATGCCGCGCTTCCCAGAAGCATAATACGAATCACAAACACATAAACGGTCAATAATATGCCACCTAACCAGGTTGGGCGGTCTATCGCGAGGCCGCGCAAGTCAGAAACAGTCAAGCCCCCTTTTGCCATGCCCGCCTCTGGCGAGTTGGCTAGGGTTACAATAAATTACTAAATGCGCACAGCATGGAGCATAATAATTAGGGCTTTTGGATTCAAAAGAAAGAGCACAAAAAATTTTACAATATAGCATGCTCAATTTAATCTTTAGTGCCTGAAATCCTTACTTAAAATGAGATGAAACAAGTATAACCCTAGATGTGACATGCTTCTACTAAATCCTAAAATTCTCGCAGGATACTAAGCAACTTTTAGGGCTTTTGCATTCAATATAAAGATCACTCGATGCTGGTTCTAACCATATATGATACTTAAGGTTTGGCTTGTTATTACCTATCTTAATTGGAGGAAGAAGGAAGAAGAAGGTACGACGACGCGCTAAGAACACCCCGCCGGTGATCGCCGGGATTCTCCCTCGTCCACGATCCTCGTCGGCCGCCATAGCAGCCAAACGAAACTAGGGTTGACAAGGGTCATTTTTATAGGTCATAAGAGGTCTAGAGTCTTCTATTCGTGGAGATAGAGTCCAAACAATGGGGTGGTGCGCGAACGGCGCGGATAGGGTTTTCAGCCGCCTTCTATCCAAAAGTTCGCTCTCTAGGGTTAGGGTTTCTGGGAGAACTAAGAGGAAAAACGATCCTCTCATCCTAATCTTTCATTTGGATCCGGTCTCAGCCTAAATGATCGGGTATTGGGCTCAAAATCACATTTTAAGGTCCAATTAGATTAAGTATGGATTTGGGCCTTAATCAGTTAATTCAGCCTAATTACGGGTTTTATTTGGGCCGGTCACAGAAGACACTATTATTAAACATTTTATCCTCTACAAGATTCTAATTTTTTCAAATTTTTACAAAATGGTCAAAATTTAACTTATTCTATTTATTAAGGATTTTCTAATTAATTTCTTATAAATTTTCTAGAAATTTTTATTTGTTAATAAATCGGGGTATTACACCCTCCCCCACTTCAAAGAATTTGGTCCTCCAAATTCACTGCACTTAACATAATGGGGAGTGGAACAACTCACCTAGAACAAGTCGGGAGACTGCTTCCGCATGGTATCTTCTGACTCCCAAGTAGCTTCTTCGGTTCCACGCCGACTCCATTGCACTTTGACCATAGGTATGGATCGGTTCCTGAGTTGCTGCTACTTGCGATCCAGAATCTTAACAGGTCTTTCTTCATAAGTCAGCTCTTCCTTTAACTCAAGATCCGCATGCTGAATGACATGAGTGGGGTCATACACATATTTCCTCAACATTGACGCATGGAAGACATTGTGTACTCCATATTACTGAGGTGGTAGTGCCAAACGGTATGCAACCTCCCCCACTCTTTCCAAAATCTCAAATGGACCAACATATCTTGGACTTAGCTTGCCTTGAATGCCAAATCTTTGAATCACTCTCATGGGAGAAACTTTCATAAACACATGTTCACCAACCTGGAATTCCAAAGCTCTTCTTCTGTTGTCGGCATAACTCTTTTACCTTGAATGTGCTACTTGCAACCGGTCTCTGATAATACAAATATTCTTGGACGATTCAATAATAAGATCTGGTCCCAGTCATTGCTTCTCACCTACCTCGTTCCAACATAATGGAGACCGACATCTTCTACCATACAAAGCTTCAAACGGAACCATCTGAATGCTGGACTGATAACTGTTGTTGTATGCAAACTCAATCAAGGCCAAGTGGTCACTCCAACTGCCTCCAAAATCAATCATACATGCTCTAAGCATATCCTCCACTATCTGGTTGGTTCTTTCCGTCTGTCCGTCTGTTTGTGGATGAAAAGCAGTACTGAAATTTAGACGGGTTTTCAAAGATTCTTGCAATCCTTTCCAAAAATGTGAAGTAAATCTGGGGTCTCTATCAGACACAATACTGTCCGAAATACCATGGAGTCTCACCACTTCCTTCATATACAACGCTGCTAAAACATCAACAGTCCACTTAGATTTAATAGATAAGAAATGAGCAGACTTTGTCAATCTGTCAATGATAACCTAAATTGCATCAAATCCGCTACGAGTCCTAGGTAGGCCCATAATGAAATCCATGCCAATACTCTCCCACTTCCATTGAGGTATGTCCAATGGTTTCAACTTCCCTGTAGGTCTGAAATGCTCAGTCTTAACTTGTTGGCACACCAAGCATCTACTCACAAATTCTATAATTTCCTTTTTCATATTCGGCCACCAGAAGGATCTTTTCAAATCCTTAAACATCTTCGTACCTCCAGGATGAATGGTATATCTGGATCTATGAGCTTCCTCGAGGATCTTGTTCTTAACTTCGGCCACATCAGGTACACAAGTCCTTCCCTGAAACAATAATCTGCCATCATCAGCTACCATGAATTCATGTCTGCTACTCAAGCTCTCCTTGATTCCTACCAATTCTGGGTCATTATCTTACAAGGACTTGATTTTCGTCAATAATTCTAGTTTAAGCTGAATCTGAGCAATCATGACTCGGTCCTTGTCAACATTAAGATCCAAACTAGCTAATTGCTCTAACAATTTTCATTCTTGTAACATGAGGCTTGACAATTTAACTATTGGCTTGCGACTTAAAGCATCCGCCACCACATTACCCTTCCCGGGATGATACTCTATGGAGAAGTCAAAGTCCTTTAGATACTCCAACCATCTTCTCTGCCTCATATTAAGTTCTTTCTGAGAAAATAAAGATTTCAAACTCTTGTGATCTGAAAATACCGTAAATGTCTCGCCATACAAGTAATGCCTCCATATCTTCAAGGCAAACACCACTGCTGCTAGTTCCAAATCATGAACGGGATAGTTCTCTTCATGCTTCCTCAACTGCCTAGAAGAATAAGCTATCACTCTCCCGTGCTGCATAAGCACACAACCCAGGCCAATTCCCGAGGCATCAGTGTATACCACAAAGCCTCCTTCTCCAGAGGGTAAAGCTAGAACATGGGCAGTAGTTAAACACTCCTTCAAAGTCTGGAAGCTTCTCTCACAATCTTCCGACCAATCAAACTTGTTCTCATTGTGGGTTAATCTTGTCAAGGGTACCGCAATCTTGGAGAAATCTTTAATAAACCTTCGGTAATATCCTACTAGGCCTAGAAAGCTTCTAACTTCTGTTACACCGGTAGGCCTATCCCAATTCTTCACTGCCTTTACCTTAGACGGATGAACAGAATTACCTTCTTTCGTAATGATATGCCCTAGAAAGGACACCTCTTGCAGCCAGAATTCACACTTGCTAAACTTGGCGTATAACTGATGGTCTCTCAATATTTACAACGCCATCCTCAAATGTTCGGCATGTTCTTCCTCACTCTTAGAATAAATCAGAATGTCATCAATAAACACCACGACGCATTGATCAAGGTAGAGCCGGAACACATTGTTCATCAACTGCATAAAAGTTGCAGGTGCATTCGTTAGTCCAAAAGGCATTACACCAAATTCAAAATGCCCATACATGCTACAAAAAGCTGTCTTATAAATATCCTCTTCCTTAATCTGTAACAGGTGGTAACCTGATCGAAGATCAATCTTAGAAAAATAGTGAGCTCCTGCTATCTGATCAAATAACTCATCAATCCTCGACAACGGATATTTATCCTTGATAGTCAGTTGATTCAATTGTCGATAATCAATACACAATCTCATCGAGCCATCCTTCTTCCGGAGAAATAATACTGGAGCTCCCCACGGGGATGTAGTTGGACGAATAAACCCCTTCTCAAGTAATTCCATTAACTGCTGCTTTAATTCCCTCAGCTTCGCAGGAGACATACGATAAGGAGCCTTAGAAACAGGGTCGCGCCAGGAATTAAATCAATAGAAAAGATAACTTCCCTCTCCGGTGGAAGTCCTGGTAATTCCTGAGGAAAAACATTCGAAAAATCTCAGATAATAGGAATGTCATGAATCTCAATCTTCTTCTCAGGGGTCACATAAACAAAGGCTAAGAAAGCCTGACATCCTCTCCTCATCAACTTATCAGCTCGGAGGGCCGAAATAAGTGGCACAGACTTATGGTGCCTAACCCCTATAAAAGAAAGTACTGGGTGTCTAGAAAAAGACACGGAACTGGAACTACAATGAACATTGGCCTCATGCTTAGCCAACCAATCTGCTCCTAGAATAACATCATAGTCTTTCATATCCATGCATACTAAATCAATCGGCAAATTCTGTTCATTAACCATGACCTTGCTAGAAGGATAAAAATACTTAATCGCTGAACTAGAACCAATAGGAGTTGATATCTCTAACGGAGAATTCATCAAAACCGGCTTCACAGCTAATGACTTAGCAAATTTCTAAGAAACAAATGAATGAGTGACACCGGTATCAAAAAGAACAAAAGCTGGCTTGTCGTGAATAATAAGGGTACCTTCAGCGAGTCCACCCTCCTCGGTGGTGCCAGCATCATCTTCTTGTAGGGCCTAGAGCTTGCCCTGCTGTTTCTTGCTGCCTTGAGGTTTGTTCGGGGTAGCTTGCTCAGATAAAAGAGGACACTCCGGAATACGGTGGTCCCTACTTCCACAACGCAAATAGACGCCCAGCTTGCGCCAACACTCTTCCATCTTGTGACCGGGACGGTCACAATACTTGCATACGCCCTTAAATGGAACAAGAGGGCTAGGCTTCTTGTCTTCATTCTTTGGCAATTTCCCCTTCCACGAACCAGACCCGCCATTGGGGCTCTTCTTGCTATAATTGGGCTTAGCACTCCCGGACCCAGTAGGTTGTGCTTTCTTGACATTCTTCCCACATATTTTCTCCGTCATTTCCAAAGTATCTTCTAAAACTTGGGCTTTCCTCACCATCTCTACATAGGTCTGAATCTCTATCGGCGCCAACTGGTTGATGTAATGCAATTTCAACCCATTGAGAAAATGCTTCGCCTTTATCTTTTTTGTGGAAATCAAGTGAGTGGCGTAACAAGAAAGTCTAGAGAATTGAGCTTCATACTCCGCCACAGATAAACTCCGTTGCTTCAGAGCAGCAAACTCAGCGGCTTTCTTTTCTTGGATTCTGTCGAAAAAGTATTTACTGTTAAAGAATTCCTTAAACTCCTTCCACGAGATTTGCCTATCACCGAGGGTCACCTTTACTACTTCCCACCAAGTCCTAGCATCACGTTCCAACTGGAAAGTTGTTAAAAGCACACGCTCGTGGTCGCTGCATTGCATCACCTCAAAAATCCTCTCCATCTCTTTAAGCCAATGCTCGGCCTCATCGGGATCGGTCGAGCCTCCAAAACGTGGGGGATTCATCCCACGAAAATTTCTATGAAGATCGCCAGCACCATGATTTGCTGCTCCACCTTGGGCCACTTGCTGCAAGGCCCGCGTAAGCCCTTGGAAAGTTCGCTGCATGTCTCGCCACTGCGCGCGCTCGGCTGCCATCGCAACGTCCTACATGAAAATAATTCATCTTAAGTTCACTTAAGAGAAAAAGTTTAGAGTTTGATTATTAACTCAACCCAAGTCTCTACCCAAATCTCACAAGGTTTGGTCCTTAGACTCATAACAAGGGTATAGGTTCTACGACAAACACTTAGAATCCTAGAACTTAGATAACCTAGGGATATTAGAAACCTAGGCTCTGATACCACCTAACTGTCACGTCCCGATGCGGAATATCAGGACTGGCAGTAGAAATATTTAACTGTATTATGCTCATTTCCAGACATGCTACACTAAAACATAAGGATTAACCACGACATAAAATAACTTCATTAATTAAATAACAATTTCATAATCCATGATCCCATTTACATAACCAACTTAAACAACCTTAATGGCATTTCCATAATAACATCTACTAGACCACATTACATTGACTGACTTTACATTACAACTCTTTGAACCACATTCTAAAACACGACTAAACATAGACAATTATTTTTGGCTCCACGGCATCTAATTGGCTTGCTCCATGATCAACACTCTTACCCGTTCCCATCGGATTGCGAGTCCTCATCTGAGCTACCTGAAAAGGGGGAACAACTAGGTGAGTGAACCCTCAGTAGATAATAACAGGCAAGTTTAAGTAATTAACCAATTAATTGCATTAAAGGTGCGAAAAGAAATGACATAAGTAGAAGAGGTACAAGATCATGAATATAATGAAACTGGAAATTGGCCAACAAGCAAGATTTAACCAAGTCAAGATAATTTCAGGTAAGAGATTATTGTCATAGACATCACGCTAGTCATGCACTCGGTGTAATGTCTCACCATGTCATTCAAACTCCCCGGGGCACAAGTACTTTTCGGGCGCTCCTCCCAGGACCAGACTGGGCCCTTATGATGCGTTGGCATTGATTTAAAGGATCCAAGATCCAAGTTATGTCTAGACATTAATCAAGTCAAATAGCCAATTAATCAAGATAGAACTTTCCTCAAAAAGACCCAAGGATAAGTTGAAGCAATACTTTACCCAGAAGGTTCAATTTATCAACAACCAACAGGTTCTTAGATTCAATATCATAAACCACTTTAAAAATTGGTTCTGGATGATACGCGGTTCTCATTGGGCCACTCAAGAAATTGTACGGTCATATATGAGCCGCACAGAGAATCTGGGCTGAGAATCAGCCACCACGAGTTCAAGGAATAAACGGACCATTGTCGGCCGCTCAAAGAAGAACGGTCCTCAATGGGCCTTTTAACTATAATGGATGGTCAAGGTTGGGCCGTACAGGGCCAGAAGGACATGAAGCCCACGAACAATATAAACGGGCAGTATTGGGCCGCTTCAGGGACAAACGGTCCAATAGGGTCCGCTCAAGATCACAGACGGTCCAATCCAGTTCGCTCAACTGGGCTTGGCTTAAATAACTAGCATCCACCCAATTTGGGCTCCGGGCTGCCATAGGTGGGGTGGAACTGAACCAAGGTCCAGCCCACTCTCCACTGGTCGGCCTAGGGATTATTGGGCCGATCAAAACAAGTTTAGGTCGAAGGTAGAACAAGGTTAATCGACCAACGAAATTGGCACTGGGCCAGGGATGAATGGTGCCGCCCACTAAGTTGAACGGTCCGTTTCCGGCAGCGCAAGACTCAGTCGGTCCAAAGTGATCTGTGCCTCACAACACGATAAATTCAATCGGTCCGATCGCGTTAACAGGTTCAGGTCTTGGTGGTACAACCTGCCCGGCGTCCTAGTGGGAATCCCAGGCTCGCGGGGACTTACAGAGGTCCCGTAATGGAGGTCCTAATCTGACGGACGGAATATCCGGCGGAGAGTCCCAACCATTACAAGGAAATGGGGCTAGTAAATCAACGGAAACCAGTAATGCGGTCAGTCAATTCTACCGGAGTAGAACGACTGTCAAACAATCCTAATAAAATTTTCAATTAATAATGAATCATGATTAATATTAACATTCATTGAAGAAGATGATCCAAGGTCAAGATGAATAAGTCGGCAAGAGTTTATAATTATTTACTGTTATAACTTTCCATGGTTTTTATGCATGTTGCTAACTTACATTTAACTACTAATCTACTATCATAAATCATGCAAGAAAGGTAATTTAATCAATTCCGTGAAGATGGACGGTCCAGTAGGGACCTTTCATCCTCCTCGGCGATCGCACGACAGGCCGTTTATCCCCCTCAGGTCCGAAGGCCTGCTGGAGGTGAGCGGTCTGTAATGAACCGCTAGGGGAGATGAATGGTCAATCTCTGGCCGCCTGATATAAGGGCGGCCGAGGTCATGTCGCGCTTCCCAGAAACATAATATGAATCACAAACACATAAACGGTCAATAATATGCCGCCTAACCAGGTTTGGCGGTCTATCGCGAGGCCACGCAAGTCAGAAACAGTCAAGCCCCCTTTTGCCCTGCCCGCCTCCGGCGAGTTGGCTAGTGTTACAATAAATTACTAAATACGCACATCATGGAGCATAATAATTAGGGATTTTAGATTCAAAAGAAAGAGCACAAAAAGTTTTACAATATAGCATGCTCAATTTAATCTTTAGTGCCTGAAATCCCTACTTAAAACGAGATGAAACAAGTATAACCCTAGATGTGACATGCTTCTACTAAACCCTAAAATTCTCGCAAGATACTAAACAACTTTTAGGGCTTTTACATTCAATAGAAAGAGCACTCGATGCTGGTTCTAACCATATATGATACTGAAGGTTTGACTTATTATAACCAACCTTAATTGGAGGAAGAAGGAAGAAGAAGGGACGACGACGCGCTAAGAACACCCCGCCGGTGATCGCCGGGATTCTCCCTCGTCCACGATCCTCGTCGGCCGCCACAGCATCCAAACGAAACTAGGGTTGACAAGGGTCATTTTTATAGGTCATAAGAGGTCTAGAGTCTTCTATTCGTGGAGATAGAGTCCAAACAATAGGGTAGTGCGTGAACGGCGCGGATAGGGTTTTCAACCGCCTTCTATCTAAAAATTCACTCTCTAGGGTTAGTGTTTCTGGGAGAACTAAGAGGGGAAACGATCCTCTCATCCTAACCTTTCATTTGGATCCGGTCTCAGCCTAAATGATCGGGTATTCGGCTCAAAATCACGTTTTAAGGTCCAATTAGATTAAGTGTGGATTTGTGCCTTAATCAGTTAATTCGGCCTAATTATGAGTTTTATTTGGGCTGGTCATAGAAGACACTATTATTAAACATTTTATCCTCTACAAGAGTATAAATTTTCTAAATTTTTACAAAATGGTCGAAATTCAACTTATTCTATTTATTAAGGATTTTCTAATTAATTTCTTATAAATTTTCTAGAAATTTTTATTTGTTAATAAATCAGGATATTACATCATCACATTCAAATCATAAACATAAATTAAATGCAATGAATAAATACCATTAATATAAATATGAATAAGATATAACAAGAAATGACGTCATCACATCTCATGTGATTGGCTTGTAGGGCATATATTTCTATCACATCATGCTTCCGTAGTCCCATTCTTTTGTATACTCGTACGTCGACCGTGTGACAATGGCTTTTGGATTTTGGCAGTTTGTATTTTGACTAAAGAAATAAAATCCTCTAGTTTAGGTCCACGTCAATGTGTACCTCTTGATGGGAGACTCCTCCGTGACGTGTTTCTGGGTGGCTTACTTCGCAACGCTGGTTATTTTGGAGTAGGATTGCGTCTTCCTTTGGGCATGTTTGTTTGCTGTCATCATTTTCAAGGGGAGCAATGCTCGCCTCTAGGGAACCCATAGGCTACCTGATTATTTTTAAGGGGAGCGGTGTTCGCCTCTAGGAAGCTCGTAAGCTACCTTCATTTTTAAGCGGAGCGGTGCTCACCTCTAGGGAACCCGTAGGTTACCTTATCATTTTTAAGGGGAGCGATGCTCGCCTCTAGGGAACCCGTGGGTTACCTTATTATTTTTAAGGGGTGCGGTGCTCACCTCTATGAAGCTAGTAAGCTACCTTCATTTTCAAGGGGACCGGTGCTCGCCTCTAGGGAACCCCTAGGCTACCTTATCATTTTTAAGGGGAGCGGTGCTTGCCTCTAGGAAGCTCGTTTGCTACCTTCATTTTCAAGGGGAGTGATGCTCGCCTCTAGGAAGGCCGTGGGTTACCTTATTATTTTTAAGGGGAGCGGTGCTCGCCTCTAGGAAGCTCGTATGGTACCTTCATTTACAAGGGGAGCGGTGCTCGCCTCTAGGGAACCCGTAGGTTACCTTATCATTTTTAAGGGGAGCAGTTCTCGCCTCTACGGAACCCGCAGGTTACCTTAGTTGAGTACGGCTGGTGACGCTTCATTGAAAAAAATTTGTGAGATTTACAGAATTCCATGTCCTATGTACCTCTTGCCATCCCAGCGTTGCCAGCATGTATGCTCCTTTGCTGAGTGCTTCAGTTACCATGTATGGGCCTTCCCAATTTGGTGCGAGCTTTCCAGCGGCTCTGGGGTCTGCTACGCTTGCTCGCCGTAGTACCAAATCTCCGGGGAAGAAGTGTCATTCCTTGACTCGGGTGTTGTAGTATTGGGCCGGCTTTTGCTGATATGCTATGAGCTTTACTTGAGCGCGTACTCTATTTTCTTCGAGTAGATCCAAGTTTTCTCATATTGCTTGGTTGTTTCTGGCCCCATCGAAGTGTCCCACTCGCAATAAAGGGTTGGATATCTCCACTGGAACCACTGTCTCTGCTCCGTATGCACCTCGGGTGTTTCACCTGTGGCAGCTCTTGCGGTGGTTCGGTGGGCCCACAGAATGCTCGGGATTAAGTCTATCCATGAGTCGCCTGCCTGGTCCAGCCGGGTTTTGATACCGTGGAGGAGTGTTCTGTTGGCGTTCTCCACCAACCCATTAGCTTGAGGATGTCCCACTGAAGTATAGTGGTTCCAGATCCCTAGTTCCGAGCACTTCTTCTGGAAGGCAGTGCTTGTCGGGACCACTTCCATTATCCACCAAGATGCGGCGTATGGTACACTGGTTGATGGTGGCTGAGACCACCAACGCATCGGAATGGGGAGTGGTTACACCGTTTAGGTCATCGTCTGAGAAGACAATGGGATCTTTTAGGTGTCCCTGGGCGGCAGTTTCCCATCGGGTGCCGTCGTCTCATTCCACAGTGTTCATGGCGGATACGTACCGTCATCGCCGGCTCGCGCTGTCTCCACCCGCGGTCGGCCCCCCATAGATCATCATAATCTCCTTCCCGTTGGGTCGGTTGTCGAGGGACGGAGGTGTCCGTTGTCGCTTCTCCACGACCTTGGCGAAGAACTTATCGAGGAGTCCTTGGCGGACGAGGTCCTCAATTGCGTGCTTCAGGTTGATACATTCAGCGGTGTCGTGGTCGTGGTCACGGTGGTAGCGGCAGTATTTCTTTTTATTCCTCGTGCTTGCATCCGACTTCATCTTGGGAGGCCATTTTGATGGGAATCAACTCCGAGCATGTATATTTTATTTTTGTATTTGTGTCCTTTTATTTGTTTTTATATCTTGGGGGAAGTAGATTCACAAATGTAAGGCTTCATGAGCCTATTTGTTCTTCCTTAGGATTGTGTGGATTTATGTGCAAAATACCAGTATGACCTGCTAGGGGGCCCCCACTTCTTCCCCATTGGTCCACCTCATCCATGTGGCGCTGGTCAAAAGTCAAGGTGGCATCTAGAAGGTTTGACAAGTCAATTGGACACATGGGGGGACAAAGGGGTTAAAATGTCAAAGGAGGCTACCTACCTTGTCTCTTGGTCAAGGGGGCGCCCCCCTCCATTTTTATTTTTGGAAAATATGCTATTCGAACTAATTAGTTCTATACCTTGTATATCCCTCCCAACCCTAGATATGAGGGCATTAGTGGTCATTTTCCATTTATTATATAAGGCATGTATTTCCATTTTTCATGAATTAAGGAGAAGAAAATTGTTGAATTACCTTGAGCCAAGGAAGCTTGCGCACCCCCTCTCTCTCCTCTGGTTTTCCTTCTCCATCCTCTGCATTTCAGGGTTTTGAACCCTTCTATCTTAGCCCCTCCACATCTGAGTTCATTCTGTGCCGCCGCCGTTCGTGCCGCCATCGAGCCACCGCGAGCGATCTACCGAAGTGCTATCGAGGTTCTATTTTTCTGGATAGAGGTCCACTCCGTGAATTTTGGCTCCTAACTCCGACATCATCTGGAGTTGAGATTTTCAAGGTTGGTTTGTCTCTTGCTTCCAAAGCTCCAGTAAAAAAATCATGACATTCAGAGTCCGTTTTATGTTTTTCTATTTTTGTGTCTTTCTGTCTTCCTGATCTGTCCCTTTTTAGATCTGTGTAGTAGAAGCCTAGTTCTTTCCCCTTTCGACCCCCTTTTTGATTTTTTTTGGAATCCCCAAATTTATTGGAGGTTTTTTCCACCATCCCCTTCCTCCACAAATTTTCGTTGAATTTTAAAATCCCTCTACCTATTTTTAGAAATTGAGTCTTTCCCCCAAATTCAGATCTGTCTCTGCTGTCCAGATCCGACCCAGGGCCAGTATAAAACCCCCAAAAAATCGAGACTTCCACCAAATCTTGCATAAGACATATCCCTGTTTTCCTCTCTTTGGCCTCCACAACTTTCATGAAGAACTCATCTTCTGAATCAAAGGTATACATCGCGGTCAATGCCAACTCTCAGGAAAACTTAGTTCTACTCTGAGTTTTCAGAGCCAGTGAGCCAGCAGCTTGAAAATTCGATAAAGGCCATCAACGAGAAATTTAATTTTATCTCTCTGGCCCTAAATCGAAGTACTTAGAAAGAGCTTTCCAACGGTACCTCTTGTGCGTTGATCCGACGTCGGGAGTGACCGCAGCAGCAGATCTTGCCGGGTCGTGCGCTGTAAAATAGAATTGCAGATCCGTAGCCAGCAACTCCGGCGGGTGACGATCGGATCCGCCCGGCCTCCGGCCGGCGAACCAGCACACCGTCGTCCTAGGGAGCGCCCCTCCAGGCGTCCCCACCATAGTGGTACCACCTCGGTCCTACACGGCCCCTCGGACCAACACGTGGGTCCCACGGTCGTGAGTACGAGTGCCGCCGAAGCTACACAAGAAGCTGCCCGTCAACCCGAACCCGTTACTCCCGGGCCCTATTGTGTCGCCCTTTACCTCCCTGCGTGGAGTGGGCATTTATATTCATTACTGTAATATTTGTGTATTTACTGTTTCGGGAGTACGAGATCGGTCGGGAAGTCGTCCCCACGCCAGGCGCGTGGAGGTATCGTGTTCGCTCCTTACTCGGCATTTTGCTTTATTCGTATATGCTTTATATGCCGCTGCTAGAGAGCATGCTAGGATCGTAGCCTGCTTTACTTTTATATCATCGCTGCTGCTAGAGAGAGAGAGATACTGTCCTGTAACCTGATCCGGGCACGAAAAGAGAGTTGACCACCCTAGCTCTTTGCCGGTTTCCCCAACCGTGCACGTCCGACGCTTCCCTCGTTAGGGAGGATCGCGAGCTTGTTTAGAGTCCGACGATCGCATATCCATTTGGAGTCGAGTCGCGTGTCCGTCCCGCATCAGTTTGGTATTAGAGTCAAGTTGAGTCTAGGGTGTTTAAAACAAAAAAAAAGTGTCATTTACGTCTAGTCATTGTCTAAGTCGGTCTAGGTTGCATTTGCATCCCTTTACTCGGTATATCAAAAGGTGTTGTCCGAACGTTAGGCTACGCCTATCGGGAAGGCCGCACACTTGCGCGAGTGATCTTCGGATCGATTAACTCCGCCACGTGCCGAGTCTTGGTTAAGTCTAGGTGCATCATCTTTACTTTAGCCCGTGTTTGCATTAGTCGGTGTCTCCGTGTGTCTTTGTATGCCCACTCGTAGAGGTACACAGTACTCACCCCCACCACCACCTATGGCGGATCCCCGAGCCGCTAGTCTCGATGCGTCGTCGGTGGCCGAAATTTTCCAAACCCTTATGGGGCAAATGCTAGGGTTGACTACACGTATGGAAGGGTTGGGTACACGCATGGATGCGTTGACTACACGGGTAGATCGGATGGATGGGTTGAGTACGCAGATGGATGGCCTAGGCACACATCTGGGAGAAAGGATGAAGGTCTTAGAGGATAAGGCCGTCGAGTCGGACCAGTCCGTTCGGGGTATGGTAGGGAGAGTTGCCACGTTAGAGAGAGCCCCAGCCGAGGTAGCCCCGAGAGCCCCAGTTGAGGCACCCCCTCCACCTACTCATGGTCAACAAGACCCGGTTCAGCAACCCGCTGCTCCACGGGTTCAAGGGATAGAGGTTAGGAGGCATCACATCCCCGAGGTGCATGACTATGAGTCCGATAACGAGCATAGGAGATATGGTCGTGATCGTCGTCCCACACAGCGGACCCACGATCAAGATGTGGATGAACGGGCCCTTAGGACCGTTCGCGCTGACCCTCCCACCTTTGACGGGTCCTTAGACCCGAAGGTCTATCTTGATTGGGAGGCTGACATGGACCGATAATTTGAGTGGTTCGAGATGTCGGACCAACGGAAGGTCAAGTTCGCCCGGATGAAACTCTTAGGCCAATCACAAACCTATTGGAGGAACATGGAGAACATATTGTTTCATCGTTAGGAGCCCCTGATAGAGACTTGGGCCGAGATGAGGGACAAACTTAGGAAGAAGTACCTTCCTGCCACTTACCGCCAGTGTCTCATAGATAGGTGGCAAAGTCTTATCCAAGGAGATCGGTCCGTCTCCGAGTACATCGCCGAATTCGATGAATACTATTTGCAATGTGACGCCACGGAGGAGAGCTCCCTTACTGTTTCCCGACTTCGGCGTGGTTTACAACCGCACCTACGGTATGAGCTTCTCCGCCGCAAGGTGGATAAGTTGGAGGATGCATACCAAGTTGCTCTTGAGATGGAGCAATTTGAGGGAGAGATCGAGTCTATCCAACGGTTGGGCTCCGTCCCTCACCATAGTGCTGAGTCACGTAGTTCCTTAGGTCCATACCCGAGGGGCCCCATGGCTCGACCTCATGAGCCCGCCTGTTAGGAGCACTTAACTCCTAGACCTCGTCCTCCCCCACCACGAGATCTACCTCCACCTCAACCACCGGCACCCATTGCCCGCCCTCCGGCACCCATTGTCCGTCCACTGGCACCGGCACCCCCACCCTTGTTGCCCGCGGCACCTACACCTCCACCCCTATTGCCTACACCCCCTACCCGTCGGGAGGATAAGGGTAAAGGCCCTCTTATCGGGGAGACCAGTAGGTCACGGCTGCAGTGTTTCCACTGTCATGGATTTGGCCACATCGCCAGTCAATGTCCTACTCGTGCCACACTAGCCCTAGGGGTTGGTGAAGCCACGCCTTCTGGACTTGTGGCTGTCAGCTACGAGGCCGATCCGGAACTAGCTGATGAGTACTATGCAGCGGAAGGTCTAGAGGAGCATACCGACGCTCAGGATGTGGCTCTCGGATGACGGCCACTTGGTGGGTGATGTCATTGCATTAAGTCTAGGGTCATGCATGAGTCAGTATTGTTTCTTCTTTGTGTGGTTTGATTGTGTGGCTTGTTTGTGTGGTTTGTTGTTTGTTAGGAGTCTGCATGTGTCTTGTGCAAGCTCGTTGGTGTCAGTCCCATAAGAGGCGAGTGGATTCACTCGATGAGTATGGGATCAACTCTACATCTATACCCCGATCTAGTCACCTACAGGGACCCAGCGGTGATTCCTAGTGAGTCTTCGAGCTGCCTCCTCCCCTTGAGAGTGACCCCACCCCGGAGTGACCACGTCTAGCCTCGTTTTCACAGCAGCTTGTGCATATCGAGTATATACGGAATGAGCAGGTGACGGTCACGTGGAGTGGAGCGTACCCGCGTTACTTGGCACGGTGATGGATCCGCCGGAGCGACTCGAGCAGCCGTACCCCTACTCGACGGGGTCGAGTTCTTCCCACCCGGGGAGAATTGATGGGAATCAACTCGAGCATGTACATTTTATTTTTATATTTGTGTCCTTTTATTTATTTTTATATCCTGGGGGAAGTAGATTCACAAATGTAAGACTTCATGAGCCTATTTGTTCTTCCTTAGGATTGTGTGGGTTTATGTGCAAAATGCCAGTAGGACCTGTTAGGGGGCCCCCACTCCTTCCCCATTGGTCCACCTCATCCATGTGGGGCTGGTCAAAAGCCAAGGTGACATCTAGAAGGTTTGATAAGCCAATTGGACACATGGGGGGACAAAGGGGTTAAAATGTCAAAGGAGGCTACCTACCTTGTCTCTTGGTCAAGGGGGCGCCCCCCTCCATTTTTATTTTTGGAAAATATGCTATTCGAACTAATTAGTTCTATACCTTGTATATCCCTCCCAACCCTAGATCTGAGGGCATTAGTGGTCATTTTCCATTTATTATATAAGGCATGTATTTCCATTTTTCATGAATTAATGAGAAGAAAATTGTTGAATTACCTTGAGCCAAGGAAGCTTGCACACCCCCCTCTCTCTCCTCTGTTTTTCCTTCTCCATCTTCTACATTTCAGGGTTGTGAACCCTTCTATCTTAGCCCCTCCACATATGAGTTCATTCTGTGCCGCCGCCGCCGCCGTTCGTGCCGCCATCGAGCCACCGCGAGCGATCTACCGAAGTGCTATCTAGGTTCTATTTTTCTGGATAGAGGTCCACTCCGTGAATGTTGGCTCCTAACTCCGACATCATTTGGAGTTGAGATTTTCAGAGTTGGTTCGTCTCTTGATTTCCAACATCTAGTAAAAAAATCACGCCATTCAGAGTCCGTTTTATGTTTTTTAATTTTCGTGTCTTTCTATCTTCCTGATCTGTCCCTTTTCAGATCTGTGTACCAGAAGCCTAGTTCTTCCCCCTTTCGACCCCCTTTTTGATTTTTGTTGGAATCTCCAAATTTATTGGAGGTTCTGTTCACCATCCCCTTCCTCCAAAAATTTTCTTTGAATTTCAAAATCCCTCTACCTATTTTTAGAAATTGAGTCTTTCCCCCAAATTCAGATCTGTCTCTGCTGTCCAGATCCGACCCAGGGCCCGTATAAAACCCCCAAAAAATTGAGACTTCCACCAAATCTTTCATAAGATATATCTCCGTTTTCCACTTTTTGGCCTCCACAACTTTCATAAAGAACTTATCTTCTGAATAGAAGGAATACATCATGGTCAACGCCAACTCTCAGGAAAACTTGGTTCTGCTCTGAGTTTTCAGAGCCAGTGAGCCAGCAGCTTGAAAATTCGATAAAGGCTATCAACTGAAAATTTAATTTTATCTCTCTGGTTCTAGATCTAAGTACTTCGAAAGAGCTTTCCAACGGTACCTCTTGTGCATCGATCCGACGTTGGGAGTGACCGCAGCAGCAGATCTCGCCGGGTCACGCGCTTCAAAACAGAATTACAGATCCGTGGCCAGCAACTCCGGAGGGTGACAATCGGAGCCGCCCGGCCTCCGGCCGGCGAACCAGCACACCGCCGTCCCAGGGAGCGCCCCTCCAGGCGTCCCCACCATAGTGGTACCACCCCGATCTCACACGGCCCCTCGGACCAACACGTGGGTCCCACGGTCGCGAGTACGAGTGCCGCCGAAGCTACACAAGAAGCTGCCCGTCAACCTGAACCCGTTACTCCCGGGCCCCATTGTGTCGCCCTTTACCTCCCTGCGTGGAGTGGGCATTCATATTCATTGCTGTAATATTTATGTATTTACTATTCCGGGAGTACGAGATTGGCCGGGAAGTCGTCCCCACTCCAGGCGCGTGGAGGTATCATGTTCGCTCCTTACTCGGCATTTTACTTTATTCGTATATGCTTTATATGTCGCTGCTAGAGAGCATGCTAGGATCGTAGCCCGCTTTACTTTTATATCATCGCTGCTGCGAGATAGAGAGAGAGATACCGTCCCGTGACCTGATCCGGGCACGAAAAGAGAGTTGACCACCCTAGCCCTTTGTCGGTTTCCCAACCGCGCACGTCCGACGCTTCCCTCGTTAGGGACGATCGCGAGCTTACTTAGAGTCCGAGAATCGCATATCCATTTGGAGTCAAGTCGTGTGTCCGTCCCGCATCACATTTGAGGAAGGGTTCCTCTCGAATCTCCATCAGGATTTGGTCGTGAGGAGCTGTCAGGGGCGTGTAGTTGCGGTAATTGCCCCTTTCCTTGTCTGGGCGATCGCGGTGGTCTCGATCGCGTCGCTCCCGCTTATTCCGCCCTTCTCACGGCGAGTCGACGGCTCTCTTCTGGTCCGACCGATCAGTTCCGGCCTTGCGGCCCAGGGCCGCAGTGTTCTCCTCGCAACGCTCATGTTTTTGCGCCAGGGCGAGGAGGTTGGTGAGGGTCGTCAGGGCTTCGACTCTGAGTGCTCGTCGAAGAATGTGGTCCCGAGTCCCCTGAGTGAGTGCGGTGGTGGCAATACCAATGTCGAGACGAGGGATTCGAAGTGCCTCCGCTCGGAAGCGGGAGACAAAATCTCAGAGAGTCTCTTCTCGCTCATGCCTGAGGGCGAGCAGGGTCACCGCGGACTTAGCTACCCTTCGACAGCCGATGAAGTTCTCCTTAAACAGCTTCTTGAGTTGCTGGAAGGAGGAGATGGTCCCGGCCGGTAAGGACTCGAACCAGGCCGGGGGGTTCTCCCGAAGAGTCGTGACGAACACCAGGCATTTCATAGTATCCGAGGCCCGGTGAAAGACCAAGTGGGACTTGAAACTGTGCATGTGGTCGGCCGGGTCGGTGGTGCCGTCGTAGGAGGTGAAAGACGGCAACTAGAGCTTTGGCGGGATGTGGGCTTCCATGATCTCCTTGGAGAAGGGAGCATGAAAGTCCTGATCATCGTCGATAAGATCGCGATTCTTGGCGGCCAGGAGGACGTCGTCCAAGTACCGGACTTTGTCCTCTATCTCATCGATGCGTTGGAGCCGACGATCCATCTCCGGGTTGGAGTGCAATGAGCTACGCACCTTTGGTGCAGGCGAGCTGCGCGATCGACGTGTCCTTGCGATAGAAGCATGGGAGGCTTCCCATACTTGGCGAGAATTCTCCCCAGTCCGGACCCTCTCGTTCGGCCGCCGTTCAGGTGGGACGTGCTGGGGGTCCGCAGGTCGGCTTAGGAGTTCCTGACATAATCCGGTCAGGGATTGGATCTGCTGGTGGATCTCATCGAGGTCGCCCAGCGTGACTTCTTGCCGTGGGTGGGCAGAGGATGCCTCCTACGATCCACGGCGGGAGTTGGGTCCCTGATGAGAACCGCGGCCCCGGTTGCTGGCGTTGTGAAGACTCCTACAGGGTGCTATAGCCTTTCGTTCGGCGTTCTCACAGACGGCGCCAAGAAGTGTAGAGGTAGAAATCTGGTTTTTACGCCACGTACCACCTTCTCTATTTATTGGTTTGGGAAAGATCGTCTAGCACCTGTGGAAGCCTGCAAACACCAGAAGAGAATGGGGCGTCAGAAGGAGCCCTGGGCGTTATCCCGGGGGACAACCCTCCGATGTTTAAGTCAGCAATGGTTTTAAGAAAGGCGTAGAGAAGAGCAAAGTAGAGGGGGATGTAGAGGCTGTAGTAGGTGATCCGAGAGACGTGTCGGCCCTCGCCACGAGTGCTTACTGCTTCCAGTGGGCACCCAGAGCGTGCTCGCTGGGTGGTACGGTCATGGAGGAGGATTCTCTCTCTAGATGTAGAATGGTGAAGCCTCTCTATCACTGTAGTCGTATCAGTTGCTCTATTCTCCACAAGAAG
This sequence comes from Amorphophallus konjac, assembly GCA_022559845.1. NCBI lineage: Eukaryota > Viridiplantae > Streptophyta > Magnoliopsida > Alismatales > Araceae > Amorphophallus > Amorphophallus konjac. The sequence continues at coordinate 81,537,020 of CM040121.1, read as the reverse complement.
CTTTTGGCAGAAGATTCCACATTGTCCTCTCTTCTCTGTCGATGTCCCTTTTATAGGGGTTGTCCTGGAGCAAGAGGTCTATCCCTTAACATGGAAGGGCACAAGTAGTGGAGAACGCCTCCCGCGATTGTGGCGGAGTTTTTTGTTGGAGGGCGATTACCCCGAGGTCGGTTAGTCCCTGGGTGAGTCTTACGGCACTCGTGGGACGTGATCGCCCGTTATGGGGTCGAGGCCGACGTCGTAGGGGGTAACAGTCGGTCGTCGGAGGGTTCTTCGGCGGTCATTGCACCTTGGCCATAGTCTTTCTGCGCTGTCGAATCCGATGCTGAGTCGTAATGGGTCGTACCTTAATGGGATGCGGTCGCTGGGCACCCCTTGGGCACGCTGTAGATCCGAGGCTGGATTTGGCTCATTGTTAACGGGCCGGTCATGGGGCGAGCTCGATTTACCCTCCTCAGTAAATATTTTAAAATTTTAAAATTATTTTATTTTTAATATTTTTTAATTATTTATTTGATTGTAAAAGCGGTTGACTCATATGAATTTAAATTCTTTAATTTTGATTTACGGACGAGATAAAATGACCTAAATTTGTGTGTTTTATTTTATGGTGGTCTCTACATGAAACACTCTCTCGATTAATAGGGTGTTTGAGAATATTTATTTAAATTTATTTTTACTTAAAAATTATGTTACGTTAATTTTTAACTTAAATATTTAAAATAAAAAATTAATATTATTTATTTAATAAAAATATTATAATTTTTAAAATTTGTGTAAATTTATTTGACGTAAACTTTTTATTCTTTTTTAATTAATAAAGTGACAAGAATATTATCATTCATAAAATAAAAAATAACTCATAAAATTAATTCTAACATGGTGTCATCAAATTTATTTATATAACAGTACAAAAACTTTCCTTAGGATCACAAAACAAACGGCATACGTGTCGAGGGAAGCATGAGTATTGATGCACTTGTACCTCCCCATAAATAGCGTGAACACCCAGACATCGAGACGGTTCCACAATCTGATCCCAAGTGTTCAGTCTACATACTCCAATGAACTCCTTCAGCTTCTTGGGCAGGTTCATCGCCTACCTGGAGTGCATGATCCTCTCCAACGTGGTCGAAGATGGCGGAGTGCTCGAAGTCGTCCGGGAGGCTGAGGTCACAGGTGGACGTGCTCGAGGCGGAGGCGATCGGCATTGGAGAGGAGGAGCTTGCGAAGGCAGAGGAAGACGTCGAGGAGTATATGCTGGACGGCGAGGGGCTCTTGTGGTGCAAGGAGGAGGGGCACGCCGACAGATCGCCGGATGAGGGGAGAGAAGGAGGGAGCATACCTTAATAGAGATGCTTCTCTCTCTAGAAACTGGAGTATGGAGGGGAGCTTACGTCTAGGTTGCGACGTCTAATAGCGTTCTCAAAATAAAAATTGTTGAGAAATTATTTTTAGTTAGGAAGAGATTTCAATGGAGTGAGGTTCTTGTCTAAAAATTAAAGAAGCAACCACCAAACGTGGTTGAGTGGGTTGCCTGTTCTTATTTTTAAATACGAGAGAAAAAGAATGAAAAAAGAGAGTAACTAAACTACATATAAAAATTATAAAAAAATATCATTAAGGGGTAATTTGTAATGTTGTGAAACTTCATAAAATGTCATAAAAGATGTTTTTATTTTATTTAAAATGTCACAAATTATTATACAACATTCTAAGGGATTTTTAACTCATGTGGCATATTTTAAATCGATTTTAATTTTTTCTTCAAAATCTCCATAAACCCAAATCGGTGATTTAAAATTCAGGAGCTTTATCTTCTGATGATTTCAAAGTTTGCATTTTAAGTTGTTTTATGATACTAAGCTACTCCTCATTTTAAAATTGGTAATTCTAAAACTGAAAAAATTACATCGGCAAAACGAACAACATCTCAAGGGCAGAATCAGATACTTATTTGAAGGATGAAAGACTAACCAAGGAATAGGGCCGTGAGAATTCTTCATCATTATTTCATCACTGTTGATTAATTAAAATTGACTATAAGGGAGTGCTTGAAATCCCTAAATTTTTTCATTCTTTTATATTTCCAACTAATTTTATTAAGCTTTGTAGATAAGAGAATACATTAGTTGAAAACACTTTTTCAGAGTATAAGAATATTTTCTATTTTTCTCGATTTTATTTCCCAACTTACACCAACAGATAACCGGACTAATATTTTCTACCCACTCCCCATTTCTCCCACTATCTTTACGTAATATATACCCATTCCACACTCTCTTTGTTATCTCCTCTCATGTGAAATTACATACATGTGTCTTTATTTTTCATACGTTTCTCAATAAAGTTTAGAAACACATAGTTTTATCTTTTTAAAAATATTTTTCAAATTCTTCACTTTTCGATGAAATATTTTCTATGATATTTGATTTTCACAAAGTAATTGAGAATGTAAACACTCCCTTAAGAAAGTCCTATTCTATTGACTTGTTCCTCTTTATCAGGGCTGCATTCCAGTTGACTTGAGCTAAGTACCACTTTATGTAAGTTTATTGGTTTATTATCAAACTATACGAGTTCTGAGCTAAGTACCACTTTATGTAAGTTTATTGGTTTATTATCAAACTATACGAGTTCTGAGTTGCTTGAATAGTAAACAAACCAAGCAATTTGTTCAAACTCAACTCATTTAATAATCAAGCCTAATTTGAGCTTTATGGACACTAAGTAATCTTAAGTTATTTAATCATTGCTAACATAAATTAATAAATGAAAGAAAGTGAATAAAATGGTGTTGAACTATAAACAAGCTACTAAATTATCATGATCATGTTATTAAAGAAATATCATCTAATTTTGTACACCACCATTAGCGCCAGGCCTACGTCGGCCCAAGACCCGCCGGGTGCAGAGCAGGCCACCCGATAGTTTGCGGCCTGCATCAGGTGACCCAATAAAGATGAACGAAAGATTCTCCAACCCACATGGGGCATTGATCCGGGCATCTCGGGCGCCTGATAACTCTCTAGCAACCGAACGTTACACCTGCTATTGTCGACCTCTACTCTAGTATGGCGAGCACACACCTAGAGCGCCATAAGACTCGCCTGAAAGCCGCACGGCCCGAATAAACGGGCGCATAACGGAAAACTCACCACGATCGCGGGGAGGCGTTACCCCACGACTCACGCCTTTCCTTGTTAAGGGATGGAACTTCCACCGTCAGGACAACCAATATAAATAGACCTCCGATCAGATGACAAGGACACGTAGACAGAGACATACACACAGACCCACATACATGCGGAGATAGATAGCCGGACACGGAAAAACGCTCAGGCTCACCAGGGAGGGAAAGATATCGGAAGGAGACGGCTTCCGAGCATGTCTCAGGCTATGTGAGCACTTTCCAAGCACTCGCTAGACACGACGAACGCTTCCAGGAACCCCGCTTCAGCTCCACGATTGTTCATTCTTCCCTTACACTCCCCCCTCTCTTCATCTCCTGTTGATCCTCACCCAGCACGGTCCTTACTTAAGCATAGGAGGGTCTCCTTCTCACGCCTTCCTTCTGGCGCGTGCAGGCTTCCACGGATAGCTAGTTGTTCTTCCCAACCAAACAAATCTTAAAAGTGTGGTACGAAACTCGAAGATCATTTTTCTACCTCTAGAAGCTCCTTCTCCTTTAGCGCTCCACCACTCCCCATAGAAAGCTTTTTCTTTCCCAAGGGTCTTAGCAGTCCACTTCTAGTAGTTCGGAGGTGACTCGCAGAGGTCCAGTGGCCGGCCCGAGCACTGCGAGAGCTCCTTCTCTTCTCCTCCTCCTCCTCCCGTCACCCGGATCACATACCACGTCATCACGAGCTTGAGCTCCCGTGAAGCCTCCTAAGTCTGACACTGAGTAGACAACACACCCTGCCCACCAGGAGCAAGCTCGCCATGTATTGCTTCTCCAACAACCCCTTGTGGTGTGCCATTTGAGGGCGCAGACACCTCGGGAGAAGTATTTACCTCAACCCTATCACTCCCTGCCATATCCTGCAAGGGAGAACTAACCCGAATTAGCATGATTCTAGGTTGGTTTGACATCAAATTCTAAAATAAATTCTTGAGATCTTTTGGTATGGTGTATAAATTAGATGGCTGTAAATAATTCCAAGCCTCACAACTTTGCTCTGATACCAACACCTGTGGCGCCCCCTTCCCGCGATCCCGTATCATGTCCGGGGACGTCACAACGGATAGACGAGATATTTACAAGGCGCTAAAGGCCAAACCATCACATATTCTAATAGCACAACCATACCATTTCATAAGATAAACACGCACAATTTACATAGTATATTATTTTCTACATATCTTTATCCAAACGTCATATTTACATTCATTATATAGACGAAAACTAAACCTACTCACTATATGTTGCGGAAATCTAATATTACACCCGGGATCACCCTCCAACCTACTGTCCATCGGAGTCAGAGTGCACGCTTGTCAGTTTCCTGAAATAGTTAGGCAACAGAAATGAGTCCAAAGACTCAGTAGGCATTAAAACCAATCACATGTTTATCATATAATAACCTGTGCAAAATCCATGATATATGTATAGTTAATCATAATTTTATTGGATTGTATATTTATATTATGAATGCGAAGGAAATATAATAGAACAGAACGATTTTCATATTCATAAAAAATACATATAACAAATCTCATCTGACTTATAAATGACATAGTACATATCTTAGCTAATTCAGAGCTTATACAGATAAATTTATTTTCAGATCATATCAGAGTCATATATCAAATCTGAACTTCATATTAGGCCATGCCTGTTTACAGAGTCACATAATGCATTAGTTATTTATCACATATTGGATAAGCACATATTGAAAAGGCATCCCGTCAATAAGTAGTAGCAAACACATACCTAGACATCCATATGTCGACTAAAAGATAAATGGTCTAGACACTGGAGCCTGTCGGCCTTGATCAACCACGCAGGATCGAGAGTTAATACTCCACCATTCCCCAGATAATTTTCTTATTCTGGGTTCGGATTTTTCAGAAGTCCGTTTGTCCTCGAAATGAGCATAATCTCGTAGCGGACACTAACTACGGTTTGTCGCCCCACACCTCCTTAAAGTGACACAGTCATATGCTTAATTATTATTATTTATATTTTTCTTCTTATTACATAGTCATCTTCGATACGTTAAACTTGTCATTAAAATTGCTAAAATAACTGATTGTCATCGAGTCATATTTTACTATCATAGGATAGTGGGCTAAATTTATTAACTAAATAAATCACCATTATTTAACTATATAAAATTACACTTCTAATTATTAAAGTAAAATTAACGTAATAGTAACTAAATAAATAACATATTTTAAGCATAAATCATCGGGTCAAATATGTTAAATAAATCACTGATTTAAGGAGAAATAATTACATCTCAAATAAAGTCAAATTAAAGAAATATAAATATCAAATAACATGAAGTTGGTTTATCACGTGCATACCTTCAGGGTGGACTCTCCAAATTAAATTTAATATTTCACCCGAGCTTTCGTAATAATCCTTACGTAGGAAAAGATAATTTTCATGTCCCAAAAATAATTTATATCTTATTATATCTTCTCCAAATAATAAAATTTAAATAACCCGCAATTTACCCGTAAGGGTGAATTCCTACGTAAAGAAGGGCGAAATGCTCCGGATAAGCTCCAAATTCTCTGTCTAAATTTTTGTGAAATACTTTTCTTATTTTGATCCCATCTTATCTTTTCCGTTTATTTATGAGAGAGAGTGAGAAGAGAGATAAGAGATTAGGGAGAGAGATGAAAGAAAAAATGAGAAAAAGAGAGAGAGAGGGAGAGGTGAGCGAACGTAAGAGAGAGAAAGATGAAAATAAAAAAAATAGAGGGGGGGAGTTAGAGAACGTGAGTGAAAGAGAGGGAGAGAGAGAGAGATGAGAGGAAAAAAATATAAGGGGGGAAGAGAGAACGTGCGCGTGTGAGAGAGAGAGAGAGGGAGATGAGAGAATAAAGAGGTGGAGGGAGGTACGTGGTGGAGGGGGGGAGAGGAGTGACGATGTGGGGAAGAGAGGTGGGGGTATTTATAATGGGGGATGGGGGAGGAGAGGAGGGGTGTAATGCCCTGGATCTTTATTGGGTCTTTCGGATCCTTTTCGGTGAGTTTCGGTTCGTTTTGTAGCTCCCGAGTTGAGTTTTACGATCCGTGTGGGTCTTTCTCTCATACTAGTTACGGAACCCTACTGTGAGTTTATTTCTCAGTTCATCGACTCGTGGACGCTACAGCGACGATGTGCTCGTCGAGCCGGTCGTTTCGACTATTTTTACGTATTTTTCTGAGTTAGGGCCAAAAATCAGATTTTCGGAAATTAGAAAATTTCCTAATTTCTTTCTATAAATTCAACTCCACTATCTCTCCTGCTCATTTTCAACTTCACGCTATCTCACTCCGTTCTCTCCCGTCTCTGGTCCGTTCGGTGCGGGGCGTGCACCGTTGCGGAGCTGGCTGAGGCGTGGACGTGCTCGAGTGATCGGTTCGCGGGAAGGAGCAGCGGATGGAGCGTGGCTGGCGCGATCCCTCGGTGGATTCCGAGAGGGCGTCGTTCGTGATTCGGTGGTTTTCGATGTGGTTTAGTCCCTTCGGGGCACGGTTTCTTAGGTGGAGGTAGGGTGATGGATCACTACTTCTTCCTCTCCGTTTTCCCTGCCATTGCACGTCGTTCGGCGGGGGAACGGTCGAGTTTGTGCTTGGTTTGCCTAAACCGTGAATTCTGGGTTTTTCAGGGTTCGTCGGAAAATGGCAACCATTTGTGATGTGGTTAGTGTCAAGCTGACCGTTGGGATGTCTGGATCCCATTCACGTAAGTTTCGTGTCGATCGGTTGTCATTCGAGGCCGGTAGGAGTCCGGGAACCTCGGTGACCCACTTTGGGTCGATTTGATGAAATCGCCCCGATCTCTCGTTTTAGGGCTTGCATGTGGGTTTTTTAGCCTCCTAATTTAGTTTTTCATTGTCGAGGGTTGTTTCCCCTGCGCTTTGGCGTGAATGGGACGTGGAATGGGCCGATTTGGCCAACCCTCTATTTTCCCGCCGTGACTGGTGTGGCGGCCTTTTCAGTGACCGCCAGAGGTCTCTGACGGCCCTACGATAGACCGTCACAGCGCCTGGGTGATTTTAGTTCTTCGGGGTTTTGGGAGTGTGACGGCCCAGGGGTGGCGCCTCACAGCTCCCTGATGCGTCTGGTGTAACGCGTTACGCTTAGTTTGTCGTTTAGTGTTTTGGGTTAAGTCGGTTCCCCTGACGTGCCTGCCCTGGTGCGTCAGGCTGTGTAACGCGCCTGCCCCAGGCCGTTACACCCCGTTTGTCTGTTTTGGGTCGGTTGGCGTAACGCGCCTGTCCTCACACGTTAGGTGGGCGTAACGTGTCTGCGCTCACGCGTTAGGCTGCTGTAACGCGTCCGCCCCGGACCGTTACGTGGCTCGCGTTTTGGGTTTGAGCCTGTTGGCCCTGACGCCCCTGTCCTGGCGCGTCAGAGCGGTGTAACGCGCCTGTGCTAGGCCGTTACAGTCCTTGTGGCCGTGATGGCCGTTGGTTTGTTTTGTTTTGTGTTGGGCAGTCTAGGTGATGTTAGGGGCTGTTAGAGGTAGGTTTGTGGCGTGGATGTGTGTGTGTCTATCTAGGTTTGGGTTGTCTGTTGTTCCCGTGGTCTGGCCGCTTTCTTCGTGGACGTCGGTCGATGTTTCTGCGAAGGCTAAGACTACGTTTCTGAGTCTGTCAGTAGTTTCTTGTGCTGCCCTTGGTGTTTGAGGTACGGGTGACAGTGCATGTTTATCTGTCCGTACTTCAGCGCCGCGTTTCGAGCTTCTTCCTTGCGTCGCCTTAGACGTCCAGTGGTCGAGGGGTGACCCTGATATACGATTTTGTAAGCTAGTTTCCGTCGTCTCCTGCGGTTACCATAGCGTCCTACGGGGGGAGAAAACTAGCTAGAGGCCTGGCTCTAGGCAGGAGCCAATGTGTGCACACGTGGTCAGGGGCTGAGGACTGACGCCGACGGGCGTGACCCTGACTAGTACTTGTACTTGTGGTTCCGCGTGGGTCTGCGACTCGGCCGAGCTCGCGTAGTCCGCAATCGGTTGGTGGTCGAGACACTTGTGGGGTTTGTCGTGACCTGTCCGGGTTGACCTTTCCGTGGCTGTACTCGAGGTCTGTGCCTGTCTAGGTCTTTTCTAGACTTTCTTTCGCATGCCTGTTGTAGGTGTAGGTTAGGGCGTTTGTGCGTGGTTTTCCCCCTTTTTCCTCGTTGCTCCCTACTCCTCTTTCCCTTTCTAGGCCTGCTTGCCTGTTCGGGTTATTCCCCTCGTCCTTACCTGTTCCCTACTCCTGCTTCCCTTTCTTTTACAGCTTTTTTGTGCTGTTTCCGCTGCTGTTCTTGTTGTTCCGTGTTACTGCACGTTTTTCAGTGGGGATCCGCGTGACCCCTACTGAGCCAGTGACACGAGGCTGACCCCTACTTTTCAGGTGGGGTGATGTGTTCGTTCTGCTTCCGTGTTCCTAGAGTTTGAGTCGTAGCCACCAGTTGGTACCTCCGTCGGGCTTCCCCCGACTTTTCGGTACGTCTTTTCTTTCTGTCGACTGTACTGCTAGACTGCTGTCTTTAGCTTTGGACTTGACTCAGGTATATAATTGTTTAAAATCTGTTAATTAAAATGTAATTTTGTTTCTGCTACTTTAGCAAACCGATCCAATGAAATTTAATTGCTTACTGTTATATCTGTCAGTTCAATGTACTACACGACAATCCTTTTTCCCTTAGGAGCCTTACCGCTCTTGGGAGGCCTCGCGGGTTCCAAGTGGTATCACGTGTATTCGGTAGTCCAACCGGATATACCTGGTATCCGGGATCCGGGTCGCCACAGTTGGTATCAGAGCGTTGTTGTGTGAAGTACATGGGAATCTCAGATATACAGTGTCCAGAGTCGCTAAGTCCAGTACAGTCTTCAGCTGGCATTAGGTCGTTTTGTGGTTGTGTTGTTGGGTTGTTCTTCCCTGCTTACCCTTGCAAGTCCTGAAATTTCGAGGATGAAATTTCTTAAAGGAGGGGAGGATGTAATGCCCTGGATCTTTATTGGGTCTTTCGGATCCTTTTCGGTGAGTTTCGGTTCGCTTTTGTAGCTCCCGAGTTGAGTTTTACGATCCGTGTGGGTCTTTCTCTTGTACTAGTTACGGAACCCTACGGTGAGTTTATTTCTCAGTTCATCGACTCGTGGACACTATAGCGACGATGTGCTCGTCGAGCCGGTCGTTTCGACTATTTTTGCGTATTTTTCTGAGTTAGGGCCAAAAATCAGATTTTTCGAAAATTAGGAAAATTTCCTAATTTCTTTCTATAAATTCAACTCCACTATCTCTCCTGCTCATTTTCAACTTCACGCTATCTCACTCCGTTCTCTCCCGTCTCTGGTCCGTTCGGTGCGGGGCGCGCACCGTTGCGGAGCTGGCTGAGGCGTGGACGTGCTCGAGTGATCGGTTCGCGGGAAGGAGCAGCGGATGGAGCGTGGCTGGCGCGATCCCTCGGTGGATTCCGAGAGGGCATCGTTCGTGATTCGGTGGTTTTCGGCGTGGTTTAGTCCCTTCGGGGCACGATTTCTTCGGTGAAGGTAGGGTGATGGATCACTACTTCTTCCTCTCCGTTTTCCCTGTCATTGCACGTCGTTCGGCATGGGAACGGTCGAGTTTGGACTTGGTTTGCCTAAACCGTGATTTCCGGGTTTTTTCTGGGTTCACCGGAAAATGGCAACCATTTGTGATGTGGTTAGTGTCAAACTGACCGTTGGGATGTCTGAATCCCATTCACGTAAGTTTCGTGTCGATCGATTGTCATTCGAGGCCGGTAGGAGTCCCGGAACCTTGGTGACCCACTTTGGGTCGATTTGATGAAATCGCCCCAATCTCTCGTTTTAGGGCTTGCAAGTGGGGTTTTTAGCCTCCTAATATAGTTTTTCATTGTCGAGGGTTGTTTCCCCTACGCTTCGGCGTGAATGGGGCGTGGAACGGGCCGATTTGGCCAACCCTCTGTTTTCCCGCCGTGACTGGTGTGGCGGCCGTTTCAGTGACCGCCAGAGGTCTCTGACGGCCCTACGATAGACCGTCACAGCGCCTGGGTGATTTTAGTTCTTCGGGGTTTCGGGAGTGTGACGGCCCAGGGGTGGCGCGTCATAGCTCCCTGACGCGTTACGCTTAGTTTGTCATTTAGTGTTTTGGGTTAAGTCGGTTCCCCTGACGCGCCTGCCCTGGTGCGTCAGGCTGTGTAACGCGCCTGCCCCAGGCCGTTACACCCCGTTTGTCTGTTTTGGGTCGGTTGGCGTAACGTGCCTGTCCTCACGCGTTAGGTGGGCGTAACGCATCTGCGCTCGTGCGTTAGGCTGCTGTAACGCGTCCGCCCTGGACCGTTACGTGGCTCGCGTTTTGGGTTTGAGCCTGTTGGCCCTGACGCCCCTGTCCTGGCGCGTCAGAGCGGTGTAACGCGCCTGTGCTAGGCAGTTACAGTCCTTGTGGCCATGATGGCCGTTGGTTTGTTTTGTTCTGTGTTGGGCCATCTAGGTGATGTTGGGGCTGTTAGAGGTAGGTTTGTGGCGTGGCTGTGTGTGTGTCTGTCTAGGTTTGGGTTGTTTGTTGTTCCCGTGGTCTGGCCGCTTTCTTCGTGGACGTCGGTCGACGTTTCTGCGTAGGCTAAGACTACGTTTCCGAGTCTGTCGGCAGTTTCCTGTGCTGCCCTTGGTGTTTGAGGTATGGGTGACAGTGCATGTTTATCTGTCCGTACTTCAGCGCCGCGTTTCGAGCTTCTTCCTTGCGTCGCCCTAGACGTCCAGCGGTCGAGGTGTGACCCCGATATACGGTTTTGTAAGCTAGTTTCCGTCGGCTCATTCGGTTACCGTAGCGTCCTACGGGGGGAGAAAACTAGCTAGAGGCCTGGCTCTAGGCAGGAGCCAATGTGTGCACACGTGGTCAGGGGCTGAGGACTGACGCCGACGGGCGTGACCCTGACTAGTACTTGTACTTGTGGTTCTGCGTGGGTCTGCGACTCGGCCGAGCTCGCGTAGTTCGCGATTGGTTGGTTGTCGAGACACTTGTGGGGTTTGTCGTGACCTGTCCGGGTTGGCCTTTCCGTGGCTGTACTCGAGGTCTGTGCCTGTCTAGGTCTTTTCTAGACTTTCTTTCGCATGCCTGTTGTAGGTGTAGATTAGGGCGTTTGTGCATGGTTTTCCCCCCTTTTCCTCGTTGCTCCCTACTCCTCTTTCCCTTTCTAGGCCTGCTTGCCTGTTCGGGTTATTCCCCTCGTCCTTACCTATTCCCTACTCCTGCTTCCCTTTCTTTTACAGCTTTTTTGTGCCGTTTCTGCTGCTGTTCCTATTGTTCTGTGTTACTGCACGTTTTTCAGTGGAGATCCGCGTGACCCCTACTGAGCCAGTGACACGAGGCTCACCCCTGCTTTTCAGGTGGGGTGATGTGTTCGTTCTGCTTCCGTGGTTCCTGGAGTTCGAGTCGTAGCCGCCAGCTGGTACCTCCGTTGGGCTTCCCCCGACTTTTCGGTACATCTTTTCTTTCTGTCGACTGTACTGCTAGACTGCTGTCTTTAGCTTTGGACTTGACTCTGGTATATAATTGTTTAAAATCTGTTAATTAAAATGTAATTTTATTTCTGCTACTTTAGCAAACCGATCCAATGAAATTTAATTACTTACTGTTATATCTGTCAGTTCAATGTACTACACGACAATCCTTTTTCCCTTCGGAGCCTTACCGCTCTTGGGAGGCCTTGCGGGTTCCAAGTGGTATCACGTGTATTCGGTAGTCCTACCAGGTATACCTGGTATCCGGGATCCGGGTTGCCATAAGGGGGGAGTGGATGAGAAGAATGACAAGAAGAATAGGATGAGGACGAGGACGAGGACGGTGAGAGGATAAGATAGGGGGGAGAGGAAAGGGGGGGGTTTTGTTTTGTGTTTTTTTTTGATTGTCCATCGGGTAAGTACGGAGGAGGATGAGGGAGGGGGTGACTTTTTCACAAAAATCTTTAAAAATTTAGCAATAATAATATGTCAAAGTATTAGTTTCTTTTATCTTATTTTTATTTTTATTAGATGTCAAAATTTGAAAATATGTTCAACATGAAACTTGTAGATCTTTGAATTCTCTTTTCAATGGGTCTAATATTGACACTATTCTGACATTCCTATGAAAAGTTATATATTATTAAAGTGAGATATCTATTTAATTTACTTAATAAAATTCGTTAAACTTATATTCACTATACCGTTCAAGGTACTGGGCTTTGATTAAGAGACTTAAAATTTATATGGGCTCTAAATATAAAATATTTAATTATTTTCAAGTTTCAGACATATTTAGGTGTTACAAATCTCTCCCCCTTAAATAAATTTCATCCTCGAAATTTAAAAATTTACTCAATACGTACCGAATAGCTGTGGATATCTCTCCTCATTTCGTCTTCCATCTCTCAAGTGACTTCTTGCGCTGAAATACTTTTTCACAATATCTTCACCAATGGAATTGTCTTCGTCCTCAACACTTGTTCTTTTCGATTGAGAATGCGAACTGGTTTCTCTTCATATGTAAGATCTAGCTGAATTTTCAAATGCTCATGATCTATAATGCGTGATGAGTCTAGCATGTATTTTCTTAACATAGACACATGGAATACATCATGAACTCCTGACAATGATGGTGGTAAAGCTAGTTGATATGCCACCTCACCAATCCTTCTTAAGATTTCAAATGGTCCAACGTACCTTGAACTGAGCTTGCCTTTCTTGCCAAATCTCAATACTCCTCTAGTAGGCGAAACCTTCAAAAATACGTGATCCCCGATATCAAATTATAGATCTCTCATTCTTTGATCAGCATAGCTTTTCTGCCTACTCTGAGCTGTAAGTAATCTTTTTCTAATCAAATCAACCTTTTTTATACAATCCTGTACAATCTGTGGCCCAATCAATCTCCGCTCATCAATCTCATCCCAACAAACAGCTGATCTACATGGTCTACCATATAATGCTTCATATGGTGCCATCCCTATACTTGCATGATGCCTGTTGTTATATGCAAACTCAATTAAGGCCAAATGCTCATCCCAACTGCCTCGCCAATCTAAACTGCACGCCCTCAACATATCTTCTAATGTCTGGATGGTCCTCTCTGATTGTCCATCTGTTTGAGGGTGAAGAGCTGAGCTAAATTTCAATTGTGTACCAAGCGCTTTATGTAAACTTCTCCAAAATTTTACTGTAAATCTTGTATCTCGATCTGAAATATTAGACACTAGCACACCATGAAGTCTCACAATCTCTCTGATATACAAATGGGCTAAATCCTCTAATGATTGTGTCTTTGTGATTGTTAGAAAATGAGCTGACTTAATAAGTCTGTCAATAATTACCCAAAATAGAATCATGTTTTCTCTTAGTCATTGGTAGTCCCATCACAAAATCTATAGTGACATGTTCCCATTTCCACTGTGGAATTTTCATCAACTGTAGTGGTCCCGCTGGCCTTTGATGCTCTGCCTTTACTTGTTGACAAGTAAGACACTTGGTGACAAATTTCGTTATATCCTTTTTCATGCCAATCCACCAAAAATGTCTATTCATGTTTCTGTACATTTTTGTACTGCCTGGGTGAATGGAATATTGTGATTTATGTATCTCAATCAATAGACCTTTCTTTATTTCTACATTCTGAGGTACACATAATCTTCCCTGAAATCTGATTGCTCCATCTACACTTTAAGTAAATCTCAGTGTGCCAATCAATCTCTGTAACTACTGATCATTTAGTTGTACTTGCATAATTCGTTCAACCATTGCAGACTGAATAGTTAGTTGGGCCAGAAATAAGTTTTTCCCTTTGAATATCGGAGAATACTCTACTACATCAGATGTCATTTTCCAAATTTGGCGTAACTGGATTGCCATTAGTCTCTTCCTACTGAGTGCATCTGCTACCACATTTACTTTTCTAGGTGATAATTCAATGTGAAATCATAATCCTTCGAAAATTCAATCCACCGTCTTTGCCTTAAATTTAATTCTTTCTGAGAGAAAATATATTTTAAATTCTGATGGTCTGTAAATACTTCAAACTGCTCACCAAACAAATAATGTCGCCAAATTTTCAGAGCATGTACCACCACCGCCAACTCCAAATCGTGTGTTGGATAACTCACCTCATGGGTCTTTAATTGTATGGATGTATAAACTACTACTTTACCATTCTGCATCAGGACACATCCTAGTCCTTTTCTAGAGGTATCTGTATATACCACAAATCCTCCTGTCCCATAAGGTAAAGTAAGTACTGGGGCCGTAGTTAACCTTGTTTTTAATTCTTGAAAACTCATTTCACATTCATCTGACCATTAAAAAGGAACTCTTTTCCTAGTTAATTTGGTCATAGGAGCTGCAATATAAGAAAAACCTTCAATAAACCTGCGATAGTAACCTGTTAGACCCAAAAAGTTCCTAATCTCACTGGCATTCTGCGGCATTTCCCAATACAAAACTACCTCAACATTAGCTGGATCAACAGACACTCTATCTCCAGAAATGATATGCCCTAGAAATTGAATCTGGTCAAACCAAAATTCGCATTTACTGAACTTCACATAGAGTTGATGTTTCTTTAAAGTTTCCAACACAATCCTCAAATGTTCTCGATGAGTTTCAACAGTAGGAGAATAGATCAACACATCATCAATAAACACTACTACAAATGTATCCAGATATGGTTGGAAAACTCTGTTCATCAAATCTATAAATGCTGCTGAAGCATTAATTAACCCAAATGGCATAACCAGGAATTCATAATGCCCACATCATGTTTGAAAAGTAGTTTTTGAGATATCTTCTTCCTTTATCCTTAGTTGGTGGTGTCCAGATCTAAGTAGGGCTGTCAATGGGCCGGGCCCGGGCCGGGCTTAGGTCGGCCCGGCCCGGGCCCGACTTCTCAACATTAAGGCCCGAGCCCGGCCCGGGCCCGACTTATGTCGGGCCGGGCCGGGTCGGGCCGGACATTATGTAAAAATTTCAAAGCCCGACTAAGGCCCGGCCCGGCCCGACAACTTAAATAAAATAATAAAAATAATAAAAATAATAATATAAAACATATAATCTTACTAAATTAATTAAAAATTTGATATTAATTACATAATTTGTGTAAAAAGAGAGTTTTAAAATTTATCATTAAGTAAAATAACATAGTTTTAACTAAATAATTTTTAAATTTTGATGTGGGAATAAAAAAAAGAACGGGCCGGGCCGGCCCGCGGGCCGAACTCAAAGCCCGAGCCCGGCCCGCGAGTCAAGTCGGGCCGGGCTTTTAGGCCCTACTAAAAGCCCGCGGGCCGAAAATGACCTTGCGGCCCGGCCCGAAATCGGGCCAAGCCCGCGGGCCTATCGGGCCGGCCCGGCCCATTGACAGCCCTAGATCTAAGGTCAATATTTGAAAACATTGTCGCAGCTCGCAGCTGATCAAATAAATCATCAATTCTGGACAGATGGTACTTATTCTTAATGGTCACTTGATTCAACTTCCTATAGTCAATGCATAATCTAAGCGACCTATCTTTCTTTCTAACAAACAGAACATGTGCACCCCAAGAGGATACACTTGGTCGAATAAACCCCTTATCTAGCAGTTCTTACAATTGTTTCTTCAAACCTCTGACAAATTTCTTCACTCTTCTCAGCTCATCAGAACAAATATGAGGGACATACTTTTCCAATTCAGTAAACTTTGCTTCATAGTCGACAACTGACATACCTCCTTGAGATAGATTTAAAAATTTTACTTCTTTCTTGTCCTTCACATGCTGAGGGAGAAATTTTACATGGAAGACATCAAGAAATTCGTTCCAGCCAATCTCAATTTCTCTATCTCTAAAGTGATTCTAAGTGCAGACCTCCACCATTCATCCGCACGGTCCTTCAGCATAAATGTAGCTAATATCATCTTATCCTGCTATGCACATCTAATGGCTGTGAAAATCTTTTCAACTTCCCTTACCCAAGTTTCCACAATCTCCGGTTGACTCTTCCCCTTAAAAGAAGGAGGACTCATGTTTTTGAATTTCTCCATCATGATAGCACTTGCTGCCCTATGTGGTTATTGTTGCATACGGGTTTGTAATTGGGCTTGCATCATTGCCTGAGTTTGAGCCTGTAACTGCATAGTCTGCACTAACCCTTGAAAAGTTTGTGTGAACCCACCTAAGTCTGACACATCCTGAGTAGACAACACACCCTGCCCACCGGGAGCAAGCTCGCCATGTATTGTTTCTCCAACAGCCCCTTGTGGTGTGCCATTTGAGGGTGCAGACTCCTCAGGAGAAGTATTTACCTCAACTCTACCAGTCCCTGCCATATCCTGCAAGGGAGAACTGACCCGAATTAGTATGATTCTAGGTTGGTTTGATATCAAATTCTAAAATAAATTCTTGAGATCTCGTAGTATGGTATATAAATCAGATGGCTGTAAATAATTCCAAGTCTCACAACTTTACTCTGATACCAACACCTGTGGCGCCCCCTTTCCGCGATCCCGTATCGTGTCCGGGGACGTCACGGCGGATAGATGGACTGTTGTGCGCCGAGATATTTGTAAGGCGCTAAAGGTCAAACCATCACATATTCCAATAGCACAACCATAACATTTCTATAAGATAAACACACATAATTTACACCGTATATTATTTTCTACATATCTTTATCTAAACGTCATATTTACATTCATTATATAGAAGAAAAGTAAACCTACTTATTTTATGCAGCGGAAATCTAATATTACACCTGAGATCACCCTCCGACCTACTGTCCGTCGGAGTCAGAGTGCACGCTTGTCAGTTTCCTGAAATGGTTATGCAACAGAAATGAGTCTAAAGACTCAGCAGACATTAAAACTAATCACATGTTTATCATATAACAACATGTGCAAAATCCATGATATATGTATAGTTAATCACAATTTCATTGGATTGTATATATATACTGTGAATGCGAAGAAATATAATAGAACATAACGATTTTCATATTCATAAGAAAATGCATATAACAAATTTCATCTGACTTATAAATGACATGGTACATATCTTAGCTAATTCAGAGATTATACAGATAAATTTATTTTCAGATCATATCAGAGTCATATATCAAATCTGAACTTCATATTAGGCCATGCCTGTTTACAGAGTCACATAATACATTAGTTATTTATCACATATTGGATAAGCACATATTGGACAGGCATCCCGTCGACCTTAATCAACCATGTCATATTGGATAAGCAGTTGAAAACACATACCTAGGCATCCATACGTCGCCTTAAAGACAAATGGTTTAGATGCTGGAGCCTGTCGACCTTGATCAACTACGCAGGATCGGGAGTTAATACTCTACCATTCCGCATATAATTTTCTTATTCTGGATTCTGGATTTTTCAGAAGTCCGTTTGTCCTCGAAATGGGTCTAATTCCGTAGCGGTCGATAACTACAGTTTGTCGCCCTACACCTCTTTAAAGTGACACAGTCCATATGCTTAATTATTATTATTTATATTTTTTCTTCTTATTACATAGTCATATTCGATACGTAAAACTTGTCATTAAAATTGCTAAAATAACTGATTGTCATCGAGTCATATTTTAATATCATAGGACAGTGGGCCAAATTTATTAACTAACTAAATCATCATTATTTAACTATATAAAATTACACTTCTAATTATTAAAGTAAAATTGACGTAATAGTAACTAAATAAATAACAGATTTTAAGCATAAATCATCGGGTCAAATATGTTAAATAAATAACTGATTTAAGTAGAAATAATTATATCTCAAATAAAGTTAAATAAAGAAATATAAATATCAAATAACATGTAGTTGGTTCATCATGTGTCTACCTTTAGGGTGGACTCTCCAAATTAAATTTAATATTTCGCCCGAGCTTTCGTAATAATCTTTATGTACGTAGGAAAAGATAATTTTCTGCTCCAAAAATAATTTTTATCTTATTATATCTTCTCCAAATAATAAAATTTTAACAACCCGCAACTTACTCGTAAGGGCAAATTCCTACGTAAAGATGGGCGAAATGCTCCGAATAAACTCCAAATTCTCAGTCTA
This sequence comes from Amorphophallus konjac, assembly GCA_022559845.1. Classification (NCBI taxonomy): domain Eukaryota; kingdom Viridiplantae; phylum Streptophyta; class Magnoliopsida; order Alismatales; family Araceae; genus Amorphophallus; species Amorphophallus konjac. The sequence goes on along the minus strand of CM040121.1, from coordinate 81,518,784 downwards.
AATTTTTGTCAAATATTTTTCTTATTTTGATCCCATCTTATCTTTTCGTTTATTTATGAGAGAGAGTGAGAAGAGAGATGAGAGAGAGAGAGAAAGATTTAGGAGAGAGAGATTAAAGAAAAAATGAGAAAAAGAAAGGGAGAGGTGAGAGAACGTGAGAGAGAGAAGATGAAAAGAATAAAAAAATGAGAGAGGGAGGGGAGTTAGAGAACGTGAGTGAAAGAAAGGGAGAGAGAGAGATGAGAGGTAAAAAAATATAAGGGGGGGATGAGATAGTGCGTGTGTGAGAGAGGGAGAGAGAGAGAGAGGGAGATGAGAGAAGAGAGAATAAAGAGGTGGAGGGAGCTACGTGGTGGAGGGGGGAGAGGAGTGAGGACGTGGGGAAAAGAGGTGGGGGTATTTATAATGGGGGAGGAGAGGACGGTGGAGTGGATAAGAAGAAGGAGAAGAAGAATAGGGTGAGGATGAGGAGAGGATAAGATGGCGGGGGGTAGGAAACGTGGGGGGGAGGGGGGGGGTATTTTTGATTTGTATTTTTTTTTGAATGTCTATCGGGTAAGGACGGAGGAGGATAAGGGAGGGGGTGACTTTTTCATAAAATCTTTAAAAATTCAGCAATAATAATATGTCAAAGTATTAGTTTATTTTATCTTATTTTTAACTTACCAGATGTCAAATTTTAAAAATGTGTTGAACATAAAATTTGTAGATCTTTAAATTCTCTTTTCAATGAGTCTAATTAATATTGACCCTATTCTGACATTCTTATAAAAAGTTACACATTATTAAAATGAGATATCTATTTAATTTACTTAATAAAGTTCGTTAAACTCATATTCACTATACCGTTCAAGGTACTGGGCTTTGATTAAGAGACTTAAAATTTATATTGGCTCCAAATATAAAATATTTAATTATTTTTAGATTTCGGACAGATAGGAGGTTACACACTCAGACTTCGAAGTTTATAAAAATTAGGGCTACAGTTGAATTTTTATAGGGGACCAAGGCCCCTTACAAAATTGACCCTATAAAAATTAAAATTACGTAAATACCTAAATACCTTAGAAGAGGCCGAAACCTGAGAGGCCCATTAGACTCCAAACCTAATAGAAAAATAAAGTCCAAGAAATGATAACATACCTTTTTCCTTTTCTTTTTTACTCCAAATTAGACTCAATTAAAATAAAAATACAAATAAAAATGACTCGATACGTTTATTAACATCCACATAAATATCGCCAACGTATGACATGCCAATCAAGTTCACTATCTAATGTCACGACTCTCGCTCGGCGTCCATCACGAGTCCCGCTTCGCGTCATTTTAACATGCTCACTAGAGTGTTTCTCGATCCCACATATACTTGCCGGGTTTGTCATAGCTAATGTTACATAATGGCTTGCTCAGAAGCTAGGATTCCAACATTATCAAACACGCATTTGGCGCCAATGTAATTCATTTTGTGTTTTTTTATCTTTTTTGAGTCTATTTTCACAGGTTTCGTATGCAATGTCCCCACAAATCTGTTGGAGGAGATCAGAAAATTGTAAAATTCTTTATGACATTTGATTATCTGTAGTTAATCACTATTTAAATGTAATAAATGATTTTTTCCCGTACAATCTGCAGTGGGTCTTCCAAATTTGACATTGCAATTGTGTTTGGAAGGCTACGAATTGATTTTGCCCCCACGATCGGTCTTGTGAAATATTTCCCGTGTAGATTTATTACTTTACGATGCTTAGTTAATTTTGTGTTTAACTTGTGCTTAGATATATTTTTAAAAAAATATAAAAATGACAATTGTGTTACTCTTGCACTCTCTCTAACATTTTCTAGTGAGAGAATCTCTGGTTCGTCTTCTCCCACCTTCTTCTCTCTGTTTGATCGGTGAACTCCCCTCCTTGCCGACCTTGGCTGGCGTGGTAGGGGAGGTCCAGAATCCGCCAGAAAGTGCAGAAGCTGTCCTCCCGGACTCAGCTACAGCAATGCCTCGGAAGACTTTTGCACAGATGCTGATGGAAGATCGTCGCCAGCCTCGCCCTCACATTCAAGTGAAGTCTCCGACGTTCACTGATCAGGGTGAGCCTGCCGTTTTTTTCTCACAAGAAGAAGTGTAGGCCTCTTGTTCGCATCTTCAGAATGCGATTATTGCAAAATGCTCATACGGCCGTCCATCCATTCCAGAGATCAAGCTCTGCCACTCGCAGCGTCTCCAGTTAACTCAGAGTTTATTATAAGCAGATTGAATGCCAGACATATCCTTGTTAGATTAGGAAGTGAAGCGGATTTCTAAGAGTGCTATTACAGAAAAGCCTATATGTCAAAGGATTTCTGTTCAAGTTCTTCAGATGGACTCATGATTTTAACTACGATGCTGATCCATCGACAATTCCTGTCTGGATAGGCTTCCCTTCTCTTCCTGTCAATTTCTTCCATGAAGACATGCTTCGATCCATAGCAGGTGACATAGGTCCAGTGCTGCGGATACATGATGCGACAGTAGCAATGACAAATACAACAGAAGCTTTAGTCTGTGTAGAGATGAATCTTGATCTGCAGAGGAAGGACCGAATATGGATTGGAATAGACAATGGAGGTTTCTGACAGCCGATTAATTATCATAAAGTGCCGCAAATGTGTTCCTATATATTGTCACAAGATTGGGCACCTGAAAGAGACTGTAAAAAGAAACAGGGAAAGAATGCTGCACGGAAGCCGTCGGTGGGAATTATAGCTTTCCCAGGTATCAAGAAAAATTCTTGACAGGAATATAAGCCTATATCGGCTGAAACAAGTAGTAAAAGGATCGATGCTGAAGGAAACAGATTTGCAGTGTTAGGCCAAGCTTCGGAGGATCTAAAATATGATGAAGAGAGTAATCAAGTCAAGCAAGATTCCAATGTCAATTCAATACTTGAGGATGCTATTAGCCATCATCCAGTTGTATCTTCATCTGAATCTTTGGAGATATCAAACAACATTGATCCCTCACAAGATGCTTGTAAAAATGGCTCAGTTAAAAAGCCTAGCAGAACTCTATCCCGGATAGAGGAGGTCTCAACTATAGAGGAGCTGCCTTCAATCCATTATAATAAAGAGGCCTCTCAGACCAGAATCGCCACTCAACAACAACCTTCTATTCACTCTGACCAGAAGATCATTACTATTAGCAACTCGGGGGTTATCTCTAAACTATCGGCCAATGAAAACTCCAGGATGTGTGGTCAGGTAAATAACAACACTAATTCTCTTCATACAAAGCCAAATGAAGTCTCAGTAATGCCCGGAGTGCTATTTAGTGATGCTCGGCTTACAAGGGCTAAAGCCAAGAGAATGGTTGTTCACTCTTTTGCTTCTTATGGTCATGTTTAACTCAGGATTAATCTGGAATGTCAGAGGAATAGGTAATAAAGCCACTGTCAGAAGTTTGGCCCAACACATACAATCAAATAATATCTGTTTAGCAGCTATCTTTGAACCTCGGATTGATTTGAGTAGAGCCCAGAGTGTGGCTCGAAGAATTAGAATGCAAACTCCTATTGGTAATAATGGTGATGCATCTAAGATATGGATTTTTAATAAGCCTCATATCTGTCTTGAGATAATAGAGGCACATCCACAATATTTGACTGTGGTCATTAAGGAAAATAATAATGCTGTTGTGCTTTTCACAGTAATTTATGCCTCCTGTAGTGTCAGTGAGTGCACGGTTATGTTTGAGTCTCTTATGGAATTCAGTCAAAATGTTAACACTCCTTGGGTAATAGAGGTGATTTCAATCGTATTGTCTCCCATGAAGAAAAAAGTGGTGGATCCTTATCTTCAATGAATGCCATGATAGACTTTCAAGGCTTTTTAACAGCAACTGGACTTGTAGATATCTAGATTCTCTGGCTCCAACTATACATGGACTAATAACCAAACTGGGACATCTCATATAAGAGCCCGTTTGGACAGGGTCTTGTATAACTCACTTTGGGCTCAATCAACTCATCTTCTGTCAGTTAGACACTTAATTCGAGGGCCCTCAGATCATGCCCCACTGCTACTATCCTTGAAGCATACACCACCTTCTCCAGGGAGATTTATGTACCAACATATGTGGCATATGCATGAGGATTTCTTGAACTTTGTAAGAGTTCAATGGAGCAAATATATACATACTGATAGTCACCCATTTCTGATCTTACTGCAAAAGCTTAAATGTTTGAAGACTGATTTAAAAAAGTGGAACAAGGAAACATTTTGTAATATTTTTCAGGCTAAGAGCCAGACTGAATCATTGGTGGAATTAGCTCAATACCAATATGATGAAAATCCTTCGGTTGAAAATCGAATGAGACTCCATAAGGCTAATGCTGAACTGCGCCTTCTTTTGTCTCGAGAAGAGGTTTTCTGGTTTCAAAAGGCTCGGGTGGAATGGATCTCCTGTGGAGACCGAAACACTAAATTTTTTCATCAGTACACCAAGGTTAAGAGGCAAAGAAACTATATTCACAAACTGAAAATTGATGAACAGTGGGTGGATAAGCAAGATATTCTAGCTGATGGTGCTGTGGAATATTTCAAAGTGCTTTTAACATCTGAACATCACATAATTGATGAGAGCCTATTTAATGTAATACCTCCTCTGATTAATGAAGACCATAACAGTTCTCTATGTTCAATCCCTTCAGCAGATGAAGTCAAGAATGCAATGCTTTCTTTGTCTGGAAATAGTTCACCAGGGCCGGATGGGTATACATGGGTTTTTTTCTCCCATTGCTGGGATATCATTGGAGAAGATGTAAGTCATGCTGTTCAAAACTTTTATCGGGGATGGGGACTACCAAAGGGGGTTACCTCTACTGTTATTAGTCTCATTCCGAAGGTCAAAATCCCTATATCATATGCAGACTTCAGACCCATCAGTCTATGCAATTTCATATATAAGATAGTGTCAAAGATCATATGTGACAGATTAAGACCCATTCTTCCAATGATCATCTCTAAGGAGCAGAGTGGATTTGTAAGTGGAAGACACATAGCTGACAACTACCTTCTGGCCAAGGAGATTTTGATGGAGCTAAATAGACATGTGAGAGGTCACAATATGGTAATCCGGCTTGATATGGCAAAAGCATATGATCGTATGGAGTTGGATTTTCTTTTCAAGGCCCTAAGAAGGTTTGATTTTTGTAATAGATTTATTTCATTGATTACTCAGTTACTGGTAAACTGTTGGTTCTCTGTATCTTTCAATGGACAAATTTGTGGCTATTTCAAATCAACAAGAGGGATCAGACAAGGGGATCCACTAGCCCCAGCTTTGTTCATTATTGTTGAGGAGGTTTTAAGCAGAGGTCTGAATCACATATTTTCAGCATGTCTCTGTAAATATTGCCACCTTCCTCGAGGGGTGCAGCCCATCTCACATATACTATATGCTGATGACTCTTTGATTTTTATGAGTGGTGGAGTTTCATCTTTCAAACAACTCCTACTTTTCTTAGGAAGGTATGCATCATCCTCTGGGTAGTGTATAAATGTACAAAAAAGCTACTTCATAGCTGCAAAGCAAATGCCACACAGAATCATCACTTGTATCAGTCAATTGTCAGGATATTGCCATAAAAATGGAAGTATAACATACCTGGGGATTCCTCTGTTTAAAGGAAGAATCAAGACAACACATTTTAAGTACCTGATTGATAAAGCTAATAACCAACTAGCAGGCTGGCAAGGTAAATTTCTATCTCAGGCTGGCAGAATGATAATCATTCAATCGGTACTGTCTGCTATTCCTATGTACACTGCAAATGCAGCATCTATCCCATATACTACACTTAAGCACATTGGGAGAATTTGTTCCAATTTTTTTTGGCAAGGATTTGAAACTGAACACAGGAAGCATTGGGTATCCTGGGATAAAATTTGATGTCCTATCACTGAAGGAGGTCTGGGGATCAGAGGACTCCAAGATATACAATTATGCTTCTATGTCAAATTGATTTGGCATTCTATTCACAGCAAGTCCCTATGGGCTAGTTTTGTGAAAAGCAAATATCTGCATGATCAGCATATTCTTAACTGTAAAACCCCTTTTCCTGCTTGGATTAAAAAACTTGATTTTGAGAAGGCCCGGACCATATTCATGCAAGGATCCAGGATGATTGTTCGTGATGGGGCTAACACTAATCTTTTCAAAGACAACTGGTACAAAGATAGACCCCTAACAGATTTCTTGTCTTTACAGAATCAAATGGAACTTGAAGATTGTTCTGTTAAAGATGCATTGGCCAATCCCCAGCACCCTGTATGGGAGAATTTAGAAAACCAGCAGTTGAGGGAAGAAATCCAAAGATTTGATACACAAGCTGGGAAAGATATTCCTATATGGTCTCATTCTATATCTGGATTATTTAGTTTAAAATCAGCTTGCAATGTTATTAAAGGGCATACTGTTAGATCCAACCCAAAGCTCAAGAAACTTTGGCATAATAAACTATCTCCGCGGGCTTCCTTATTCTGTTGGAAATTACTGAAACATGCAGTTCCAGTAGACAGTCACATTCAACAAAGTGGAATCAATTTGACTTCCAGATGTAATTGCTGCATCATATCCTATGACATAGAAGATGAAGAACATTTGTTTATAAAGAGTGATATAGCTAGATTTTTATGGAGACGATTTGACCCTTTCTTTAGTAATACATTCTTGGAAGATGTCAGTATTCTCAGCAGGTTGGAAAATATTATAAGCAGGACAGTGATCAGCAAACCAAAAAGCTTTATACGACTCATGTTAACTATAATGATTGTGTGGGAAACTTGGAAGTACAGATGTTCTGTCAGGTATGAAGGTAATCATACCAACTTTATGAGAATTGCTGACCATATCTCTGTAGAGGTTTCTTGTTCTGTTGGGCAGATAAATTTCAAGCAAGGAGCAAGTTCAGATTATCAAAAAATGTTGCAAATCTTTGGTATAACTATCACCTGTGTCCAATCAGTTTGCATCAAGGTCCGGTGGATAGCTCCTGCTGTAGGATTTTCATTAAATGTAGATGGTGCAAGTAAAGGGAACCCCGGTCTCTCCGGGGGAGGAGGCTGTTTCAGAGATCAACAAGGTCAGCTAATACTGGGTTTTGCATATTACTATGGCATTGGTTCTAACATGGTTGCCGAAGGTCGAGCATTATTGGATGGTCTCCGTTTGGCTCAATACCATAATATCAATATATCAGTCATATACTCGGATTCTCAAGCTCTAATAAGTTTGCTGACTTCCAAAAAAGATCCACCCTGGAGTTTTCTTCCTTGGTGGCAACAATTACTACAACTTCACTCTACATTTCAATGTCCCATTGTACATACATATAGAGAGGCTAATTAGCTAGCAGATGCACTTGCCAACCATGCAGTTTCAATTGGAAGCAATAAAGAGTTTTACTCTATTCGTGAGCTGCCACTATTTGCTAAGGGTTATGCAATGGCAGATGCCAGTGGTTTACCCAATGTTAGAATGAGAAATGTATAGCCTTTTCTATTTTTGTCTTTTGCTATACATGTACACCAGAGGCTTGCCTCCTCAGATGATGTAATTCCTTTTTTGATAAAAGCAATAAAATTAGCATCTAATGGTCGGTTGGTGGAGTGAGAACATTCCCTTCCTCTAGAATGGGGGTGCACTCTCCCTTCTTTCCCATTAGATGACTGGGTTGCAAAAAAAAAAAAAATTAGCTAAACATTTACATAGTTCATAAAATTGTTTACATAGAGTTTGAATAAAAAATATTAGATTTACAAACAGAGGGGAATATTCATCAAGCCTAGTGCGGCCCAGTAACGACAGGCTCATTACGGCCTGGTACGGTCGAGCCCGTGATGCACCACCCACTAGCCTTTGACCCATTCAATGCGGCCCAGTTGAGGCTCAAGAAAACTCCACTAGCCTATAAGTGGAATTATTATGTGCATAGGATCCGGATGCCGCCGAACTCGCCAACAAATGAACATTGCCCCTGCCATCACAGGGCTTTTCTCGACGAGGATCGAGTCAGACCCAAGCCACCGAGATCCTTGCCACTAAGTCCCTCTTCTCGGAACGGACAAGTATGCAACAAGAAACCCCTACGATCAAGGAGGTATTACTCCACGATCTATGCCCTTTCCCATCCCGAGAGCGGCCAACGCCATGGCAGCTCACATAAATAGGTCCCCAATCAGACCCCAAGTGGACACACATATACTCCTATAGACATACCCACTCAGAGACACTCTGCTCTAGCGACAAAGATAAAGAGAGAGAGAGGTTGCTCGTGCTAGCAAAGCTCTTAGCCAAGGAGGGGAGATAGGCTTCTCCACATAGCGGCATAAGGGATCTCTATTCGAGAAGTAGCGGCAGAGAGGCCCCTCTATGGTTCTTCTCCACTGCCTCTTTGAGCACACTTCAAACCTTGCGACCACTCTCTCCCCCACTCAGGTTCCTCCGGTTCACTCCCTCTGGTTCTCTTCTTCCTCCAGCTCTCTTTTCTTCTGCTCCTACACATCTTTGACTTAAGCATCGGAGGGTTATCCTCTTGGATCACTCCCATGACTCATTCTGGCGTGATCTTCTAACGATTACAGGTTTCCTCGGGTGGCCAGATACACTTCCCCAATAAATAAATTTCAAAGGTGTGGTACGAGAAAAAAGGGGAACACTTTTCAACCTCTACACTTTTTGGCGCCGTCTGTGAGAATCGAGCAAGAAGTGATGGCACCCTGAGGAAGGTATTACAACACTAACAATCGCCAGGGGATTTAGGGTTCCCGGCGAGCCCCAAGTTCTTAGTAGGCGTAGCAAGAAGCATCCTCTTCTACTCTACCACATCATGGCGCGGCTCCACTCGATCTTGCTGTGAAATAGTTAGCGGAGATACGTCGCCAAATCCAAATGTTGACGAAGGCATTCCAAGGCCTTCTCAATCGACAAGCGGAGTAGGATCACGCTTCGACGGGGCTTCCTCAGAACGATGGCACGCCCACCGTAGCGGAGTCATGCCGAGAGCGCGAGCCTTCACTCCTCTCCGCCACGCATTCCCGATGCCTGCATAGCCGACACTCACGGCGTCCCGCCAGCCCCTTGCATTCCAATTCAGAGTTGTCCCCTGATATCACTCTCATGACTCCTTCTGATGCTGTCTTCTAACTATTGCAGGTTTTCTCGGGTGGTCGACTGCTCTTCTTCAACAAACAAATCTCAAAATTTTGATACGAGACAAAAGTGAAATACTTTTCATCCTCTACACAAATTATAATTAAACATGTACTAGCCTATTGGAAAGTTGGAGATTTTTTGGGTACTTAATTTCCACCATTTAACAATTGAGGTTGAGATGGGAGGGGCATGTAAGATAATTTAAGCAGATAACTCACCACTTATACCTAAATACGACCGAGGGTAAGTGGAATAACGAATGGGTTAACTTGCTTTACCAACGGGGGGGCACGTAAGTGGGGTCGTTGGCGCGGGGTTGCTTTCGTCGGTCCCGCTCAGCCGACAACCCCATCTATTTAAAAATAATAAAGAGTCGACGATGGGCGCCATCTCAAGCTGTGTAGACTGGTACGACTCCCATACTCCGTTCTTGTGGGTTCCCAGATCTCCGCCCATGGACGCTGTCGCCGACGAGGGCCGGCTTCACATAGCCGTCTTCCCATGGCTCGCCTTCGGTCATATGGCCCCCTTCCTGGAGCTCTCCAAGGCCCTGGCCAGGAGGGGCCACCTCATCTCCTACCTCTCCACCCGCAGGAACATCCAGAGGCTGCCCAAGATCCCCACAGACCTGTCCCCGCTCGTCACCCTCGTGGAGCTGACCCTGCCGCCGACCGAGGGCCTACCGGAGGACGCCGAGTCCACCATGGACCTGGAGGTCGACAAGGTCCAGTACCTCAAGAAGGCCTTAGACGGCCTGGAGGCGCAGGTGGCCGAGTTCCTCGTGATGGCCTCCCCGGCCGTGAACTGGGTCGTGTACGACTTCGTCCAGCACTGGACGCCCCGCGCCGCCGCGAGGGCCGCCGTGCCGTGCGCCTTCTTCAGCGTCTACAGCCATTGGCTTAACGCCTTCCTCGGCCCACCGAGCGAGGCGGCCAACGACCAAGGACCCTGGACGACGCCGCGCCGGTGGGCCTCCTTCGCCCCGTGGCTCGTGTTCCGCCAACACGAGGCCGCTAGGTTGGCCGGCGAGACGCACCCCAACGCCTCCGGCATAACCGACATACGGCGCTACATGTCCGCGGTCGAAGGCTGCAGGGTGTTCGCGCTGCGCGGCCCAGCAGCAGAGGAGCCCAGCCAGGAGAAGCAGACTGGCTGGCCCTTATCCGGGAGCACTACGGCAAACCTGTGGTGTCAGTTGGGGGGCTCCTGTCGGCCGCGCCGGTGCAGGAGAGAAGTGCCGGAGGCGCGGTCACCGGCGGCGGCACCGGAGCTCCTCCTGGAGGGGACGCCGTCCTCTTCGGATGGCTGGGCAAACAGGCCGCAGGATCAGTCGTCTATGTGGCCTTGGGCAGCGAGGCCGAGCTGAGCCCGGATCTGATACACGAACTGGCGTTGGGACTGGAGCAGTCCGAGCTGCCATTCCTCTGGGCGCTGAGGAAGCCACCGGGCTCGCCTGACGGCGTGGATCTGCTGCCGCCGGGTTTCCGTGACCGCACCGGCGGCCGCGGGATCGTGACCATGGAGTGGGTGCCCCAGATGAGAGTGCTCGCCCACCCGTCGGTGGGGGTGTTCCTCACCCACTCCGGCTGGAGCTCCGTCATCGAGGGCCTCACCATGGGGAGGCCACTCGCGCTGCTGCCGCTGTTCGCCGAGCAGTGCCTCATCGCCCGGGCGATGGCGAAGAGGAAGGCGGGGGTGGAGATCCCGAGGGGGGAGGAGGACGGGGGATTCACCAGGGACGGGGTCGCCGCGGCGCTGAGGCTGCTGACGGCCGGGGACCAGGCGGCGGCTTTCAGAGCCAACGCCCGGCGCGGTGGCGAGGTGTTTGGCGACACGGCTCGCAGTGACCGGTGTGTGGATGATCTCATCCGTTGCCTCAAGATCCGACGGTCGGAACCTCCGCCACCTATTGTGTAGTGACACGGCTCGAGGCGGAGGCGATCGGCATTGGAGAGGAGGAGGAGCTTGCGAAGGCAGAGGATGGCGTCGAAGAGTATCTGCTGGACGGCGAGGGCTTCTTGTGGTGCAAGGAGGAGGGGCACACCTACGGATCGCCGAAAGAGGGGAGGGAGGCTTCTCTCTCTGGAAACTAGAGTCTGGAGGCGAGCTTATGTCTAGGTTGCAACGTCTAAGGGCGTTCTCAAAATAAAAATTGTTGAGAAGTTATTTTTATTTAGGAAGAGATTTCAATGGGGTGAGATTTTTGCCTAAAAATTAAGCAAGTAACCACCAAATGTGGTTGAGTGGGTTACATGTTCTTATTTTTAAATTTGAGAGAAAAATAATGAAAAAAAAATAACCATACACCCTATAAGAATTACAAAAAATATAATTAAGGTGTAATTTGGAATGACGTGAAACTTCATAAAATGTCATAAAAGATGTTTTTATTATATTTAAAATTTCATAAATTGGTGTACAACATTCTTAGGGATTTTTAACTCATGTGGCATATTTTTTAATCGATTTTAATTTTTACTTCAAAATCTCCATAAACCCAAATCGGTGATTTGAAATTCAGGACCTTTATCTTCTGGTGATTTCAGAGTTAACATTTTAAGTTGTTTTATGATGCTAAGCTACTCCTAATTTTAAAATTAGTAATCCTAAAATTTAAAAAATTACATCGGCAAAACGAACCACATCTCAAGGGCAGATTCAGGTACTTATTTGAACGATGACATACTAACCGAGGAATAGGGCCCGTGACAATTCTTCATCATTATTGCATCGCCATTGATTAATTAAAATTGAATTTAAGAGAGTGCTTGAAATCCCTAAAAATTTTCATTCTTTTGTTTTTCCAACTAATTTTCTTAAGTTTTGTAGGTATGAGAAAATATTAGTTAAAAATATATCTTTCATATGTCAAAAATATTTTCTATTTTTATCGATTTCTTTTCCCAACCTGCCTCTACAGATAACAGGTTAATATTTTCTACCTGCTCCCCATCTCTCCCACTATCTTTCTGTAATCTATACCCATTCCTCACTTTCTATGTTCTCTCCTCTCATGTGAAATTTCAAACTTGTGTCTTTATTTTTCATTCGTTTCTCAACAAAATTTGGAAACACATTTTTTTTATCTCTGTTAAATCATTTTTCATGTTCTTCACTTTTCGACGAAATATTTTCTATGATATTTTATTTTCACAAAGTAATTGAGAATGTAAACACTCCTCTAAGAAAGTCCTATTCTATTGACTTGTTCCTCTTTATCAAGGCTACATTCCAGTTGACTTGAGCTAAGTACCACTTTATTTAAGTTCATTGGTTTATTATCAAACTAAACTCTCACGAGTTCTGAGTTGCTTGAATAATAAACAAACCAAGCAATTTGTTCAAACTCAACTCATTTAATAATCAAGCCTAATTTGAGCTTTATGAACACTAAGTAATCTTAAGTTATTTAATCATTGCCAACATAAATTAATAAATGAATAAAAATGAATAAAATGGTGTTGAACTATAAACAAGCTGCTAAATGATCACGATCATGTTATTAAAGAAATATCATCTAATTTTGTACGACACCGTAAAATAATTTAGAACATTCCAAAGTTATATAAAACGTCACTTTACTGACCGTAAAAGATCAGATTTACTTGTAAAGAACAGATCAAGTACAAGTGCATGGGCTTCCCGCTGAATTAGGCCCATGTTGGGGTACAGCTCCCCTTCCCCATTTCGTGTTCTTCTTTTCTCTGTAATGTTTAACTTTGCTCTTTTGCATTAAAGCATAATGTATCGTTTTCGCGAGAGCTAATGAATGAATCAATGCTCGATTGAGTGGCTTGTATGATATTTTCTTGTTTCCCTCTTTAATCTCCCAGCGGCCAGAGCATATTCTGGACCGCATAAATTGCTCCGCAGGGCTACATGTTTTGATCGCTTTCTCTTCAATAATTCCCTGTGATTGGCTGGTGGCCAGAGTATCGTCTGGACTGAGCAAAGTGCCCCACGGGACTACATATGATCTTCGTTGATTGTATTGTTCTATCTACCCTCTCTTCTCTCCTCAAGAATCTCTGCGTAATTACTCCCTGTTGGCCGCCAGGGGTTCGTCAGTACCCAGATGTGATCCCTGGGAGTCCCTAGAGAGGGACATATATTAGCTTCGTTCTTCCCTCCTCTGCATAACCCTGCACTGTCATTGCCTGAATATCTTCTCTGAATTCCTGAATTAACGGAGTTTTAATCATCACTCATCTCCTCACTCGGAGGTCAGGGACTCGCGAACCCTCGGCATGGTCTCTGACCCTCCCCTGAATGAACGAGGGACATACATCTCTGCATCTTTTTTCTTTCTTTCCCATCTGAAACAAAATACGTTGTAGCCGCTGTTTCACTGAGCTCTACTCGATCCGGTCAAGATCTAAGCCACCTTTGAGCCCGACAGAGTGCTCTAGCTGAATATGGCATCCCAATTAAACCAATGAGGTTCACCACTGTCTGGGGTTTCCCCTTTACCCCTCCATTTGCTCACAAGCCTTCATCCGGCGGCAAGCTCACTTTTTCCCTGATCCGGCGCGTGTAGCGTGCCGGATCACCAGTTCCCTCTCTCAGCCGCCGGAACCCTAATGGCTCCATTGGCCGCCGGATCACTCGTTTCTCTTCTAGCCGCCGGTTCGAGCCACCCCCATAACCACCAACCAGTACACCTCACCCATCCCCAGCCGCCAGAACACCTCACTTATCCAGCTACCATCTCAGCTCCAACACCCTTCTACTCCAAGGCCGCCGGATCAACAGCCGATTCCCCTCCTTGGCGTGCCAAATCAGGGGAAGTTTGCGTAGCCGCCGGTTCACCATCTCCATGCGGGCCGCCGGATCAGGGAAGAATCCCTCCATTCCTTGGCCGCCAGGCTATGCCGGCCGCCGTATCACCCTTCCCATGGTCCCCGTGGCTGCCAGATTAGACCCAATGCTGGACCACTCTACTTGATCAGCTCCGAGGGCCACAGTAACAGGGGGTTATCCCCAATATCATAAATTTTATATTTTCTGGGTTTTCGGATTACCCCACCGGGTCACGGGGGTTCGCTATCTACTATAACGCGAGTCCCGATGACCTCGCTATTAAGGTGCTGTTTGGTATCGGGATAAATTTTGAAGAGAATAGGTGTAAGTCATTCTAGGATAATTTATGTCTAGTCTTATTCTCATGTACGTTTGGTACACAAGGGGTGAAATGGGCTTAGAAAAATGGGGATAAGTCATTCCAACAAAAGGTTGGAATGACTTATCCCCATTTCTAACCCCAAAATCAGAGTTAACCTTATTTTTCTTAACCCAGGTTATCCCCGCCCATTTTAACCATACCAAACATAGAACAAAGTTAGAGCGGGGATAACCCCGTACCAAACGGCCCCTAAGAGAATAGCGCACAAACTGCCTTGAAGGCAAACATGACCCCAATCCTTCGAGACCCTTCGGTCCACGGTTATCCTGGCATTTCCCTGAGCCTTTGTGCATATACTATGGTGTTGGAATGGGCCAAAACTAATCGGCAAAAAGCATTCGTCACCCGCTATAGGGTCTGGGTTGTCGTTCTGACATGCCCGCCTTTTATGGAATCCGTCTCATCCTGTTGTGGATGAATCTCTTTATACATTCCCCCCGACATGCTCCGGGGCAGGGGGAGGTGTTGCCGAAATTCTCTTGAAAACCCGCGATTTAATTCCGCATCGTGTTTCCTCAACTTTCCGCTCGGTTTTCACCCTTTATGGTTGTAATGGCCTCTCGGTTACCCATGCCAAATTATGAGAGCAGGGTACCCAATAAAGGGGAATAAACCAATAATAAATGCCACCTTCCGGCATACATGGCCCCGGTGATGTACGAGTCCGCCTGAATGCGAGCATGCCAGGTTCACCTCGTGGACCACATGCGTGCATCACAATGTTACACGCAGTCTCATAATAAAAGACAACCACTGATCGACAACCCTATGAGTGATGACTACCTAGGGGGCTAACTCTCGGGCTCTCCACTCATCATAGGGTACGGGATTACCATTGGGCATAACCGTCATTCAAGAGATCGTCTCAACCTTTCATGGACGAATCTCTTATACCCTCCCCAATATTCTTCGGGACGTGAGAGGTGCTGCCGAAATCCTCCCTGAATACAAATCAGATGAGTATGTGAATAGATGGTTAAATAAAGTGATGATAATGTGTTTTCGAACAACCCGTACTAAGTCAAAGCCAACTTCTACCCCCGATTCAATTAATCCCAATTCTTGCACGTGATTTCTAATAAAGAATTAAACTCTTATATACTCACTTGCTCATATTCAACCGTGTAATTACGCATATCTGAGTGCTTGCATTTCCTGATTCTCTGGTATATAAAATGGTGATTTGTAGAAGGTCGGATTGGGTCCGGCTAGAAACTATCACTAAGCATGAGCTGATCTTTAGATCTAAGTTCTCCGTCTCGTACTAGAGACCGGATAAATAGAATAAATATCACCATATTGTATGCTTGCATGTGCGATTAAATACCAGTTTTTCCTTATAAAAATGAGCATGTCTTTCGTGTATTCCTTCAGCCCCAAGGGCTCTTCTATCTTGGCGATTAATCAAGGGTTGTCCTTCTTTTGGAAGGACGTAATTAACGCCATAGCTTTTATGGTGTGGCGGATTTAGGGTCCCGACGTGATCACCCACTATTGTCTGATTAGTCAGACGGTGCGCACCATAAATCGTCACTCCGTGACTAGCATGTCTCACACTAATAAACTAAAATAAAATAAATAAATAAAATAATAAATAAACAAAATATATCCCCACAGTTAATTATTTATTCATTGCTAGCATAAATTAATAAATGAATGAAAGTGAATAAAATGGTGTTGAACTATAAACAAACTACTAAATTATCATGATCATGTTATTAAAGAAATATCATCTAATTTTGTACAACACCGTAAAATAATTTAAAACATTCCAAAGTTACAGATTTTGCTAACCCTAAAAGATCATATTTACTTTTAAAAAAAAAGACCAAGTACAAGTGGTCTGTACGTGTAGAGTTCAAAATATGATATCTCGAAATATGCGTTATACCTATGAGATTTATTTGACGAGGAAGAAGGAAGTTGCCCAAGAGGAAAATATGTGAATAGAGCAACTACATCAGTAGGAGCCCGGGAGAGATCTCAGGAGATAACTCTTCGATGCTTCAGTCAAGTGGACGCTCGGATAAGGCAGAACCACTCGTATAAGGGACGAAGCGCTCAGATAAGGAACAAAGTGCTCGGATAGAGTGGGAAAAGTGCAAGGAGGGAGATTGGGAGTGCTCGAAAGGCTTGGCGGAGCAAGGGAGATGAGTAGAGTGGAAGTTTAGTAAAGTGTGAGTGTAATATCCCGGACCTTTCGGATCCTTCTTCGTGGGTCCCGGATCTGATTTTCGGAGCGTCCGGCTCTGTTATGTCCGAAATTTCGTTTTGGACATCTTTCGTGTTCGGATCGGCGTGATCCGGAGTCGTTTCGGAGGCCCGGAGGCGTTCCGCGGCTTTTCCGCGTGTGTTTTCCGATTCCCGGCGTGTGTTTCGGCTTTTCCTTCGGACGCTCGCTGCGGGTTAACTGGGCCGTTCACCCGGGTACGAGTGGTACCGTTGCGATCGGTGCGTTCCGAGGATTCCAGAAATGTATTTTTCTATTTTTCGGTATTTTTCCGAAAATTCGGATTTTCTATAAATCCTAATCCTTTTTCTTTTCTTTTTCCCTTTTCTCTTTCTTCTTCCTCTCCCTCTCTCTCGCGACCGTGAGCCTCCTCTCTCTCCCTCTCTCCCATTCGGACGCGGCGAACCCCTCTCCGGCTACGGACGGCGGCGGGGCGACGGCGCGGACGCGTGGGCGACGGTGAGGCGATCTCGTGGGCGTGCGGCGAGCGTGGGAAGCGTGGGGAGTTCGTGAAGCTTCGAGCATTCTTCGTGATTCGTGATCGATCCGGCGGAGCATTCGCTCCATTGAGGTAGGGTGACGTTCCTTAGCCTCATGCCGTTCTTTTCCGTGATTTATAGGCCGCGGGGAGGCCGAGAGGGGATCATTTGAGCGTTTTTGGGTTTTTCCATGATTTGGGGAGAGCTCGCCCGATCTATGGATTCAATGCATGGATTCGTGTTTTGAGGGCCTAGAATCATGCTAGAGGTCCCCAGGGGTCTTCCCCTTTGTTTTCCCCCTCTCCTATGGAGGTATGGGGGCGTGGTTGGAATTTTTGTGCGTTCTTACCGTTTTCGGCCGCGGACTGAGAACGCGCTATACTCCAGTAGCGCGTTCTTGGAGGTCGCGCTGCCCCGACCGAGCGCGTTCATCGGAGGAGATGAACAGTTTGGCGGTTCGTGTCGCGCTATGGGGCCCTAGCGCGATCGTCCTTGTCGCGCTAGGAGGACCTAGCGCGATGGTCCCTGTCGCGCTAGGGTTCCCTAGCGCGATGGTCCGTGTCGCGCTATGGGGCCATAGCGCGACAACCCTTGTTGCGCTAGGGGACCCTAGCGCGACATGCCCTGTCGCGCTAGGTATCCCTAGCGCGATTTGGTTCGTTGTTGGGTGTTCCCCTTGGGCCGTGTGTGCGTCCCGGGCACCCCGTGGAGTTCCGTGACCGTGTCTTTGGTGTCCGGAGGTTCCGTTTGCCTTGGTCATGAGTTTGGCCGTGGGCGGTGCGTCCGTTTTTCTCCGACCGTGGCCCCGTTTGACGGAGCTGGTGCGTGGGGTGATTCCCACACGTTGTCGGTTTCGGACGTTGTTTTCCGTTGACTCGAGAGTCTACTCCTTCAGTGACCCTCCACTAGTCGTAGCCCACCAGTACGAGGTGCTGGTCTCACCTGGGAGTGGTGTACGGGCACCCACCTTTCGAGACGGTTTGTGGACCGGTTACCGTAGGCCCCTCGTCGTAGCCAGAGTCCGGCTGCGGGGGAAAACCGGTCAGAGGGCCAGACCTAGGACGCGTGGTCTGTGTGTGCACACGTGGTTGGGGGCGGTTGGACCCACGTCGACGGGCGTGACCCCAGCTAGTCACTTGTTGTGGTTACTTGTACGGTGTTTGCGCCTCGGGTAGGACCTACCACGTCAGGCGGTTCACCTGCGGTGCGGAGTAAGACGTCAGGGGACGCTACCGGCTGTGCTTCTAGTGGGTGGTACTCCTGTCGAGTACGGAGTGTCAGACTGTCAGTCGTGTGTTTCCGACCTTCGGGTTTTGACGGTTCGACCGTTGAGTTTCGGTCTTCTCGTACCGTGGCACGTGTGTCGGTTTGCGTGCCGTAGGGTCTAGTTCTGTAGAGTACAGGGCTTTCCTTTCCGAGGTACTTCCTACCGCTAGAGTAGTGGTTTCTCGTTTTTCGAGGTAGGGTTCGAGTGATCCCTACTGAGTCTTGTTCTGAGACTCATTCCCTGCGTGTTTTCACCGTGTTTCAGGTGAGGCGCCACCTTCGGGGAGCGCGTCAGGAGCGCAGCGTGGTGCGGGTGCCCAGAGGTAGTGCCAGAGGTCAGAGCCGGGGGATGCCCCGTGTAGCTGTACTTTTCTTTCTTGTCACTGTACTAGTCGTGGACTGCTGTTATTATTGTTCTTTATTGTGGACCATGTAAATTGTTAATTTATTTCCTGCTTAATATTATAACTGTTTAATTTCTGCAATTATCTGTGATGCTTATGTAGTTTCCACACCATCCTTTTAACCCTTCCGAGTCTTCGGACTCGTGGGTGGCGGTACGAGTCTCGGGTTATCGGGCCTTCCCGGTAATCGGATTCTCGGGTCGTTACAGCTGGTATCAGAGAGCGGTTGTGGAATTACATGAGAATCATAGGTAATTGTAGTGGTCCACTAGTCCACAGCGATGATGTACAGATGACGCTGGCATTGGGCACCGTGTGTTTATTTTGACATTGCCGTTTCCGTATTTTTCTGTCTTGTGCCAGAGGAGCGAGGATGGCGCCGAGGAGGAGTTCTCGCTCTCAACAGGGGCAGTCGGCTGGAGGTCAGGAGATCCAGCAGGGGGTCCAGAGGGACCAGGAGGAGCATAGCAGAGTTCCGGGAGCTACCGAGGCCGCGGATGCTGCGAGGGCTCCGGGGGCCGAGGATTTCTTCCGTGGCATGTACCATCTCATGTCTCAGCAGTTTGGCGGAGAGGCTGTTGAGGGCTCGTTTGCTAGGGGTGGGCCAGGCCGAGCAGTGAGGGACTTCATGCAGTTCCATCCACCTTACTTTAGCGGCCAGGCAGACCCTGATGCGGCTCGTGATTGGCTTGATGAGATGGAGCGGGTGTTCAGTTCTGCGAAGACTACTGCCGAGGACAGAGTGGTGTTGGCCTACAACCAGTTGCAGGGTACGGCTCGGAGGTGGTGGTCTTCCGAGTGGAAGACGTCCTTTCAGCTTCGTCCACTTGAGCAGGTTGAGTGGGGTGACTTTGTCAGTGCTTTCGAGCGTACGTACTGTCCAGACGTCGTTGCTACGCAGCGGATGCGGGAGTTTCTGGAGCTGGTGCAGGGTGACATGTCCGTGTTGCAGTACAGAGCCCGATTTGTCGAGCTGGGTCGGTATGCACCTCATATCATGGAGCATGAGAGGGTGAGGACCACGCAGTTTGTGCAGGGCTTGAGGTTGGAGCTGAGGCACCATTTGATCGCGAATGGGGCCACTGATCTAGAGACAGCGTCTCGTGTTGCGATTTCCTTGGAGATGGATATGCAGAGGACTCGAGGATCGATCAGCCAAGGGCAGTCTTTGTCAGGTCGCAGCCAGCAGTCGGCTACCCAGCAGCAGGGTTTCTTCCAGCATGCGTCGGGTGGTTCAGGAGTACCGGCATCGGCAGCTTCAGTGACAGGATCTGCGTCTTTTAGCTCGAAGGTCAAGAAGTTCTTGAAGAAGGGTTTCCGTAAGAAGCCCAAGGATCAGGGACAAGCTTCATCGGGCAGTGTACAGCAGCCGATTCCTTTGCAGCGTCAGGGATCAGGGGGTGGATCACGAGGATCTTGTCCACGGTGTGGTGGGACCCACCCAGGCAGGCAGTGCACGGCGCCGATCATCTGTTTTCGGTGTGACCAGCCAGGGCACATGGCGCGTGACTGTCCTCAGAGACCGCCGCAGCAGCAGTTTCCTCAGCAGCAGCAGGTTCCCCAGCAGCAGAGGCAGCAGCAGCAGCAGCAGGGACAGTATCCACCGCTACCCAGGTCAGCTAGTGTGGGAGGCAGGCAGAGGGCTCGTGGCCAGATCACGCACTTGACCAGGGCAGAGGCAGTGGCGTCGCAGCTCGTGGAAGGTACCGTTCAGATTTTGGGTTGTGCGGCTCGGGTTTTATTTGATTCTGGCGCGTCTCATTCGTTTATTTTGGAGGATTTCGCGTCGAGCGTCGAGGAGCCGGTGACCCAGTTGTCCTGTGATTTGGCAGTGGAGTTGCCTTCGGGTGACTTTATGGTCACTCCGTATTGCTTCGACCAGGTTCCGGTGTGGATCGATGGGCGGAGTATGCCAGGCAGGTTGTATGCGTTGCAGCTTCGGGATTACGACGTGATTCTAGGCATGGATTGGCTCGAGACTCATGGAGCGGTGGTGGATTGTGGGATGAAGAGGGTCTACTTCCAGCATCCGAGCAAGAGGACCTTCTATTTCCAAGGTATCCGTTCCATCTCTTCTCGATTCCTTATCTCTGCTATTCGAGCCCGTCGATTGCTAGATTCAGGTTGTCAGGGTTTTCTCGCGTCCGTGGTTGTGTCTGACCGGATGGAGCCGAATGTCGAGGACATTGCGGTGGTGCGCGAGTTTCCCGATGTTTTTCCTGAGGAGTTGCCTGGATTACCTCCCCAGCGGGAGATCGATTTCGTGATCGAGGTTGTACCTGGTACGGGACCTTTGGCGAAGGCTCCCTACCGTATGGCCCCCGCTGAGCTGAGGGAGTTGAGGGCGCAGTTGCAGGAACTGTTGGCCAAGGGGTATATTCGTCCGAGCTTTTTCCCTTGGGGTGCGCCCGTGTTGTTTGTGAAGAAGAAGGACGGTAGTCTGCGGCTATGCATTGACTATCGGCAGCTGAATGAAGTGACCATTAAGAACAAATATCCGTTGCCGCGGATTGATGATTTGTTCGACCAACTTCAGTCTGCGCGAGTGTTCTCGCGGATTGATTTGCGGTCCGGTTACTATCAGCTGAGAATTCGCGAGTCCGATGTGGAGAAGACTGCGTTCAGTATGAGGTACGGGCATTATGAGTTCTTGGTGATGCCGTTTGGGCTCACCAATGCCCCAGCAGCCTTCATGGACTTGATGCAGAGGGTGTTTCATCCGTATTTGGACCAGTTCGTGGTCATCTTCGTGGATGACATCCTTGTTTATTCGCGGTCTGCTGAGGAGCATGCGTACCATTTGGGTGTGGTGCTGCAGACGTTGCGAGATCACCAGTTGTATGCGAAGCTCAGCAAGTGCGAGTTTTGGCTCAGCGAGGTGCACTTTCTGGGGCACGTGATTTCTGGTGATGGCATTTCCGTGGATCCCGCCAAGGTCGAGGCTGTGATGCAGTGGCCGAGGCCGAGGTCGGTGACGGAGATCCGGAGTTTCTTGGGGCTTGCGGGGTATTATCGCCGGTTTATCCAGGATTTTTCCCGCATTGCGACCCCGATGACGAGGCTCACGCGGAAGGATGTGCCTTTCGTTTGGTCCGAGGAGTGTGAGCAGAGCTTCAGTGAACTGAAGAGGTTGCTCACCTCGGCTCCGGTGTTGGTTTTGCCTTCTGGATCGGGAGGTTTTGTGGTGTGTACAGATGCTTCCGGCGTTGGATTGGGTGCTGTTCTGATGCAGCATGGTAGAGTGGTGGCTTATGCATCTCGGCAGCTAAAGCCCCATGAGGAGAACTACCCTACCCATGATCTTGAGTTGGCGGCGGTGATCTTCGCGCTGAAGATCTGGAGGCATTATCTGTACGGTGAGAAGTTCGAGGTGTTCACTGACCATCAGAGTTTGAGGTATGTGTTCTCGCAGAGAGATCTGAACCTCAGACAAAGGCGTTGGATGGAGTTCATGAAGGACTATGACTTCACCCTGTCTTATCAGCCGGGCAGGATGAATGTCGTCGCCGATGCCTTGAGTCGGAAGGTTGCGGTCAGTACCTTGATGCTGAGGAAGTGGAGGCTCTGGGAACAAGTGCCCGAGGTATCTTTCAGGCTCAAGATTCCCTAGGAGCCAGGGTTGGCAGTGCTTGCGAGTCTGACTGTCACTCCTGCTATCCGTCGTCAGGTGACAGAGGCTCAACATGCGGACCCTGAGTTGCCCCGGATTTTGGCTATGGCTGACGTAGAGCTCGGCGAGGACGGTGCTGCGAAGTTTCGTGGCAGGTTGTACGTCCCAGCGGAGGAGCAGGTTCGTCGTGCGGTGTTACGCGAGGCTCATGGGAGCAGGTACACTGTGCACCCGGGTGCGACGAAGATGTATCGGGACTTGCGGAGGCAGTTTTGGTGGCCTGGCATGAAGAGAGATGTCGCCGAATTTGTGGCCAGGTGCCTGATCTGTCAGCAGGTGAAGGCGGAGCATCAGCGACCAGGAGGTACTCTCCAGCCCTTGGATGTTCCTGCTTGGAAGTGGGACCATGTGACCACAGATTTTGTGGCGGGGTTGCCAAGAACCCCGAGTGGGCAGGACAGTATTTGGTTGCTGGTGGATCGGCTGACGAAGGTGACTCGGTTGCTACCGGTCAAGGTCAGCTGGAGCGTGCCTAAGTTGGCTCGTCTTTATGTGGAGCGGATCGTTCCGTTGCATGGGGTTCCCATTTCGATCGTGTCGGATCGGGATCCGCACTTCACTTCTGGATTCTGGAGGAGTTTCCAGCGAGCTCTTGGCACGGAGTTGGCATTTAGCTCGGCATATCATCCTCAGTCAGATGGTCAGTCTGAGAGGACCATTCAGACTTTGGAGGACATGCTGAGATCCTGCTGCCTGGAGTGGCAGGGGAGTTGGATTCATCACCTACCGTTGGTGGAGTTTGCCTATAACAACAGCTATCATTCGAGCATCGGCATGGCTCCTTATGAGGCATTGTATGGGCGTCCTTGTCGGACTCCACTTGATTGGTTTGAGGTGGGTGAGCGTGTTTTGACGGGACCGGAGTTGGTTCAGCAATGTGTGGACGTTGTGCACCTGGTTCGTCAGAACATGTTGGCGGCCCAGAGTCGGCAGAAGAGCTATGCTGACCGTAGGAGGCAGCCCCTCGAGTTCGCCGTGGGCGATCATGTGTTCTTGAGAGTTTCTCCGATGAAGGGGGTGATGCGTTTTGGACGGCGTGGGAAGCTGAGTCCCCGCTATATTGGTCCTTTCGCGATTGTGGAGCGCATCGGTGAGGTTGCTTACCGGTTGCAGTTACCTCCTGAGTTGGCGTCGGTGCATGACGTGTTCCACGTCTCGATGTTGCGGAAGTATATGCCCGATGACACTCATGTGCTCGAGTTTTCTGTTTGGCCTGAGGTGACTCCAGATCTTTCTCTCCCAGAGTTTCCGATCCGCGTGGAGGATAGGCGAGAGCAGCGCCTGCGGAACAAGGTCATTCCCTTGGTAAAGGTCGTGTGGCAACGACACTCTGGTGGTGAGGCTTCGTGGGAACGTGAGGACGAGATGCGTCAGCAGTTCCCGTATCTGTTCGAGTGAGTCTTCCTCTTCTTTCCCCTTTGGTTGTTCTCAATTTCGAGGACGAAATTCCTTAAGGGGGGAGGGCTGTAATATCCCGGACCTTTCGGATCCTTTTTCGTGGGTCCCGGATCTGGTTTTCGGAGCGTCCGGCTCTGTTGTGTCCGAAATTTCATTTTGGACATCTTTCGTGTTCGGATCGGCGTGATCCGGAGTCGTTTCGGAGGCCCGGAGGCGTTCCGCGGCTTTTCCGCGTGTGTTTTCCGATTCCCGGCGTGTGTTTCGGCTTTTCCTTCGGACGCTCGCTGCGGGTTAACTGGGCCGTTCACCCGGGTACGAGTGGTACCGTTGCGATCGGTGCGTTCCGAGGATTCCAGAAATGTATTTTTCTATTTTTCGGTATTTTTCCGAAAATTCGGATTTTCTATAAATCCTAATCCTTTTTCTTTTCTTTTTCCCTTTTCTCTTTCTTCTTCCTCCCCCTCTCTCTCGCGACCGTGAGCCTCCTCTCTCTCCCTCTCTCCCATTCGGACGCGGCGAACCCCTCTCCGGCTACGGACGGCGGCGGGGCGACGGCGCGGACGCGTGGGCGACGGTGAGGCGATCTCGTGGGCGTGCGGCGAGCGTGGGAAGCGTGGGGAGTTCGTGAAGCTTCGAGCATTCTTCGTGATTCGTGATCGATCCGGCGGAGCATTTGCTCCATTGAGGTAGGGTGACGTTCCTTAGCCTCATGCCGTTCTTTTCCGTGATTTATAGGCCGCGGGGAGGCCGAGAGGGGATCATTTGAGCGTTTTTTGGGTTTTTCCATGATTTGGGGAGAGCTCGCCCGATCTATGGATTCAATGCATGGATTCGTGTTTTGAGGGCCTAGAATCATGCTAGAGGTCCCCAGGGGTCTTCCCCTTTGTTTTCCCCCTCTCCTATGGAGGTATGGGGGCGTGGTTGGAATTTTTGTGCGTTCTTACCGTTTTCGGCCGCGGACTGAGAACGCGCTATACTCCAGTAGCGCGTTCTTGGAGGTCGCGCTGCCCCGACCGAGCGCGTTCATCGGAGGAGATGAACAGTTTGGCGGTTCGTGTCGCGCTATGGGGCCCTAGCGCGATCGTCCTTGTCGCGCTAGGAGGACCTAGCGCGATGGTCCCTGTCGCGCTAGGGTTCCCTAGCGCGATGGTCCGTGTCGCGTTATGGGGCCATAGCGCGACAACCCTTGTTGCGCTAGGGGACCCTAGCGCGACATGCCCTGTCGCGCTAGGTATCCCTAGCGCGATTTGGTTCGTTGTTGGGTGTTCCCCTTGGGCCGTGTGTGCGTCCCGGGCACCCCGTGGAGTTCCGTGACCGTGTCTTTGGTGTCCGGAGGTTCCGTTTGCCTTGGTCATGAGTTTGGCCGTGGGCGGTGCGTCCGTTTTTCTCCGACCGTGGCCCCGTTTGACGGAGCTGGTGCGTGGGGTGATTCCCACACGTTGTCGGTTTCGGACGTTGTTTTCCGTTGACTCGAGAGTCTACTCCTTCAGTGACCCTCCACTAGTCGTAGCCCACCAGTACGAGGTGCTGGTCTCACCTGGGAGTGGTGTACGGGCACCCACCTTTCGAGACGGTTTGTGGACCGGTTACCGTAGGCCCCTCGTCGTAGCCAGAGTCCGGCTGCGGGGGAAAACCGGTCAGAGGGCCAGACCTAGGACGCGTGGTCTGTGTGTGCACACGTGGTTGGGGGCGGTTGGACCCACGTCGACGGGCGTGACCCCAGCTAGTCACTTGTTGTGGTTACTTGTACGGTGTTTGCGCCTCGAGTAGGACCTACCACGTCAGGCGGTTCACCTGCGGTGCGGAGTAAGACGTCAGGGGACGCTACCGGCTGTGCTTCTAGTGGGTGGTACTCCTGTCGAGTACGGAGTGTCAGACTGTCAGTCGTGTGTTTCCGACCTTCGGGTTTTGACGGTTCGACCGTTGAGTTTCGGTCTTCTCGTACCGTGGCACGTGTGTCGGTTTGCGTGCCGTAGGGTCTAGTTCTGTAGAGTACAGGGCTTTCCTTTCCGAGGTACTTCCCTACCGCTAGAATAGTGATTTCTCGTTTTTCGAGGTAGGGTTCGAGTGATCCCTACTGAGTCTTGTTCTGAGACTCATTCCCTGCGTGTTTTCACCGTGTTTCAGGTGAGGCGCCACCTTCGGGGAGCGCGTCAGGAGCGCAGCGTGGTGCGGGTGCCCAGAGGTAGTGCCAGAGGTCAGAGCCGGGGGATGCCCCGTGTAGCTGTACTTTTCTTTCTTGTCACTGTACTAGTCGTGGACTGCTGTTATTATTGTTCTTTATTGTGGACCATGTAAATTGTTAATTTATTTCCTGCTTAATATTATAACTGTTTAATTTCTGTAATTATCTGTGATGCTTATGTAGTTTCCACACCATCCTTTTAACCCTTCCGAGTCTTCGGACTCGTGGGTGGCGGTACGAGTCTCGGGTTATCGGGCCTTCCCGGTAATCGGATTCTCGGGTCGTTACAGTGAGAGACGTACCCCTTGGTCGTCAACAAAAATAACAAGGAAAGGTTCGGATAATTTTGCTCTTTGCCTCCTGACTTAGTGGAGTTGTGGTTACCTTGATCGTGGGGTTGTGGGTTATCCGTCCGCTGGCCTTATAGGAGGTGAGAGGGCGCAATCACCCTTGTTTCTCGCCCTACAGGTAATGTGGGGACGTCAATGTTAACCTGACACCCATTACTCTCTGGAATAACTCCCACCATTATTACGTAATGGCCACCTGAACGTGGGCAATGTGGACTGTGGGGCATGTACGTACACAGAGCATGGGTCTGGACTTTGGGCCAGTCCTTAGAGAATCTTGGTTGGCGATGTTTTGAACTGTGGGCCGATCCTTGTTGAGCCTTAGCGAGTTTCCCCCTCCTCACTAGCCCCTCACTCCCGAGCAACGAGACTGCTCCATGCTCGGGAGGAAATGCTCTACAAGAAGCCTAGTCTAAAGAGGTCTAGACTTCTGCACATGGTGTGTCTTCACGGAGAAGGTTCTTGGCTCTGCTCTCCTTTATAGGCCACGTAGCATCGGCATAGGACATTCATTACCCCGAACGCCACTCTGCCTAGGAGTCTAGAACGTGTGCCACGTTTTGGGCATGACCCCACCCTCATCATGACGGCATCCCATCGGCCATGGGGAAGCAAGAGTGGATGACAACAAGCACCTTCCTTGGGATACTCCCACTCCTCCGTAACTGTTGATGGCGATGCATCTCCCCTTGGATGATCTAATCCTGACAGTTGAAGTCGGAGCATTGCAATTGCCTTCCCCCTTTTAAATAGACGTGGGAAGTGGTCACGGAGGGACCCCTTCGTCTTCTCCAACGTCGGCCCATGATGTTCTTCCTTCATTGTCTTCTTGCTTTCTTGCTTTTCGATGAGCTCCTTCTCCTTTAGCGCTCCACCAGTCTCTGTAGAAAGCTTTTTCTTTCCCAAGGGTCTTAGGAGTCCGCCTCTAGTAGTTCGGAGGTGACCCGCGGAGGTCTAGCGGCCAGCCCGAGCACTTCAGGAGCTCCTTCTCATCCTCCCCCTCCCCCTCTCATCACTTGGATCGCATACCACGTCATCACAGGCTTGAGGGAGGCCTTTCAAATTCCTGCCAACTATGACATCATTTTTCCCACTGTAAAGGAGTTCTTAGGGGTGTATTACCCTCGGGGACTTAGTATCTCTGTTGAGACGTTTCGTGTTGGCTTTCGCCTCCTATCCTAGTCTTCTTCGAGCACCTCTTACACTTCTACGGAATCGAACCAGGGTAGCTAGCACCCAATTCTTAGAGGATCCTCTGTGCCTTCATCTATAATTGTGACCTGGTCGGTGTCACTCCCTCCATTTGGATCTTCCGTTCTCTCTTCTACCTCCAACGATGTCCTGGTTCCGACAGCAATGAAAATAGTTTCAGAGCTCATAGCGAGAAGCAGTTTCTCAACTTCTCTCCTATTGTTTCAAATGTGAAGCATTGGTAGGAGCATTTTGTCATCATCATAAAAGTAGGTGCAAAAGGGAGGTCCAGTGACTGAGGTTTCTCCTCAACCGACAGCAATGAAAATAGTTTCAGAGCTCATAGCGAGAAGCAGTTTCTCAACTTCTCTCCTATTGTTTCAAATGTGAAGCGTTGGTAGGAGCATTTTGTCATCATCATAAAAGTAGGTGCAAAAGGGAGGTCCAGTGACTGGGGTTTCTCCTCAACCTACCAACTCCCATCAACAGACTTGGTGCCGTCGTTGCCCCCCGAGGACAGGGCTACCATCAAGGCCATCCTTCACCAAAGGATAAGTGACGTTAATTAGAAGCAGACCCTAACCCTCCTTAGGAGGCCGGGACTTAGCCCCAGTTTACCCCTTGGTAGGGTCTAATGGTTTATGGGCAATATCCCCCCCGGCCCCTTGGGCCAAGAGGTGTTGAAGTAGGCATTAGTACATGATGGATTTAGCGTCCCTCGGGGTAAGTTCAGTCCTTGGGGTCAATATTGAATCTATTTGAAAATGACTTGGTTCCATGTAGATAAATATTACCTAGTTGATCTAGGCTATTATTGACACTCGCTTATTTTCTGAATTTAATCGGGATTTAAGCGCAGGGAATTATTCCCTAAACAGAGCAAAATAGCATTACGCCAAAGGCGCTCTACCGGCCGAGTCGATCCCGAAAATTGGGATATTTCGCCTTGTCAAATGGCATAGCCCAACAAACGGGGATCATCCCCGAGCAAACGACACCCTGCCAACCAGTTTCTCGATGGTCGGATCAGACCCGACGTTCGAGATAACTTGCTGTGCCAAGCGACACCCTGTAAAGATTCGGGAGTCACTCCCGGATAACCTGCATGCAACATTACACCATCGGCATCCCGACAACCGGGCCAACTCGGGACGCAGAAAAACTTTCCATATCCCATAGCACCGTACGGAGAGGCGGGAATCACTCCCGAATACCTTATCAATGGCGTAACGCCCACGGCTCCAACCGCCGAGTCCAATTAGGATTCCGGATCCACTCGCCGTCTCACATGGCTCTTCACCAAGACGCGGGAATCATCTCCGACTACCAGACAAGTGACATCATCAAGTCGACATCTCGTTTGTCAGGTCAACCTGGGGCTCACAGCCATCCCTCGCGTCACGTGGCGCATGACAAAAGGTAGGGAACGACTCCCGACATGCCTTCTACAAGCGGCTTGACACTGACGACTCCAGCAGTAGAGTCACACTCAGGCTTAGATGCCTATAAAAATTAGAGGTACATTGAAATTTTTATAGGGGATGAAGGCCCCTTACAAAATTGACCCAATAAAAACTAAAATTACTTAAATACCTAAATACCCTAGAAGGGGCCCAAACATAAGAGGCCCATTTGACTCCACACCAAATAGAAAAATAAAGTCCAAAAAAAGATAACACACCTTTTTTTATTTTTTTATATCCTTTTTATTTTCTTTTTTATTCCAAACTAGATTCAATTAAAATAAAAATATATAATAAAAATAAAAATGACTCGATACGTTTATTAACATCCACATAAATATCGCCGACGTACAACACGCTAATAAAGTTCACTATCAGATGTCACGAGTCTCGCTCCGTGTCCATCGTGAGTCCCGGTTCGAGTCATTTTGACATGCTCACTAGAGTCTTTCTCGATCCCACAGGTATTTGCCCGGTTTGTCATAGCTAAACGTTACATAATGGCATACTCAGAAGCTAGGATTCCAACATTATCAATCACGCATAAGGAACAATGTAATACATTTTATGTGTTTTTTTTAAAATTAGGTCTATTTTCACAGGTTTTGTATGCAATGTCCCCACAAATCTGCTGCAGGAGATCAGAAAACTATAAAATTCTTTATGACATTTGATTCTCTATAGTCAATCACAGTTTAAATGCAGTAAATGATTCTTTTTTCTTGGCAATCTGCTGTGGGTCTTCCAAATCTGACGTTGCAACTGTGTGTAGAAGCATACGAATTGATTTTGCCCCCACAATCGCTCTCGTGAAATATTTCCCCAGAGCAGATTTATTGCTTTACGATGCCTAGTTAATTTAAAAATAAACCTCACTTTGAAAACATCCAATAAGTTTCATAAGTTAGGCAAATAGCCCACCCATTTATCATGAAAAAAATCCCACATCGAAAATGGCAATAAAAAAAGCTACGAGGAATGAACGAGCCTACATTTTTATAATCACACGTCAAATAATTTAGCTAAACATTTACATAGTTCATACAATTGTTTACGTAAAAACATAGATTTACAAACTATCCGAAAACATGTACCAGCCTGTTGGAAAGTTGGAGATAGTTTGGGTACTTCATTTCAACCATTTAACAATTGAGGTTGACATGGGAGGGGTATGTAGGATAATTTAGGCAGATAACTCGCCACTTATCCCTAAATACAAACAAGGTTAAGTGGAATAACGAATGGTTAACTTACTTTACCAACTAGGAATAATCCATACGCTTAGGGATGTCAATGGATCGGATTCGGCTCGGGCAGATCAATACCATATCTTATCCGTGAAAATTTTGTTAATACCATACCCGGATAGTACCCTATTATTTTCACGGGTATCGATACGGGTATATCCGTCACGGGTATGGATATATCCGCGGATATCCGTATCCGTCCATGAAACATGAGTCCACATTCACATCCAAAGAAATATGAGATTTATGAGAATTAGAAAAAAAGAAATCCGGTCAATTCTTTCCTTTCTAAAGTAATTTTTATGTTTTATAAAAACGTCCTTATAATTTTAGTAAGAAGTCTAAACTCACAAACTCAACAAGACGGACAACGGATTGGGTTCATGTTAAAATCATAGGCCTAACATGCACAATAAGTTATTAAGAGCGGGTTCGGATCGGGTACGGGTTTGGGTGCACTAAATACATATCCTAACTAAATATGAAACGGGTATTTTAAACATATTCGAACTCGAATCCATATCTATTTATTCGGATATTACCCGACCCATCATGGGTCAGGTAATACGGGTAATCAAATTTACGGATATTTTTGACATCCGTACATACTCTATCAGGAATGTTACATGGGACGGGAGGTAACCGGAGTTAACCCTATCCCAGGTCAGAGATAGTACTGGTGACAGGACAACGGCCATGTGATTCCGAAATCTGAAGGGAACCGGGGGGGGGGGGGGGGGGGGGGGGCGTAAGTGGGGTCGTTGGCGCGGCGTTGCTTACGTCCGTCCCGCTCAGCCGACAACCCCATCTATTCAAAAATAATAAAGAGTCGAAGATGGGCGCCGTCTCAGGCTGTGTAGACTGACTGATACGACTCCCATACTCCGTTCTTGTGGGTTCCCAGATCTCCGCCATGGACGCTGTCGCCGACGAGGACCGGCTTCACATTCCCATGGCTCGCCTTCGGTCATATGGCCCCCTTCCTGGAGCTCTCCAAGGCCCTGGCCAGGAGGGGCCACCTCATCTCCTACCTCTCCACCCGCAGGAACATCCAGAGGCTGCCCAAGATTCCCACAGACCTGTCCCCGCTCGTCACCCTCGTGGAGCTGACCCTGCCGCCGACCGAGGGCCTACCGGAGGACGCCGAGTCCACCATGGACCTGGAGGTCGACAAGGTCCAGTACCTCAAGAAGGCCTTCGACGGCCTGGAGGCGCAGGTGGCCGAGTTCCTCGTGATGGCCTCCCCGGCCGTGAACTGGGTCGTGTACGACTTCGTCCAGCACTGGACGCCCCGCGCCGCCGCGAGGGCCGCCGTGCCGTGCGCCTTCTTCAGCGTCTACAGCCACTGGCTTAACGCCTTCTTCGGCCCACCGAGCGAGGCGGCCAACGACCAAGGACCCTGGACGACGCCGCGCCGGTGGGCCTCCTTCGCCCCGTGGCTCGTGTTCCGCCAACACGAGGCCGCTAGGTTGGCCGGCGCGACGCAGCCCAACGCCTCCGGCATAACCGACATACGGCGCTACATGTCCGCGGTCGAAGGTTGCAGGGTGTTCGCGCTGCGCGGCCCAGCAGCAGAGGAGCCCGAGCCAGGAGAAGCAGACTGGCTGGCCCTTATCCGGGAGCACTACCGCAAACCTGTGGTGTCAGTTGGGGGGCTCCTGCCTGCCCCTTCGGTGCAGGAGAGAAGGGCTGGAGGCGCAGTCAACGGCGGCGGCACCGGAGCTCCTCCTGGAGGGGACGACGTCCTCTTCGGATGGCTGGGCAAACAGGCCGCAGGATCAGTCGTCTATGTGGCCTTGGGCAGCGAGGCCGAGCTGAGCCCGGATCTGATACACGAACTGGCGTTGGGACTGGAGCAGTCCGAGCTGCCATTCCTCTGGGCGCTGAGGAAGCCGCCGAGCTCCCCTGACGGCGTGGATCTGCTGCCGCCGGGTTTCCGAGACCGCACCGGCAGCCGCGGGATCGTGACCATGGAGTGGGTGCCCCAGATGAGAGTGCTCGCCCACCCGTCGGTGGGGGTGTTCCTCACCCACTCCGGCTGGAGCTCCGTCATCGAGGGCCTCACCATGGGGAGGCCACTCGCGCTGCTGCCGCTGTTCGTCGACCAGTGCCTCATCGCCCGGGCGATGGCGAAGAGGAAGGCGGGGGTAGAGATCCCGAGGGGGGAGGACGACGGGGGGTTCACCAGGGACGGGGTCGCCGCGGCGCTGAGGCTGCTGATGGCCGGGGAGCAGGCGGCGGCTTTCAGAGCCAACGCCCGGCGCGCTGGCGAGGTGTTTGGCGACACGGCTCGCAGTGACCCGTGTGTGGATGATCTCATCCGTTGCCTCAAGATCCGACGGTCGGAACCTCCGCCACCTATTGTGCAATGAATCACGAATGACGATGATGATGATGACGATGGCGCTTCTTAATGATGGTGGGATGCCGCTTCATTTGCATCCCCGGCAAGTAATCTAATGAATCTACCTGTCGATCTGTACTTCGTTGTTGATTACTTGATTTGCTTTCCTCACTCTGCTCCTGCTCACACTTTGTTTGTTTGTTTGATTGTAAATATTTTAAAATTTTAAAATTATTTTATTTTTAAATATTTTTAAATATTTATTTGATCGTAAAAACTGTTAACTCATATGAATTTAAATTCTTTAATTCTGATTTACGGACCAGATAGCATTACCTAAAATTGTGTGTTTTATTTTACGGTGGTCTCTACATGAAACACTCTCTAGATTAATAGGGTGTTTGGGAACATTTTTTTAAATTTATTTTTACTTAAAAACTAAGTTGTGTTAATTTTTAGCTTAACTATTTAAAATAAAAAACTAATATTATTTATTTAATAAAAATATTATAATTTTTAAATTTTATATAAATTTATTTGACGTACACTTTTTATTCCTTTTTAATTAATAAAATGACACCAATATTATCATTCATAAAATAAAAAAATAACTCATAAAGTTAATTCTAGGGTTTTTTGCATATTAGTCCCTACAAATATGACGAATTATTTTTTAGTCCCTAAAATCTCACTATTATTTTAATAGTCCTTATAATCTTAATCGTTACACGTTTAAGTCCCTACCGTTCATTCAGTTAACTAAACTATAGTTACCTTATACCGAGGGAAAGGAAAATAATAACTTACCCCTAGTTAAGTGTGAGTGTGTGAGAAAGAGACAGAGAGAGGGAGCAACTGATTCACCTACCCCTCCTTGTCTCACTCCGGCCTCCCTCCCCCTCCCCTGCGACCTCCCCCTCCCCGGTCCTCCTGCCTCCTCCCCCCCGGTCTCCCCTGTGACCTCCCCCCTCCCCCTTCGGCCTCCTCCTCCCCTCCCCCTCCCCATCCGGCCTCCCTCCCCCTCCCATGCGACCTCCCCCCTCCCCGGCCCTTCGGCCTCCTTCTCCCCCTCCGGCCTCCCCTGCGACCTTCCCCCTCCCCTTCCGGCCCCCTCCGACCTCCCCTGCGACCTCCCCCCTCCCCCTCCCCCTTCGGCCTCCCTCCCCCCTCCCTGTCTGGCCTCCCTCCCTACCCCACCCAGCTCGTTCCCTGCCTTATCCATGGCGTGACGCTGTTGACCAGCCAGGGCATCTCGATGGAGGAGGTGGCGTAGAGGTAGTGGGTGTAGTGGTAGGACCGGTCCGGGAGGGCGACCTGGCGGCGGTCGGGGGGCTGCTTCGCCGGGTTGGAGTGGAAGGCGTGGTAGGACGCCTAGATGAACTCCCCGTAGCGTACGATCTCCCGGCGGAGGTCCTCCTCCAGCGGGTCGAGCAGGCTCGACCAGTCCCTGGCACCGTGGAGCTCCCGTCACCGGCCGCCGATGCCGTTGCGCGGGGATGGCCGGGGCGTGCCGTTGAGCAGCCGCTGGAGCTGGTTCATGCTTCTGGGGTGTGGATTGGGCATAAATCCCACACAATCACAAGAGAATAATTATGTGAAAACAGGGAGAATAATGATGATTAATGCATAAATAAGGGGAAGAAAAGCTTGCACGTGATGCAAATATGGAGATGTGATCGCCAGAGGGGTTACCTCAATAATAGTAAAAAAGGAGATCGCGAATACCTGGTGAAGATTGGAACGCGGGATGATGTGAAGTTCCTTCCTCCTTCTTTAATCGGCCGGCCGATGAGAAGGGTTATCCTTTTGATTACCTTACAAAAAAGATAATGAAACAAAGCAAAAGATGGGATCAGCCAACGTGCAGTAGTATCAATCCAAATAAAACATATGATGATGAAAAGAAATCAACATGCGCACCTTTTATTTTTGATTTTTTTAAAACCCCTAGAGAGACTAGGAGAGGAGATATGATGAAAAGATGCAACTGATGCAAACGGGATGGAAAAATAGCAGACGGGATGGAGATGCGATGAAAGGAATGCAAAGCAACAGGAACAGACTAAAAACAACACCAAACCCCGCTGTCCCTTGATGACAGTAAAAAGGGGGCAACCGAGATAGGAAGAAGAGGAAGCAGCCGGATGCAGTAGGAAGCTTGAACTTGATAATCTCGGCCTCGGTACCTTCGTCACCTTTCAAAGGGTTGATCAGGACTCCCTTAAATAAGTTTCAGATCAAAGGATAAACATGGACGGGAGATAGCAATGGTAACGTTTATCAAAAGCAAGAGCCCAATCGAGGAAGAACGTCAAACAGGGCAGGACTCTGCGAGGGAAAGACGGAAGAAGGTAGGACACCGGAGGTGAAACACGCCCTTCCATAGGGCGTCAATTCTTGATTTGACGACCTACCCATACGGCATTTCATAAAACACGACCCAAGCCAGGGCATTTCTTCCTGGATTCAATTTTGGCAATAAAACCTTCCTTTATTCGAAAAGATTAAAAGACGCCTGAAACAGAGGCGTTTCTTCAAAACACGCCCTGAGGAAGGACGTTATTCATAAAATGTATTTTATTTCATTTTATTTTTTAAAAAAGGATAATACCAGGAATTGACGCCCTAATAATTGGTCGTCCTTTCTTTAAAAACGCCATAGGCAAGGTCGTTATTTAAAACGCGCCCTACTTCAGGTCGTGAATCACAAAAATGCAACAAAATGCAACGGAAAACCCACAAAAATAGAAAAACTTTATATTATGGGAATATTGAAGTTCTCTTTGGGGCGTCAACATAGTGACATGAGATTTAATTAACAAAGTGTCAATTTTGGCGTGTCTACAGCTGCCCCGCCTTGGCGTCTGCTTTGTAAGGGAGTAAGACGGAAATGAAGCGAGATGTAACAAACGGAATGAAGTGGAACGAACTGATAAGTAGATGCCAAGGTGTGATGTGACACGCCTCAGACACTAAGCATTAGAAATCTTTCCAAGATTCTGAACGAAACAACTCTGAATGATTCCAAGGAAGCATCGATTTGCTGGATAAAGGAGATTTAAACTAAACAAGGGGTGTGCGCGTGGACACGATAGGGAAAGACCATTGGAGAGCGGTTACCAGCCAACGTGGACGTGCTACAACCAAGGTAGATTTTACAGAAAAATAAAGAGAATCGAGAGGGAGATCTAACAAAGAGATATTCTCAAGGAACCAGCCTGAGCGGCTTCAGATAGAACCAAGTACTTGATTTGGAATGGAATGTCTCATGTCAATCCAATAAAGAGCGAGTGACCTTCATTATTGCCATAATATGAAGATTTTCAACATGAATCTCAAAGTCCTACATGATGCATGCTGGGCTAAAAGAAAAGAATAAAAAAAACTAAAAATATAGAAAATAATCAAGGATAATATTGCTAAGCCGTCTAGATTTAGTCAAGAATCTAAGTTTCTGAGCCAACACTAAGCCGAAGCTCGTTTGTCCGCGCATCAACTCAGAAAGTGGAACCATCGTCCCAAACCTTAACGACTCAACGGCCTATCCGTGTGATCAAAACTCTCCTGGAATTATCACTGTTTTTGATGAAGGGGAACTCAAATTCTGGGTTCATCAGAACCACAAGGTCCTTGATATACTATAATAGCGTAGAATATCATATAGTAAAATGCTTACATCAAACAAATACAAGATAATGAACGCGATGTTACTTCCATGAGCAACCCAAGCGTCTCGAAACCTGCACTTTCCTGCACTTGAAACTTATCAGTCTTCACAATTTCAACATCAATAATCTTCAATTCAAAGTAGGACATGATCATAAGTGCTAAATAAAATAGAATTCCAATGACATAATAGCACTTAAGTTCATCAAAGCACACGGGGAAGCAAACTCATAAACTCATAAAACACGCCTTAAGTCATGTCGTCAAAATCGTGAAAAGCGCCTTATCATGAGGGCGTCAAAACATGGAACACGCCCTTCACTAAGGCGTGAAATCCATCGAGAGGCCAAAGAGAAAACGACCCACTAAAGGGCGTTACACAAAACACGACCTCAGCAAGGTCGTCAATTCAAGAATTGACGCCCTAACAAAAGGCGTTAATCAATCCAACGCTTCCGTTTCCAAATCGAAAGCAAAACCAAATCCTAATAGCCATCAACTTGCTAACTCTGAACGACCTTAAGCCCTCCAGCCTCCTATAAAAGACAGACTCTTCCTTAATTGAATCAAAACAATCTTCTGATTTCTATTCTTCTGTTCCTTCCCTTCTACAATTCGATTCTTCTTCTGCAGCAACCGTCCAAGCTCCTCCCCGCAAGCTGAAAATGGACAGAGCAATGAAAAGGGCCAGGACTTCAACTCCCAGAATCACTGACATCACCGGGCATATTAGTAACAGAATCTGCATGAATCAGGTATTGTTCTATCCTCCTATTCTTTCTCTGCTCATATCTTCCTTCTTTTCTTTCTACTTCTCATGTATGCCTCTGTTCGGTCTATCTGTTCTTCCCCTCTCACAGGAATACCCGAACCTTCCAGGAGCTAGAAGATTTACAAAAAATAAGTGGTTGCCTCTCATCCTTTCCAAATTTTCTTCTGACATGAGGGTATACGTATCTAGATGGCATCTTCTTGGCCTCGTAACCCATGCCAAACACTATGACCAAATCCACTTGGATTGGGCTGCCATAGGAGCATTGATTGAACTTTGGCACCCTTCCACTCATACCTTTCTCTTCTCAACATTTGAAGCCACCATCCTATTGGAAGAATTAGAACTGATATTAGGCTTGAAAAGGATGAAATAAGGAGAAGAAGACAAGATGGCTATCATGCCAAGGCCAATCTCCTCTCACGAGCTATTAACGAGCTTGATACCTAGCCCAAACCTAGTGAATCAAATCAAGGTCACTAAAGGAATCAACCTCTTGAAGCTCGCCTCATGGGTGTACAAGAGAGCGGATCAAGCTAAGGAAGAGGAGGAGATAGAAAAGATAGCAAAGGCCTTCGTGGTGTGCTTAGCAGGAGCACTCTTGTTTCCATCCACGGAGGACTTTCTAGAAGAGGCCCAATTGAGCGCAGTGGTGAGCTTATAGGAAGAGGAAAGAGTCGGACTGGCGATCCTAGCCTACCTCTATAGCGGACTTACTTCGGCGGCCATGGGAAGACCCATACATGGATGCATGCTAGTATTTTCTAGTTGGATAGATCTCCATTTCAAATTCGATCCATGTAATGAGGCCCAACAACCCTCAAGAATTTTCTCAAAAAGCCCCCTCTCTTATATGACCGGCTCGTTAGGAATAAGCAATAGGGTGACGAACCGCATCCCTCAAATCAAGAAGAGAGTGGAATGGAGAGAGCACCTTAAGGTAATGCCAAAGAACCTCTTTACTTGTGTCCCGGGTGTACTCAAAATGCAGGAACTTCGTGCACGATTCTCCACCGGGATGGACCTTCGTCTCATCGGCGCTTCGGACTTCATACTATACAACTCTCACAGATGCCTTCCTCAAATCGGACTTCCAAGGCAACACCTAGAAGACGTCTCTCATCTTCCTCCAATCAAATCAAGAGACTTAGGCAGCAATGAAGATGGAGAAGAGGCTATCACAATCCAAGCTCTATGGAAAATCAACAAGCTTCATCAACCTGTAGAAAGCTTGGAGGAAGACAGAGATCAGTGGAAAAATTACGTAACAGCTTTGAGAAAGCTAAGACCCAAGACGGCTCATTAAGCATTGTAATCTCTCTCTTCAAAGTAATAAAAATGATTGTTTTCTCATTGAGCCTTACTGCTGTGCTTTAGATCAAAGCCTCAAATAACCTGTCGTTCTGTTGC
Source organism: Amorphophallus konjac (assembly GCA_022559845.1). Classification (NCBI taxonomy): domain Eukaryota; kingdom Viridiplantae; phylum Streptophyta; class Magnoliopsida; order Alismatales; family Araceae; genus Amorphophallus; species Amorphophallus konjac. The sequence continues at coordinate 81,480,340 of CM040121.1, read as the reverse complement.
AAATAACGCCTCTGAAAAAGTCGTGATTTTTCAAAAGGACGCCTCAGACAATGACTTTTTCAACATTCCTGTTCAAACATCTGACGCCTTCACTAATAGGCATTACTTAACTAACGACTTAGAACAAGGCGTTAATTGATTCACATTCCCAAAATATATTCGTTGAAATTCCAAAAGTAACGCCCTCAGGAAAGCCACGTTTCAATCAGGTAACGCCTCTAGCTCAGGCGTGAGTAAAAACCGTAATAATTACTTCTCTCACATCAATCAACGCCCATTGAATGTGTCTGACGACGGTTATCATTCCCCATGCAAATAAAATTGACGCCTCGAGAAACGTCGTCTACTTCCTAAACACGCCCATGTCATAGTCGTGACTTCCACAAAAAACGCCTCTTCTCAAGGCGTCGCTTATTTTCGAATGCTAAAAAGGGCTTTTCCCCTTTCTTCTTCCTCCCTCGTCCCATTCTCTCTGCTCCCTTTCTCTGCAACCCTAACCGAAGCTCTCCTCTCTTCTCTTCCTCTATCTCTCTCCCTCCCTAACCCTAGCCCTAGCCATGGCCGGAGGAGGATTAAAACGGCAACGGGTGGCCGCCCCCGAGGTGGTGGATTTGGAGGGCGGGCACGCCCAAGCCGTGGAAAAGGCTCCTCTCGCGGTGGCCGAAGAAGACCTAATGGCGGTGATTGAAGACGCACCGGCGGCGACGGCCGAAGAAGGCCAGGAGGCCAACGACGGAGGTGATGCTGGAACAGAAGGAGCAGGGGAAGAAGTGGAAGAAGGTGAGAAGAAGAAGAAGAAAGAGAAGGTGGTGATGAACCACCGCGCACGGCGGCGCCCTCTCCCCGTGCCGGCCAACTCCGACGGCCACGGCAGCCACGGCCTCAACCGCAGGAACCCAAGCACAAGAAGGTAAGCCCCAACTCAAATTTCCATTTTTATTTGTTTTAATTTTATTTTTACTGATTTTCCTTGGCCCTCGGGCATAAACCCTGCAACCCAGAAAGAAGGCGCCCTCATGGGCGTCGCGATTTCAAAAATACACGCCCAACCCAAGGGCGTTAATCACATTATTTTCCTGAAAAACTAAATAATTCTATGAGAACACGCCCCTACAGCATGTCGCGCATTTAAATTTGCTATGATGCTGTTCATTTTCGCATGCTGTTATTTTTCTTTTCATTTTCTGAAAAACTGGAAACCACGCCCCACACCAGGGCGTCAATTCAAAACAGACGACCAAACTAGCGGTCGCCCATTCATCAATCCTTGATTAATTAACGAACCCAAATTGAAAAACGCCCCACCCAAGGGCGTGAATTGATAAAACTTTTAGGATTTTTAGAAATTAACCACCAACACACGCCCAACACAGAGGCGTTTCATAGATGAAAAATGACCTAGGGTAGGTCGTTAACTTAAAGCACAAACAGAACCACGCCCCCCTTAAGGGCGCCACTTCAACAAAAAAATGACCTGAGGAAGGTCGTTAATCAATAATAATATCAACATTCAACCTGGGGTAATCAAAATGAAATAAACATGAATAATCAGAACAATTAAGCCAACAATCTTATCTTATGCATGCAGGGGCTGATGAGGACGCGCGTCTCATGGGTCATGGTCCGGGCAGCTTATTACGGCCTCCCCCAGTTCCAGAGAGAGAGGGTAGATGCCATGGGGTTCGGGACCTTCCTCAGCATAGAGCCAGTTAGGCCAGACTTACCACTCATTCAGGTTCTACGGGAGAGATGGGATAGGACTAGCCGGGCATTCCTGATGCCTTGGGGACACATGATTCCTACCCTAGAGGACGTGACCAGGATCACGGGGTTGAGGGTTGATGGAGAGGCTGTGAGCGGGATCACCTACCCAGACTACACCGAGTTTGCCGAGAGGTTGCTAGGATTAGAGATGGTTTATGAGACACCTAGCGAGTGTAGGACGATCTTCCGCACCGACCTCACTACAGTGATGGGTTTGGGGAATGCTAGGCACAGGTCAGGGGAGACCCTAGAGCAGTTCTCACAGAGGTTGATAGACGGGGCTAGGGCAGTCTATTGCCAGGACCCAGCTGACAGGGAGAGGTCGAGAGACGACCGTCAGTGGCTTCTCACCTTGTCTTCAGGTATGCATTTTTTCTTCTTTTCTTTTCTTTTATTTTGTTATGCATGTGAATGCCTTCCTAGTGCAATGCATGGATGCAGGTTTGGAGCCATCTCTACATGCCGATGGGGCGCGTTGACCCACGGCCTGGGAATGAGGGGGCTTTCCCTCTAGCACGGCGCTGGGTGCCGATCGTCTTCGGCGCCCCACTCGGCTACGAGTTGTGTGTTCTACGGAGAGAGTTCCGCGACTTCCCTCCCTCGCTGGTATGTATGAATGCATGATATGCATTTCATTTTTTTTTGTGTTTATTTGAATTGATTATGATGAAATGATGATGATATGTATGTATGTTTATGAATGCAGGTGCAGTGGAGGCCATACGAGGGGATGACAGATGAGGGCCAGCCTTGGGTCGTATCGGTGCGACCTCGCTTCGAGCGTGAGCTATGGCTACATTGCTTGAGCGAGATCGAGCCGTTACGGCTTAGGTTAGTGATGAGGATGCTAGGCCTGCACCAGGAGTGGATAGAGGTAGGCGAGCCACGCGGCATCGGGAAGAAGACGCGCGGTCGTACAAAGGCGACCGACTGGAGGGTGCGGTTCGAGGAGCAGCATGCCGACTGGCAGCGAGGCGGGACCAGAGTCACCTCCCGGGTGACTGATAGCTCCGTGTACCTCCGGCGCTACTGGGAGGTATACGCCGGCCGACCCCAGATGAGGGTCTTAGGGGTATGTATGAATGCACTTATTTCTAAATTGAATGCAAATGCTTATGTGACTATCATGTGACTAATATGTAATGGATGCAGGATGCGCGGGACATCGCGGTGATAGATGCCCAGGCCCACCTACACAGCCTGGAGGACCAGCTGGCCGCCACACAGGCAGACCTAGAGACCTTGGTGAGCGTTTAAATTATTTCTATATGCAAATGAATTTTTTTGTTGAATTATTGATGATTAGCCACTGACGATCTCAATGAATGCAGCGTGCCCAGCAGGGAGCAGTGAGGAGAGACCCAGGGGAGGCCTCCAGCTCGAGAGGTCCCAGTGCAGAGGTGACTGCACTGGCGGAGCAGCTAGCGGGAGCGGTGGCACGAGCCGAGGCAGCGGAGCGCGATCTCGCTTCACGGGTAAATTCCAAAACACAAGATCCATTCAAACATGATTATATGTAATTGCGCACGGATGAAATCCATTTTTTCAGACTGAGGAGCTTCGAGCCGCTCTTACCTGTATTGATGAGGGCTTCCGCGCGATGAGCACACAGGTGAGTGGTTCAATCATGTATTGCTTGTATTGCTAGATTACTGAATCATTGCATTAATTTATGGAACTGATGATTTGTTTACCTGTTTGCAGACGACTCAGCTTCAGGCGATACGTACCGAGTTGGCGATCCGTGATCAACGGATCTCCGAGCTTGAGAGGTCCCTGAGGCGACGAGAGGAGTTGCCTCAGGACGTGGCCGAGCTGCGGGTGGCTCTTGAGCTGGAGCGACGGGAGCGTGCCCGGGAGCGCGAGGAGCGTGCTCGTGAGCGGGAGGAGTACCAGGCGGAGCGTGCTCGGTACCAGGAGCAGGTAGCAGCACGCGAGCGAGAGCTGGCAGACTCGAGGACTCAGTTGATCCTTTCCCAGGAGCGGCTACGACTGTCCGAGGAGCGTCTTCAGCGGGGTCGTGAGCGAGCACGGGCTGCGGGGTACTCCTTCACCAGCTCCACCTTCGTGGCGGGCTCTTCCCTCCGAGAGAGGAGCGAGGCAGGGGGACACGCTCGGGTTCCTGCTTCTTCACGGGGGCCCATGCCTTCTCCACCAGCGCCAGCTCGGGACGGCGAGGAGGAGGTTGAGAGTAGGAGAGAGGAGGGTGGAGGCGAGAGCTGAGAGACTTACTTGTACTCCTCCACCCTCACACCTGTACTTAGACAATCATGATGTATATATATATGATATTGAGATTCCTTTGTTACCTGAGCACTTTGTGTGGTTGTGGCCTTGTGTTTGTGTACTTTCTGCTCTTCGTGTTCTTCATGTTTGCTTTACTGTGCCATGTTTCTGCAACTGCTGTTCACACTTGAATAAACAGGTTAATTCATCTGTTTGACTTGGCCCCTTGTCCGATAAGCAAGGGGTAGCAATATTTTGACCTTAATGATGGGTCAAGGGGCCAAGCCTTTAATCAAATAAGGTAAATAAAACAGCTGATAGCGGGGAGATGCATCATGCAAAGCACGCATATGCAAAACATAAATAAAAGATGCCCATGCAAAAGAATGCAAGCAGACATCGTGAAGAAATGCATTTTTTTCTTTTTCTCTCATTTACATTTTTTTTATTATTTTTCTTGAAAAACGCGCCTTAGAGTGGGTCGTGATTCTTATAAAGATGCCCTACAAGACGGCGTGAATTCGAAAAAGAATTTGATTTTTGAAAAAGAAACGACCTGCGGAAAGACGTTATTCTGAAGAAGACGACCTAATCTAGGACGTTAATTCCATAAAAAGCGCCTTAGCCGAAGGCGTTAATTGAATTATTCTGCAAAAAGGGCTTCAAGGCTATCAAGACCATGAGTCTTACATAGTCACCATCTAAAATTCATTAACCTTTCTTGAGTAGTTAAAAGGGGGTTGACGTGACCATAATTGACTTGTATTCGAGATTTCGCACAGTGCAATTTCTTTAGTCCGTCTTGACCATCCTGCCAGTTCGTGACTTACCACATAGAAAGGATGGAAGAAAATATAAGGGAAACCCATAAGGGATTCTGAGATGCTCAAGGCAAAGTTATCTCCCCTACCCTATGCCTGTTGGGGTTCGGTCTTTGGCGTAGGGAAATTTGTTGCCTTTTGCCGATTTATATTGCACGCATACGCCCAAGGTTTTCCTTGCGGGGATTTTGCCCTCTTGACATGCTTTTCTTTTCATAACTTGACTTTCACTTTGGAATCGATTTGCATTGATGAATAAAAACCTAATTGTACTTGGGTTTTTGTGGCATTTGCTCCCTTTTGGGCCCTGAATTCCACCTACTAGGGCGGCGGATAGGCTTGGTGTGTCTACCTCGAGGTCTCCCTTCCTCCCTTATGGGCCGAAGAAGAAAAGAACGGCTATTGCCTTTCACTTTTAGTCGGGTTTTTGACTTTCTATCGGATTTTACGCTGCTTGAGCTCAAGAATAAAGCGTGTAGTGTGTGCGTGAATCAACCCCCTTTTAAATTAGCAAGATTGATGAATGAATTCTGAATTTTGACCTTCCGGACCTTGATCCTTCGTGTGCCATGGCACCAATTTTGAAGAATCTCTTTTTGAAGAATTTCTAATTTTTTTTTTGGAGATTTTGAATCAACTTTCAACATTTTTTTTTGGATTTTGAGTATATATATATTTTTTGGATTTTTGTTGAATTAAGGGTAGTATTTCTTAAGATACAAACCATTCCAAGGGTGAGTTAACTCTTCCCCTTCAACGTTAACCAGTTTATAAGTATTGCCAGGATAAACTTCTTTTATGATAAATGGTCCTTCCCAATTGGGTTGGAGTTTTGAGCGGGGGCCACCCGGTTTTACAAAAATTCTCTTGATTACCATCTCACCGATTTTAAATTTCCTCTCAATTACTTTCTTTTGATAAAAACGTGAGAGCCTGTTTTGATAAACGCGCGCATGCTCAGCGGCGACCAGACGCTTCTCATCTAGGAGTTCCAATTGGGCAAAGAGTGAATCACGACGTTCATCAATAGAAAATTCCTTATCCAATTGTACTCGTAGAGAGGGGATGAGAATCTCATAAGGGACTACCGCCTCCATTCCATAAGTAAGGGCGAAAGGGGTTTGCCCAGTGGGGGTGCGAATGGAAGTGCGATAGGCCCAGAGAGCTTCAACTAGCTTGTCTGGCCAATCCGAAAATTTATTAGCCTCACACGTCTTTTTAACAATTTTTATCAAAGTTTTATTAGTGGCCTCTGCCTGGCCATTGCCCTGCGGATAATAGGGAGAAGAATGATGCAATGCAATGTTATACCTGTTGCAGAGATCCTTGATTTCTTGAGAGATAAATTGAGGTCCATTGTCGGTGACGATGGTGCTCGGGATGCCGAATCTCGTGATGATGTTCTTCATTATGAATTTGCAGACGGTTGACGCCTTGATCTCCATGTAAGCTTCTACTTCCGCCCACTTGGTGAAGTACTCCGTTGCCGTGAGGATGAATGATTTTTGCTTGGTCAGGAGATTTGAATCACCAAGAGGTCCAATGATATCAAAAGCCCACATGGAGAAAGGCCATGGGGAGGACGTAGGATGGAGTGAAGAAGCAGGAGAATGAATCTTGTCGGCGTGTAGTTGGCACTTAACACACCATCGAACATAGATGGAACAATCCTCTTCTAGAGTGGGCCAATAGAAACCTAGCCTAAGAATCTTCTTAGCTAGCATCTGGCTATTCACATGACCACCACACACTCCTGAATGCGCCTCTTCCACAACTTTCCATGATTCATCATCATCGAGGCATCTTAATAAAACACCGGTGAGCCCTCTTCTGTAGAGCACACCTCCAACCAAAATATATCGTTGAGCCACTCTTCTAATTGCTTTCTTCTCTTCTGCTGTGGCTTCCTCGGGATAGGACTGGTCATTGCAATACCTGGCAATCTCATAATACCAAGGCTTCTCTTCGTCAGCCAGATCTTCTTGGCAATCTAAAAGCATGACTTCTTTACCTTTAAGAGATTCCTTCTGCTTAACCTTCTCAAGCACTTGATCCCTAATATCAAGGAATGCGCGATCCTTAATAGCTGGGGTGTCGCGCTGATGAATCAGGGGGACATGAAAATCACGCTCAGGAGGGAAGACTAAAGCAGAGGCCAAAGAGGCAAGGGCGTCGGCCAAGATATTCTGGCTAAGCGGGACATGAACAAAGATTAATTTAGTGAAGAGTTTGGCATAAGCTGAAACAAGTTCCTAGTAGGGTTTGAGCTTAGGATTGATAGTGCGGCACTTGACAAGCACCTGGCGCAGAATGAGCTGACTATCACCCACAATCCGCAAATGAGTGACACCATATCGATGAGCGGTTTGAAGACCGACCAAAAGAGCTTCATACTCGGCTATGTTGTTGGTGACGGGGAAAGTGAGCCGAGCAGCAAATGGGATGGTGACCCCTTCTAGTGTTAAAAGAACCATGTCGATCCCTCTTCCTTGGGAATTTAGAGCTCCATCAAAATGTAATGTCCACATAGGATCATGGGGTTGATTAGTTCTTCATCTGGAAACTCCGAACTGACAGGATCAAAACGGGGGAGAGGGTGATGAGCAAGATGTTCGGCAATGGCGTAGCCTTTGATAGCTTTCTGCTGAATGTAAGTGATGTCAAATTGAGAGAGGAAGCTTTGCCAGCGTGCTAATCGATCAGTGAGGATAGATTTTTCCAGGAGGAATTTAATCGGATTCATGCGAGCAATGAGGTGAACTTCGTGAGCTAGGAAATAATGTTTTAACTTCTGAACTACTCAAACCAAAGCTGCACAAGTCTTTTCCATGGCCGAGTACCTCTGCTCACAGGGGTTAAGAAGTTTAGACAAGTAGTATGCTGCCCTCTCCTTATCTTCTTCATCCACATGAGCTAAGACAGCACCTACAGAGTCATCCAGGACTGAAACATAGAGAATAAGTGGTTTGCCTGGAATTGGCGGCCTCAGGACAGGGGGATTGGCCAAATAATCCTTCAATCTGTCAAAGGCTGCCTGACACTTGTCATCCCAATTAAACCTGACTCCCGGCTTAATAAGCTCGTAAAACGGCCTACACCTTTGTGAATGCTGGGAGACGAAGCGGCGAATGAATTGTAACCTCCCGATTAATCCTCGAACTTCCTTCAAATTCTTGGGAGAAGGCATATCTCTAATGGCCTTCGCCTTGTTGGGATCAACTTCAATTCCCCTCTTGCTAACAATGAAACCAAGCAATTTCTCTGAAGAAACGCCAAATACGCACTTCTTGGGGTTCATCTTCAATTGATATTCTCGTGATCTCTGTAAGACCTTAGCTAGAACCCCAGGATGCTCAATCCTTGTCCTTGATTTCACTACCATGTCATCCACATACACCTCAATATAAATATGGATCATGTCATGAAAAATCGCCATCATAGCCCTCTGATAGGTGGCTCCAGCATTCTTAAGTCCGAAAGACATGACCACATAGCAATAAGTCCCCCATGGTGTAGTGAATGATGTTTTCTCTTGATCCTCTTCAGCCAGACGAATTTGATTATAACCTGAAAAGCCATCCATGAAGGAGAGGGTCTCAAAGCCCGCCATGTTATCAATTAGAACATCAATATGAGGGAGAGGGAAGTCATCTTTAGGACACGCCTGGTTGAGGTCCCGGAAGTCTATACAAATCCAAACTTTCCCATCTTTCTTCATAATCGGGACGATGTTAGCCACCCAATTGGGGTAGAGGACAACTCTAACAAATCTAGCCTTATGGAGCTTGTCGACCTCTTCTTTCATCTTTAAAGCCATATTAGGGTGGAAACGCCTCAACCGTTGTTTAACCGGGACAGACCCTGGCTTAAGTGTAAGGCGGTGTTCAACGAGCGCAGGATCTAATCCAGGCATATCTTCATAACTCCACGCAAACGTGTCCTTGTATTCTTGCAGAACCAAAATGAGGGCCTCTTCTTCGGAGGGCGGCAAATTCTTGCTTATGAGGACAATTCTAGGGTCTTCCTTGGTACCCAAATTAATTTCTTTGGTAGGCTCTTCTACAGAGGCTGATGGTTCGTCAAATCGCCTTATGCCACTAGCAAAAGCATCAGCCTCGTCCTCATATTCTTCATAACTTTCTTCCCCCTCTTTAATAGGGTCTTCATCGTTCATGATTTCATAGACACCCAAACCCTCATAAGAAACAACAGCATCCTCATATTCTAACTCTGGCAGGATGATCGGGTCCTCCACAAATTCGGGGATGGCTAAACAAGCTTGGCATCTGATAGCCAATTCCAACAAAAATCTGCGAGGAATCTCCTTACCCTTGGATTTCTTATGTGAATCTACCCCATGAATTTTATTAGAAGAAGAGGAAGAAGAGGAGGAGCAACTAACTTCATCAGAAAGAAAGGAAGGGGGTGAAAAAGTGGATACAAAAGGTGATACAGATGAGGGCCTCTCACCGGAGGGGGAAAAGAGATCTATCAAGGAATCTTGAAAGAGCGGCCCCGGGGTCGGGACGCACTCGGGAGAGAAATAGGAGGTTTCCTCAACAGAGATGGAGGATTGGAAAGTTGGAAAATCGGCGCTTTTTTTTCGTTTTTATCTTTTCCTTCATTTTTATTTTCTTTTTCAAGGAGAAAGCAGTGCGACGGGAAAATAGCAGGAGGAGTGGAAATAGCAAGATTAGAGAAAGATTTAATCAATGATGGTCCATGGGGGGGCGAGATGGAGATTTTAGAAAATTGTTCGAGGAGCAATGGAGGAATCGGGAGAGAAACTTGGATTGAACTTGGAGCAAAATCAATTGTAATCGGAGGTGGTCTTGGCACACGACCAAACCAACGAGAATGTAGAGAAGAAAGCACAGATGGATGTAGTGAAGTGAGAGAAAAGAGGCCGGCCCACAGCCTATCCACAGTGAAACCTTCTTCAAAGGGGACATCTGGCTCCCCAGTATCTGTGTAATCACTCAGCAGCTGCCTCTTGTCTGTGATCACTGCTGGCATTTCAATCAATTCCTGTATGAGCGGCGGCCATTCCGGATCTGTCGGCATGAAGAGGCGGCTCAAAGAAATAGTAATGTCATTCATGTCGAACCACCTGTACCAGTCACATTCTGGATTACTCATTTTCCTTCTTTTGTCCGGCCTTAAAGACTCCAGGGCTTTGTAGGTAGCTAGTGGGGCAATGTGACGAGCAAACTGTCTGGCGTGAACATCTTGATAGTCAAGCAATGAAGTAATTATGGTAGTCTACTCATTATTCTGAACGCCACCAGTAACAAAATGTGTCTTCAGTGTCCAGGAGAGTGGCTGGCGATCAGTCTTCAAAGTAGAAGTCATAAATGCCCATGGCTCTTCTTCATTTTTGCTCGGCCCTTTATAGCCTAAACCACCTCGTACAAGTAATTTTGCGGCTTAATGGGCCTAATCCTGCCCTGACAGTTGGCACCCAGGCCTTTTCCATCTTGATACCCCATTTTTAACAGAATGTTCCAGCCAGGGGTGTTAATCATGTTCTTTTTCTTCTTCCCCTTAGAAGGCAGGGGTGTCATAGCAACTGTAGTAATGGTCTCAGACGGCATCGGCTGCGGACGAGGGACGTCCAGCACAGATAAAAGTGGCTTGTTGGCAGGCCAAATAGAAGGGACCGATGAAGCTGCATGAATATCTTCCTCTGGCAAAATCGGCATACTGGTCACCTTGATAATGCGACCCTTGTGTGGGAATTTGAGACACTGGTGATTTGTAGAGGGCACCGCATCAAGCTGCTGGATGTACGGGCGGCCCAGAATGCCATTAAATGTTGGATCCATGTCCAAGATGTGAAAATCTGCTGTGATGGTGGCAGGACCCAAGCTAACTTTCAATGTGATCATGCCTAGAGGAGGCTTCTTTGTGTTGTCATATGCAGTGACCGTTATGGTGGACGGCCGAATCTGGCTTTCTGGTATGCCGCATAACTTCAAGGTGCTCGGTGGCAAAACATTGATGGATGCCCCAGTATCCACCAGACATTGCTTAACAGCCACCTTATTGATGTCGACTGTGATGCATAAGGCATATTTTCTTGCTGAGATTGGTGCCAGATCGTGCTAATGAAAAGTAATTGCCGGCTGACTGCTAGCAGGTGTTAACACTGTGACTATCTGCTCAACTGGAATGTCTTCATTAACCATTACCTTCTGCAGATATTCCTTTAGAGCCAGCTGATGAGTGGTGGACCGTTTGATCAATTCCAGGATCGAAATTCTTGCCGGAGTCCGGTCCAAATGCTTTAACAAATCATATTCAGTGCCCAGTACAGACCCTTGTTCTTGTTCTTGCTCTTGCGGCCCCTGCACGGGCTCTAGCTCTCTTTGTGGAAAAATACGATTGAACATCCGTCCACTACGGAGCGGCGCCACGCCTTGACGTGCCTCTGTCGGGGCCAGTATAGTAGAAGAATTAGAAGAAGAAGAAGAAGAAGAAGAGGGAATGCCGGTGGCAGTGTTCAACAATAGGGGTGCCCCCGTAGGAGGCGTGGGAGTAATGTTTAGCAAAGATGCCCCCGTGGGAGGCGTAGGAGGGTGATTTGACGAAGATGCCCCCTCAGGGGGCGTGGAAGTAGAAAGGGATACCCGAATGCGAGGAGCATTGGCGGGTGGTCTAACAAGAAGAGATCTGGGTATGAGAGGTGGGGGAACTGATGGCGGAGGAACCCTTGCCGGTGTAGGAGTGGTAGAGGGTGTAGCGGGTGCTAGCAGTGAGCGAAGTAGGAGTGGCCTGGATGGCGGAGGTATAGAGTTGGTGGTGGAAGGTGGGGTTTGTCGTGCGGTAGGTTGTGGAGGTGGCAAATGGGTAAGAAGCGTGCGGGCCGGCAAGGCCGTAGAACTGGTGGAGGTAGATGGGTTGACGGGGCGTAGAAGAGGACGTCCCGATTGGAGAGTAGAAGAAGAAGGAAGGGTGCGCAACAGGCGCGGAGGTTGATTTTGATTTGGATCATGATGAAATGCCCCGACAGAGGCGTTTTCTTCGTGCCATCCCTGTCCTCTCTGCACTTCGTAGAGGGACGTGACAGGGTTCACATGCTGATTAGGGGCGTGCTCCGGCAATGGATTACGGACAATCCCCATATCCTGCTGGGGCGCTGGAGCTTGCTGTTGTTGAACTTGTTGTGGAGCGGGTTGCTGAGGTTGTTGATTTTGCTGTTGCCGAGAAGCCCTTCTTTCTTTCATAGCGGCTATGAATTGTCTCATCTCATCCCAATTGATGTCACCCTGGTCATTTAGATCGTAGATGTAATCTCTGAAGTGAAAGCAACGATCAAGGTTGTGACCAGGGCCACGATGAAAAGCACAATAACGGGATGTGTCAACATTAGCGGGCCACACGGTTCTTTCCCTTGGCAAGGCGAGCAAGTTGGCGGCCATCAGGGCATTAAAAATATCGGGGAGACTTTCGGGAAGTGGAGGATAGTGGTCCCTTCTGGGGCCAAGTGGTGGTCTCCGTTGTTGTTGTTGGCCGTAGTTGGCAGGTGGGGGCATTTGATGGTATTGTGGTGGAGCTGGAGGATCTACACGGGGGGCTTGGTTTTGCGGTGGAGCGAAAGAGTGTTGAGGTGCGAATTGGGGTTGTGGAGTGGGATTAAAATGAGAGTTCTGTCGTGGAGGCGGTGGTGGACGTGGGTTAGCTTGATGGTGGGGGTTGCCAACTGCTCCGACTTGCTTATTTGTGACGGTGCCCTCAGTTGTGGTCCCGCTGTTAACATTGGTGGTTTTCTTAAACAGCCGAGGCTTCGGCTCAAACATGCCCATAATGGGCGAATCCTTCATCTGTGTCTGGATGTAACGAGCCCTCTCATAGAGCTCTTCCATAGTAGTCAGCCGGTTCATGGCCAAAATATGGCGGAATTGAGGAGTTGCATTAGAAATAATCATCTTTACTTGCTCCTGTTCCGACAATGTGTCTTTCAGCTTCTCGGCCATCGACCGCCATCTGTCAGCAAATATGATGAAGTCCTCCTCAGGCTTCATTTTCTCCGCAACTAAATCTGTAACGGACAGAGAGGGTCCAACACGGTCTCTATACTTTTGCAAGAATTTCCTTTGGACAACATCTAAGTCACTGGCATCAGCTGACTCCAAGGAATAAAACCATTCGAGGGCTGGCCCCTCCAGAGATCTTCTGAATAAATAGGCCAGAGAAGCCTTGTTGTCTTGCCAGAAGGAGGTCTCGTACATAAAATCCTTCAAATGAATGAACGGATTGCCAGTTCCATTATACCGCCGAAAGTTCGGCATCTCAGATGGTGGAAGATGGAAGACCGGCAGAGTGGGGAGCGAGATCTCTGGTGCATTCTTGGCCGCAGTGACTTTCTTAAGCTGTTCTTCCATGTGGGCCATCTTCTGAAGTAGCAGAGCATTAGAGTCGGACTCAACTGGGGCCTGAACAAAAGAATGTGGTATAGGCGACCGTAAAATCTGAGGAGGTTGGGGGAATTGGTGCCTAACTGCGGAATAACTCGCCTGCTGGGCCGGTATGGCCGTGACAGGCATTGGTGGATGAGAGGGGGGTTTATGCAAGACCGCCTGGTCATTGATAATCTGGTGGCCACTCGAGGCCGGAGGGGGGGTAGAAGAAGAAGAGGGAACTGACTTCCCCTTCAAAGCGGCCTGAATAGCTTGCCGCTGGGAGTCATCCAATTGAGAGAGAGCTTGGATTAAATCTGTAACGTTGATGGATGGGGAAGAGTTCCTCGAAGTATTGGAAGGTAGAGCCTGAGAGGAAGGCTCAACCCCTTGAGAGGTGGTATCGACCACATGAACTTGTGAATAATGAGGGTGAGGAGGGGGATAGTTTCCCTCATAATAGATGGAGTCTTGGTGGTGGTCCTCATAAGATTGACTAAAAATATTTTCATCCACATCATCATAAGTGTACCCATAGTTTGCCATGTTGATGATCGTACCTGAGCGGAGTTGCATGCTTAAGGGAGAGAGAGCTTAATGAAGGAATTATCACACAAAGCACTTAATCCAAACAACACAATTAAATCGACCCAACTAAGTTTATGCAAACAATGTTGGAAAGCAACGCAGAATTTTAATGTTTGATGTTTGAGATTAGAGTGGATTATTTGTGAATAGTTCACTCCTTTTGCCAAGCGAAACCTAGTTTGATCCAAGTGTGACCTCCGGGTCAACTAGGTTTTTTTCTCACTCTTCACCAACGAATAGGTGCTCTAGAACTCCGGTACTTCGAGGGTACAACCAGCCTGGCGTCCGTGAGGGAATCCACGGGTGCGGGGACTTATGGAGGTCTTGGAAAAGGGATTTCCGGTCCAAAGAGACGGAATGCTCAGTGGAGGGTCGTCCCGATTCCAAGAAGGGTGTGTGGAATCCTAATGTAGAGAGAGGAGGTCTCTCAACCAAAAGCCACCAAGTGGAAAGCAAATATGAACAAACCACAGCAATATATCCAAATAATCAATATGCCAACCAATGAATCAGAAATGAGCACAGCGAGAAATGTCTGTGAAAAAGCAGGAAAGACACGACCTGGGAAAGGTCGCTACCAAATCAGGAGACGGTAGCGTGGCTGTCGTGAATCTCTGTGAGGGGTTCACAGACAGTGAAACAACACGCCTTAGTGTAAGGCGCTATAAGGAAAGGACGCCTCCACTGGAGGGCGTCAAATCCAATAGACACGCCCTGATTAAAGGCGCTAAAAATAAATAACACGCCCTGGAGGGGGGCGTTAATTATCAGACAGTATAATGAGCAAAAAAAACAAAGCAGCAGATATGCTAGAAGACGCCCTGGAAAGAGGCGTTAAAAAAATACAACACGCCCCTCTGAAGGGCGTTAAATCGAAAAGCGCCCTCGTGGAAGGCGTTAATTCAGGGAAATACGCAAACGCAAGCTGGCTGATCCCGGAGCGTGCAGTGTGCACAGTGGAGGGTGCCCGAGGGACACAAAGGAAAGGGTACCGAGGGTACCAAGGGGAAAGGGCATGCGTGGGTGCCAAAGGGGAAAGGGCACACGAGGGTGCCAAGGGGAAAGGGCACGCGAGGGTGCCAATGGAGATGGTAATCAAAAGGAAAACAGTGGAAGTCCCACCGTGATCGCCAACCCACACAATCACAAGAGAATAATTATGTGAAAACAGGGAGAATAATGATGATTAATGCATAAATAAGTGGAAGAAAAGCTTGCACGTGGTGCAAATATGGAGATGTGATCGCCAGAGGGGTTACCTCAATAATAGTAAAAAAGGAGATCGCGAATACCTGGTGAAGATTGGAACGCGGGATGATGCGAAGTTCCTTCCTCCTTCTTCAATCGGCCGGCCGATGAGAAGGGTTATCCTTTTGATTACCTTGCAAAAAAGACAATGAAACAAAGCAAAAGATGGGATCAGCCAACGTGCAGTAGTATCAATCCAAATAAAACATATGATGATGAAAAGAAATCAACATGCACACCTTTTATTTTTGATTTTTTTAAAACCCCTAGAGAGACTAGGAGAGGAGATATGATGAAAAGATGCAACTGATGCAAACGGGATGGAAAAATAGCATACGGGATGGAGATGCGATGAAAGGAATGCAAAGCAACAGGAACAGACTAAAAACAACACCAAACCCCGCTGTCCCTTGATGACAGTAAAAAGGGGGCAACCGAGATAGGAAGAAGAGGAAGCAGCCGGATGCAGTAGGAAGCTTGAACTTGATAATCTCGGCCTCGGTACCTTCGCCACCTTTCAAAGGGTTGATCAGGACTCCCTTAAATAAGTTTCAGATCAAAGGATAAACATGGACAGGAATAGCAATGGTAACGTTTATCAAAAGCAAGAGCCCAATCGAGGAAGAACGTCAAACAGGGCAGGACTCTGCGAGGGAAAGACGGAAGAAGGTAGGACACCGGAGGTGAAACACGCCCTTCCATAGGGTGTCAATTCTTGATTTGACGACCTACCCATACGGCGTTTCATAAAACACGACCCAAGCCAGGGCGTTTCTTCCTGGATTCAATTTTGGCAATAAAACCTTCCTTTATTCGAAAAGATTAAAAGACGCCTGAAACAGAGGCGTTTCTTCAAAACACGCCCTGAGGAAGGACGTTATTCATAAAATACATTTTATTTCGTTTTAGTTTTTAAAAAAGGATAATACCAGGAATTGACGCCCTAATAATTGGTCGTCCTTTCTTTAAAAACGTCCTAGGCAAGGTCGTTATTTAAAACGCGCCCTACTTCAGGTCGTGAATCACAAAAATGCAACAAAATGTAACGGAAAATCCACAAAAATAGAAAAACTTTATATTATGGGAATATTGAAGTTCTCTTTGGGGTATCAATATAGTGACATGAGATTTAATCAACAAAGTGTCAATTTTGGCGTGTCTACATGGGGGACATATCCTCCACCTTCCTGGCGGTTCATACCAGCACTTGGCAGATGGTGAAGGAGAACCGGAGCACCAAGATCTTCGACCCGAAGCTAACGGGGACCAAGTCCGGTGAGGCCGAGCTGTACCGGTACCTCAAGATCGCCTGCGAGTGCCTGGACGACAGGCCCCTCCGGCGACCCACCATGATCCAGGTGATGGCCATGTTCAAGGAGCTGCAGATGGATAGTGACAGTGACCTGCTTGATGGGCTCTCTCTTGCTACCTCGGTCATCAACGAATCCTCCAGAGAGAAGATCCCGTGAACTCCATTGATTGATTCATTCAAGCTTCTGCAGATTAAGCTTTTTACAGTGCAGAGGGCTCTGGGGACACAACTATGAGATCTGGGGATGCCCTTCACAGAGGTTTTGGTTTGTTGTTGTAAATAATAGCGCACGGATACACACCATTGTTATTACTTGTTAGAACAGAACAAAAAGTGAATTGTAGAGAAGTTTGGGAAGGCCCTTCTGTTTTCAGTGGGGAGAAGGGTCCAGTCCTTCAATGTTTTCACAAAATTAAATTTCCATGTTATTTATACCTGCTCCTCCTGTTCATGTCTCAGTTGCATTTTGTGTTCCTCTGAGATTTGCTATGCATTTACAACAAGAGTTGTGATTTCTTTTCTATCATGGGTGAAGAGATACTAGCATAATCTCTTGGAGCACTTGAGAAGAGAAATATTAATGTGAAATTTTACTAACAGCGTCTCTATCCTTGTGAAGAAATTAATGTGGAATGGCCCAATGAAGTGTCATGTTCTTGATGTGTCCTAGTGAATCACAAAACATTCCAGGACAATAGAGATGCTTAAAGAAACCCAGTTTATTTATCATCTCTGAAGTTTTATTTTAGGACGCTGAGACCACCAGTGAAAGAACAGAGCATGGGACAAATCCTCTCAAAAGAACGAGTTTTATGGCCATCCTACTATACAACTGTTTTAGTTAGATACACTCACTGTGCAAGTGTTTTTGATTTGATATGAAGTTATAACACATGGCCCATTCCATGTGTTGACACTTCACCCTTAGAGTGTTGACACTTCAGTTGAAGTCTGCTGGAACATAGCTTCTGTTATGCATCAAGAGGTCGACACTTCACCCTTAGAGTGTTGACACTTCAGTTGAAGTCTGCTGGAACATAGCTTCTGTTATGCATCAAGAGGTCGACACTTCATGGTAGTGAGGTCGACACTTCACTAAAATAGGTCAGCCTTGGCAGAACTGTCCTCTCACCTAAAGCTGGTCAACACCCCTCTCTACATCTATGGCGTCACTCCGGTTCATTTCTCATCTATGTCATGATTTGGTTACCGAGAAACTGGGCGTGATGGCAAGGGAGATGGATAACTTTGGTGTGGCCGAGAAGGGAGATGCCAGTGTAGAAGAAGAGGGACGAGAGGAGCCGCGCGGGTGGGTGGTGCGTCGCGATCGCAGGAGAAGAGGGACGAGAGAAGCCGCGCGCAGCTCTGTGAGAAGGCGACCGGCAGAGGGCCGGTGGTGGGGCCTCTGTAAGTGGGGGCAGTGCGTCGCGATCGTCACCGGAGAAGAGGGACGAGAGATCGTGGCGTTGGGGCGTCTGCGGCTGCGGATGGGGGCGGTGGGGTGTGCGGTGGGGCGTCTGCGGCTGCGGGTGGGGGAGGTGGGGTGAAGAATTTTATCGGGAGAGGGTGAAGACAAGGGTAGTTTAGGAATTTCACATTTTTTTAAACGTGAGGATGGAATATTCCATCGAATATCCTTCATTTTTAACGTCGATGAATTAGATGGACCTTTCTGCTAGAGTTACATGATTTCAAGGGTTTTTAAACAATAGTGAGATTTGAGGGACTAAAATATAATTCGTCAGGTTTGTAGGGACTAATATGTAAAAATCTCTTAATTCTAACATGGTGTCGTCAAGTTTATTAATATAACAGTACTAAAACTTTTCTTAGGATCACAAAACAAACGGCATACGTATATATCGAAGGAAACATGAATATTGATGCACTTGTACCTCCCCATAAATAGCGGTTCCACAATCTGATCTCCAAGTGTTCAGTCCACATACTCCAATGAACTCCTTGGGTTTCTTGGGCAGGTTCATTGCCTACCTAGGGTGCGTGATCCTCTCGAATGTGGTCTAAAATGACGGAGTGCTCGAAGTCGTCCAGGAGGTTGAGGTCGCACGCGGACGTGCTCGAGGCGGAGGCGACCGGCATTGGAGAGGAGGAGCTTGCGAAGGCAGAGGATGACGTCGAGGAGTATTTGCTGGACGGCGAGGGCCTCTTGTGGTGCAAGGAGGAGGGGCACGCCGACAGGTCACCAGAAGAGGGGAGGGAGAGAGGGAGCATACCTTAATAGAGAGGCTTCTCTCTCGGGGAACTAGAGTCCAGATGGGAGCTTACGTCTAGGTTGCGACGTCCAAGAGCTTTCTCAAAAAAAAATTTATTGAGAAGTTATTTTTATTTAAGAAGAGATTTTAACGGGGTGAGATTCTTGCCTAAAAATTAAAGAAGCAACCACCAAAAGTGGTTGAGTGAGTTGTTCTTATTTTTAAATTCGAGAGAAAAAGAATGAAAAAAAGAGCAACTAAACACGCTATAAAAATTACAAAAAATTATCGTTAAGGGATAATTTGTAATGTTGTGAAACTTCATAAAATGTACATAAAAGATGTTTTTATTATATTTAGAATGTCATAAATTATTATACAACATTCTAAGAGATTTTTAACTCATGTGGCATATTTTTTAATTGATTTTAATTTTTAATTCTAAATCTCCTTAAACCCAAATCGGTGATTTAAAATTCTGGAGCTTTATCTTCTCATGATTTCAAAGTTAGCATTTTAAGTTGTTTTATGATACTAAGCTACTCCTCATTTTAAAATTGATAATTCTAAAACTCAAAAAATTACATCGGCAAAACAAACAACATCTAAATTGACTATAAGGACGAAAGACTAACCAAGGAATAGGGTCCGTGACAATTCTTCATCATTATTTCATCACCGTCGATTAATTGAAATTGACTATAAGGGAGTGCTTGAAATCCCTAAAATTTTTCATTCTTTTGTGTTTTCCAACTAATTTTCTTAAGTTTTGTAGATATGAGAAAATATTAGTTGAAAACATTTTTATAACTCGCCACTTATCCCTAAATACAACCAAGATTAAGTGGAATAATGAATGGGTTAACTTACTTTACCAACGAGCAATAACCCATATGCTATCATGAATGTTATGTGGGACAGCTGCCATGTGATTCTGAAATCTGAAGGGAACGGATCAGGGGCTCGTAAGTGGGGTCGTTGGCGTGGCGTTGCTTACGTCGGTCCAGCTCAGCCGACAACCCCAAGTAAATAATAATGAGTCGGAGATGGGCGCCGTCCCAGGCTGTGTAGACTGACTGGTACGACTCCCATACTCCGTTCTTGTGGGTTCCCAGATCTCCGCCATGGACGCTGTCGCCGACGAGGACCGGCTTCACATAGCCGTCTTCCCATGGCTCGCCTTCGGTCATATGGCCCCCTTCCTGGAGCTCTCCAAGGCCCTGGCCAGGAGGGGCCACCTCATCTCCTACCTCTCCACCCGCAGGAACATCCAGAGGCTGCCCAAGATCCCCACAGACCTGTCCCCGCTCGTCACCCTCGTGGAGCTGACCCTGCCGCCGACCGAGGGCCTACCGGAGGACGCCGAGTCCACCATGGACCTGGAGGTCGACAAGGTCCAGTACCTCAAGAAGGCCTTCGACGGCCTGGAGGCGCAGGTGGCCGAGTTCCTCGTGATGGCCTCCCCGGCCGTGAACTGGGTCGTGTACGACTTCGTCCAGCACTGGACGCCCCGCGCCGCCGCGAGGGCCGCCGTGCCGTGCGCCTTCTTCAGCGTCTACAGCCACTGGCTTAACGCCTTCCTCGGCCCACCGAGCGAGGCGGCCAACGACCAAGGACCCTGGACGACGCCGCGCCGGTGGGCCTCCTTCGCCCCGTGGCTCGTGTTCCGCCAACACGAGGCCGCTAGGTTGGCCGGCGAGACGCAGCCCAACGCCTCCGGCATAACCGACATACGGCGCTACATGTCCGCGGTCGAAGGCTGCAGGGTGTTCGCGCTGCGCGGCCCAGCAGCAGAGGAGCCCGAGCCAGGAGAAGCAGACTGGCTGGCCCTTATCCGGGAGCACTACGGCAAACCTGTGGTGTCAGTTGGGGGGCTCCTGTCGGCCGCGCCGGTGCAGGAGAGAAGTGCCGGAGGCGCGGTCACCGGCGGCGGCACCGGAGCTCCTCCTGGAGGGGACGACGTCCTCTTCGGATGGCTGGGCAAACAGGCCGCAGGATCAGTCGTCTATGTGGCCTTGGGCAGCGAGGCCGAGCTGAGCCCGGATCTGATACACGAACTGGCGTTGGGACTGGAGCAGTCCGAGCTGACATTCCTCTGGGCGCTGAGGAAGCCGCCGAGCTCCCCTGACGGCTTGGATCTGCTGCCGCCGGGTTTCCGTGACCGCACCGGTGGCCGCGGGATCGTGACCATGGAGTGGGTGCCCCAGATGAGAGTGCTCGCCCACGCGTCGGTGGGGGTGTTCCTCACCCACTCCGGCTGGAGCTCCGTCATCGAGGGCCTCACCATGGGGAGGCCACTCGCGCTGCTGCCGCTGTTCGCCGAGCAGTGCCTCATCGCCCGGGCGATGGCGAAGAGGAAGGCGGGGGTGGAGATCCCGAGGGGGGAGGAGGACGGGGGTTCACCAGGGACGGGGTCGCCGCGGCGCTGAGGCTGCTGATGGCCGGGGACCAGGCGGCGGCTTTCCGAGCCAACGCCCGGCGCGCTGGCGAGGTGTTTGGCGACACGGCTCGCAGTGACCGGTGTGTGGATGATCTCATCCGTTGCCTCAAGATCCGACGGTCGGAACCTCCGCCACCTATTGTGTGATGAACCACGAATGATGATGATGATGACGATGGCGCTTCTTAACGATGGTGGGATGCCGCTCCACGTGCATCCCCTGCGAGTAATCTAAAGATTCTAAACTATCTATCTATCTATCTGTACTTTGTTGTTGATTACTTGATTTGCTTTCCTCGTTCTGCTCCTCCTGGCACTTTGTTTGTTTGTTTAATCGTAAATATTTTAAAATCTTACAATTATTTTATTTTTTAATATTTTCTAGTTATTTATTTGATTGTAAAAACTGCGGACTCATACAAATATAAATTCTTTAATTTTGATTTACGAACCAGATAAAATGACCTAAAAGTATGTGTGTTTTGTTTTACTGTGGTCTCTACGTGAAACACTCTCTAGAATAATAGGGTGTTTTGGAATATTTTTTAAATTTTGTTTTACTTAAAAAATTATGACATGTCAATTTTTAACTTAAATATTTAAAATAAAAAATTAATATTATCTGTTTGATAAGAATATCATATTTTTAAATTTTGTGTTAATCTATTTGACATGCACTTTTTATTTTTTTTTAATTTATAAAGTGACAGGAATATTATCATTCATAAAATAAAAATAACTCATATAATGAATTATAACATAATGTCATGAAATTTATTAACATAACCGTACTCAAGCTTTCCTTCGGATCACAAAACAAACGGCATACTTATCGAAGGAACATTACCAGAAAAAGTGAGATTTCAGACGGCCCGTATCCGTCTAAAATTCATCTGAAAATCCGTCACAAACCACGTTTGTGACGGATTTGCGACAAATTTAAGACTGAAACCGAACGTCTGAAATTCTTAGTCACAAATTTGTGACAGTTTATGTTTCCGTCAGAAATTCCGTCTGAAAATAAGACAGATTTTAATCAGTCACAAATTCCGTCTGCATTTCATACGAGACATTTCCATCTGAAATTTGAAATTTTCAGTCTGAAATTTACGACAGATATATTTTCCGTTTGAAATTTCGTCTGAAATTTTCGACGGCTATTACGACGGAATATAGTTACCGTCTTAAAATGAAGCCCAACTCTTAGTCTCAAATCATGTTACCGTATGAAAACTCGTCCGAAATCCGTCGCTATTTCAAACGGATATTACGACGGATAAAATAACCATCTGAAATTCAACTCAACTCCTGTCCGAAATGTTGTTTGAAATCCGTCTATATTCCAAACGGATTTTACGACGGATAATAGACGGTCAATATTCGTCGCACATCCCGTCTGAAAATCCGTCTGAAATCTATATTTTTTTTATAAATCTTAAATTATTTTACAAAACCTGTTTAATCATACATAAACATCAAGAAATTCTACATGCTGAAAAAAAAATATTGGGAACCTGCTAATCAAATAAACACCACCGAAAAATAAAATTCTGATCAAATAAATACCACAAAAAAAAAGACATTAACCCTGCTGATCCGTCTGAATATCAAGAAATATCCGGTACATCGTCCATATCCTCACCGCCCTGCTCATCTCCTCTGTCGCCGCCCGCAGAAGGATCCCCCTACATTAAAAAAACAATAACATTCATTCATAGATAAAAAAATTAGTGCGAAGAAATTAGCATAAATTGAAAGCAAACATATCAAATTGATAACTGCATATTTTATAAATCAACCACTAGCCTGAAACAGTATTTAAACTAAGTGTATTTTAGAAATGAATTTTGATTCCGTCAGTTCTGACAAGTCACTTTCATCTCCCCTGTCGTGTTGGAACGATCGGCACGGGCATCTGGCCGGTATTTCAAGTTTTAGACCCCCGGCCCCAACCTGACAATTCATTTGAACCAAGTGTATTTTATAAATGAACTTTGAGCGCCGAGCTCAAATCGGACATCCGATTTGGATTCCGTCAGTTCTGAAAAGTCACTTTCATCTCCCCGGTCGTGTTGGAACGATCGGCACGGCCATCCGGCCGGTATTTCAAGTTTTAGACCCCCGGCCCCAACCTGACAGTTCATTTAAACTAAGTGTATTTTAGAAATGAACTTTGAGCGCCGATCTCAAACCGGACATCCGATTTGGATTCCGTCAGTTCTGACAAGTCACTTTCATCTCCCCGATCGTGTCGGAACGATCGGCACGGCCATCCGGCCGGTATTTCAAGTTTTAGACGCCCGGCCCCGACCTGGCAGTTCATTTGAACTAAGTGTATTTTAGAAATGAACTTTGAGCGCCGAGCTCAAACCGGGCATCCGATTTAGATTCCGTCAGTTCTGACAAGTCACTTTCATCTCCCTGGTCGTGTTGGAACGATCGGCACGGCCATCCGGCCGGTATTTCAAGTTTTAGACCCCCGGCCCCGACCTGGCAGTTCATTTAAACTGTGTATTTTGGAAATGATGTTTGAGCGCCGATCTCAAACCGGACATCCGATTTGGATTCCGTCAGTTCTGACAAGTCACTTTCATCTCCCCGGTCGTGTTGGAACGATCGGCACGGCCATCCGGACGGTATTTCAAGTTTTAGACCCCCGACCCCGACCTGGCAGTTCATTTGAACTAAGTGTATTTTAGAAATGAACTTTGAGCGCCAATCTCAAACCGGGCATCCAATTTGGATTCCGTCAGTTCTGACAGGTCACTTTCATCTCCCCGGTCGTGTTGGAACGATCGGCACGGCCATCCGGCCGGTATTTCAAGTTTTAGACCCCCGGCCCCGACCTGGCAGTTCATTTGAACTAAGTGTATTTTAGAAATGAACTTTGAGCGCCAAGCTCAAACCGGGCATCCGATTTGGATTCCGTCAGTTCTGAAAAGTCACTTTCATCTCCCCGGTCGTGTTGGAAGGATCGGCACGGCCATCCGACCGGTATTTCAAGTTTTAGACCCCCGGCCCCAACCTGGCAGTTCATTTGAACTAAGTGTATTTTAGAAATGAACTTTGAGCGCCGATCTCAAACCGGGCATCCAATTTGGATTCCGTCAGTTCTGACAGGTCACTTTCATCTCCCCGGTCGTGTTGGAACGATCGGCACGGCCATCCGACCGGTATTTCAAGTTTTAGACCCCCGGCCCCGACCTGGCAGTTCATTTGAACTAAGTGTATTTTAGAAATGAACTTTGAGCGCCAAGCTCAAACCGGGCATCCGATTTGGATTCCGTCAGTTCTGAAAAGTCACTTTCATCTCCCCGGTCGTGTTGGAATGATCAGCACGGCCATCCGACCGGTATTTCAAGTTTTAGACCCCCGGCCCCAACCTGACAGTTCATTTAAACTAAGTGTATTTTAGAAATGAACTTTGAGCGCCGAGCTCAAATCGGGCATCCGATTTGGATTCCGTCAGTTCTGACAAGTCACTTTCATCTCACCGGTCGTGTTGGAACGATCGGCACGGCCATCCGGCCGGTATTTCAAGTTTTAGACCCCCGGCCCCGACCTGGCAGTTCATTTGAACTAAGTGTATTTTAGAAATGAACTTTAAGCGCCAAGCTCAAACCGGGCATCCGATTTGGATTCCGTCAGTTCTGAAAAGTCACTTTCATCTCCCCGGTCGTGTTGGAATGATCGGCACGGCCATCCGGCCGGTATTTCAAGTTTTAGACCCCCGGCCCCAACCTGGCAGTTCATTTAAACTAAGTGTATTTTAGAAATGAACTTTGAGCGCCGAGCTCAAACCGGGCATCCGATTTGGATTCCGTCAGTTCTGAAAAGTCACTTTCATCTCCCCAGTCGTGTTGGAACGATCGGCACGGCCATCCGGTCGGTATTTCAAGTTTTAGACCCCCGGCCCCGACCTGGCAGTTCATTTGAACTAAGTGTATTTTAGAAATGAACTTTGAGCGCCGAGCTCAAACCGGGCATCCGATTTGGATTCCGTCAGTTCTGACAAGTCACTTTCATCTCCCCGGTCGTGTTGGAATGATCGGCACGGACATCCGGCCGGTATTTCAAGTTTTAGACCCCCGGCCCCAACCTGGCATTTCATTTAAACTAAGTGTATTTTAGAAATGAACTTTGAGCGCCGAGCTCAAACCGGGCATCCGATTTGGATTCCGTCAGTTCTGACAAGTCACTTTCATCTCCCCGGTCGTGCTGGAATGATCGGCACGGCCATCCGGCCGGTATTTCAAGTTTTAGACCCCCAGCCCCGACCTGGCAGTTCATTTGAACCAAGTGTATTTTATAAATGAACTTTGAGCGCCGAGCTCAAACCGGACATCCGATTTGGATTCCGTCAATTCTGCAAAGTCACTTTCATCTCCCCGGTCATGTTGGAACGATCGGCACGGCCATCCGGCCGGTATTTCAAGTTTTAGACCCCCGGCCCCGACCTGGCAGTTCATTTGAACTAAGTGTATTTTAGAAATGAACTTTGAGCGCCGATCTCAAACCGGACATCCGATTTGGATTCCGTCAGTTCTGACAAGTCACTTTCATCTCCCCGGTCGTGTTGGAATGATCGGCACGGTCATCCGGCCGGTATATCAAGTTTTAGACCCCCGGCCCCGACCTGGCAGTTCATTTGAACTAAGTGTATTTTAGAAATGAACTTTGAGCGCCGAGCTCAAACCGGGCATCCGATTTGGATTCCGTCAGTTCTGAAAAGTCACTTTCATCTCTCCGGTCGTGTTGGAACGATCGGCATGGCCATCCGGCCGGTATTTCAAGTTTTAGACCCCTGGCCCCAACCTGGCAGTTCATTTAAACTAAGTGTATTTTAGAAATGAACTTTGAGCGCCGAGCTCAAACCGGGCATCCGATTTGGATTCCGCCAGTTCTGACAAGTCACTTTCATCTCCCCGGTCGTGTTGGAATGATCGGCACGGCCATCCGACCGGTATTTCAAGTTTTAGACCCCCGGCCCCGACCTGGCAGTTCATTTGAACTAAGTGTATTTTAGAAATGAACTTTGAGCGCCGAGCTCAAACCGGGCATCCGATTTGGATTCCGTCAGTTCTGACAAGTCACTTTCATCTCCCCGGTCGTGTTGGAACGATCGGCACGGCCATCCGGCCGATATTTTAAGTTTTAGACCCCCGGCCCCGACCTGACAGTTCATTTGAACTAAGTGTATTTTAGAAATGAACTTTAAGCGCCGAGCTCAAACCGGGCATCCGATTTGGATTCCGTCAGTTCTGACAAGTCACTTTCATCTCCCCGGTCGTGTTGGAACGATCGGCACGGCCATCCGGTCGATATTTCAAGTTTTAGACCTCCGGCCCCGACCTGGCAGTTCATTTGAACCAAGTGTATTTTATAAATGAACTTTGAGCGCCGAGCTCAAATCGGGCATCCGATTTGGATTTCGTCAGTTCTGAAAAGTCACTTTCATCTCTCCGGTCGTGTTGGAACGATCGGCACGGCCATCCGGCCGGCATTTCAAGTTTTAGACCCCCGGCCCCAACCTGGTAGTTCATTTAAACTAAGTGTATTTTAGAAATGAACTTTGAGCGCCGAGCTCAAACCGGGCATCCGATTTGGATTTCGTCAGTTCTGAAAAGTCACTTTCATCTCCCCGGTCGTGTTGGAATGATCGGCATGGCCATCCGACTGGTATTTCAAGTTTTAGACCCCCGGCCCCAACCTGGCAGTTCATTTCAACTAAGTGTATTTTAGAAATGAACTTTGAGCGCCGAGCTCAAACTGGGCATCCGATTTGGATTCCGTCAGTTCTGACAAGTCAGTTTCATCTCCCCGGTCGTGTTGGAACGATCGGCACGACTATCCGGCCGGTATTTCAAGTTTTAGATCCCCGGCCCCAACCTGGCAGTTCATTTCAACTAAGTGTATTTTAGAAATGAACTTTGAGCGCCGAGCTCAAACTGGGCATCCGATTTGGATTCCGTCAGTTCTGACAAGTCAGTTTCATCTCCCCGGTCGTGTTGGAACGATCGGCACGGCTATCCGGCCGGTATTTCAAGTTTTAGACCCCCGGCCCCCGGATTTTCTCAATTCTTCTAAAGTAAATGAGTTTTAAAATTAATAATGAACACAATTGAGTAATTCCATCAAAATAAAACATAGTAAACACTCACCTGTGCAGCTTGTGCTGTGGTGGTGGTGGATTGCTGAGTGACCATTCCGCTCTGGGAGAGGAGGCCACTGATTGCCTGCATGAATACTGACACTTGGCTAGAGATCTCTTGCTGGAAATGCTGCTGCTGCCGCTGCATATCAGAAATCTGCGATCGGACTATGTCCATCATGCCGCTGGCAGAAGCGCTGGGGGCAACGGAAGGTATAGTGAAGGCACTGCCACTGGAAGAAGTATAGCTAGAACTCGCACACGCTGATGTCACCGCGCTTGCGTCTAGGCTCTCCCCAAAACCATATAGTCGGCCTTTCTTCGGTACGCCAGCTGCTGCCACCCACTCCACCGGATCGAACTCCGGCTGTTACGTGTCTCCCTCCCCGTACTTCTCTGTCACTGCTTTGCTATATGTTTCCTACAAATTGAATAAAATAACTAGTAAATTTCATATGAATTACATGCCGATTTAAATGAACGGTACAAGTTACATATGTAGATAAACTTACCGCTGCTGACTTAGCTGTGTCACTCACAAAATCATTAGTCCCCTTCTTTTTGTGTGTTCTGTCGAACACCTCGAGGAACGACGGAGGTCGATTAAGCTCCACAGCCTGTTATACAATTCATAGTAAACAAAAGTCAAATATTGGGATAAATTGTAAGAAGATAAATTGGTATATTACTTACCAATTTTTGTTTATGAGCCGCATAAGAGATGGACCCACTCGTATGCAAATTTGAACCTGGTTTTGACGCCCTGTTTGCTTTGGCTTTTTCAGACTTTTCTATCCACTTGGGGTCGGCAAAATGGTCACAAGATATGTCCCAATCCTCCTGCCTCATCCATAGAGGGCGATGCGCCTTCCACAATTGTTGGTCTTCACTCCCCCCACTCAATTTTTTAGCGTGTGCTCGGGCCTCATGTATTTTCCTCTTGTAACTTGAGAGCATAGTAGACTCCCAGGCACGACGACATCTCGCCGCGTCATGTCCACATGTGAATTGAAAAGACCGCTGTAAATCAATTGCTTTTCACACTTAGTATAAAGTTGTAAATTGACTTTGGGAAATACTTGAATTAAATGACATAATTACTTGCTAAGAACATGTTGTACAATGAATCGCGGACGGACATCGGAAAATCTCTGAAAGTTGAAGCTGCCCCGGGCACATGTGCCAACATGAGTTCGGTGGAATGATGGACAGCGCTGTGGGGTTCAAATTTCATACTGTAATTACAAATGTCAAAATATTCATATTAGACAGTTGAGGGCTAATTAATGTAATATAACCTTATAGATTTACCCGGATACCCAACACGGGCGACGTCTATCATGGGTCGTGCCTCCCTCGTGACAACTGCCGGCATCGTCAAGGGGCTGACTGGTGGGGGTGGGCCCTGTACAAGTGGGAGGAGGTGGGAGGGCACTGAGACCTGCAAGAATTTATTGTCATGTGGAGTGATACATATACTGCGAACATATAATTAAAATATACATACCTGCAGCGGGAGGTGGTGGGGGTGGCGTCTGCACAAAAGGTGGGAGGGCACTGAGACCTACAAGAATTTATTGTCATGTGGAGTGATACATATACTGCGAACATATAATTAAAATATACATACCTGCAGCGGGAGGTGGTGGGGGTGGCGTCTGTAAAAGTAAGAATCTTCTTACTAAATTATCAAAACATGCCTCCCTCATGTTGATATATCTAGCTCAACTTCATCATCTTCGTCATCCATAGTAGTCTCATGAGATTCAAAATCTTCGTCTTCATCTGATTCTTCCTCCCCTCTAACATCAACATTTAGCTCCGTCGGATCGACTTCTTCCACTCCATCTCGCGTACGTAATGACAGTGGCTCATCAGATTCGTCCAGATTAAACCTAGAGGAACCGACAACGCCAACTTCGTCTGATTGATAATATTCAGCATGAGCAACCTCTTAGACATCTCCACTCATAGTTAACTCATAAGTGGGAAAGTGTTTTGAATTAACCCTGCAAACTGCCCACCAATCTCTATTCTTGGATGATGGATAGCTTGAATAGTACACTTGCTGGGCTTGTGCGGCTAAAATGAACGGTTCATAGGTCTTAAGTTTAGACCTATGCTTGACATTGACAATCCCATAATTTGTGTCATGTAGAACAGAATTAGGATCAAACCATTGACACTTAAATATGTATACATGATTGTCTTGTCCCAAATACTGAAGTTCTAAGACTTCTTCAAGAATATCATAGTAGTCCAATTCTATTTCATTGTATAAACTTCCCTTCACACATACACCGCTGTTCATCGTAGACTTATTTCGCCCATAATCCCTTGTATGAAATTTGTATCCATTCACAATATATCCCGGATAGGCACGTGTCTGGTTCGAGGGGCCATAACTTATCTGTTGTACTCTTTGATCAGTAATGAGACATTGTTCAACCTATATTCAAATTAGAGTAGTTAAAATAATAACAATTACCTCGACATACGTAAATATAAATATATATATTCAGAGTTCACACTAACTCGGTTTCTTAGCCATTTGGAAAAAAACTTCTCGCGTTCTTTTTCAATCTCCACATCCTGAATATTTGGACATTTTTTAGCTAATTCTGAATCAAATTGTCTGCAATATAAATGTAGCACCCCGTATAAAAAATGATTAAAAAAATTTAATAAAGCCAATGTATAGACTTTGTGAAGTCAATGTTGTATAGACTTTGAGGAAGCCAATGTATAGACTTTGAGAAAGTCAATGTATAGACTTTGAGGAAGCCAATGTATAGACTTTGAGGATGTATAGACTTTGATAAAGCCAATGTATAGACTTTGTGAAGTCAATGTTGTATAGACTTTGAGGAAGCCAATGTATAGACTTTGAGGAAGTCAATGTATAGACTTTGAGGAAGCCAATGTATAGACTTTGTGAAGTCAATGTTGTATAGACTTTGAGGAAGCCAATGTATAGACTTTGAGGAAGCCAATGTATAGACTTTGAGGATGTATAGACTTTGAGGAAGCCAATGTATAGACTTTGTGAAGTCAATGTTGTATAGACTTTGAGGAAGCCAATGTATAGACTTTGAGGAAGCCAATGTATAAACTTTGAGGATGTATAGACTTTGAGGAAGCCAATGTATAGACTTTGTGAAGTCAATATTGTATAGACTTTGAGGAAGCCAATGTATAGACTTTGAGGAAGCCAATGTATAGACTTTGAGGATGTATAGACTTTGAGGAAGCCAATGTATAGACTTTGTGAAGTCAATATTGCATAGACTTTGAGGAAGTCAATGTATAGACTTTGAGGAAGCCAATGTATAGACTTTGAGGATGTATAGACTTTGAGGAAGCCAATGTATAGACTTTGAGGAAGCCAATGTATATACTTTGTGAAGTCAATGTTGTATAGACTTTGGGGAAGTCAATGTATAGACTTTAAGGAAGCCGATGTATAGACTTTGAGGAAGCCAATGTATAGACTTTGAGGATGTATAGACTTTGAGGAAGCCAATGTATAGACTTTGTGAAGTCAATGTTGTATAGACTTTGAGGAAGCCAATGTATAGACTTTGAGGAAGCCAATGTATAGACTCTGAGGATGTATAGACTTTGAGGAAGTCAATGTATAGACTTTGTGAAGTCAATGTTGTATAGACTTTGAGGAAGTCAATGTATAGACTTTGAGAAGTCAATGTTGTATAGACTTTGAGGAAGCCAATGTATAGACTTTGAGGATGTATAGACTTTGAGGAAGTCAATGTATAGACTTTGAGGATGTATAGACTTTGAGGAAGCCAATGTATAGACTTTGTGAAGTCAATGTTGTATAGACTTTGAGGAAGCCAATGTATAGACTTTGAGGAAGCCAATGTATAGACTTTGAGGAAGTCAATGTATAGACTTTGTGAAGTCAATGTTGTATAGACTTTGAGGATGTATAGACTTATGGAGTTACTGAAAATGTGAATTAAGAACTTACTCAACATAAGGTTCAATCTCGAGGCAATTCAAAAGAATATATATCTCAGCGGCGTGCAACTCTCTATCTTCGAGCGTGCGAGTCAAGCAACGTCCGAACGCACGTCCAGGATGTTTAAATATGGAGAGCCGATCGGACGATTCATCCACTCCCCCATCATCATTACGTGGAGGTCGAGTACGACGAGTTTGAATCTCCGGCTCAAAGTACATAGAACAGAAGTTCAAAATTTCTTCAAGAATGTATGCCTCAGCAATCGAACCCTCCACTTGTGCCTTGTTGCGAACTTTCATTTTTAATTCATGCATGCACCTACAACAACAAGTCAGATGGCAACAATATGTAGCGGCTATGGACGACTTATAAGTTAACAAAAATTGTCATATACCTCTCAAATGGATACATCCATCAAAATTGTACTGGCCCTCCGACGATAGCCTCATATGGCAAATGAACGACCAGGTGCTCCATCGAATCAAAGAATGCCGGAGGAAATATCTTCTCTAGCTTGCAAATGGTTGTGACAACTTCTTGTTCGATAGTTTGTACATCCCGAAGTCTGAGTTCAGATGCACATAAAATCTTGAAAAATTGACTCATCTCAGCTAGTGCTCCCCATATCTGCTTTAGCAACAAATCACGAAATGCAATGGGCAGTAGCCTCTCCATGAACACATGACAGTCGTGACTTTTCATACCATATATTTTCCCCTCATTAACATTCACACAACGGACTATGTTGGATGCATATTCATCTGGGAATCTCAGCTGTTTCAACCACTGACATACTTCCTTGATCTGTGTATCATGAAGCACATAAGTTACTTTAGGCTGCACAGTTTTGCCATTGACACTTTGTAGTTCCAGTTCTGGACGTCTACAAAGCATCTTTAAATCCATACGTGCTTTGGTGTTGTCCTTTATTTTCCCTTTAAAATTCATGATCGTATTGAACACATTATCAAAAAAATTCTTCTCGGTATGCATGACATCCAGATTGTGTCGTACAAGAAGAGTTGACCAATAAGGTAATTCCCAAAAAATGCTTTTCTTGACCCAGTTGTGATCCTTTCCAAAATTAGGGAGTTACCGTGTGTTACCAGACAATTGAACTACATCTGGTAAATTGTGCACCCGTGACGCCATATGTAGACCCGACACCCGTTGCAAGTCAGCTTCATCCATTTCAATAGTATTTTTTTTAAACGAGTCTTTTTGCCTTCGAAAAGGATGGTCACTTAGTAGCAACCGCCCATGTTTCAATACAAATGATTTGGTATCTTCCATACAGTAAGGACATGCTAGCCTCCCATGTGTGCTCCAACCAGATAGCATTCCATATGCAGGGAAGTCACTTATTGTCCACATCAGTGCAGCATTCATAATAAAATTTTTCTTCCTATATGCATCATAAGTAACAACTCCATCAGTCCATAAAAATTTGAGCTCATCAATCAACGGCCTGAGATATATGTCCAAATTTTTTCCGGGACTTTTTGGACCAGGAATTACTAGGGATAAAATAGATTTTCTCGCTTCATGCACATGTGCGGCGGACGGTTGTACGGTGTCATGAACACTGGCCAACAAGAATAAGCTGCCACTGAACCACCGAATGGATTAAAGCCATCGTGCATAAACCCAATCGAACATTACGTGACTCCCTTGAAAAGGCAAGATGAGTACGACTAAAGTGAGTCCAAGCTTCACCATCGGCATGATGACTGATTATATCATCGGCACGACGTACTCTTTCGGTGTGCCATGTCATATGTCGAGCCATCTTTGAAGACATATACAGTCGCTGCAGCCTTGGCACAAGAGGGAAGTATCGCAACGCCTTGTAAGGTACATCTTTTGCCTTTGAATTGACCCCCCCTTAGGTTTGAATCTGTCATGGCCACAAATGGAACATGATATCTTATCTGCATCATCTTTGTAATATAACATACAATGATTCGGACATACATCTATTTTCACGTATCCAAGTCCTAAGTCATTGACCATCTTTTTTGCACGGTAAAAAGTTTGTGGCAACTTCTCGTCTCGAGGCAACATACTCTTGATCAAGAGGAGGAGACGGTCAAAACAAGTCTCACTGATGTGAAATTCAGATTTCAAGTTCAACAACTGTGACACTGCAGACAATCGAGTGTGCTTTTCACAACCATCCCACCGCGGCTCATCAGCATCCCTAAGTAGTTCATAAAATCTTTCGGCTGTCTTATTCGGCGCTTCATCGTGAATATTAAAACTAGGACCAGCAGCATCTACAACCATATCCACGTACCCACTTGTGCCTGCAATATTGTCGGGCTCATACCTCAAGAATTGCTCACCATGACACGTCCAATTCGTATAACCATCCATGAACCCTTTCGTGTACAAATGATGTTGCACATCCCATGTTGAACACCACCTCAAGTTTCTACAACTTGAACAAGGGCATCGAATGTGGCCGTCGCGATCTATTGCTGCATTTGGATTCCCCAATGCAAATTGAATGAAACTCTCAACCCCAAGCTTAAAGTCATCTGACACCACCCGGTCAACTATTCTACGATACATCCATGAACGATCTGTCGACATTTTGTCTGCACCCAATAAATGACAATACACATCCTAACTTTCAAATCATTACTCATAATATTACACCCGACCCTTTCCTCACATCGTTCATCATAGACCATTTGCAGTTGGAAGAGGAATATTGATTAGATTATCACTTTTTAACCCATCCATGAAGGTTTGATCGCACAATCACTTACTATATGTGCTGCACGATTTGCTAAAAATTTCGGCATCATCTCCCCACACTTCTCCGATATACCAAATATATTTATTGATTTTGAAATTTTCTTAAACACTTACAAGTAAGTGGTTAAGAAAACACTCAAAATCAATAATGGTATATCAGAGAAGAGTGAGGAGACGCAACCGAAATTCTCAACAAACCATACAAACACATATAGTAAATGACTGCCTAAGTGCGATCAAGCATTCACAGACTGTCCAAACGGGACAATTCAAGACTTTGAGGTAGATATATACATTCTCATAAACAAATGAGAACATACACATCAATCCCAAAGTCTTGAACGGGAAGGCACATTGACACGGTTTTAACGCGCTCTCCTGAGGTGCGTGTAATGTTAGGTCGCACCCACGCACCTCAGCTCACAGGGAATACCCCATGCATTTATATAACATAAAATTAAATAACAACGCAATTATCATTATGCACATATCAAATTAAATAACACCTAAATTATAAAAATTTTCAAATGAAGAACATCGAAGCTAAACAATCTACATTTTTGAGTCAAATTAACATCAAATTTCTATTAAAATCAGATTTAAAAATATATTTACATGCAATTAAAATCCACAAAGTTTTAAATCACAAAACGAATTTTTTGGGTATTTACCTATTGCTATAGAGAATTCTGATTTCTTTGCATTTATCCACATCTTTGTATATATGTACTACTTAAGATATGTGGTCATTCCATTTCTCTATATCTTCTTATCATCATAAGACAAGGTTCAAATGGGATCACTTTCAACCTCAGTGGAGCATCTACGGCCTCAAGAATGGTAGGACGGCCTTTTTGCATGAGAATTGCTCCCATGCCAGTTCCACTAGCATCACACTCGACTACAAAAGTTTCTGAAAAATCAGGCAAGGCAAGAACTGGGGCAGTTGACATAGCCTCTTTAAGCTGTAAGAAGGCTTGATGAGAAGATGGGCTCCAACTATAACTGTCCTTCTTAAGAAGACTGGTCAGAGGTGCAGCAATAAGACCATAGTTTTTAATAAATTTTCTGTAGTATCCTGTAAGCCCTAAGAATCCTCTCAAAGCCCTCACAGACCGGGGTACAGGCCAAGTAGAAATGGCTTGTAGTTTAGACATGTCCATAGCAACCCCTTTTTCTGAAATAATGTGGCCAAGATACTCAATTTCTCTGACCCCAAACACACATTTAGACATTTTAGCATACAATTGGTTGTCTGCTAGGATCTGCAGAACCTGTCGCAAGTGCACTAAATGGAGGTCCCAGTCAACATTGTAAACTAAGATATCATCAAAGAAAACCAAGACAGACTTCCTCATACAGCCTTTGAATATGTCATTCATCAAGTTCTGAAAGGTAGAGGGTGCATTTTTGTAAGCCCAAATGGTAGGACTAAAAACTCATAGTGTCCCTCATGTGTTCTAAAGGCAGTTTTGTAAACATCATCAGGATGCATTCTAATTTGATGATAACCCGATCTCAAATCCAGCTTGGAAAAGTACTTGGACCCATGTAATTCATCCAACAAATCGTCTACTAAGGGTATGGGATATTTGTCTTTAACAGTGTTTTGATTCAGAGCTCGGTAGTCTACACACATTCTCCATGAGCCATCCCTTTTCTGAACTAATAACACTGGAGCAGAAAAAGGGCATGTGCTTGATTGCACATGAGAGAGGGAGAGTAGGTCCTTGACTTGATGCTCAATAACTGTCTTCTGTAGAGGTGAATGTCTATAAGAAGGTTGACAAACTGGCTTTGTTTCATCTAGTAGTTGAATCCGATGGTCATAAGGTCTGGATGGGGGTAAGCCATGAGGTTCAGAAAAAACTGCTGAATACTGTTCTAGAATGCTGGAAATGTCTTGAGAATAAGAAGTCCCAGTAAACCCACAAGAAGTAGATGAAATATCCGAAGCTTCCAAGGAAAACAAGTGTAAAGAATAGATGCTTCGGGATTTAGGAAGGTCAGCAGATATTGTTTTAGCAGAAACAATACTTGTGGAAGGGTTAGGAAGCCCTTGTAATATGAAATCCTGACCATTCAAGGAAAACTTCATGGACATTTGAGAAACGTTTAGGGTTATATCTCCAAGTAACTAGAGCCAAGTATTCCCCAAGACCACATCAACACTGCCAAGAGGAAGAATTAAAAAGTCTAAAGTAAATGACATGCCAGGCATCTTAAGGGTAACTCCAGGACACCAACCCTGTGAAGAGATTTGGAGACCTGCAGCTATTTTGACAGGGTGGGAATCAAAGTTTGTCACAGATAATCCCAACTTCTTTACAACATGGGGGTCCAAAAAATTATGGGTGCTCCCATTGTCAATCAAAACCAGGACAGACATGGTACCCATTTTCCCTAATACTTTCAATGTGCCCGGTGATGCTAAGTGAGTAACATATTGAGCTGACAGAGAGGGTTGTATGTCAGGAGAGAATTCAATGAAGGGTTCCGGATCCACACTGTCTGAAGGAGCAAAATCACTATCATCCGGAATAAGATGCAGTAAAAAAAGTTTATGAGGTTGGCATGTGTGGCCTGGAAGCCATTTATCATCACAATTATAACATAGGCCTTTAGCCTTTCGTTCCTGCAACTGTTGTGTAGATAACTTTTTAACTGGTGGGTTTACTCCTTTAGGGGAGAATGCTGGCTGAGAGTTTGGAGTAAAAGGTTTCAGTGTCTGAGGTGCTGAAAAGATAAAGTGTGGTGAAGCTCGGCGTCTGGCAGTAAACATTTGTTCTTGAATTCTTGCCAACTCCATAGCATGTGATAAGGAATGGGGCATGAAGGAGCGAACTTCACAGGCAAGATCCTCTCGTAAACCACTCAGAAAAACACCCAGCAAATGCTTCTCAGAAAGTCCAGTTATTCTATTGCACATGGTCTCAAATTGCCATTGATACGCAGCTACTGTACCCACTTGTCTGAGTTTACTCAGTTGCCCATGAGAATCCACAGAAGAAACTGCACCAAACCGTGACTCTAACCCAGCTAAAAACTCATGCCAAGAAACAGATTCTTTAGAGCTAGAGAAATGCCAAAACCACTGTAAGGCCTCTCCATCCAAATAATAAAATGCTATAGTAACTCGTTGCGTATCCGGAACATTATTACAGTAAAAATAGCGATTAGCTTTGAATCGCCATTCAGCTGGGTCAGAACTCCCATCAAATTTAGGGAACTCGTGCAACTTATGGCGAAAAGAACCAGGAATATCAGCCACAGCAGACAGAGAATTTTGGGATTCAAATTTCTCGAAGTTGGACTCCAAAGATTGCATCCGATTAGACATGACTCCAGCTACTCCATCAACCACTAACTAACAACTAATCCATCAGCCACTAACTAATAAAATGCAACAGGGATAACTAATTTAACTAACCCCGCTCAGAACTGAGTTATAGCTTCTGAGCTGGTTCAACAGTTTGCGACTCGGCCTGTCGAGCCACTCGAGACATGACACCCCCCTCCCACAAAGCTCCCCCTCCTCCCCCCCCTCCCACCCGCCCTCCTGCTCCCACTGAGCTCCCCCCCCCCACTGGAACCCTCTCGGATGCCCCTCCCCCCTCCCACCGAGCTCCCCGTCCCACAGAGCTCCCCCCCCCCCTCCCACCCCCCTCCCACAGAGCTCCCCCCCCACTGGAACCCTCTAGATGCCCCTCCCCCCTCCCACCGAGCTCCCCCCCCCACTGGAACCCTCTCGGATGCCCCTCCCCCCTCCCACCGAGCTCCCCGTCCCACCAAGCTCCACCCCCCTCCCACAGAGCTCCCCCCCTCCTGCTCCCACTGAGCTCCCCTCCCCCCACGGGAACCCTCTCGGATGCCCCTCTCCCCTCCCAACGAGCTCCCCATCCCAGCGAGCTCCACCCCCCCCCCCCCCTTGCTGCCCCCTCCCCCTCCCAGACAAACCTCCCCCGCCACCCCCTGCCACCAAAACCCCCCTCACCGGAACCCCTCCAGGATGAAAAAAAAAGACAATAGCATCATGACCGATGGCCGGCGACCTCTGGCGAAGAGTGAGAGGGAGAGAGAGAGGGGGAGGGGGAGAGAGAGAGGGAGAGGACTTACTGGACCGACGAGGGCGACGACGAGGACAACGTGGATCGACGAGGTCGACGGCGAGGATGGTGCGAGACTGGCGGGGAGAGCGAGCTCCGGCGACGAGGGCTACGGCGGGGACATCAAGCTCTGGCGCGCGACGGTGAGGATAGTGCGGGACTGGCAGGGAGAGCGAGCTCCGGCGACGGCGAGGATGGCGCGGAACTGGCAGGGAGAGCGAGCTCCGGCGACGGCGAGGATGGCGCGGGAATGGCGGGGACTGCGAGCTCTGGTGACTGGGAGGGGGGGAAAAGAGTGAGAGAGAGATGGAGGGAAGGGGGGAAGGGTTTCTCGAGGGGGGAAAAGACCGTCTCAGACGGATTTCAAACGAAAAATTTTTCCGTCTGAAATTACAGACTGATTTCAGACGGAATTTATTACCGTCTGTAATTTCAGACTTATATTCAGACGATAAACATATCCGTCGCATAGTTTTCATCCGTCTGTAATTTCAGACTTATATTCAGACGGATAAATTCCGTCTGAAAAATCCGTCTCTAATCCCGCCTTTTCTAGTAGTGGAAGAATGAATATTCCTACACTTGTACCTCTCCACGAATAGCACGAACAGACATCGAGAGGGTTCCACAATCTGATCCCCAAAAGTGTTCAGTCTACGTGCTCCGATGAACTCCTTGAGCTTTTTGGGCAGGTTCATCGCCTACCTAGAGTGCGTGATCCTCTCCAATGTGGTCGAAGACGGCGGAGTGCTCTAAGTCGTCCGAGAGGTTGAGGTCGCACCCGGACGTGCTCGAGGCGGAGGCGATCGGCATTAGAGAGGAGGAGGAGCTTGGGAAGGCAGAGGATGGCGTCGAGGAGTATCTGCTGGACGGCGAGGGCTTCTTGTGGTGCAAAGAGGAGGGGCACACCTACGGATCGCCGAAAGAGGGGAGGGAGGCAGAGAGCATACCTTAATAGAGAGGTTTCTCTCTCTGGAAACTAGAGTCTGGAGGCGAGCTTACGTCTAGGTTGCAACGTCTAAGGGCGTTCTCAAAATAAAAATTGTTGAGAAGTTATTTTTATTTAGGAAGAGATTTCAATGGGGTCAGATTTTTGCCTAAAAATTAAGCAAGTAACCACCAAATGTGGTTGAGTGGGTTACATGTTCTTATTTTTAAATTTGAGAGAAAAATAATGAAAAAAAATAATCAAACACCCTATAAGAATTACAAAAAAATATAATTAAGGTGTAATTTGGAACGATGTGAAACTTCATAAAATGTCATAAAAGATGTTTTTATTATATTTAAAATGT
The DNA here is from genome assembly GCA_022559845.1 of Amorphophallus konjac. Classification (NCBI taxonomy): domain Eukaryota; kingdom Viridiplantae; phylum Streptophyta; class Magnoliopsida; order Alismatales; family Araceae; genus Amorphophallus; species Amorphophallus konjac. Next base: position 81,441,029 of record CM040121.1, on the reverse strand, counting down.
CATAAATTATTGTACAACATTCTTAGGGATTTCTAACTCATATGGCATATTTTTTAATCGATTATAATTTTTACTTCAAAATCTCCATAAACCCAAATGGGTGATTTAAAATTCAGGACCTTTATCTTCCGGTGATTTCAAAGTTAGCATTTTAAGTTGTTTTATGATGTTAAGCTACTCCTAATTTTAAAATTAGTAATCCTAAAATTTAAAAAATTACATCGGCAAAACGAACAACATCTCAAGGGCAGATTCAGGTACTTTTTTGAACGATGACATACTAACCTAGGAATAGGGGCCGTGACAATTCTTCATCATTATTGCATCGCCATTGATCAATTAAAATTGACTACAAGGGAGTGCTTGAAGTCCCTAAAAATTTTCATTCTTTTGTTTTTCCAACTAATTTTCTTAAGTTTTGCAGATATGAGAAAATATTAGTTAAAAATATATCTTTCATATGTCAAAAATATTTTCTATTTTTATCGATTTCATTTCCCAACCTGCCTCTACAGATAACAGGTTAATATTTTCTACCTACTCCCCATCTCTCCCACTATCTTTCTGTTATCTATATCCATTCCTCACTTTCTCTGTTCTCTCCTCTCATGTGAAATTTCAAACTTGTTTCTTTATTTTTCATTCGTTTCCCAACAAAATTTGGAAACACATATTTTTTATCTCTGTTAAATCATTTTTCATGTTCTTCACTTTTCGACGAAATATTTTCTATGATATTTTATTTTCACAAAGTAATTGAGAATGTAAACACTCCTCTAAGAAAGTCCTATTCTATTGACTTGTTCCTCTTAACAGGGCTACATTCCAGTTGACTTGAGCTAAGTACCACTTTATTTAAGTTCATTGGTTTATTATCAAACTAAACTTTTACGAGTTATGAGTTGCTTGAATAGTAAACAAACCAAGCAATTTGTTCAAACTCAACTCATTTAATAATCAAGCCTAATTTGAGCTTTATGGACACTAAGTAATCCTAAGTTATTTAATCATTGCTAACATAAATTAATAAATGAATGAAAGTGAATAAAATGGTGTTGAACTATAAACAAGCTACTAAATTATCATGATCATGTTATTAAATAAATACCATCTAATTTTGTACAACACCATTAGCGTCAGGCCTACGTCGGCCCAAGACCCGTCGGGTGCAGAGCAGGCCACCCGACAGTTTACGACCTGCACCAAGCGACCCAATAAAGATGAACGAAAGATTCTCCAGCCCACATGGGGCATTGACCCGGGCATCTCGGGCGCCAGATAACTCTCTAGCAACCGAACGTTACTCCCGCTATTGCCGACCTCTACTCTAGTATGGCGAGCACACACCTAGAGCGCCATAAGACTCGCCTGAAAGTCGCATGGCCCGAATAAACGGACGCATAATGGGAAACTCACCACAATCGTGGGGAGGCGTTATCCCACGACTCACGCCTTTCCCTGTTAAGGGATGGAGCTTCCACCATCAGGACAACCAATATAAATAGACCTCCGATCAGATGACAAGGACACGTAGACAGAGACATACACACAGACCCACATACATGCGGAGATAGAGAGCCGGACACGGAAAAAAGCTCAGGCTCACCAGGGAGGGAGAGATATCGGAAGGAGACGGCTTCCGAGCATGTCTCAGGCCATGTGAGCACTTTCCAAGCACTCGCTAGACACGACGAACGCTTCCAGGAACCCCGCTTCAGCTCCAGGATTGTTCATTCTTCCCTTACACCCCCCCCTCTCTTCATCTCCTCTTGATCCACACCCAGCACGGTCCTTACTTAAGCATCGGAGGGTCTCCTTCTCACCCCTTCCTTCTTGTAACGACCCAGAGTTCAGGATACCGATACACCGATAACATCGATACACCGATACCAAGAACTGGGGAAGCCACCCAAGAGGCTGATGAGGCCCCTGAAGGGTTAGTAAGGTTAAGTCGAGGGAATGTATAACGAACTGCAATTTGGAACGCGTAGATTACAATTAAGTAATAAAATTAACACAAGTGCGGAAGCAATTCAAAATAACCAGAGTGATATATATATACTAGTCCAGATAAACAAAAGTACTAGTCCACAAGAGTACAACTACACGGGGCATACCCCGGCAAAGGTATCACGAAAGCCTCAAAAAGGCGGCTCGACTAAAGCTGGCAGCTAGACGCGGTCTCCGAAACAGCTCACAAAGCACCGGGAGACGACGGGCGCGGCTCACCTGAAAGGAGAAGGGTGAGTCACAGCCAGACTCAGTAGGGGTCACGCGGATCCCTACCTCGCACTAAACAAGCATTCATGCATAAATAAAAGCAACTAGAGCATGCATTTAATTAAAATAACAGGCAATGGCATGAATAAACTACTCAAGTAAAGCTGTAAACTCTAACTAAGTAAGTAGGACAGCTAACACATGCCACAGCTAAATAAATGCAAGCGACTAAAACAAAATCTACCAAAATAGAATAAGCCTTAACTAATCCAAACAATAAGGAAGGACAACCACTGGAGCAGAAACCAGATGCATCCACTGACGACTTACACTGCGTCTCAAGCACTCGCAGTCGACAAAGCGCCAAGCTGAGCGTGTAAACAGTACCAAATCAAGTGACCAGTCGGAGTGGCACCCGTCGGTGTCAGTCCACAGTCTCCGACCACGTGTGCACACACTGACTCTAGCCTGAGCCAGGCCCTCTAGCTAGTTTTCTCCCTTGGTAGGACGCTACCATTGGCTAGGAGCCCACGGAACTAGCTTACAAACCGTGTAAGGGAAACACCCCTCCGCTATCCTCAAGCGGGCCGACACTCAACAGACCTTAGGGCAACAACAGTGGTTCCATTGCATGGAAAGAAAAGCTATTCTATTGGTATTAAAAACATGCCATTATATAATACAGTAATGTAGATATGGAGCATAAACGGAGTGGCACGCATATCGAAAGGGCTGGCAACATTAGGGAACCAACAGGCATGCGGCGGTCGGCTGCCCATGCGCTATTTGCAAATAACGGTCGGAGGCCAGCGCGTTACTTCAGGAACGACGCACTAGTCCCCATCCGTTACTCCCACCAGAGTTCCAGCTCAAAAGACCCAAAAAGGGAAAGTGACGGTAGGGGCTCAGCGCGTCGCTTCAACGTGACGCGTTGGATCCCCGCCGTTACTTCCACCCGAGGCCAGAAATCAACATGCCGCGCTCAAAACCGCAAGCAGGCGAAACGGCGCACTAGCCTAGGCGCGTCGAATCAAAGCGACGGCCGGCCGACTGGCCGTCAGGCTAACCGCCTGACCTGGTCAACGTAATTCAATAAGAAAACAACGGTCGGGAGCCCCGCCGTTACTTTCAATGTAACGCACCCCCGACGGGCCGTTACTTTGAAGTAACGCGTCCAATATGGACCGCCAGAAGTGTGACGGTTCCTGGCAGGACCGTCACATCACCTAGGACACGGGCGGGTTCGGTTTGAAAATCGGAGCCCCCCCGGACGATAGAAATCGTCGGGTAACGCCGTAGAAACCTGTAACCTGTCAAACCATGCAACCCATACAACATAATAACAGCTAAATACCACACATGCAAAGCCCACAATGCATTAAAATCGGGAATTAAGCTAAAACCCCAAAATTATGAAATATGAATATTAAGCATGCTACGGGGTTCTAATCGAAAGAACGAGCTATAAGAAATGATCCTAGCGAGATCATGATTCCATCCCCCTCCCTTTTGTGAGCCGAAACCGGCGAAAAGGCCGCATGCAAGGAGGAAGAGCCACGAGGCCTTCACGCTCCGTCACGCTCCCACGATCACCAAACCACGCCGAAGTGGGCACCTACGCGTTCCTCTCGACGCGAGGAATCCATCGGTATCTCCCACGCTTCAATCCGACGCCAAAAAGCCTACTTCCCAGGGGAGGGGAGAGAGACGATCGGCAAGAGGAGAGAGAGAGAGTGAGGTGAGAAAGAGATCGACGGGGGAGAGAGGGTGAGGGTGAGGGAATTAAAAGAAGAAAAATAAAAATAAAAAATAAAAAATATAATTATTATATATATATTAAAATCTTATTAATCTCTAATAACCCTCAAGCTCCAAATAAATCTGGAAAAATACCAGAAAAACTCCTAAAAATCCAGGAAAATAGCAGGAAATTCCAGAATAAATACTAGAACAAAAACCATTAAGGATCCATTAAGGCACGGGCCTTACAGTCCCTCCCTCCTAATAAAAAATTTCGCCCTCGAAATTTACAATAATGGAAAGAGGAGGAAACTGAGAAAGGACATATACCTTACTGGAATAAGAAAGGAAAAAGCTGACACATCTCATCCTCGCGTTCCCAAGTGGACTCATTACCAGAGTGACGCTGCCAAGCTACTCTTACCCGAGGGATAACCTTATTTCTCAACCGCTGCTCACGACGGTCTTCAATTCTGAGAGGAAACTCTGGCGCAGATAAATCAGCAGTCACCTCAGGCCAAACTGAATCATCGAGAACATGAGAAGCATCCGGCACATATTTCCTCAACTGAGATACGTGGAATACATCATGAATAGCTTGCATGGCCGCAGGTAGTTGCAGACGATAAGCCACCTAACCAATAGCTTCAATGATCGGAAAAGGGCCAATATACCGCGGACTAAACTTTCCACGCTTCCCAAATCTGGAAACACCTTTCATCGGAGATATTTTAACAAACACCATATCTCCTGGATCAAATTGTAGTGGACGTCTGCGCTGATCTGCATAACTTTTCTGTCGACTCTGAGCCGTCAACAATCTCTGCCTGATCAGACGAACCACATCAGAACACTACTGCACCATATCAGGTCCGGTCAACAATCTGTCCCCAACATCAAACCAATTCAAGGGAGTACGACAAGGACGACCATATAGTGCTTCATAAGGAGCCATTCCAATACTGGAGTGAAAACTGTTATTATAGGCAAATTCAACAAGTGGCAAATGCTGACTCCACGACCCCTGCCAATCAAGGCAACACAATCTCAGCATATCCTCTAAAGTCTGAATAGTCCTCTCTGACTGTCCATCTGACTGAGGGTGATACGTTGAACTGAAAGCTAACTCAGTGCCCAAAGCTTTCTGGAAACTACGCCAGAAGCCGAAGGTAAAACGTGGGTCACGATCTGACACAAGTGAAACAGGAACTCCATGCAGTGGAACGATCTTCTGCACATACAGCTCGGCCAACCTCTGTACATTCCAGGCAATCTTAATCGGCAATAATCTGACAGTTTTAGTCAATCTGTCGACAAGCAACCAGATACCATCAAAACCTTGAGAAGTCCGAGGCAAACCTACCACAAAATCTGTAGTAACATGGTCCCATTTCCACATCGGAATCTCTAATGGCTGAAGCAACCCACCTGGCTTTTGATGTTCGGCTTTAACATGCTGACAAGTCAAGCACTTAGAAACGAATATAGCCACGTCTTTCTTCAAACCTGGCCACCAGAACTGCTTCTTCAAATTCTGATACATCTTGGTGACACCCAGATGAATAGCAAAACGGGAACCATGGGCTTCACTCAGAATCTCCTGCCTCAAATCATCATCAGAAGGAACATACCATCTACCCTGGAAACTGACAACTAGCTCGTCATCAATTTCCACATCATATCTCGATATAACACGGGCCAAATCAGAATCCGCTTGCTGAGCTTCTTTAATCTGCTGATATAGAGCTGAACCCAAACTCAAACTAGCACAAACTGCCATCTTCGGGTCAGCAGGAAGCTCTGCACTGAATGCCTCGCTCGGAAGCCACTTCCACAATTTCCATTCATGAAGCATCAAATGACTGACCTGCACTTTCATGCTCAGAGCATCAGCCACAACATTCATTTTACCCGGCTGATAGGAGAGTGTAAAGTCAAAATCTTTCATGAATTCCATCCATCGGTGCTGCCTGAGATTCAAATCTTTCTGGGAGAATATATACTGTAAACTCTAGTGATAAGTAAGAATCTGAAATTTCTCACCATACAGATAATGTCTCCAAATCTTTAAGGCAAAAATAACTGCAGCTAGCTCTAGATCATGAGTGGGATAATTCTCTTCATGTCGTTTCAATTGCCGAGATGCATATGCGATAACTTTACCATGTTGCATCAGCACTGCACCCAAACCTACTCGAGAAGCATCAGTACAAACCAGAAAACCACCCGAGTCGGAAGGCAAAGTCAACACAGGAGAAGAAGTCAATAGCCTTTTCAATTCAACAAAGCTAGTCTCACACTGATCCGACCAGATGAAAGGTACACCTTTACGCGTCAGTCTAGTCATCGGGGCTGCAATCTTCACAAAATCTTGGATGAATCTGCGATAATACCCAGCCAAACCTAGGAAGCTTCGTATTTCTGTCACAGTTCTAGGCCTCTGCCAGCTCAACACGGCATTAATCTTTGCAGGGTCTACTGCCACTCAGTCACCAGAAATCATATGACCAAGAAAATGAATCTCCCGAAGCCAGAATTCACATTTACTGAACTTCGCATAAAGCTCATGATCTCTTAGAGTCTGCAGAACGATCCTCACACTACCAAAAAAAGCGGGATTTCAGACGGATATTTCAGACGGATATTTTTCTGTCGTAAAATCCGTCTGTATTTGTGACGGATTAGTTTCCGTTACAAATTCCGTTGTTATTAACGACATACTATATTCCCTCTGAAGATCCGTCTATAATTATAGACGGAATATATTCCGTCTTTATATCCGTCGTTATTTGAGACGGATATTCAGACGGAAATAATCCGTCTGAAATCCGTTACAAATATTCTTTACCTCCATCGAAACTTTCCCCCCTTCCCCCACGACGGAGCTTTCCCCCCTTCTTCCCCCCTTCCCCCGCGATCTCCGTCTAACTCCCACTCTCCCTCTCACTCTCTTTCCACTATCTCCTTGCCAAGGAGAGACTGCCGGTGCCGTACTCGCCGTCGCGGCCAAAGCCGCCCTCGCCGTCGCGGCCAAAGCCGCCCTCCCCATCGTCGTCGAAGCCTTCCTCGTCGTCGTCGTCCCCGCAGAGCCCCCCTCACCGTTGCCGTTGAAGCCGTCCTCGTCGTTGCCATCGAAGCCGTCCTCGTTGTCGCCGCCAGTGTCGCGTTGTCGCCATCCTCCAAGCCATCCTCTCTGGTCTGGTAAGCCCCCTCCCTCACCCTCTCTCTGTAAAACTCTCCCTACCTGACGCGCCTCCACCATCGCCTTTGTTGCATTTGTTGTTCCTTTTTTTTTAAAGCTTGGGGATCATCAGGGAGGGTGGGGGTTCTAGCCGATCCGGGAGGGGGAGGTTGGTCTGGCAGGGAGAGGGGTTCCAGCAGCGGTTTTCGGGAAGGAGGGTCAAGAGCGGAGGGGGCCGGGGGGTGCTCTGGCAGAGGGCGGTTCAGGCGCGCAGTGGGATCCGGCAGGGAGTCCAGGGTGGGGGCTGTGGGTTAGGAGGGTGGGGGGGTTCCGATGGGGGGTCTGGAGGAGGGTTTCGGTGGGTGAGGGGCTGCTCTGGGAGTGGGGATTTCCGGGAGGGGTTCTCCGGTGGGGGGTCCGGGGTGGGGGCTACTGATAGAACCCGAGAGTTCTATCGATCAAGAACAGGGAACCCAAAGGGGGAGAAGAACGTTTGATCTCTTCGAGGGGATCAACCTCCAATGGCCAGAAGCAAAATGACATTCCATTCATAATTTTAGAGGCCCGCAGGCTACAAACATAAATAGGCTACAGCCTCACAAACAGAAAATAGAAATGAGTCCTAATCAGAGAAGAGTTCTAATTAGAGAAGGAAACAGAGAGGTTAAATAAAATAGAAAGCCTAAATGGAGTAAGATTCGTAACATTCCCTCGCCCTTCAAATGAACCTTGTCCTCAAGGTTGGGCAGCAATGAACTCAGGAAACTTCTCCGCAAAAGATTGATAGCTCTCCCATGTTGCATCCTCAATTGGTAAATTGGCCCATTGAACAAGAACCTCAGTTGCTGCTCGATTACGGTGTTTAACAAAACGCCGATCCAAAATAGCTTGTGGCAGAAATTTGATCTCTCCACTTGAAGATAGCTCTGGCAAATGTCGTTGAGCAGTAACTTGATCACCAAGTTTCTTCTTTAAACACGAAACATGAAACATAGGATGTATCTTTGATTCAGCTGGCAGATTGAGGCGGTAAGCAACAGGGCCAATACGCTCTATTACCTTGTAGGGCCCATAGAATCTCGGTGATAACTTCATAGAAGCCCGTATACTAACGGATGCTTGCTTATAAGGCTGCAATCGAAGGTAAACCCAATCACCAACTTCAAATGATCTCTCTGTCCTGTGCTTGTCAGCTTGTTGTTTCATGCGTGATTGAGCATTTTGAAGATTGTTCTTAAGAACGTGCAAAACATGATTCCTGTCACGCAGGTCACAATTAACTTGGTGAACCTTGGAGGAGCCATTTGAATAGTTGGACATGGCAGGAGGTGGTCGCCCATACACAGCCTCAAAAGGAGTGATTTTGGTGGAAGAGTGGTAAGTGGTATTGTACCACCATTCTGCCCATGGAAGCCAACGCACCCATTCTTTGGGTCGGTCACCCACAAAGCAGCGTAAATAGTTTTCGACACACCGATTGACCACCTCAGTTTGTCCGTCAGATTGAGGATGATAAGCAGTGCTCATTTTCAGCTGTGTCCCTTGTAATCGAAAGAGCTCCTTCCAAAAATTACTAGTGAATATTGGATCCTGGTCACTCACAATGGATCTAGGAACCCCATGCAGCTTGATGATATTATCAACAAATACTTGAGCAATAGAAGCCGCTGTGTAAGGATGAGAAATTGGACAGAAGTGAGCATACTTACTGAGGCGGTCCACCACCACTAAAATAGTAGTTTTGCCGTGGGCCGGGGGTAAGCCATCTATAAAATCCATAGATATGTCAGTCCAAATATGCTCAGGTATAGAAAGGGGTTGGAGAAGACCAGGGCTCGCCACTGTTTCCCCTTTATTTGCTTGGCATGTAGCACATTCCTCCACAAACTTCTTGACTTCATTCTTCATTCCCTTCCAATGGAACACTTGAGATATACGCTTGTAGGTTCGCAAGAACCCGGAATGACCAGCCGTAGGTGAAGAATGAAATTCTTGCAAGAGGATGAGCTTCTGTTTGGAACTTGAAGGCAAGAAAATTCGATGCTTATAATGCAGGTCTGTGGAGTCCCAATGGTAATGAGGCATAGAAGATGGATCATCTCGAAGCTTCTGAATGATATCTTGGGCTGTAGGATCTTCAGCTACCTCTTTTCGTATATCCTCCAAGTTAGAACAAGATACCACCATAATGGCTTCAATTGTCACATGTTATGGTATCCGTGACAAGGCATCTGCCACCAGATTCTCCTTGCCTTTCTTGTAAACAATTTCGTAGTCATACCCCAATAATTTTGTGATCCACCTTTGCTGCTCCATAGAAGTAATTCGCTGCTCCAACAGGAACTTCAAGCTTTTATGATCAGTTCGTATTTGAAAACGTCGACCAATGAGGTATGGTCTCCACTTGGTAACTGCATGTACAATAGCCATCATCTCCTTATCATACACAGAAAGAGACAAATGTAGGGATGATAGTGCCTTGCTGGTGAAGGCCAAGGGCCTCCCTTCTTGCATTAAGACTGCCCCAATGCCTATGCCGGAAGCGTCAGACTCAATAACAAACATCTTTTGGAAATAGGCAGAGCCAAGACCGGAGTTGTAGACATGGCCCCCTTCAAATTGTTGAATGCACCTTCCGCTTCACTGTTCCACTTAAAAGCTTCCTTCTTCAATAACGCTGTGAGTGGAGCACTAATCTTGCCATAGTCTCGCACAAACTTTCTATAATAGCCAGTGAGTCCGAGAAAGCTGCGTAATGCCTTGACAGTTCGTGGGGTGGGCCAGTCAACCATAGCCTTGACCTTCAACGGATCAGCTGCCACTCCTTCCTTGGAAATAAGGTGGCCGAGATACTCGACCTCAGTCTTTCCAAAGCTACATTTAGACCTCTTCACATACAAAGAATTCTCCCGCAGGAGGGTGAGAGTAATATGAAGATGGTACAAGTGGTCCTCTAATGAAGAGCTGAAGATAAGGATATCATCAAAGAATATCAAAATGAACTTACGTAGGTGCGGCCGAAAGATGTCATTCATTAGACTTTGGAATGTTGAAGGAGCGTTAGTCAAACCAAATGGCATGACCAAAAATTCATAATGTCCATCGTGAGTACGAAAGGCCGTCTTCGGGATGTCCTCATCGTATACTCGGATTTGATGATATCCCGAGCGTAAGTCAAGCTTTGAGAAAAAATGAGCGCCACCAAGCTCATCTAGAAGTTCATCAATAATGGGGATCGGATACTTATCTTTTACTGTGATCCGATTCAATGCCCGATAGTCAACGCACATACGCCAACTACCATCCTTCTTACGCACCAAGAGAACCGGCGAAGAATAAGGACTGACACTTGGGCGGATGATACCAGCTTGCAATAATTCCCGGACCATCTTCTCAATCTCTGCCTTTTGAATATATGGATAACGGTAAGGCCGAACATTAGTGGGGGGGCAGCCTGGTAATAAAGGAATACGATGATCATGGGACCGCTTGGGAGGCAATCCTTTGGGTTCAGCAAACACATCAGAAAATTCTGAAAGAAGATTGTCTAACTTCTCCGGCATAGAAGTAGCATGTGCTTGATCGTCCATCTTCGGGGGGATCCAACAGAGGGTCTGGGGTAGGGGCTCATCTCTGGGAGGGTGGGGGGTCCGGGGGAGGAGAGTTCAGGCGGATCTAGGGGGGCTACTCTGGGAGTGGGGGGTTAAGGGAGAGGTGCTACAAGGGGTCCGGGGTGGGGACTGCTGGTTGGGAGGGTGTGGGGCCGCGAGCTCACCCGAATATTGCTAGAGGGAGAAAGGGGGTAGGGAGGGGTTGGGATGACTTTTGGTCGAAGGGTGGGGGTGGGGGTGCAATATCACCGGAGCCACTCCGGCGTGTGGTGGGGGTCAGTGGGAAGAGACTGGGGAGGGGGGCTCCAATAAGATGGCATTGGCAGCCATCATGAGGGGGATCAATATGAATGCAGGGCTTAAGCAGAGCCCAAGTGGCAGCTGATAGCTTGCTATGTAAGAGAAGGTGAGTGGTTGACTCAATCTAAGCATTTGGACATCATAAGTTTGTGGATTTGTAAAACTTTGTGGATTTTTATTGCATGTAAATATATTTTTAAATCTGATTTTAATAGAAATTTGATGTTAATTTGACTAAAAAATGTAGATTGTTTAGCTTCGATGTTCTTCATTTGAAAAATTTTGTAATTTGGGTGTTATTTAATTTGATATGTCCATAATGATAATTACGTTGTTATTTAATTTTATGTTATATAAATGCATGGGGTATTCCCTGTGAGCTGAGGTGCGTGGGTGCGACCTAACATTACACGCACCTTAGGAGAGCGCGTTAAAACCGTGTCAATGTGCCTTCCCGTTCAAGACTTTGGGTTTGATGTGTATGTTCTCATTTGTTTATGAGAATATATATATCTACCTCAAAGTCTTGAATTGTCCCGTTTGGACAGTCTGTGAATGTTTGATCGCACTTAGGCAGTCATTTACTATATGTGTTTGTATGGTTTGTTGAGAATTTCGGTTGTGTCTCCTCACTCTTCTCTGATATACCATTATTGATTTTGAGTGTTTTCTTAACCACTTACTTGTAAGTGTTTAAGAAAATTTCAAAATCAATAAATATATATGGTATATCGGAGAAGTGTGGGGAGATGATGCCGAAATTTTTAGCAAATCGTGCAGCACATATGGTAAGTGATTGTGCGATCAAACCTTCATGGATGGGTTAAAAAGTGATAATCTAATCAATATTCCTCTTCCAACTGCAAATGGTCTATGATGAACGATGTGAGGAAAGGGTCGGGTGTAATATTATGAGTAATGATTTGAAAGTTAGGATGTGTATTGTCATTTATTGGGTGCAGGCAAAATGTCGACAGATCGTTCATGGATGTATCGTAGAATAGTTGACCGGGTGGTGTCAGATGACTTTAAGCTTGGGGTTGAGAGTTTCATTCAATTTACATTGGGGAATCCAAATGCAGCAATAGATTGCGACGGTCACATTCGATGCCCTTGTTCAAGTTGTAGAAACTTGAGGTGGTGTTCAACATGGGATGTGCAACATCATTTGTACACGAAAGGGTTCGTGGATGGTTATACGAATTGGACGTGTCATGGTGAGCAATTCTTGAGGTATGAGCCCGACAATATTGCAGGCACAAGTGGGTACGTGGATATGGTTGTAGATGCTGCTGGTCCTAGTTTTAATATTCACGATGAAGCGCCGAATAAGATAGCCGGAAGATTTTATGAACTACTTAGGGATGCTGATGAGCCGCTGTGGGATGGTTGTGAAAATCACACTCGATTGTCTGCAGTGTCACAGTTGTTGAACTTGAAATCTGAATTTCACATCAGTGAGACTTGTTTTGACCGTCTCCTCCTCTTGATCAAGAGTATGTTGCCTCGAGACGAGAAGTTGCCAGAAACTTTTTACCGTGCAAAAAAGATGGTCAATGACTTAGGACTTGGATATGTGAAAATAGATGCATGTCCGAATCATTGTATGTTATATTACAAAGATGATGCAGATAAGATATCATGTTCCATTTGTGGCCATGACAGATTCAAACCTAAGGGGGGGGTCAATTCAAAGGCAAAAGATGTACCTTATAAGGCGTTGTGATACTTCCCTCTTGTGCCTAGGCTGCAGCGACTGTATATGTCCTCAAAGACGGCTCGGCATATGACATGGCACACCGAAAGAGTACGTCGTGCCGATGATATAATCAGTCATCCTGCCGATGGTGAAGCTTGGACTCACTTTAGTCGTACTCATCTTGCCTTTTCAAGGGAGTCACGTAATGTTCGATTGGGTTTATGCACAGATGGCTTTAATCCATTCGGTGGTTCAGTGGCAGCTTATTCTTGTTGGCCAGTGTTCATGACACCGTACAACCTTCCGCCGCACATGTGCATGAAGCGAGAAAATCTATTTTTGTCCCTAGTAATTCCTGGTCCAAAAAGTCCCGGAAAAAATTTGGACATATATCTCAGGCCGTTGATTGATGAGCTCAAATTTGTATGGACTGATGGAGTTGTTACTTATGATGCATATAGGAAGAAAAATTTTATTATGAAGGCTGCACTGATGTGGACAATAAGTGACTTCCCTGCATATGGAATGCTATCTGGTTGGAGCACACATGGGAGGCTAGCATGTCCTTACTGTATGGAAGATACCAAATCATTTGTATTGAAACATGGGGGGAAAAGCTGCTGGTTTGATTACCATCGGCGGTTGCTACCAAGTGACCATCCTTTTCGAAGGCAAAAAGACTCGTTTAAAACTCTTTCCCACTTATGAGTTAACTATGAGTGGAGATGTCTCAGAGGTTGCTCGTGCTGAATATTATCAATCAGACGAAGTTGGCGTTGTCGGTTCCTCTAGGTTTAATATGGACGAATCTGATGAGCCACTGTCATTACGTACGCGAGATGGCGTGGAAGAAGTCGATCCGACGGAGCTAAATGTTGATGTTAGAGGGGAGGAAGAATCAGATGAAGACGAAGATTTTGAATCTCATGAGACTACTATGGATGACGAAGATGATGAAGTTGAGCTAGATATATCAACATGAGGGAGGCATGTTTTGATAATTTAGTAAGAAGATTCTTACTTTTAAGCATAATTTTAAATAACATTTGTCTAGCCTTATATAATTGTGGATTAATATGTATTAATTGTTTTGTTATTCATAAGGAAATGGTGCGAGGAGGTCGTACTAGGGGTGGGAGGAGATCTAGCAGTGAGAGGGGCACTACTACCTCCTCGCTACCATCTTCTTCAGACACAGGTATATTTGATCAATAAGTTAGCTATATAAATATTTTAATTATTGACAAACTTAAAAGAATTTATTTATAGGTGCAAGTGTCGGCTCACCACCACTTGTACATACGCCACCACCTCCCGCTACAGGCATGTATATTTTAATTTAAATTCTTGAACATTTGTTCTACTTATGAAAATAAGTTCTTGCAGGTCTCAGTGGCCTCCCACCTGTTGTGCATACGCCACTCCCACCACCTCCCGCTGCAGGTATGTATATTTTAATTATATGTTCGCAATATTTGTATCACTCCACATGACAATAAATTCTTGCAGGTCTCAGTGGTAAAAAGACTCGAGGATCATATATGTATATTTTAATTTAAATTCTTCAATATTTGTTCTACTTATGACAATAAATTCTTGCAGGTCTCAGTGGCCTCCCACCTGTTGTGCATACGCCACCTCCACCACCTCCCGCTGCAGGTATGTATATTTTAATTATATGTTCGCAGTATATGTATCACTCCACATGACAATAAATTCTTGCAGGTCTCAGTGCCCTCCCACCTGTTGTGCATATGCCACCCCCTCCACCTCCCGCTGCAGGTATGTATATTTTAATTATATGTTCGCAGTATATGTATCACTCCACATGACAATAAATTCTTGCAGGTCTCAGTGCCCTCCCACCTGTTGTGCATACGCCACCCCCACCACCTCCCGCTGCAGGTATGTATATTTTAATTATATGTTCACAGTATATGTATCACTCCACATGACAATAAATTCTTGCAGGTCTCAGTGCCCTCCCACCTGTTGTGCATACGCCACCCGCACCACCTCCCGCTGCAGGTATGTATATTTTAATTATATGTTCATAGTATATGTATCACTCCACATGACAATAAATTCTTGCAGGTCTCAGTGCCCTCCCGCCACCTCCCACTTGTACAGGGCCCACCCCCACCAGTCAGCCCCTTGACGATGTCGGCAGTTGTCACGAGGGAGGCACGACCCATCATAGACGTCGCCCGTGTTGGGTATCCGGGTAAATCTATAAGGTTATATTACATTAATTAGCCCTCAACTGTCTAATATGAATATTTTGACATTTGCAATTGCAGTATGAAATTTGAACCCCATAGCGCTGTCCATCATTCCACCGAACTCATGTTGGCACATGTGCCCGGGGCAGCTTCCACTTTCAGAGATTTTCCGATGTCCGTCCGCGATTCATTGTACAACATGTTCTTAGTAAGTAATTACGTCATTTAATTCAAGTATTTCCCAAAGTCAATTTACAACTTTATACTAAGTGTGAAAAGTAATTGATTTACATCGGTCTTTTCAATTCACATGTGGACATGACGCGGCGAGATGTCGTCGTGCCTGGGAGTCTACTATGCTCTCAAGTTACAAGAGGAGAATACATGAGGCCCGAGCACACGCTAAAAAATTGAGTGGGGGGAGTGAAGACTGACAATTGTGGAAGGCGCATCGCCCTCTATGGATGAGGCAGGAGGATTGGGAGATATCTTGTGACCATTTTGCCGACCCCAAGTGGATAGAAAAGTCTGAAAAAGCCAAAGCAAACAGGACGTCAAAACCAGGTTCAAATTTGCATACGAGTGGGTCCATCTCTTATGCGGCTCATAAACAAAAATTGGTAAGTAATATACCAATTTATCTTCTTACAATTTATCCCAATATTTGACTTTTTTTTTACTATGAATTGTATAACAGGCTGTGGAGCTTAATCGACCTCCGTCGTTCCTCGAGTTGTTCGACAGAACACACAAAAAGAAGGGGACTAATGATTTTGTGAGTGACACAGCTAAGTCAGCAGCGGTAAGTTTATCTACATATGTAACTTGTACCGTTCATTTAAATTGGCATGTAATTCATATGAAATTGACTAGTTATTTTATTCAATTTGTAGGAAACATATAGCAAAGCAGTGACAGAGAAGTACGGGGTGGGAGACACGCAGCAGCCGGAGTTCGATCCGGTGGAGTGGGTGGCAGCAACTGGCGTACCGAAGAAAGGCCGACTATATGGTTTTGGGGAGAGCCTAGACGCAAGCGCGGTGACATCAGCGTGTGCGAGTTCTAGCTATACTTCTTCCAGTGGCAGTGCCTTCACTATACCTTCCGTTGCCCCCAGCGCTTCTGCCAGCGACATGATGGACATGGTTCGATCGCAGATTTCTGATATGCAGCGGCAGCAGCAGCATTTCCAGCAAGAGATCTCTAGCCAAGTGTCAGTATTCTTGCAGGTAATTAGTGGCCTCCTCTCCCAGAGCGGAATGGTCCCTCAGAAATCAACCACCACCACACCACAGCCCGCACAGGTGAGTGTTTACTATGTTTTTATTTTGATGGAATTACTCAATTATGTTCATTATTAATTTTAAAACTCATTTACTTTAGAAGAATTGAGAAAATCCGGGGGCCGGGGGTCTAAAACTTGAAATACAGGCCGGACGGCCGTGCCGATCATTCCAACATTACCGGGGAGATGATAGTGACTTGTCAGAACTGACGAAATCCAAATCGGATGTCCGGTTTGAGCACGGCGCTCAAAGTTCAGTTTTAAAATACACTTAGTTTAAATGAACTACCAGGTCGGGTCCGGGGGTCTAAAATTGGAAATACCAGTCGGACGGCCGTGCCGATCATTCCAACACTACCGGGGAGATGAAAGTGACTTGTCAGAACTGACGAAATCCAAATCGGATGTCCGGTTTGAGCTCGGCGCTCAAAGTTCAGTTTTAAAATACACTTAGTTTAAATGAACTACCAGGTCGGGTCCGGGGGTCTAAAATTGGAAATACAGGTCGGACGGCCGTGCCGATCATTCCAACACGACCGGGGAGATGAAAGTGACTTGTCAGAACTGACGGAATCCAAATCGGATGCCCGGTTTGAGCTCGGCGCTCAAAGTTCAGTTTTAAAATACACTTAGTTTAAATGAACTACCAGGTCGGGTCCGGGGGTCTAAAATTAATTGGAAATACCGGTCGGACGGCCGTGTCAATCATTCCAACACTACCGGGGAGATGAAAGTGACTTGTCAGAACTGACGGAATCCAAATCGGATGTCCGGTTTGAGCTCGGCGCTCAAAGTTCAGTTTTAAAATACACTTAGTTTAAATGAACTATCAGGCCGGGTCCGGGGGTCTAAAATTGGAAATACTGGTCGGACGGCCGTGCCGATCATTCCAACACGACCGAGGAGATGAAAGTGACTTGTCAGAACAGACGGAATCCAAATCAGATGCCCGGTTTGAGCTCGGCGCTCAAAGTTCAGTTTTAAAATACACTTAGTTTAAATGAACTACCATGTCGGGTCCGGGGGTCTAAAATTGGAAATACCGGTCGGACGGCTGTGCCGATCATTCCAACACGACCGGGGAGATGAAAGTGACTTGTCAGAACTGACGGAATCTAAATCGGATGTCCGGTTTGAGCTCGGCGCTCAAAGTTCAGTTTTAAAATACACTTAGTTTAAATGAACTATCAGGTCGGGTCCGGGGGTCTAAAATTGGAAATACCGATCGGACGGCCGTGCCGATCATTCCAACGCGACCGGAGAGATGAAAGTGACTTGTCAGAACTGGCGGAATCCAAATTGGATGTCCGGTTTGAGCTCGGCGCTCAAAGTTCAGTTTTAAAATACACTTAGTTTAAATGAACTACCAGGTCGGGTCCGGGGGTCTAAAATTAATTGGAAATACTGGTCGGACGGCCGTGCCGATCATTCCAACACTACCGGGGAGATGAAAGTGACTTGTCAGAACTGACGGAATCCAAATCGGATGTCCGGTTTGAGCTCGGCGCTCGAAGTTCAGTTTTAAAATACACTTAGTTTAAATGAACTATCAGGTCGGGTCCGGGGGGCTAAAATTAGAAATACCGATCGGACGGCCGTGCCGATCATTCGAACACGACTGGGGAGATGAAAGTGACTTGTCAGAACTGACGGAATCCAAATCGGATGCCCGGTTTGAGCTCGGCGCTCAAAGTTCAGTTTTAAAATACACTTAGTTTAAATGAACTACCAGGTCGGGTCCGGGGGTCTAAAATTAGAAATACCGGTCGGACGGCCGTGCCGATCATTCCAACACGACCGGGGAGATGAAAGTGACTTGTCAGAACTGACGGAATCTAAATCGGATGTCCGGTTTGAGCTCGGCGCTCAAAGTTCAGTTTTAAAATACACTTAGTTTAAATGAACTATCAGGTCGGGTCCGGGGGTCTAAAATTGGAAATACCGGTCGGACGGCCGTGCCGATCATTCCAACGCGACCGGGGAGATGAAAGTGACTTGTCAGAACTGGCAGAATCCAAATCGGATGCCCGGTTTGAGCTCGGCGCTCAAAGTTCAGTTTTAAAATACACTTAGTTTAAATGAACTACCAGGTCGGGTCCGGGGGTCTAAAATTGGAAATACCGGTCGGACGGCCGTGCCGATCATTCCAACACAACCGGGGAGATGAAAGTGACTTGTTAGAACTGACGGAATCCAAATCGGATGCCCGGTTTGAGCTCGGCGCTCAAAGTTCAGTTTTAAAATACACTTAGTTTAAATGAACTACCAGGTCGGGTCCGGGGGTCTAAAATTGTAAATACCGGTCGGACGGTCGTGCCGATCATTCCAACGCGACCGGGGAGATTAAAGTGACTTTTCAGAACTGAAGGAATCCAAATCGGATGTCCGGTTTGAGCTCGGCACTCAAAGTTCAGTTTTAAAATACACTTAGTTTAAATGAACTACCAGGTCGGGTCCGGGGGTCTAAAATTGGAAATACGGTCGGACGGCCGTGCGATCATTCCAACACGACCAGGGAGATGAAAGTGACTTGTCAGAACTGACGGAATCCAAATCGGATGTCCGGTTTGAGCTCGGCGCTCAAAGTTCAGTTTTAAAATACACTTAGTTTAAATGAACTATCAGGTCGGGTCCGGGGGTCTAAAATTGGAAATACCGGTCAGACGGCCGTGCCGATCATTCCAACGCGACCGGGGAGATGAAAGTGACTTGTCAGAACTGACGGAATGCAAATCGGATGCCGGTTTGAGCTCGGCGCTCAAAGTTCAGTTTTAAAATACACTTAGTTTAAATGAACTACCAGGTCGGGTCCGGGGGTCTAAAATTAGAAATACCAGTCGGACGGCCGTGCCGATCATTCCAACACGACTAGGGAGATGAAAGTGACTTGTCAGAACTGACGGAATCCAAATCGGATGTCCGGTTTGAGCTCGGCGCTCAAAGTTCAGTTTTAAAATACACTTAGTTTAAATGAACTACCAGGTCGGGTCCGGGGGTCTAAAATTGGAAATAGCGGTCGGACGGCCGTGCCGATCATTCCAACACGACCGGGGAGATGAAAGTGACTTGTCAGAACTGACGGAATCCAAATCGGATGCCCGGTTTGAGCTCGGCGCTCAAAGTTCAGTTTTAAAATACACTTAGTTTAAATGAACTACCAGGTCGGGTCCGGGGGTCTAAAATTGGAAATACCGGTCGGACGGCCGTGCCGATCATTCCAACACGACCGGGGAGATGAAAGTGACTTGTCAGAACTGACGGAATCTAAATCGGATGCCCGGTTTGAGCTCGGCGCTCAAAGTTCAGTTTTAAAATACACTTAGTTTAAATGAACTACCAGGTCGTGTCCGGGGGTCTAAAATTATAAATACCAGTCGGACGGCCTTGCCGATCATTCCAACGTGACCGGGGAGATGAAAGTGACTTGTCAGAACTGACGGAATCTAAATCGGATGCCCGGTTTGAGCTCGGCGCTCAAAGTTCAGTTTTAAAATACACTTAGTTTAAATGAACTACCAGGTCGGGTCCGGGGGTCTAAAATTGGAAATACCAGTCGGACGGCCGTGCCGATCATTCCAACACGACCGGGGAGATGAAAGTGACTTGTCAGAACTGACGGAATCCAAATCGGATGCCCGGTTTGAGCTCGGCGCTCAAAGTTCAGTTTTAAAATACACTTAGTTTAAATGAACTACCAGGTCGGACGGCCGTGCCGATCATTCCAACACGACCGGGGAGATGAAAGTGACTTGTCAGAACTGACGGAATCCAAATCGGATGCCCGGTTTGAGCTCGGCGCTCAAAGTTCAGTTTTAAAATACACTTAGTTTAAATGAACTACCAGGTCGGGTCCGAGGGTCTAAAATTAATTGGAAATACCGGTCGGACGGCCGTGTCGATCATTCCAACACTATCGGGGAGATGAAAGTGACTTGTCAGAACTGACGGAATCCAAATCGGATGTCCGGTTTGAGCTCGGCGCTCAAAGTTCAGTTTTAAAATACACTTAGTTTAAATGAACTATCAGGTCGGGTCCGGGGGTCTAAAATTGGAAATACCGGTCGGATGGCCGTGCCGATCATTCCAACACGACCGGGGAGATGAAAGTGACTTGTCAGAACTGACGGAATCCAAATCGGATGCCCGGTTTGAGCTCGGCGCTCAAAGTTCAGTTTTAAAATACACTTAGTTTAAATGAACTACCAGGTCGGGTCCGGGGGTCTAAAATTGGAAATACAGGTCGGACGGCCGTGCCGATCATTCCAACACGACCGGGGAGATGAAAGTGACTTGTTAGAAGTGACGGAATCCAAATCGGATGTCCGGTTTGAGCTCGGCGCTCAAAGTTCAGTTTTAAAATACACTTAGTTTAAATGAACTATCAGGTCGGGTCCGGGGGTCTAAAATTGGAAATACCGGTCGGACGGCCGTGCCGATCATTCCAACGCGACCGGGGAGATGAAAGTGACTTGTCAGAACTGGCGGAATCCAAATCGGATGTCCGATTTGAGCTCGGCGCTCAAAGTTCAGTTTTAAAATACACTTAGTTTAAATGAACTACCAGGTCGGGTCCGGGGGTCTAAAATTAATTGGAAATACCGGTCGGACGGCCGTGCCGATCATTCCAACACTACCGGGGAGATGAAAGTGACTTGTCAGAACTGACGGAATCCAAATCGGATGTCCGGTTTGAGCTCGGCGCTCAAAGTTCAGTTTTAAAATACACTTAGTTTAAATGAACTATCAGGTCGGGTCCGAAGGTCTAAAATTGGAAATACCGGTCAGACGGCCATGCCGATCATTTCAACACGACCGGGGAGATGAAAGTGACTTGTCAGAACTGACGGAATCCAAATCGGATGCCCGGTTTGAGCTCGGCGCTCAAAGTTCAGTTTTAAAATACACTTAGTTTAAATGAACTACCAGGTCGGGTCTGGGGGTGTAAAATTAGAAATACCAGTCGGACGGCCGTGCCGATCATTCCAACACGACCGGGGAGATGAAAGTGACTTGTCAGAACTGACGGAATCCAAATCGGATGTCCGGTTTGAGCTCGGCGCTCAAAGTTCAGTTTTAAAATACACTTAGTTTAAATGAACTACCAGGTCGGGTCCGGGGGTCTAAAATTGGAAATACCGGTCGGACGGCCGTGCCGATCATTCCAACGCGACCGGGGAGATGAAAGTGACTTGTCAGAACTGGCGGAATCCAAATCGGATGCCCGGTTTGAGCTCGGCGCTCAAAGTTCAGTTTTAAAATACACTTAGTTTAAATGAAC
Source organism: Amorphophallus konjac (assembly GCA_022559845.1). Lineage (NCBI taxonomy): Eukaryota > Viridiplantae > Streptophyta > Magnoliopsida > Alismatales > Araceae > Amorphophallus > Amorphophallus konjac. Next base: position 81,419,493 of record CM040121.1, on the reverse strand, counting down.
TACCAGGTCGGGTCCGGGGGTCTAAAATTAGGAATACCGGTCGGACGGCCGTGCCGATCATTCCAACACGACCGGGGAGATGAAAGTGACTTGTCAGAACTGACGGAATCCAAATCGGATGTCCGGTTTGAGCTCGGCGCTCAAAGTTCAGTTTTAAAATACACTTAGTTTAAATGAACTATCAGGTCGGGTCCGGGGGTCTAAAATTGGAAATACCGGTCGGACGGCCGTGCCGATCATTCCAACGCGACCGGGGAGATGAAAGTGACTTGTCAGAACTGGCGGAATCCAAATCGGATGTCCGGTTTGAGCTCGGCGCTCAAAGTTCAGTTTTAAAATACACTTAGTTTAAATGAACTACCAGGTCGGGTCCGGGGGTCTAAAATTAGAAATACCAGTCGGACGGCCGTGCCGATCATTCCAACACGACCAGGGAGATGAAAGTGACTTGTCAGAACTGACGGAATCCAAATCGGATGTCCGGTTTGAGCTCGGCGCTCAAAGTTCAGTTTTAAAATACACTTAGTTTAAATGAACTATCAGGTCGGGTCCGGGGGTCTAAAATTAGAAATACCGATCGGACGGCCGTTCCGATCATTCCAACGCGACCGGGGAGATGAAAGTGACTTGTCAGAACTGACGGAATCCAAATCGGATGTCCGGTTTGAGTTCGGCGCTCAAAGTTCAGTTTTAAAATACACTTAGTTTAAATGAACTACCAGGTCGGGTCCGGGGGTCTAAAATTGGAAATACCGGTCGGACGGCCGTGCCGATCATTCCAACACGACCAGGGAGATGAAAGTGACTTGTCAGAACTGACGGAATCCAAATCGGATGTCCGGTTTGAGCTCGGCGCTCAAAGTTCAGTTTTAAAATACACTTAGTTTAAATGAACTATCAGGTCGGGTCCGGGGGTCTAAAATTGGAAATACCGGTCGGACGGCCGTGCCGATCATTCCAACGCGACTGGGGAGATGAAAGTGACTTGTCAGAACTGGCGGAATCCAAATCGGATGCCCGGTTTGAGCTCGGCGCTCAAAGTTCAGTTTTAAAATACACTTAGTTTAAATGAACTACCAGGTCGGGTCCGGGGGTCTAAAATTAGAAATACCGATCGGACGGCCGTGCCGATCATTCCAACACGACCAGGGAGATGAAAGTGACTTGTCAGAACTGACGAAATCCAAATCGGATGTCCGGTTTGAGCTCGGCGCTCAAAGTTCAGTTTTAAAATACACTTAGTTTAAATGAACTATCAGGTCGGGTCCGGGGGTCTAAAATTGGAAATACTGGTCGGACGGCCGTGCCGATCATTCCAACGCGACCGGGGAGATGAAAGTGACTTGTCAGAACTGGCGGAATCCAAATCGGATGTCCGGTTTGAGCTCGGCGCTCAAAGTTCAGTTTTAAAATACACTTAGTTTAAATGAACTACCAGGTCGGGTCCGGGGGTCTAAAATTGGAAATACCGGTCGGACGACCGTGCCGATCATTCCAACACGACCAGGGAGATGAAAGTGACTTGTCAGAACTGACGGAATCCAAATCGGATGTCTGGTTTGAGCTCGGCGCTCAAAGTTCAGTTTTAAAATGCACTTAGTTTAAATGAACTATCAGGTCGGGTCCGGGGGTCTAAAATTAGAAATACTGGTCGGACGGCCGTGCCGATCATTCCAACGCGACCGGGGAGATGAAAGTGACTTGTCAGAACTGGCGGAATCCAAATCGGATGTCCGGTTTGAGCTCGGCGCTCAAAGTTCAGTTTTAAAATACACTTAGTTTAAATGAACTGCCAGGTCGGGTCCGGCGGTCTAAAATTGGAAATACTGGTCAGACGGCCGTTCCGATCATTCCAACACGACCGGGGAGATGAAAGTGACCTGTCAGAACTGACGGAATCCAAATCGGATGTCCGGTTTGAGCTCGGCACTCAAAGTTCAGTTTTAAAATACACTTAGTTTAAATGAACTATCAGGTCAGGTCCGGGGGTCAAAAACTTGAAATACAAGTCGGACGGCCGTGCCGATCATTCCAACGCGACCGGGGAGATGAAAGTGACTTGTCAGAGCTGACGGAATCCAAATCGGATGCCCGGTTTGAGCTCGGCGCTCAAAGTTCAGTTTTAAAATACACTTAGATGAACTACCAGGTCGGGTCCGGAGGTCTAAATATTGTTTCAAGCTAGTAGTTGATCTATAAAATCTGCAGTTATCAATTTGATATGTTTGATTTATATTTATGCTCATTTCTTCGCACTAATTTTTTTATCTATAAATGAATGTTATTATTTTTTTAATGTAGGGGGATCCTTCTGCGGGCAGCGACAGAGGAGATGAGCAGGGCAGTGACGATATGGATGATGAGGATATTGACGATGTACCAGATATTTCTTGATGTTTAATGATATTTGTTTTATGTTATTCAGACGGATCAACAGGGTTAATATGTTTTTTTTTGTATTTATTTGATCAGCATGGTGGAATTTTTTTATTGGTGGTGTTTATTTATTTAAACATCTATGTTGATGTTGAGTTTTTTTCGGTGGTGGTTATTTATTTGGGTACGTTGATGTTGAGTTGTTTTTGTGGTTATCAGTAGGTTCCTAATAATTTTTTTTAACAGGTTTATTAGATAAATAAACGTAATATTTAAAAAAATATATTTTTGATTTCAGACGGATTTTCACTCCGTCGCTATTTCCGTTTGTAATAGCGACGGTCATTTCAGACGGAAATTAATATCCGTCGTTATTTCCGTTTCAAACACCGACGGATTTAGGACGAATATGCATATGGAGTCGTCGTCGGTAGTTACGACGAATAAGTAATCCGTCGTAATATCCGGCAGATATAGCGACGGATTTCAGACAATATTTCAGACGGATTACTGACGGTAATTAAAACGGATTATAAATCCGTCTTAAAAACCGTATGAAAGTCAGACAGATAATTTCAGACGGAAAGTTACATACGGAAATTTTATCGTATGAAATTGAGACGGAATTTGTGACCGAAATTTATTCTGTCTTAATTTTAGACGGAATTTCAGACAGATAAATTAACTGTCACAAATTTGTGACTAAGAATTTCAGACGGTCGATTCCCGTCTTAAATCCGTCGGAATTCCGTTACAAATATGGTTTGCGACGGATTTTCCGACGGATTTGAGACGGATAACGTCCGTCTGAAATCCCGCTTTTTCTGGTAGTGTCAAATGCTGCACATGATCTTTATCAGAGGCAGAATAGATCAAAATATCATCAACAAAGATCACCACAAACTGATCAAGAAATGGACGAAAGATACGCTGCATTAGGTCCATAAAAGCTGCTGGGGCATTAGTCAGACCAAACGGCATGACCAGAAATTCAAAGTGACCATAACGAGTGCTGAAAGCTATTTTCTCTACATCAGATTCCCGGATTCGCAATTGGAAGTAGCCAGATCGGAGATCAATCCGTGAAAAGACAGTAGCAGACTGTAACTGGTCAAACAAATCGTCAATCCTGGGAAGCGGATATTTATTCTTGACAGTCACCTGATTCAATTGCCTGTAATCAATACAAAGCCTCAGGCTTCCATCCTTCTTTTTCACAAATAACATTGGAGCACTCCACGGAGAAAAGTTGGGGCGAATATAACCCTTTTCCAGTAACTCAAGTAGCTGTGCTCGCAGTACTTTCAATTCAGCGGTAGCCATTCGGTACGGTGCCTTCGCTAACAGGCATGTACCTGGAATCAGTTCAATCACCATCTCTATTTCTCGCTCTGGGGGCAAGCATGGCAACTCGTCAGGAAACACATCAGGGAACTCACAAATAACAGGAATATCACTGACTTCCTGTCGTGGTTTTTCAACAGCGACCACAGAAGCAAGAAATCCCTGACAACCTGCACTAAGCAACCTGTAGGCTCGAATAGCAGAAATAATCATACGAGAAGAACGGGATCGAATACCTTGGAAATAAAAAGCTGACTTCCCCTGTGGCTGAAAGTAGACTTTCTTTGATCTGCAGTCAACCACAACTCCATAATGCTCCAACCAATCCATTCCCAGAATAACATCATAATCCGCCAGCTGCAATGCATACAATCTCGCCGGCAACTGGTGATTATCGATCATAACCGGAGACTCTTCCAAACACAGAGGTGTAATCATGAAATCTCCCGAAGGCATCTCAACATACATCTCACAAGTTATCTCTGAAGTCGGTTCCTCAACACATGCCATGAAATCCTCAGAAATAAAAGAGTGAGAAGCACCAGAATCAAATAAGACACGAGCTGAATGACCATAAAGCATAATCGTACCTTCCACAAGATGGGCTGCAACAGCATCAGCTCTAGTCATATGTGAAACCTTGCCTTTCTGCTTCTTTGATCCGGCCGAGGATTGCTGAGAAGACGCCGACGCCTGAGAAAAGAACTGTTGAGCTTGCGGTGCAAGAGGAGGTCTGAATTGCGGCTGCTGAGGTTGAGGAAACTGAGGAGCTTGCAATTGTTTCGGCCTCAGCGGGAAATCCCGAACCACATGACCCGGCTGGTCACACCGAAAGCAAACAACGGGAAGAGAACACGGCTGGCCCTTGTGATGACCACCGCATCTCCGATACGTCCATGGCTGACTGACTGCTGAACTTTGACGAGTCTGAGTAGAAGGTGCTGTCGGCTGCTGAACTACATCCGTACCGGACGGCTGCTGGTAAAACTTCTTCTTCTTCTTAAACCTTTTGAACTTGGTATTGGAAGGAGAGGAAACACTGCTAACCTCCGACTGGACTAAGGGAACACCTGGCACTGGCGGTCGGTACACCTGCTGAGACTGTACTGCGGGCTGAACTGACCCTACCTGAGGATATCCACCCGGTCTCGTCATCTCCAGCTCAAGTGCCACAGCTGTCTGGCACGCACTATCAAGGTCTGCAACGCGACTAGCAATGAGGGGCATCTTCAATTCCGGCCTCAAACCTCGCAAAAATTGTTGTGTCTTCAAAGCTTCACTAGCCAGCACATGGGACGCATACTGACCCAATTTCATAAACTTATTCCGATACTGAAGCACAGTCATACTGCCTTGAGTCAGCTCCATGAATTGATACATCTTTGCCATTTGCAAACAGGCAAGAGTGTAGGCACGCTCAAAAGCAGCAACAAACTCTGCCCATGTGATCTGCCGAAGAGGTCTTGAATGAAAAGCAATCTGCCACTCGGCTTTCCACCACGTAATGGCTGTACCATGGAGTTGAAAAGCGGCAAGCATAACTTTCTCATCTTCAGCACATTCCATCGAAACAAAAACACGCTCGATAGCATCCAGCCATTGCCTTGCAACCTCTGGATCAGCTTGACCATCGAAAGGAGGCGGATAGAACATCAGGAACTCTTTTAGAGCCTTGCCTCGACTGCCAGGCGCTTCAACCTGAGGAGCAACGAACGGCGCTGGAGGAGGAACAACTGGTGCAACGGGAACAGCAGGAACTGCAGGAGGAGGTGTAGAACTACTATCTTTCCTGGGCGCATCTCGAGGAGCACGAGGAACTCGAGGAGGTCTTCCTCGACGAGGCGGCATAATTACTCTACCGAGATCATAAAACAACAATAAAATCCATCAATCACGCAGAAAACACCCTAAGCCAGCAATAGACGACACGTGACTAGCTCTAGACAAATGCAAATTTTAATTCCTTATATAGTTCCTCAACATCGCTCTGATACCAACTGTAATGACCCAGAGTTCAGGATACCGATACACCGATACCAAGAACTGGGGAAGCCACCCAAGAGGCTGATGAGGCCCCTAAAGGGTTAGTAAGGTTAAGTCGAGGGAATGTATAACGAACTGCAATTTGGAACGCGTAGATTACAATTAAGTAATAAAATTAACACAAGTGCGGAAGCAATTCAAAATAACCAGAGTGATATATATATACTAGTCCAGATAAACAAAAGTACTAGTCCACAAGAGTACAACTACACGGGGCATACCCCGGCAAAGGTACCACGAAAGCCTCAAAAAGGCGGCTCGACTAAAGATGGCAGCTAGACGCGGTCTCCGAAATAGCTCACAAAGCACCGGGAGACGACGGGCGCGGCTCACCTGAAAGGAGAAGGGTGAGTCACAGCCAGACTCAGTAGGGGTCACGCGGATCCCTACCTCGCACTAAACAAGCATTCATGCATAAATAAAAGCAACTAGAGCATGCATGTAATTAAAATAACAGGCAATGGCATGAATAAACTACTCAAGTAAAGCTGTAAACTCTAACTAAGTAAGTAGGACAGCTAACACATGCCACAGCTAAATAAATGCAAGCGACTAAAACAAAATCTACCAAAATAGAATAAGCCTTAACTAATCCAAACAATAAGGAAGGACAACCACTGGAGCAGAAACCAGATGCGTCCACTGATGACTTACACTGCGTCTCAAGCACTCGCAGTCGACAAAGCGACAAGCTGAGCATGTAAACAGTACCAAACCAAGTGACTAGTCGGAGTGGCACCCGTCGGTGTCAGTCCACAGTCTCCGACCACGCGTGCACACACTGACTCTTGCCTGAGCCAGGCCCTCTAGCTAGTTTTCTCCCTTGGTAGGACGCTACCATTGGCTAGGAGTCCACGGAACTAGCTTACAAACCGTGTATGGGAAACACCCCTCCGCTATCCTCAAGCGGGCTGGCACTCAACAGACCTTAGGGAAACAACAGTGGTTCCATTGCATGGAAAGAAAAGCTATTCTATTGGTATTAAAAACATGCCATTATATAATACAGTAATGTAGATATGGCGCATAAACGGAGTGGCACGCATATCGAAAGGGCTGGCAACATTAGGGAACCAACAGGCATGCGGCGGTCGGCTGCCCATGCGCTATTTGCAAATAACGGTCGGAGGCCAGCGCGTTACTTCAGGAACGACGCACTAGTCCCCATCCGTTACTCCCACCAGAGTTCCAGCTCAAAAGACCCAAAAAGGGAAAGTGACGGTAGGGGCTCAGCGCGTCGCTTCAACGTGACGCGTTGGATCCCCGCCGTTACTTCCACCCGAGGCCAGAAATCAACGTGCCGTGCTCAAAACCGCAAGCAGGCGAAACGACGCACTAGCCTAGGCTCGTCGAATCAAAGCGACGGCCGGCCGACTGGCCGTCGGGCTAACCTCCTGACCTGGTCAACGTAATTCAATAAGAAAACAACGGTCGGGAGCCCTGCCGTTACTTTCAATGTAACGCACCCCCGACGGGCCGTTACTTTGAAGTAACGCGTCCAATATGGACCGCCAGAAGTGTGACGGTTCCTGGCAGGACCGTCACACCACCTGGGACACGGGCGGGTTCGGTTTGAAAATCGGAGCCCCCCCGGACGATAGAAATCGTCGGGTAACGCCGTAGAAACCTGTAACCTGTCAAACCATGCAACCCATACAACATAATAACAGCTAAATACCACACATGCAAAGCCCACAATGCATTAAAATCGAGAATTAATTTAAAACCCCAAAATTATGAAATATGAATATTAAGCATGCTATGGGGTTCTAATCAAAAGAACGAGCTATAGGAAATGATCCTAGCGAGATCAGGATTCCATCCCCCTACCTTTTGCGAGCCGAAACCGGCGAAAAGGTCGCATGCAAGGAGGAAGAGCCACGAGGCCTTCACGCTCCGTCACGCTCCCACAATCACCAAACCACGCTGAAGTGGGCACCTACGAGTTCCTCTCGACGCGAGGAATCCATCGGTATCTCCCACGCTTCAATCCGACGCCAAAAAGCCTGCTTCCGAGGGGAGGGGAGAGAGACGATCGGCGAGAGGAGAGAGAGAGTGTGAGGTGAGAAAGAGATCGACGAGGGAGAGAGGGTGAGGGAATTAAAAGAAGAAAAATAAAAATAAAATATATATAATATAATTATTATATATATTAAAATCTTATTAATCTCTAATAACCCTCAAGCTCCAAATAAATCCGAAAAAATACCAGAAAAACTCCTAAAAATCTAGGAAAATAGCAGGAAATTCCAGAATAAATACTAGAACAAAAACCATTAAGGATCCATTAAGGCACGGGCCTTACACTTCTGGTGCGTACAGGCTTCCACGGATAGCCAGTTGTTCTTCCCAACCAAACAAATCTTAAAAGTGTGGTATGAGACTCGGAAGATCAATTTTCTACCTCTAGAAGCTCCTTCTCCTTTAGCGCTCCACCACTCCCCATAGAAAGTTTTTTCTTTCCCAAGGATCTTAGGAGTCCACCTCTAGTAGTTCGGAGGTGACTCGCAAAGGTCCAGTGGCCGGCCCGAGCACTTCGAGAGCTCCTTCTCTTCCTCCTCCTCCTCCCGTCACCCGAATCACATACCACGTCATCACGAGCTTGAGCTCTCGTGAACCCTCCTAAGTCTGACACTGAGTAGACAACACACCCTGCCCACCGGGAGCGAGCTTGCCATGTATTGCCTCTCCAATAACCCCTTGTGGTGTGCCATTTGAGGGTGCAGACACCTCGGGAGAAGTATTTACCTCAACCTTATCACTCCCTGCCATATCCTGCAAGGGAGAACTAACCCGAATTAGCAAGATTCTAGGTTGGTTTGACATCAAATTCTTAAATAAATTCTTGAGATCTTGTGGTATGGTGTATAAATTAGATGGCTATAAATAATTCTAAGCCTCACAACTTTGCTCTGATACCAACACATGTGGCGCCCCCTTCCCGCGATCCCGTATCATGTCCGGGGACGTCACAACGGATAGACGAGATATTTGCAAGGCGCTAAAGACCAAACCAACACATATTCCAATAGCACAACCATACCATTTCCATAAGATAAACACGCATAATTTACATCGTATATTATTTTCTACATATCTTTATCCAAACGTCATATTTACATTCATTATATAGAAGAAAACTAAACCTACTCACTCTATGTTGCGGAAATCCAATATTACACCTGGGATCACCCTTCAACCTATTGTCTATCAGAGTTAGAGTGCACGCTTATCAGTTTCCTGAAATAGTTAGACAACAGAAATGAGTCCAAAGACTCAGTAGGCATTAAAACTAATCACATGTTTATCATATAATAACCTGTGCAAAATCCATGATATATGTATAGTTAATCACAATTTTATTGGATTGTGTATATATATATTGTGAATGCGAAGGAAATATAATAGAACAGAACGATTTTTATATTCATAAAAAATACATATAACAAATATCATCTGACTTATAAATGACATAGTACATATCTTAGCTAATTCAGAGCTTATACAGATAAATTTATTTTCAGATCATATCAGAGTCATATATCAAATCTGAACTTCATATTAGGCCATGCCTGTTTACAGAGTCATATAATACATTAGTTATTTATCACATATTGGATAAGCACATATTAGAAAGGCATCACGTCACTATAAACAGTAGCAAACACATACCTAGACATCCATACGTCGACTAAAAGATAAATGGTTTAGACACTCGAGCCTGTCGGCCTTGATCAACCACGCAAGATCGAGAGTTAATACTCCACCATTCCCTAGATACTTTTCTTATTCTGGGTTCCAGATTTTTCAGAAGTCCGTTTGTTCTCAGAAATGAGCATAATCTCGTAGTGGACACTAACTACGGTTTGTCGCTCCACACCTCCTTAAAGTGACACAGTCCATATGCTTAATTATTATTATTTATATTTTTCTTCTTATTACATAGTCATCTTCGATACGTTAAACTTGTCATTAAAATTGCTGAAATAACTGATTGTCATCGAGTCATATTTTAATATCATAGGACAGTGGGCCAAATTTATTAACTAAATAAATCACCATTATTTAACTATATAAAATTACACTTCTAATTATTAAAGTAAAATTAACGTAATAGTAACTAAATAAATAACATATTTTAAGCATAAATCATCGGGTCAAATATGTTAAATAAATCACTGATTTAAGTAGAAATAATTACATCTCAAATAAAGTCAAATTAAAGAAATATAAATATCAAATAACATGAAGTTGGTTTATCACGTGTCTACCTTTAGGGTGGATTCTCCAAATTAAATTTAATATTTCGCCCGAGCTTTCGTAATAATTCTTACGTAGGAAAAGATAATTTTCATGTCCCAAAAATAATTTATATCTTATTATATCTTCTCCAAATAATAAAATTTAAACAACTCGCAATTTATCCGTAAGGGTGAATTCCTACGTAAAGAAGGGCGAAATACTCTGGATAAGCTCCAAATTCTCTGTCTAAATTTTTGTGAAATATTTTTCTTATTTTGATCCCATCTTATCTTTTTCGTTTATTTACGAGAGAGAGTGAGAAGAGAGATAAGAGATTAGGGAGAGAGATGAAAGAAAAAATGAGAAAAAGAGAGAGAGAGGGAGAGGTGAGCGAACGTAAGAGAGAGAGAGAGATGAAAATAAAAAAAAATAGAGGGGGGGAGTTAGAGAACGTGAGTGAAAGAGAGGGAGAGAGAGAGATGAGAGGAAAAAAATATAAGGGGGGAAGAGAGAACGTGCGCGTGTGAGAGAGGGAGAGAGAGAGAGAGAGGGAGATGAGAGAATAAAGAGGTGGAGGGAGTTACGTGGTGGAGGGGGGGAGATGAGTGATGATGTGAGGAAGAGAGGTGGGGGTATTTATAATGGGGGATGGGGGAGGAGAGGAGGGGGGAGTGGATAAGAAGAATGACAAGAAGAATAGGATGAGGACGAGGACGGGGAGAGGATAAGATAGGGTTGAGAGGAAAGGGGGGATTTTTGTTGTGTTTTTTTTTATTGTCCAGCGGGTAAGTACGGAGGAGGATAAGGGAGGGGGTGACTTTTTTATAAAATTTTTTAAAAATTTAGCAATAATAATATGTCAAAGTATTAGTTTATTTTAACTTATTTTTATTTTTATTAGATGTCAAAATTTAAAAATATGTTCAACATGAAACTTGTAGATCTTTAAATTCTCTTTTCAATAGGTCTAATATTGACACTATTCTGACATTCCTATGAAAAGTTACATATTATTAAAATGAGATATCTATTTAATTTACTTAATAAAATTCGTTAAACTTATATTCACTATACCGTTCAAGGTACTGGACTTTGATTAAGAGACTTAAAATTTATATGGGCTCTAAATATAAAATATTTAATTATTTTTAGGTTTCAGACAGATTTGGGTGTTACAAATCTCTCCCCCTTAAATAAATTTCATCCTCGAAATTTTAAAATTTACTCAATACGTACCGAATAGCTGTGGATATCTCTTCCTCATTTCGTCTTCCATCTCTCAAGTGACTTCTTGCGCTGAATTACCTTTTCACAATATCTTCACCAATGAAATTGTCTTCGTCCTCAACACTTGTTCTTTTCGATTGAGAATGCGAACTGGTTTCTCTTCATATGTAAGATCTGGCTGAATTTTCAAATGCTCATGATCTATAATGCGTGATGAGTCTAGCATGTATTTTCTTAACATAGACACATGGAATACATCATGAACTCCTGACAATGATGGTGGTAAAGCTAGTTGATATGCCACCTCACCAATCCATCTTAAGATTTCAAATAGTCCAACGTACCTTGAACTGAGCTTGCCTTTCTTGCCAAATCTCAATACTCCTCTAGTAGGCGAAACCTTCAAAAATACGTGATCCCCGATATCAAATTATAGATGTCTCATTCTTTGATCAGCATAGCTTTTCTGCCTACTCTGAGTTGTAAGTAATCTTTTCTAATCAAATCAACATTTTCTATACAATCATGTACAATCTGTGGCCCAATCAATCTCCGCTCATCAATCTCATCCCAACAAACAGGTGATCTACATGGTCTACCATATAATGCTTCATATGGTGCCATCCCTATACTTGCATGATGGCTGTTGTTATATGCAAACTCAATTAAGGCCAAATGCTCATCCCAACAGCCTCGCCAGTCTAAACTGCAGGCCCTCAACATATCTTCTAATGTCTGGATGGTCCTCTCTGATTGTCCATCTGTTTGAGGGTGAAGAGCTGAGCTAAATTTCAATTGTGTACCAAGCACTTTATGTAAACTTCTCCAAACTTTTACTGTAAATCTTGTATCTCGATCTGAAATAATAGACACTAGCACACCATAAAGTCTCACAATCTCTCTGATATACAAATGGGTTAAATCCTCTAATGATTGTGTCTTTGTGATTGTTAGAAAATGAGCTGACTTAGTAAGTCTGTCAACAATTACCCAAAATAGAATCATGTTTTCTCTTAGTCATTGGTAGTCCCATCACAAAATCCATAGTGACATGTTCCCATTTCCCCTGTGGAATTTTCATCAACTGTAGTGATCCCGCTGGCCTTTGATGCTCTGTCTTTACTTGTTGACAAGTAAGACACTTGGTGACAAATTTCGTTATATCCTTTTTCATGCCAATCCACCAAAAATGTCTTTTCATGTTTCTGTACATTTTTGTACTGCCTGGGTGAATGGAATATTATGATTTATGTGTCTCAATCAATAGACCTTTCTTTATTTCTACATTCTGAGGTACACATAATCTTCCCTGAAATCTGATTGCTCCATTTGCACTTTAAGTAAATCTCAGTGTGCCAATCAATCTCTGTAACTGTTGATCATTTAGTTGTACTTGCACAATTCGTTCAACCATTGCAGACTGAATACTTAGTTGGGCCAGAAATAAGTTTTTCCCTTTGAATATCGGAGAATACTCTACTACATCAGATGTCATTTTCCAAATTTGGCGTAACTGGATTGCCATTAGTCTCTTCCTACTGAGTGCATCTGATACCATATTTACTTTTCCTAGGTGATAATTCAATGTGAAATCATAATCCTTCAAAAATTCAATCCATCGTCTTTGCCTTAAATTTAATTCTTTCTTAGAGAAAAAATATTTTAAACTCTGATGGTCTGTAAATACTTCAAACTGCTCACCAAACAAATAATGTCGCCAATTTTTCAGAGCATGTACCACCACCGCCAACTCCAAATCGTGTGTTTGATAATTCACCTCATGGGTCTTTAATTGTCTGGATGCATAAGTTACTACTTTGTCATTCTGCATCAGGACACATCCTAATCCTTTTCTAGAGGTATCTGTGTAACGACCCGAGAATCCGATTACCGGGAAGGCCCGATAACCCGAGACTCGCACCGCCACCCACGAGCCCGAAGACTCGGAAGGGTTAAAAGGATGGTGTGGAAACTACACAAGCATCACAAATAATTGCAGAAATTAAACAGTTATGATATTAAGCAGGAAATGAATTAACAATTTACATGGTCCACAATAAAATGACAACAACAGCAACAGTAGTCCACGACTAGTACAGTGACAAGAAAGAAAAGTACAGCTACACGGGGCATCCCCCGGCTCTGACCTCTGGCACTACCTCTGGGCACCCGCACCACGCTTCCGCTGCGCTCCTGACACGCTCCCCGAAGGTGGCGCCTCACCTGAAACACGGTGAAAACACGCAGGGAATGAGTCTCGGAACAAGACTCAGTAGGGATCACTCGAACCCTACCTCGTAAAACGAGAAACCACTACCCTAGCGGTAGGAAGGTACCTCGGAAAGGAAAGCCCTGTACTCTACAGAACTAGACCCTAACGGCACGCAAACCGACACACGTGCCACGGTACGAGAAGACCGAAACTCAACGGTCGAACCGTCAAAACCCGAAGGTCGGAAACACACGACTGACAGTCTGACACTCCGTACTCGACAGGAGTACCACCCACTAGAAGCACAGCCGGTAGCGTCCCCTGACGTCTTACACCGCACCGCAGGTGAACCGCCTGACATGGTAGGTCCTACCCGAGGCGCAAACACCGTACAAGTAACCACAACAAGTGACTAGCTGGGGTCACGCCCGTCGACGTGGGTCCAACCGCCCCCAACCACGTGTGCACACACAGACCGCGCGTCCCTGGTCTGGCCCTCTGACCGGTTTTCCCCTCAGCCGGACTCTGGCTGCAAGACGTGGGGCCCAACGGTAACCGGTCCACAAACCGTCTCTAAAGGTCAGCCCGTACACCACTCCCTGGTGCGACTAGCACACGCGTACTAGTAGGCTACGACTAGTGGAGGGTCACTGAAGGAGTAGACTCTCAAGTTACGGAAAACAACGCCCAAGCCCGACAACGTGTGGGAATCACCCCACGCACTAGTCCCGTCGCACGGAGACCACGGTCGGAGAAAAGCGAGGTTGCCACCCTCATGGGGCAACACAGGAAGTGGCGGTCCGACCCTGGACCGTCACAGCCAAATGGCGGTCCACTCTAGGGCCGTCACTTACAAATGGCGGTCTAAGGCAGACCGTCACACGGCCAGAGGGGTAGGGGAAGTGACGCGCCTGCTCAAGTGCGTCGCTTGAAAGTAACGCGCCTGAGACAGGCCGTCACACGGCGCCCCACACCCTCCAAAACCACAGGGAAAGTAACGCGCTTACCCTGGCGCGTCGCTTGCAAGCAACGCGTCGGGCTCAGTGCGTTACTCGCATGTGACGCGCCTAGACCAGCGCGTCGCATGGCCCTCACGCTCGGGATGGAAAGGGAAGTGACGCGCCTGCCCCAGCGCGTCGCTTGTAAGTAACGCGCTGGGCCCAGTGCGTCGCTTGGCCCATCCACATGGGGGACAACAGGAAGTAACGCTCCTGCCCCAGTGCGTTACACGCATGTAACGCGCCTATCTCGGTGCGTTACATGGCCTGACCCCCAACGGTCAAAACCAACGGTCGAAACGCATGTGACGGCCCAGCCCAGGGGCGTCACTAGCAAACGGCGGCCAGTCGCAGGACCGTTACAGCCCTCGACCCCAAAGGCCAACACCCAGGGAAGTAACGCACCCCTCTAGGGGCGTTACAAGCATGTGACGGTCACTGGAGTGACCGTCGCTTGCCCCAGAGCACGCTACGGCGGGAAAACCCCAAAAACACCAACCACGCCCCCGTACCTCCACCGGAGAGGGGGAAAACAAGGGGGAAGACCCCTGGGGACCCCTAGCATGCATCTAAGCCACCAAAACATAGAATCATGGGCTAAAACCATAGATCGGGCGGCTCACCCCAAAACATGGAAAAACCCCAAAAACGCCCAAACATGCCTCTCTCGGCCTCCCCGCGGCCTACAAACCACGGAAAAGAACGGCGAAGAGCTAGGGAACGTCACCCTACCTCAATGGAGCGAATGCTCCGCCGGATCGTCCACGAATCGCGAAGAACGCTTGAAAACCCTCGTTCTTCCTTAAGCTTCCCACGCTCGCCGCACGCCCCCACGACCGCCTCGCCGCCGCCCACGTCACCGCGCCGTCGCCCCGCCGCCGTCTGCAGCCGGAGGGGAGCTCGCCGTGGCCAACCGGGAGGAAGAGAGGGAGAGGGAGGGAGACACGGTGGAGGAGGAAGGAGGAAGAAGAAGAGAGGAAGAAGAAGATGGTGGGGGAGAGAGAAAAGAAAAAGGGTTTTATAGAAAAACCCGGAAAATCCGTAAAATTCCAAAAATTAGGAAATCACACCCCCGCGATCCTCGGAACGCACCGATCGCAACGGTACCACTCGTGTCCGTGTGAACAGCCCGGTTCACCCGCAACGAGCGTCCGAAGAGAAAAGCCGAAACACACACCGGGAATCGGAAAACACACGCGGAAAAAGCCGCGGAACGCCTCCGGGCCTCCGAAACGACTCCGGATCGCGCCGATCCGAACACGAAAGATGTCCGAAACGAAATTTCGGACACAACGGAGCCGGACACTCCGAAAACTAGATCCGGGACCCATGAAGAAGGATCCGAAAGGTCCGGGATATTACAGCCCTCCCCCCTTAAGGAATTTCGTCCTCGAAATTGAGAACAACCCAAGGGGAAAGAAGAGGAAGACTCACTCAAACAGGTACGGGAACTGCTGACGCATCTCGTCCTCACGTTCCCACGAAGCCTCACCACCAGAGTGTCGTTGCCACACGACCTTTACCAAGGGAATGACCTTGTTCCGCAGGCGCTGCTCTCGCCTATCCTCCACGCGGATCGGAAACTCTGGGAGAGAAAGATCTGGAGTCACCTCAGGCCAAACGGAAAACTCGAGCACATGAGAGTCATCGGGCATATACTTCCGCAACATAGAGACGTGGAACACGTCATGCACCGACGCCAACTCAGAGGGTAACTGCAACCGGTAAGCAACCTCACCGATGCGCTCCACAATCGCGAAAGGACCAATATAGCGGGGACTCAGCTTCCCACGCCGTCCAAACCGCATCACCCCCTTCATCGGAGAAACTCTCAAGAACACATGATCGCCCACGGCGAACTCGAGGGGCTGCCGCCTACGGTCAGCATAGCTCTTCTGCCGACTCTGGGCCGCCAACATGTTCTGACGAACCAGGTGCACAACATCCACACATTGCTGCACCAATTCCGGTCCCGTCAAAACACGCTCACCCACCTCAAACCAATCAAGTGGAGTCCGACAAGGACGCCCATACAATGCCTCATAAGGAGCCATGCCGATGCTCGAATGAAAGCTGTTGTTATAGGCAAACTCCACTAACGGTAGGTGATGAATCCAACTCCCCTGCCACTCCAGGCAGCAGGATCTCAGCATGTCCTCCAAAGTCTGAATGGTCCTCTCAGACTGACCATCTGACTGTGGATGATACGCCGAGCTAAATGCCAACTCCGTGCCAAGAGCTCGCTGGAAACTCCTCCAGAATCCAGAAGTGAAGCGCGGATCCCGATCCGACACGATCGAAATGGGAACCCCATGCAACGGCACGATCCGCTCCACATAAAGACGAGCCAACTTAGGCACGCTCCAGCTGACCTTGACCGGTAGCAACCGCGTCACCTTCGTCAGCCGATCCACCAGCAACCAAATACTGTCCTGCCCAGTCGGGGTTCTGGGCAACCCCACCACAAAATCCGTGGTCACATGGTCCCACTTCCAAGCAGGAACATCCAAGGGCTGGAGAGTACCGCCTGGTCGCTGATGCTCCGCCTTCACTTGCTGACAGATCAGGCACCTGGCCACAAACTCGGCCACATCTCTCTTCATGCCAGGCCACCAGAACTGCCTCCGCAAGTTCCGATACATCTTCGTCGCACCCGGGTGCACAGTGTACCTGCTCCCATGAGCCTCGCGTAACACCGCACGACGAACCTGCTCCTCCGCTGGGACGTACAGCCTGCCACGAAACCTCGCAGCACCGTCCTCGCCGAGCTCCACATCAGCCATCGCAAGAATCCGGGGCAACTCAGGGTCCGCATGCTGAGCCTCTGTCACCTGACGACGAATAGCAGGAGTGACAGTCAGACTCGCAAGCACTGCCAACCCTGGCTCCTGGGGAATCTTGAGCCTGAAAGATACTTCGGGCACCTGTTCCCAGAGCCTCCACTTCCTCAGCATCAAGGTACTGACCGCAACCTTCCTACTCAAGGCATCGGCGACGACATTCATCCTGCCCGGCTGATAAGACAGGGTGAAGTCATAGTCCTTCATGAACTCCATCCAACGCCTCTGTCTGAGGTTCAGATCTCTCTGCGAGAACACATACCTCAAACTCTGATGGTCAGTGAACACCTCGAACTTCTCACCGTACAGATAATGCCTCCAGATCTTCAGCGCGAAGATCACTGCCGCCAACTCAAGGTCATGGGTAGGGTAGTTCTCCTCATGGGGCTTTAGCTGCCGAGATGCATAAGCCACCACTCTACCATGCTGCATCAGAACAGCACCCAATCCGACGCCGGAAGCATCTGTACACACCACAAAACCTCCCGATCCAGAAGGCAAAACCAACACCGGAGCCGAGGTGAGCAATCTCTTCAGTTCCCTAAAGCTCTGCTCACACTCCTCGGACCAGACGAAAGGCACATCCTTCCGCGTGAGCCTCGTCATCGGGGTCGCAATGCGGGAAAAATCCTGGATAAACCGGCGATAATAACCCGCAAGCCCCAAGAAACTCCGGATCTCCGTCACCGACCTCGGCCTCGGCCATTGCATCACAGCCTCGACCTTGGCGGGATCCACGGAAATGCCATCACCAGAAATCACGTGCCCCAGAAAGTGCACCTCACTGAGCCAAAACTCGCACTTGCTGAGCTTCGCATACAACTGGTGATCTCGCAACGTCTGCAGCACCACACCCAAATGGTACGCATGCTCCTCAGCAGACCGCGAATAAACAAGGATGTCATCCACGAAAATGACCACGAACTGGTCCAAATACGGTGGAACACCCTCTGCATCAAGTCCATGAAGGCTGCTGGGGCATTGGTGAGCCCAAACGGCATCACCAGAAACTCATAATGCCCGTACCTCGTACTGAACGCAGTCTTCTCCACATCGGACTCGCGAATTCTCAGCTGATAGTAACCGGACCGCAAATCAATCCGCGAGAACACTCGCGCAGACTGCAGCTGGTCGAACAAATCATCAATCCGCGGCAATGGATACTTGTTCTTAATGGTCACTTCATTCAGCTGCCGATAGTCAATGCACAACCGCAGACTACCGTCCTTCTTCTTCACAAACAACACGGGCGCACCCCAAGGGGAAAAGCTCGGACGAATGTACCCCTTGGCCAACAGTTCCTGCAACTGCGCCCTCAACTCCCTCAACTCCGCGGGGGCCATACGGTAGGGAGCCTTCGCCAAAGGTCCCGTACCAGGTACAACCTCGATCACGAAATCGATCTCCCGCTGGGGAGGTAATCCAGGCAACTCCTCAGGAAAAACATCGGGAAACTCGCACACCACCGCAATGTCCTCGACATTCGGCTCCATCCGGTCAGACACAACCACAGACGCGAGAAAACCCTGACAACCTGAATCAAGCAATCGACGGGCTCGAATAGCAGAGATAAGAAATCGAGAAGAGGCGGAACGGATACCTTGGAAATAGAAGGTCCTCTTGCTCGGATGTTGGAAGTAGACCCTCTTCATCCCACAATCCACCACCGCTCCATGAGTCTCGAGCCAATCCATGCCTAGAATCACGTCGTAATCCCGAAGCTGCAACGCATACAACCTGCCTGGCATACTCCGCCCATCGATCCACACCGGAACCTGGTCGAAGCAATACGGAGTGACCATAAAGTCACCCGAAGGCAACTCCACAGCCAAATCACAGGACAACTGGGTCACCGGCTCCTCGACGCTCGACGCGAAATCCTCCGAAATGAACGAATGAGACGCGCCAGAATCAAATAAAACCCGAGCCGCACAACCCAAAATCTGAACGGTACCTTCCACGAGCTGCGACGCTACTGCCTCTGCCCTGGTCAAGTGCGTGATCTGGCCACGAGCTCTCTGCCTGCCTCCCACACTAGCTGACCTGGGTAGCGGCGGATACTGTCCCTGCTGCTGCTGCTGCTGGGAAACCTGCTGCTGCGGCGGCCTCTGAGGACAGTCACGCGCCATGTGCCCTGGCTGGTCACACCGAAAACAGATGATCGGCGCCGTGCACTGCCTGCCTGGGTGGGTCCCACTACACCGTGGACAAGGTCCTCGCGATCCACCCACCGATCCCTGTCGCTGCAAAGGAAACGGCTGCTGCACACTGCCCGATGAAGCCTGCCCCTGATCCTGGACTTCTTCTTGCCGAACCCCTTCTTGAAGAACTTTTTGACCTTCGTGCCAAAGGACGCAGATCCTGTCACCGAAGCTGCCGATGCCGGTACTCCTGAACCACCCGACGCAGACTGAAAGAAACCCTGCTGCTGAGTAGCCGACTGCTGGCTGCGACCTGACACAGACTGCCCCTGGCTGATCGGTCCTCGAGTCCTCTGCATATCCATCTCCAAGGAAATCGCAACACGAGACGCCGTCTCGAGATCAGTGGCCCCATTCGCGATCAGATGGTGCCTCAGCTCCAGCCTCAAGCCCTGCACAAACTGCGTCGTCCTCACCCTCTCATGCTCCATGATATGAGGTGCGTACCGACCCAGCTCGACAAATCGGGCCCTGTACTGCAACACGGACATGTCACCCTGCACCAGCTCCAGAAACTCCCGCATCCGCTGCGTAGCAACAACATCTGGACAGTACGTACGCTCGAAAGCACTGACAAAGTCATCCCACTCGATCTGCTCAAGCGGACGAAGCTGAAAGGACGTCTTCCACTCGGAAGACCACCACCTCCGAGCCGTACCCTGCAACTGGTTGTAGGCCAACACCACTCTGTCCTCGACAGCACTCTTCGCAGAACTGAACACCCGCTCCATCTCATCAAGCCAATCACGAGCCGCATCAGGGTCTGCCTGGCCGCTAAAGTAAGGTGGATGGAACTGCATGAAATCCCTCACTGCTCGGCCTGGCCCACCCCTGACTGACGAGCCCTCACCGGCCTCTCCGCCGAACTGCTGAGCCATGAGATGGTACATGCCACGGAGAAAACCCTCGGCCCCCGGAGCCCTCGCAGCATCCGCGGCCTCGGTAGCTCCCGGAACTCTGCTATGCTCCTCCTGGTCCCTCTGGACCCCCTGCTGGATCTCCTGACCTCCAGCCGACTGCCCCTGCTGAGAGCGAGAACTCCTCCTCGGCGCCATCCTCGCTCCTGAAGCACAAGACAGAAAACACAGAAACGGAAGGTCAGAATAAAACACGCGGTGCCCAATGCCAGCGTCACATGTACATCATCGTTGTGGACTAGTGGACCAATACAATTACCTATGATTCTCATGTAATTCCACAACCGCGCTCTGATACCAGCTGTAACGACCCGAGAATCCGATTACCGGGAAGGCCCGATAACCCGAGACTCGCACCGCCACCCACGAGCCCGAAGACTCGGAAGGGTTAAAAGGATGGTGTGGAAACTACACAAGCATCACAAATAATTGCAGAAATTAAACAGTTATGATATTAAGCAGGAAATGAATTAACATTTTACATGGTCCACAATAAAATAACAACAACAGCAACAGTAGTCCACGACTAGTACAGTGACAAGAAAGAAAAGTACAGCTACACGGGGCATCCCCCGGCTCTGACCTCTGGCACTACCTCTGGGCACCCGCACCACGCTTCCGCTGCGCTCCTGACACGCTCCCCGAAGGTGGCGCCTCACCTGAAACACGGTGAAAACACGCAGGGAATGAGTCTCGGAACAAGACTCAGTAGGGATCACTCGAACCCTACCTCGAAAACGAGAAACCACTACCCTAGCGGTAGGAAGGTACCTCGGAAAGGAAAGCCCTGTACTCTACAGAACTAGACCCTAACGGCACGCAAACCGACACACGTGCCACGGTACGAGAAGACCGAAACTCAACGGTCGAACCGTCAAAACCCGAAGGTCGGAAACACACGACTGACAGTCTGACACTCCGTACTCGACAGGAGTACCACCCACTAGAAGCACAGCCGGTAGCGTCCCCTGACGTCTTACACCGCACCGCAGGTGAACCGCCTGACATGGTAGGTCCTACCCGAGGCGCAAACACCGTACAAGTAACCACAACAAGTGACTAGCTGGGGTCACGCCCGTCGACGTGGGTCCAACCGCCCCCAACCACGTGTGCACACACAGACCGCGCGTCCCTGGTCTGGCCCTCTGACCGGTTTTCCCCTCAGCCGGACTCTGGCTGCAAGACGTGGGGCCCAACGGTAACCGGTCCACAAACCGTCTCTAAAGGTCAGCCCGTACACCACTCCCTGGTGCGACTAGCACACGCGTACTAGTAGGCTACGACTAGTGGAGGGTCACTGAAGGAGTAGACTCTCAAGTTACGGAAAACAACGCCCAAGCCCGACAACGTGTGGGAATCACCCCACGCACTAGTCCCGTCGCACGGAGACCACGGTCGGAGAAAAGCGAGGTTGCCACCCTCATGGGGCAACACAGGAAGTGGCGGTCCGACCCTGGACCGTCACAGCCAAATGGCGGTCCACTCTAGGGCCGTCACTTACAAATGGCGGTCTAAGGCAGACCGTCACACGGCCAGAGGGGTAGGGGAAGTGACGCGCCTGCTCAAGTGCGTCGCTTGAAAGTAACGCGCCTGAGACAGGCCGTCACACGGCGCCCCACACCCTCCAAAACCACAGGGAAAGTAACGCGCTTACCCTGGCGCGTCGCTTGCAAGCAACGCGTCGGGCTCAGTGCGTTACTCGCATGTGACGCGCCTAGACCAGCGCGTCGCATGGCCCTCACGCTCGGGATGGAAAGGGAAGTGACGCGCCTGCCCCAGCGCGTCGCTTGTAAGTAACGCGCTGGGCCCAGTGCGTCGCTTGGCCCATCCACATGGGGGACAACAGGAAGTAACGCTCCTGCCCCAGTGCGTTACACGCATGTAACGCGCCTATCTCGGTGCGTTACATGGCCTGACCCCCAACGGTCAAAACCAACGGTCGAAACGCATGTGACGGCCCAGCCCAGGGGCGTCACTAGCAAACGGCGGCCAGTCGCAGGACCGTTACAGCCCTCGACCCCAAAGGCCAACACCCAGGGAAGTAACGCACCCCTCTAGGGGCGTTACAAGCATGTGACGGTCACTGGAGTGACCGTCGCTTGCCCCAGAGCACGCTACGGCGGGAAAACCCCAAAAACACCAACCACGCCCCCGTACCTCCACCGGAGAGGGGGAAAACAAGGGGGAAGACCCCTGGGGACCCCTAGCATGCATCTAAGCCACCAAAACATAGAATCATGGGCTAAAACCATAGATCGGGCGGCTCACCCCAAAACATGGAAAAACCCCAAAAACGCCCAAACATGCCTCTCTCGGCCTCCCCGCGGCCTACAAACCACGGAAAAGAACGGCGAAGAGCTAGGGAACGTCACCCTACCTCAATGGAGCGAATGCTCCGCCGGATCGTCCACGAATCGCGAAGAACGCTTGAAAACCCTCGTTCTTCCTTAAGCTTCCCACGCTCGCCGCACGCCCCCACGACCGCCTCGCCGCCGCCCACGTCACCGCGCCGTCGCCCCGCCGCCGTCTGCAGCCGGAGGGGAGCTCGCCGTGGCCAACCGGGAGGAAGAGAGGGAGAGGGAGGGAGACACGGTGGAGGAGGAAGGAGGAAGAAGAAGAGAGGAAGAAGAAGATGGTGGGGGAGAGAGAAAAGAAAAAGGGTTTTATAGAAAAACCCGGAAAATCCGTAAAATTCCAAAAATTAGGAAATCACACCCCCGCGATCCTCGGAACGCACCGATCGCAACGGTACCACTCGTGTCCGTGTGAACAGCCCGGTTCACCCGCAACGAGCGTCCGAAGAGAAAAGCCGAAACACACACCGGGAATCGGAAAACACACGCGGAAAAAGCCGCGGAACGCCTCCGGGCCTCCGAAACGACTCCGGATCGCGCCGATCCGAACACGAAAGATGTCCGAAACGAAATTTCGGACACAACGGAGCCGGACACTCCGAAAACTAGATCCGGGACCCATGAAGGAGGATCCGAAAGGTCCGGGATATTACAATCTGTATATACCACAAATCCTCCTGACCCATAAGGTAAAGTAAGTACTGGGGCCGTAGTTAACCTTGTTTTTAATTCTTGAAAACTCATTTCACATTCATCTGACCATTCAAAAGGAACTCTTTTTCTAGTTAATTTGGTCATGAGAGCTACAATATAAGAAAAACCTTCAATAAACCTGCGATAGTAACCTGTTAGACCCAAAAAGTTCCTAATCTCACTGGCATTCTGCGGCATTTCCCAATGCAAAACTGCCTCAACATTAGCTGGATCAACAGACACTCTATCTCCAGAAATGATATGCCCTAGAAATTGAATCTGGTCAAACCAAAATTCACATTTACTGAACTTCATACAGAGTTGATGTTTCCTTAAAGTTTCCAACACAATCCTCAAATGTTCTCGATGAGTTTCAACAGTAGGAGAATAGATCAACACATCATCAATAAACACTGCTACAAATGTATCCAGATATGGTTGGAAAACTCTGTTCATCAAATCCATAAATACTGCTGATGCATTAATTAACCCAAATGGCATAACCAGGAATTCATAATGCCCACATCGTGTTCGAAAAGTAGTTTTTGAGATATCTTTTTCCTTTATCCTTAGTTGGTGGTATCCAGATCTAAGGTCAATATTTGAAAACATTGTCGCAGCTCGCAGCTGATTAAATAAATCATCAATTCTGGACAGAGGGTACTTATTCTTAATGGTCACTTGATTCAACTTCCTATAGTCAATGCATAATCTAAGCGACCCATCTTTCTTTCTAACAAACAGAACATGTGCACCCCAAGGGGATACACTTGGTCGAATAAACCCCTTATCTAGCAGTTCTTACAATTGTTTCTTCAAACCTCTAACAAATTTCTTCACTCTTCTCAGCTCATCAGAACAAATATGAGGGGCATACTTTTCCAATTCAGTAAACTTTACTTCATAGTCGACAACTGACATACCTCTTTGAGACAGATTTAAAAATTTTACTTCTTTCTTGTCCTTCACATGCTGAGGGAGAAATTTTACATGGAAGACATCAAGAAATTCGCTCCAGCCATTCTCAATTTCTCTATCTCTGAAAGTGATTCTAAGTGCAGACCTCCACCATTCATCCGCACGGTCCTTCAGTATAAATGTAGCTAATATCATCTTATCCTGCTATGCACATCTAATGGCTGTGAAAATCTTTTCAACTTCCCTTACCTAAGTTTCCACAATCTCCGGCTGACTCTTCCCCTTAAAAGAAGGAGGACTCATGTTTTTGAATTTCTCCATCAAGGTAGCACTTGCTGCCCTATGTGGTTATTCTTGCATACGGGTTTGTAATTGGGCTTATATCATTGCCTGAGTTTGAGCCTGTAACTGTGTAGTCTGCACTAACCTTTGAAAAGTTTGTGTGAACCCACCTAAGTCTGACACATCCTGAGTAGACAACACACCCTGCCCACCGGAAGCAAGCTCGCCATGTATTGTTTCTCCAACAACCCCTTGTGGTGTGCCATTTGAGGGTGCAGACTCCTCAGGAGAAGTATTTACCTCAACTCTATCAGTCCCTGCCATATCCTGCAAGGGAGAACTGACCTGAATTAGTATGATTCTAGGTTGGTTTGATATCAAATTCTAAAATAAATTCTTGAGATCTCGTAGTATGGTATATAAATCAAATGGCTGCAAATAATTCCAAGCCTCACAACTTTACTCTGATACCAACACATGTGGCGCCCCCTTCCCGCGATCCCATATCGTGTCCGGGGACGTCACGGCGGATAGACGGACTGTTGTGCGCCGAGATATTTGTAAGGCGCTAAAGGTCAAACCATCACATATTCCAATAGCACAACCATAACATTTCTATAAGATAAACACACATAATTTACACCGTATATTATTTTCTACATATCTTTATCCAAACGTCATATTTACATTCATTATATAGAAGAAAACTAAACCTACTTATTTTATGCAGCGGAAATCAAATATTACACCTCAGATCACCCTCCGACCTACTGTCCGTCGGAGTCAGGGTGCACGCTTGTCAATTTTTTGAAATAGTTAGGTAACAGAAATGAGTCTAAAGACTCATCAGACATTAAAACTAATCACATGTTTATCATATAACAACCTGTGCAAAATCCATGATATATGTATAGTTAATCACAATTTCATTGGATTGTATATATATACTGTGAATGCGAAAGAAATATAATAGAACATAACGATTTTCATATTCATAAGAAAATGCATATAACAAATTTGATCTGACTTATAAATGACATGGTACATATCTTAGCTAATTCAGAGATTATACAGATAAATTTATTTTCAGATCATATCAGAGTCATATATCAAATCTGAACTTCATATTAGGGCATGCCTGTTTACAGAGTCACATAATACATTAGTTATTTATCACATATTGGATAAGCACATATTGGACAGGCATCCTGTCAGCCTTGATCAACCACGTCATATTGGATAAGCAGTTGAAAATACATACCCAGGCATCCATACGTCGTCTTAAAGACAAATGGTTTAGATGCTGGCGCCTGTCGGCCTTGATCAACCACGCAGGATCGGAAGTTAATACTCCACCATTCCCCATATAATGTTCTTATTCTGGATTCTGGATTTTTCAGAAGTTCGTTTGTCCTCAGAAATGGGTCTAATCCCGTAGCATACGCTAATACGGTTTGTCGCCCCACACATCTTTAAAGTGACACAGTCCATATGCTTAATTATTATTATTTATATTTTTCTTCTTATTACATAGTCATATTTGATACGTAAAACTTGTCATTAAAATTGCTAAAATAACTGATTGTCATCGAGTCATATTTTAATATCATAGGACAGTGGGCCAAATTTATTAACTAAATAAATCATCATTATGTAACTATATAAAATTAAACTTCTAATTATTAAAGTAAAATTGACGTAATAGTAACTAAATAAATAGCAGATTTTAAGCATAAATGATTGGGTCAAATATGTTAAATAAATAACTGATTTAAGTAGAAATAATTATATCTCAAATAAAGTTAAATTAAAGAAATATATATATCAAATAACACGTAGTTGGTTCATCATGTGTCTACCTTTAGGGTGGACTCTCTAAATTAAATTTAATATTTCACTCGAGCTTTCGTAATAATCTTTATGTACGTAGGAAAAGATAATTTTCCTGCTCCAAAAATAATTTTTATCTTATTATATCTTCTCCAAATAATAAAATTTTAACAACCCGCAACTTACTCGTAATGGCAAATTCCTACGTAAAGATGGACGAAATGCTCCGGATAAACTCCAAATTCTCCGTCTAAATTTTTGTCAAATATTTTTTTTATTTTGATTCTATCTTATCTTTTCCGTTTATTTATGAGAGAGAGTGAGAAGAGAGATGAGAGAGAAAGATTTAGGAGAGCGATTAAAGAAAAAAATGAGAAAAAGAAAGGGAGAGGTGAGAGAACGTGAGAGAGAGAGAGATGAAAAGAATAAAAAAAATGAGAGAGGGAGGGGAGTTAGAGAACATGAGTGAAAGAAAGGGAGAGAGAGAGATGAGAGGTACAAAAATATAAGGGGGGGATGAGAGAGTGCGTGTGTGAGAGAGGGAGAGAGAGAGAGAGAGGGAGATGAGAGAAGAGAGAATAAAGAGGTGGAGGGAGCTACGTGGTGGAGGGGGGGAGAGGAGTGAGGACATGGGGAAAAGAGGTGGGGGTATTTATAATGGGGGAGGAGAGGACGGGGGAGTGGATAAGAAGAAGGAGAAGAAGAATAGGATGAGGATGAGGAGAGGATAAGATGGCGGGGGGTAGGAAACGTGGGGGGGGGGGGTATTTTTTATTTGTATTTTTTTTGAATGTCTATCGGGTAAGGACGGAGGAGGATAAGGGAGGGGGTGACTTTTTCATAAAAATCATTAAAAATTCAGCAATAATAATATATCAAAGTATTAGTTTATTTTATCTTATTTTTAACTTACCAGATGTCAAA
Organism: Amorphophallus konjac; assembly: GCA_022559845.1. NCBI lineage: Eukaryota > Viridiplantae > Streptophyta > Magnoliopsida > Alismatales > Araceae > Amorphophallus > Amorphophallus konjac. Next base: position 81,392,092 of record CM040121.1, on the reverse strand, counting down.
ATTTAAAAATGTGTTTAACATAAAATTTGTAGATTTTTGAATTCTCTTTTCAATGAGTCGAATTAATACTGACCATATTCTGACATTCTTATGAAAAGTTACACATTATTAAAGTGAGATATCTATTTAATTTACTTAATAAAGTTCATTAAACTCATATTCACTATACCGTTCAAGGTACTGGGCTTTGATTAAGACTTAAAATTTATATTAACTCCAAATATAAAATATTTAATTATTTTTAGATTTCGGACAGATTCGGAAGTTACACACTCAGACTTCGAAGTTTATAAAAATTAGGGCTACAGTTGAATTTTTATAGGGGACCAAGGCCCCTTACAAAATTGACCCTATAAAAATTAAAATTACGTAAATACCTAAATACCTTAGAAGAGGCCGAAACCTGAGAGGCCCATTAGACTCCAAACCTAATAGAAAAATAAAGTCCAAGAAATGATAACATACCTTTTTCCTTTTCTTTTTTACTCCAAACTAGACTCAATTAAAATAAAAATACAAAATAAAAATAAAAATGACTCGATACGTTTATTAACATCCGCATAAATATCGCCAACGTATGACATGCCAATCAAGTTCACTGTCTGATGTCACGACTCTCGCTCGGCATCCATCACGAGTCCCGCTTCGCGTCATTTTAACATGCTCACTAGAGTGTTTCTCGATCCCACATATACTTGTCGGGTTTGTCATAGCTAATGTTACATAATGGCTTGCTCAGAAGCTAGGATTCCAACATTATCAAACACGCATTGGGCGCCAATGTAATTCATTTTGTGTTTTTTTATCTTTTTTTGGGTCTATTTCCACACGTTTCGTATGCAATGTCCCCACAAATCTGTTGGAGGAGATCAGAAAACTGTAAAATTCTTTATGACATTTGATTATCTGTAGTCAATCACCGTTTAAATGTAATAAATGATTTTTTTCCCGTACAATCTGCAGTGGGTCTTCCAAATCTGACATTGCAATTGTGTTTGGAAGGCTACGAATTGATTTTGCCCCCACAATCGGTCTTGTGAAATATTTCCCGTGTAGATTTATTACTTTACGATGCTTAGTTAATTTTGTGTTTAACTTGTGCTTAGATATATTTTAAAAAAAAAACATAAAAATGACAATTGTGTTACTCCTGCTCTCTGTCTAACATTTTCTAGTGAGAGAATCTCTGGTTCGTCCTCTCCCACCTTCTTCTCTCTGTTTGATCGGTGAACTCCCCTCCTTGCCGACCATGGCTGGCGTGGTGGGGGAGGTCCAGAATCCCCCAGAAAGTGCAGAAGCTGTCCTCCCGGACTCAGCTACAGCAATGCCTCGGAAGACTTTTGCACAGATGCTGATGGAAGATTGTCGCCGGCCTCGCCCTCACATTCAAGTGAAGTCTCCGGCGTTCACGGATCAGGGTGAGCCTGCCGTGTTTTTCTCACAAGAAGAAGTGCAGGCCTCTTGTTCGCATCTTCAGAATGCGATTATTGCAAAATGCTCATACGGTCGTCCATCCATTCCAGAGATCAAGCTCTGCCACTCGCAGCGTCTCCAGTTAACTTCAGAGTTTATTATAAGCAGATTGAATGCCAGACATATCCTTGTTAGATTAGGAAGTGAAGCGGATTTCCTAAGAGTGCTATTACAGAAAAGCCTATGTGTCAAAGGATTTCTGTTCAGGTTCTTCAGATGGACTCATGATTTTAACTACGATGCTGATCCATCGACAATTCATGTCTGGATAGGCTTCCCTTCTCTTCCTGTCAATTTCTTCCATGAAGACATGCTTCGATCCACAGCAGGTAACATAGGTCCTGTGCTGCGGATACATGATGCGACAGCACCAATGACAAATACAACTGAAGCTTTAGTCTGTGTAGAGATGAATCTTGATCTGCAGAGGAAGGACCGAATATGGATTGGAATAGACAATGGAGGTTTCTGGCAACCAATTAATTATCATAAAGTGCCGTAAATGTGTTCCTATTGTCACAAGCTTGGGCACCTAGAAAGAGACTGTAAAAAGAAACATGGAAAGAATGCTGCACGGAAGCCGTCGGTGGGAATTATAGCTTTCCCAGGTATCAAGAAAAATTCTTGACAGGAATATAAGCCTATATCGGCTGAAACAAGTAGTAAAAGGATCGATGCTGAAGGAAACAGATTTTCAGTGTTAGGCCAAGCTTCGGAGGATCTAAAATATGATGAAGAGAGTAATCAAGTCAAGCAAGATTCCAATGTCAATTCAATACTTGAGGATGCTATTAGCCATCATCCAGTTGTATCTTCATCTAAATCTTTGGAGATATCAAACAACATTGATCCCTCACAAGATGCTTGTAAAAATGGCTTAGTTAAAAAGCCTAGCAGAACTGTATGCCGGATAGAGGAGGTCTCAACTATAGAGGAGCTACCTTCAATCCATTATAATAAAGAGGCCTCTCAGACTAGAATCTCCACTCAACAACAACCTTCTATTCACTCTGACCAGAAGATCATTACTATTAGCAACTCGAAGGTTATCTCTAAACTATCGGCCAATGAAAACTCCAGGATGTGTGGTCAGGTAAATAACAACACTAATTCTCTTCTTCTCCATACAAAGCCAAATGAAGTCTCAGTAATGCCCGGGGTGCTATTTAGTGATGCTCGGCTTACAAGGGCTAAAGCCAAGAGAATGGATGTTCACTCTTTTTCTTCTTATGGTCATGTTTAACTCAGCATTAATCTGGAATGTCAGAGGAATAGGTAATAAAGCCACTGTCAGAAGTTTGGCCCAACACATACAATCAAATAATATCTATTTAGCAGCTATCTCTGAACCTCGGATTGATTTGAGCAGAGCCCAGAGTGTGGCTCGGAGAATTAGAATGCAAACTCCTATTGGTAATAATGGTGATGCATCTAAGGTATGGATTTTTAATAAGCCTCATATCTGTCTTGAGATAATAGAGGCACATCCACAATATTTGACTGTGGTCATTAAGGAAAATAATAATGCTGTTGTGCTTTTCACAGCAATTTATGCCTCCTGCAGTGTCAGTGAGCGCATGGTTATGTTTGAGTCTCTTTATGGAATTCAGTCAAAATGTTAACACTCCTTGGGTAATAGGAGGTAATTTCAATTGTATTGTCTCCCATGAAGAAAAAAGTGGTGGGTCCTTATCTTCAATGAATGCCATGACAGACTTTCAAGGCTTTATAACATCAACTGGACTTGTAGATGCTAGATTCTTTGGCTCCAACTATACATGGACTAATAACCAAACTGGGACATCTCATATAAGAGCCCGTTTGGACAGGGTCTTGTATAACTCACTTTGGGCTCAATCAACTCATCTTCTGTCAGGTAGACACTTAATTCGAGGGCTCTCAGATCATGCCCCACAGCTACTATCCTTGAAGCATACACCACCTTCTCCAGGGAGATTTATGTACCAACATATGTGGCATATGTATGAGGATTTCTTGAACTTTGTAAGAGTTCAATGGAGCAAATATATACAGACTGATAGTCACCCATTTCTGATCTTACAGCAAAAGCTTAAATGTTTGAAGACTGATTTTAAAAAGTGGAACAAGGAAACATTTGGTAATATTTTTCAGGCTAAGAGCCAGACTGAATCATTGATGGAATTAGCTCAATACCAATATGATGAAAATCCTTCGGTTGAAAACCGAATGAGACTCCATAAGGCTAATGCTGAACTACGCCTTCTTTTGTCTCGAGAAGAGATTTTCTGATTTCAAAAGGCTCGGGTGGAATGGATCTCCTGTGGAGACCGAAACACTAAATTTTTTCATCATTACACCAAGGTTAAGAGGCAAAGAAACTATATTCACAAATTGAAAATTGATGAACAGTGGGTGGATGATCAAGATATTCTAGCTGATGGTGCTGTGGAATATTTCAAAGTGCTTTTAACATCTGAACATCACATAATTGATGAGAGCCTATTTAATGTAATACCTCCTCTGATTAATGAAGACCATAATAGTTCTCTATGTTCAATCCCTTCAGCAGATGAAGTCAAGAATCCAATGCTTTCTTTGTCTGGAAATAGTTCACCAGGGCCGGATGGGTATACATGGGGTTTTTTCTCCCATTGCTGGGATATCATTAGAGAAGATGTAAGTCATGCTGTTCAAAACTTTTTCCAGGGATGCAGACTACCAAAGGGGGTTACCTCTACTGTTATTAGTCTCATTCCGAAGGTCAAAAGCCCTATATCATATGTAGACTTCAGACCCATCACTCTATGTAATTTCACATATAAGATAGTGTCAAAGATCATATGTGACAGATTAAGACCAATTCTTCCAATGATCATCTCTAAGGAGCAGAGTGGATTTGTAAGTGGAAGACACATAGCTGACAACTACCTTCTGGCCAAGGAGCTTTTGATGGAGCTAAATAGACCTGTGAGAGGTCACAATATGGTAATCCAACTTCATATGGCAAAAGCATATGATCGTATGGAGTGGGATTTTCTTTTCATGGCCCTAAGAAGGTTTGGTTTTTGCAATAGATTTATTTCATTGATTGCTCAGTTACTGGTAAACTGTTGGTTCTCTGTATCTTTCAATGGACAAATTCGTAGCTATTTCAAATCAACAAGAGGGATCAGACAAGGGGATCAACTAGCCCCAGCTTTGTTCATTATTGTTGAGGAGGTTTTAAGCAGAGGTCTGAATCACATATTTTCAGCAGGTCTCTGTAAATATTACCACCTTCATCGAGGGGTGTAGCCCATCTCACATATATAACTATATGCTGATGAGTCTTTGATTTTTATGAGTGGTGGAGTTTCATCTTTCAAACAACTCCTACTTTTCTTAGGAAGGTATGCATCATCCTCTGGGCAGTGTATAAATGCACAAAAAAGCCGCTTCATAGCTGCAAAGCAAATGCCACACAGAATCATCACTTGTATCAGTCAATTGTCAGGATATTGCCATAAAAATGGAAGTATAACATACCTGGGGATTCCTCTGTTTAAAGGAAGAATCAAGACAACACATTTTAAGTACCTGATTGATAAAGCTAATAACAAACTAGCAGGCTGGCAAGGTAAATTTCTATCTCAAGCTGGCAGAATGATAATCATTCAATCGGTACTGTCTGCTATTCCTATGTACACTGCAAATGCAACATCTATCCCATATACTACACTTAAGCACATTGGGAGAATTTGTTCCAATTTTTTTTGGCAAGGATTTGAAACTGAACACAGGAAGCATTGGGTATCCTGGGATAAAATTTGATGTCCTATCACTGAAGGAGGTCTGGGGATCAGAGGACTCCAAGATATACAATTATGCTTCTATGTCAAATTGATTTGGCATTCTATTCACAGCAAGTCCCTATGGGCTAGTTTTGTGAAAAGCAAATATTTGCATGATCAGCATATTCTTAACTGTAAAATCCCTTTTCCTGCTGGGATTAAAAAACTTGATTTTGAGAAGGCCTGGACCATATTCATGCAAGGATCCATGATGATTGTTCGTGATGGGGCTAACACTAATCTTTTCAAAGACAATTGGTACAAAGATAGACCCCTGACAGATTTCTTGTCTTTACAGAATCAAATGGAACTTGAAGATTATTCTGTTAAAGATGCATTGGCCAATCCCCAGCACCCTGTATGGGAGAATTTAGAAAACCAACAGCTGATGGAAGAAATCCAAAGATTTGATACATAAGCTGGGGAAGATATTCCTATATGGTCTCATTCTATATCTGGATTATTTAGTTTAAAATCAGCTTACAATGTTATTAAAGGGCATACTGTTAGATCCAACCCAAAGCTCAAGAAACTTTGGCATAATAAACTATCTCCGCGGGCTTCCTTATTCTGCTGGAAATTACTGAAACATGCAGTTCCAGTAGACAATCACATTCAACAAAGTGGAATCAATTTGGCTTCATCATATCCTATGACATAGAAGATGAAGAACATTTGTTTATAAAGAGTGATATATCTAGATTTTTATGGAGACGATTTGACCCTTTCTTTAGCAATACATTCTTGGAAGATGTCAGTATTCTCAGCAGGTTGGAAAATATTATAAACAGGACAGTGATCAGCAAACCAAAAAGCTTTATACGACTCATGTTAACTATAATGATTGTGCGGGAAACTTGGAAGTACAGATGTTCTGTCAGGTATGAAGGTAATCATACCAACTTTATGAGAATTGCTGACCATATCTCTGCAGAGATTTCTTGTTTTGTTGGGCAGATAAATTTCAAGCAAGGAGCAAGGTCAGATTATCAGAAAATGTTGCAAATCTTTAGTGTAACTATCACCTGTGTCCAATCAGTTTGCATCAAGGTCCGGTGGATAGCTCCTGCTGTAGGATTTTCATTAAATGTAGATGGTGCAAGTAAAGGGAACCCCGGTCTCTCCGGGGGAGGAGGCTGTTTCAGAGATCAACAAGGTCAGCTAATACTGGGTTTTGCATATTACTATGGCATTTGTTCTAACATGGTTGCCGAAGGTCGAGCATTATTGGATGGTCTCCGTTTGGCTCAATACCATAATATCAATATATCAGTCATATACTCGGATTCTCAAGCTCTAATAAGTTTGCTGACTTCCAAAAAAGATCCACCCTGGAGTTTTCTTCCTTGGTGGCAACAATTACTACAACTTCACTCTACATTTCAATGTCCCATTGTACATACATATAGAGAGGCTAATCAGCTAGCAGATGCACTTGCCAACCATGCAGTTTCAATTGGAAGCAATAAAGAGTTTTACTCTATTCGTGAGCTGCCACTATTTGCTAAGGGTTCTGCAATGGCAAATGCCAGTGGTTTACCCAATGTTAGAATGAGAAATGTATAGCCTTTTCTATTTTTATCTTTTGCTATACATGTACACTAGAGGCTTGCCTCCTCAGATGATGTAATTCCTTTTTTGATAAAAGCAATAAAATTAGCATTTAATGGTCGGTTGGTGGAGTGAGAACATTCCCTTCCTCTAGAATGGGGGTGCACTCTCCCTTCTTTCCCATTAGATGACTGGGTTGCAAAAAAAAAAAAAAAGCTAAACATTTACATAGTTCATAAAATTGTTTACATAGAGTTTGAATAAAAAATATTAGATTTACAAACTGAGGGGAATATTCATCAAGCCCTAGTGCGGCCCATTAACAACAGGCTCATTACGGCCTGGTACGGTCGAGCCCGTGATGCACCACCCACTAGCCTTTGACCCATTCAATGCGGCCCGGTTGAGGCTCAAGAAAACTCCACTAGCCTATAAGTGGAATTATTATGTGCATAGGATCCGGATGCCGCCGAACTCGCCAACAAATGAACATTGCCCCTGCCATCACAGGGCTTTTCTCGATGAGGATCAAGTCAGACCCAAGCCACCGAGATCCTTGCCACTAAGTCCCTCTTCTCGGAACGGACAAGTATGCAACAAGAAACCCCTACGATCAAGGAGGCATTACTCCACGATCTATGCCCTTTCCCATCCCGAGAGCGGCCAACACCATGGCAGCTCACATAAATAGGTCCCCAATCAGACCCCAAGTGGACACACATATACTCCTATAGACATACCCACTCAGAGACACTCTGCTCCAGCGCCACAGATAGAGAGAGAGAGAGAGAGAGGTTGCTCGTGCTAGCAAAGCTCTTTGCCAAGAAGGGGAGATTGGCTTCTCCACATAGCGGCATAAGGGATCTCTATTCGAGAAGTAGCGGTAGAGAGGCCCCTCAATGGTTCTTCTCCCCTGCCTCTTTGAGCACACTTCAAACCTTGAGACAACTCTCTCCCCCACTCAGGTTCCACTGGTTCACTCCCTCTGGTTCTCTTCTTCCTCCAGCTCTCTTTTCCTCTGCTCCTACACATCTTTGACTTAAGCATCGGAGGGTTATCCTCTGGGATCACTCCCAGGACTCATTCTGGCGTGATCTTCTAGCGATTACAAGTTTCCTTGGGTGGCCGGATACACTTCCCCAACAAACAAATCTCAAAGGTGTGGTACAAGAAAAAAGGGGAACACTTTTCAACCTCTATACTTTTTGACGCCGTTTGTGGGAATCGAGCAAGAAGTGATGGCACCCTGAGGAAGGTATTACAACACTAACAATCGCTAGGGGATTCAGGGTTCTCGGCGCGCCCCAAGTTCTTAGTAGGCGTAGTAAGAAGCATCCTCTTCTACTCTACCACCTCGTGGCGCGGCTCCACTCGATCTTGATGTGAAATAGTTAGCGGAGATACGTCGTCAAATCCAAACGTTGACGAAGGCATTCCAAGGCCTTCTCAATCGACAAGCGGAGTAGGATCGCGCTTCGACGAGGCTTCCTCAGAACGATAGCACGCCCACTGTAGCGGAGTCATGCCGAGAGCGCGAGCCTTCACTCCTCTCCGCCATGCATTCCCGATGCCTGCATAGCCGACACTCACGGCGTCCCGCCAGTCCCTTGCATTCCAATTCAGAGTTGTCCCCTGATATCACTCTCATGACTCCTTCTGATGTTATCTTCTAACGATTGTAGGTTTTCTCAAGTGGTTGACTACTCTTCTTCAACAAACAAATCTCAAAAATTTGATACGAGACAAAAGTGAAATACTTTTCATCCTCTACACAAATTATCATTAAACATGTACTAGCCTATTGGAAAGTTGGAGATTTTTTGGGTACTTAATTTCCACCATTTAACAATTGAGGTTGAGATGGGAGGGGCATGTAAGATAATTTAAGCAGATAACTCACCACTTATACCTAAATACGACCGAGGGTAAGTGGAATAATGAATGGGTTAACTTGCTTTACCAACGAGGAATAACCCATATACTATCATGAATTTTATATGGGACAGGAGGTAACCGGAGTTAACCCTACCCCAGAGCAGAGGTAGTATTAGTGGCAGGACAGCTGCCATGTGATTCTGAAATCTGAAGGGAACGTCGGTCCAGCTCAGCCGACAACCCCGAGTAAATAATAAGGAGTCGGATATGGGCGCCGTCTCAAGCTGTGTAGACTGATACGACTCCCATACTCCGTTCTTGTGGATTCCCAGATCTCCGCCATGGACGCTGTCGCCGACGAGGACCGGCTTCACATAGCCGTCTTCCCATGGCTCGCCTTCGGTCATATGGCCCCCTTCCTGGAGCTCTCCAAGGCCCTGGCCAGGAGGGGCCACCTCATCTCCTACCTCTCCACCCGCAGGAACATCCAGAGGCTGCCCAAGATCCCCACAGACCTGTCCCCGCTCGTCACCCTCGTGGAGCTGACCCTGCCGCCGACTGAGGGCCTACCGGAGGACGCCGAGTCCACCATGGACCTAGAGGTCGACAAGGTCCAGTACCTCAAGAAGGCCTTCGACGGCCTGGAGGCGCAGGTGGCCGAGTTCCTCGAGATGGCCTCCCCGCCCGTGGACTGGGTCGTGCACGACTTCGTCCAGCACTGGACGCCCCGCGCCGCCGCGAGGGCCGCCGTGCCGTGCGCTTTCTTCAGCGTCTACAGCCACTGGTTCAACGCCTTCGCCGGCCCACCGTGCGAGGCGGCCATCGACCAAGGACCCTTGACGACGCCGCGCCGGTGGACCTCCTTTGCCCCGTGGCTCGTGTTCCGCCAACACGAGGCCGCGAGGTTGGCCGCCGCGACGCAGCCCAACGCCTCCGGCATAACCGACAAACGCCGCTACATGTCCGCGGTCGAAGGCTGCAGGGTGTTCGCGCTGCGCGGCCCAGCAGCAGAGGAGCCCGAGCCAGGAGAAGCAGACTGGCTGGCCCTTATCCGGGAGCACTACGGCAAACCTGTGGTGTCAGTTGGCGGGCTCCTGTCGGCCCCTCCGGTGCAGGAGAGAAGGGTTGGAGGCGCGGTCAACTGGGGCGCACCGGAGCTCCTCCTGGAGGGGACGACGTCCTCTTCGGATGGCTGGGCAAACAGGCCGCAGGATCAGTCGTCTATGTGGCCTTGGGCAGCGAGGCCGAGCTGAGCCGGGATCTGATACACGAACTGGCGTTGGGACTGGAGCAGTCCGAGCTGCCATTCCTCTGGGCGCTGAGGAAGACACCGGGCTCCCCTGACGGCGTGGATCTGCTGCCGCCGGGTTTCCGTGACCGCACCGGCGGCCGCGGGATCGTGACCATGGAGTGGGTGCCCCAGATGAGAGTGCTCGCCCACCCGTCGGTGGGGGTGTTCCTCACCCACTCCGGCTGGAGCTCCGTCATCGAGGGCCTCACCATGGGGAGGCCACTCGCGCTGCTGCCGCTGTTCGCCGACCAGGGTCTCATCGCCCGGGCGATGGCGAAAAGGAAGGCGGGGGTGGAGATCCCGAGGGAGGAGGAGGACGGGGGATTCACCAGGGACGGGGTCGCCACGGCGCTGAGGCTGCTGATGGCCGGGGACCAGGCGGCGGCTTTCAGAGCCAACGCCCGGCGCGGTGGCGAGGTGTTTGGCGACACGGCTCGCAGTGACCGGTGTGTGGATGATCTCATCCGTTGCCTCAAGATCCGACGGTCGGAACCTCCGCCACCTATTGTGTAATGAATCACGAATGATGATGATGGCGCTTCTTAACGATGGTGGGGTGCCGCTCCATGCGCATCCCCGGCAAGTAATCTAATCTATCTATCTATCTATCTGTACTTCGTTGATTACTTGATTTGCTTTCCTCACTCTGCTCCTCCGTGCACTGTGTTTCTTTGTTTGATCGTAAATATTTTAAAATCTTACAACTATTTTATTTTTTAATATTTTCAAGTTATTTATTTGATTGTAAAAACCGCTGACTCATATGAATATAAATTAGATTTTTTACATATTAATCCCTATAAACATAGTGAATTTTCGATTAGTCCCTCTATTCTGAGTATTATCTTAAAGATCCTTACAATTATTAATATTTTATAAATAAGTCCACATAATTTATCTCCGTCTTAAAAAAAGAATATTCTGTTGAATATTCCGTCAATAGCATAGAAAAGACTAAAATACCCATCTCTCTCTCACACACATCCATGGACTAGGGAGGGGGAGGGGGGTCGGAGGGGGAGGGGGAGGTCGCAGGGGATGGGGGGAGGGCGGCCAGAGGATTGGGGAGGGGGGGTGCGGCCGGTGGGGAAGGGGGAGGTCACAGGGGATGGGGGGAGGGCGGCCGGAGGGGGAGGAGGGGGCCGGAGGACTGGGGAGGGGGAGGGGGGGACGGAGGTCGGATGGGGAGTGTCGACTCAAAGAGTCGACACCCACCCAGTTGCTTGTAGCCTGGCCCACAGTTTACGACAGGCTGACCATTCTTACAAAAAAAAGAGAGGAAACCAAAACAAAAAAAAATGATGCCAAAGGAAGAGTTGTCACGGCCTGTCCATGAAGTATCCATGCTCAAGAATTGGGATTCGGTCTGAACTAATACATGTAAGAAAAGTTGATGATCAGACTTGGTTTCTGAACTTGCTGAAAATCAAAATGGACAAAGCAAGAACTTGCTATCCTGCAGCAAGAACTTCATTCTAGACGTGTGAATGATTTGGTGGTTAAACACCTCCTACAATTTTAAGAACAGAAAATGAGAGACTTGGGGAAATATTATTGCGGGTTTCCAACAAAAACGCTGAACTGTTATATCCGGTCACTGCAAGAAATGCACAAGTTAATGTAATATATGATGACTAGGAGAGGACAGTCATTGATCTGTTTAATACATAGCCAATGCACGTATTAGTTAATTTGAAAACTAATTGGCGTCTATTGTCTTAGTCTTGAAGGTGAGGATTTGAGTGATAAATCAGATGATGCATTGGGGCCCTTTCTATTTCTACCAGTTCATAGATTTTCTGCTTGTTTAATGTCTTATGTAGTTCACTTTCAAACAAAATGTCTTCTGTAGTAATTTTGGTTCATTTCTGTTCCTCAAGAGGCCGAGAGGAGGAGGCCGGAGGGGGAGGGGATAGGTCACAGGAGAGGGGGGAGGGAGGCCAGAGGGGGAGGGGGGAGGGCGGCCGGCGGGGGAGGTCACAGGGGATGGGGGGAGGGCGGCCGGGGGCCGGAGGATTGGGGAGGGGAGGGAAGGGGAGGGGGAGGGGGGGAGGGAGGCCGGAGGGGGAGGTGGAGGGGGGAGGGTGGCCAAAGGGAGCCGGAGGGCTGGGGAGGGGGGAGGTTGTAGGGGAGGGGGGAGGCACCCCTCTCTCTATCTCTCTCTCACACTCTCACACTTAACCCAGGGGTAAGTTAGTATTTTCATTACTTTTAGTATAAGGTAACTATAGTTTAGTTAACTGAATGAATGGTAGGGACTTAAACATGTAACAACTAAGATTATAGGGACTATTAAAATAATACTCAGACTGGAGGGATTAATCGACAATTCACTAAGTTTATAGGGATTAATATGCAAAAAAACCCATATAAATTCTTTAATTTTGATTTACGGACCACATAAAATGACCTAAAACTGTGGCATCTACATGTAACATTCTCCAGATTAATAGGTTGTTTCGGAACATCTTTTTAATTATTTTCACTTAAAAATATGTTATGTCAATTTTTGACTTAAATATTTAAAATAAAAATTGATATTATTTGTTTAATAAAATAACATAATCTTTAAAATTTATGTAAATTTATTTGACATACATTTTTTATCCTTTGCTAAATTAATAAAGTGACAGGAATACTATCATTCATAAAATAGAGAAAAAAACTCGTATAATGAATTATAACGTAATGTCAACGAATTCATTAACATAACAGTAGTCAAGCTTTCCTTAGGATCACAAAACAAACGGCATACGTATCGAAGGAAGAATGAATATTGCTGCACTTGTACCTCTCCACGAATAGCATGAACACCCGGACAGCGAGACGGTTCCACAATCTGATCTCCAAAAGTGTTCAGTCTAGTACTCCGACGAACTCCTTGAGCTTTTTGGGCAGGTTCACCGCCTACCTAGAGTGCGTGATCCCCTCCAATGTGGTCGAAGACGGCGGAGTGCTCTAAGTCGTCCGAGAGGTTGAGGTCGCCCTCGGACGTGCTCGAGGCGGAGGCGATCAACATTGGAGAGGAGGAGGAGCTTGCGAAGGCAGAGGCTGGCGTCGAGAAGTATCTGCTGGATGGCAAGGGCTTCTTGTGGTGCAAGGAGGAGGGGCACACCTACGGATCGCCGAAAGAGGGGAGGGAGACGGAGAGCATACCTTAATAGAGAGGCTTCTCTCTCTGGAAAGTAGAGTCTGGAGGCGAGCTTACGTCTAGGTTGCAACGTCTAAGGGCGTTCTCAATATAAAAATTGTTGAGAAGTTATTTTCATTTAGGAAGAGATTTCAATGGGGTGAGATTTTTGCCTAAAAATTAAGCAATTAACCACCAAATGTGGTTGAGTGGGTTACATGTTCTTATTTTTAAATTTGAGAGAAAAATAATGAAAAAAAATAACCAAACACCCTATAAGAATTACAAAAATATAATTAAGGTGTAATTTGGAACGATGTGAAACTTCATAAAATGTCATAAAAGATGTTTTTATTATATTTAAAATGTCATAAATTATTGTACAACATTCTTAGGGATTTTTAACTCATGTGGCATATTTTTTAATCGATTTTAATTTTTACTTCAAAATCTCCATAAACCCAAATCGGTGATTTAAAATTCAGGACCTTTATCTTCCGGTGATTTCAAAGTTAGCATTTTAAGTTGTTTTATGATGCTAAGCTACTCCTAATTTTAAAATTAGTAATCCTAAAATTTAAAAAATTACATCGGCAAAACGAACAACATCTCAAGGGCAGATTCAGGTACTTATTTGAACGATGACATACTAACCGAGGAATAGGGCCCGTGACAATTCTTCATCATTATTGCATCGCCATTGATTAATTAAAATTGAATTTAAGAGAGTGCTTGAAATCCCTAAAAATTTTCATTCTTTTGTTTTTCTAACTAATTTTCTTAAGTTTTGTAGATATGAGAAAATATTAGTTAAAAATATATCTTTCATATGTCAAAAATATTTTCTATTTTTATCGATTTCTTTTCCCAACCTGCCTCTACAGATAACAGGTTAATATTTTCTACCTGCTCCCTATCTCTCCCACTATCTTTCTGTAATCTATACCCATTCCTCACTTTCTATGTTCTCTCCTCTCATGTGAAATTTCAAACTTGCGTCTTTATTTTCCATTCGTTTCTCAACAAAATTTGGAAACACATATTTTTTATCTCTGTTAAATCATTTTTCATGTTCTTCACTTTTCGACGAAATATTTTCTATGATATTTTATTTTCACAAAGTAATTGAGAATGTAAACACTCCTCTAAGAAAGTCCTATTCTATTGACTTGTTCCTCTTTATCAAGGCTACATTCCAGTTGACTTGAGCTAAGTACCACTTTATTTAAGTTCATTGGTTTATTATCAAACTAAACTCTTACGAGTTCTGAGTTGCTTGAATAGTAAACAAACCAAGCAATTTGTTCAAACTCAACTCATTTAATAATCAAGTCTAATTTGAACTTTATGAACACTAAGTAATCTTAAGTTATTTAATCATTGCTAACATAAATTAATAAATGAATAAAAATGAATAAAATGGTGTTGAACTATAAACAAGCTACTAAATGATCATGACCATGTTATTAAAGAAATATCATCTAATTTTGTACGACATCGTAAAATAATTTTGAACATTCCAAAGTTATATAAAATGTCACTTTACTGACGGTAAAAGATCAGATTTACTTTTAAAGAAAAGATCAAGTACAAGTGGTACGCACGTGTAGAGATCGAAATATGGTATCTCGAATTGCACATTATATCTCTGACATTTATTTGATGGGAAAAAAGGAAGTCGCCCAAGAGAAAAATATGCACATAGAGCAACTGCATCAGAAGGTACTCAAGAGAGATCTCAGGGGATAACCCTCTGATGTTTATGTTAGGCGGACGCTCGGATAAGGCGGAAGCACTTGGATAAGGGACGAAGCGCTCGGATAAGAAACAAAGTGCTCGGATAGACATGAAAAATATATTGCATGGAGGCAGATTGAGTGCTCGGAAGGTTTGACAGAGCAAGGGAGACGAGTAGAGTGTAAGTTTAGTAGAGTGTGAGGGACGTATCCCCGTGGCCATCTGGCTAGAGTCTTTTTTATAGAGCCCTCCTTGAGTTTGTCCCATTCTCTTCACCTCCTGACTTAGTGGAGTTGTGGTTGCCCTGATCGTGGGGTCATATGCTATCCGTCCACTCGCCTTACAGGAGCTGAGAGGGCGGGGTCGCCCTGGTCTCTCGCCCTATAGATAATGTGGGGACGTGGATGTCCTCATCATGACGGCATCCCATCGGCCATGGGGAAGCAGGAGTGGATGGCAACAAGCGCCTCCCTTGGGATACTCCTGCTCCTTTGCAATTGTTGATGGCGATCCGTCTCCCCTGTGATGATCTAATCTTGATCGTTGAAGTTGAAGCATTACAACCTCCTTCCATCTTTTAAATAGACGTGGGAAGTGGTCACAGAGGCACTCCTTCGTCTTCTCCGATGTTGGCCTCTGTTGTTCTTCCTTCGCTGCCTTCTTGCTTTCCGTTGAGCTCCCTCTCCTTTAGGGCTCCACCATGCCCTGTAGAAAGCTTTTTCTTTCCCAAATGCTTAGGAGTCTGCCTCTAGTAGTTCGGAGGTGACCCTGGGAGGTCTAGCGTGTGACCCGAGCACTTCGGGAGCTACTTCTCATGCTCCGCCTCCTCCCATCACCCGGATCACATACTGCGTCATCACGAGCTTGAGGGAGGCCTTTCAAATCCTCGACAACTATGACATCATTTTTCCCACT
Source organism: Amorphophallus konjac (assembly GCA_022559845.1). Taxonomy (NCBI): domain Eukaryota; kingdom Viridiplantae; phylum Streptophyta; class Magnoliopsida; order Alismatales; family Araceae; genus Amorphophallus; species Amorphophallus konjac. The sequence goes on along the minus strand of CM040121.1, from coordinate 81,376,308 downwards.
ATAGAGGAGTTCTTAGGGGTGTATTATCCTCGAGGAATTAGTATCTCTATTGATGCATTTAGTGCTGGCTTTCACCTTCCTATCCCAGTCTTCTTCGAGCACCTCTTACACTTCTATGAAATCGAACCGAGGCATCTAGCACCCAATTCTTAGAGGATCCTCTGTGCCTTCGTCTACTATTGTGACCTGGTCTGCGTCAGTCCCTCTGTTTGGATCTTCTGTTCTCTCTTCTACCTCCAACGATGTCCTGGTTCTGGCAACAACGAAAACTGTTTCAGAGCTCGTAACGAGAAGTAGTTCCTCCACTTCTCTCTTGTTGTTTCAAATGTGAAGCACTGGAAGAAGCGTTCTGTCATCATCGTAAAAGTAGGTGGAAAAGGGAGGTCCAGTGACTGGGGTTTCTCCTCAACCTGCCAACTTTCAATAATAGACTCGGCGCCATCATTCCCCCCGGGGACATGGCTACCATCAAGGACATCATTCGCCAGAGGATAAGCAACGTCAATCAGAAGTTGACCCTAACCCTGTGAGGCCCGTGCCGTAGTGGATCCTTGGTGGTTTGGACCTAGAACTTATTCCGAAATTTTTGGCTATTTTCCTAGATTTTTAGGAATTTTTCCGTCATTTTTCCAGATTTAATTGGATTTAATTGAGATTTGATGGGAATATTAAGGTTTATATATATATATTAATATATATATATATTAATATATATATATATATATATATATATATATATATATATATATTAACCTTTTGTTTTTTTTCCCATTTCCCCTCACCCTCTCTCTCTTCCCCTCGTCGATCTCACGCTCTCTCCCTCTCTCGTTCGATCACACCCCCCCCCCTTCATAGGGATTTCAGGTGTTTCGGCGTCGGGTCGAGGCGGGGAGCACGCCGGTGGATTCCTCGCGTCGAGAGAAACGCGTTGACGCCCACCTTGACATGGTTCGTGGCGCGTGGGAGCGAGACGGGGCAAGAAGGTCCGGTGGTGCCCTTACCTTGCATACGGCCCAATCGGCCGTTTCGGCTTGAACGAGGTAGGGGATGGAATCTCGATCTTGCTAGGTTCATTTCCTATTTGTTTGCTTGATTAAGCTCATGTGGCATGCATAATGGTTATTTTCCATTTTTGGGGTTTTAAGCTTTGTTCTTCATGTTTAATCCATTGTGGGCATTGCATGTGGTTATTTTTGTTGGTATTATGTTGTTTAGGACGTGTGGTTTGGTAGGAAACAAGTTGTTTCGTCGTTACCCGGCGATTTCAGTCGCCCGGGAGGGAACCCGTTTTCAGATATAACTTGTCCGAATCCCAGTCGGTGTGACGGTCCTACCAGAAACCGTCACACGTGTAACGGCCCTCACGGGACGCGTTACAGAACTATAACGGCCCTTTGAAGGGGCGTCACCGTGTGTGTAACGGTCAGGCTCCCGACCGTTACACTTCTGTTGATTTCCGTTGATTGGGGTTGGCGGTTGGCCTGACGGCCTGTAGGGCGACCGTCAGGGCCTCGTAACGCCCCTGCGCAAGCGCGTTACACCGCTTTTGAACGGCTAGAAAAACTGTGGATTGATTTTTGGCCTCGGGTGGCTCTAACGGCCAGGGGCGGACGCGTCACAGTTGATGTAACGCGCTCTTCCCCGACCGTCAGGACGCTGTAACGCGCCTCCGGGAGCGCGTTACACTCCGTTTAATCGATTAGAACTAGGGTTTTGGGTGGTTGTAACGGCTAGGGGCGGACGCGTCACAAGCGATGTAACGCGCCAACCCCCGACCATCACCCTCTATGACGCGCTGGCAGTAGACCGTCACACCCCTGTTAGTTTCCAAAAGCCGCCTGCCTATTCTTTAATGCTTTTCAGAATGATTACACGCCATGTATGAGTTATTCTATGAAATAATAGCATGTTTTTTTAGATCCCAAGATAATAGCTTTACTTTCCTTGCGATGGAACCACTGTTGTAGCCCTAAGGTCTTTGAGTGCCGACTCGCCTGGGGATGGCGGAGGGGTGTTCCTGTCACATGGTTTTTAAGCTAGTACCGTGGGCTCCCCGCCAACGGTAGCGTCCTACCGAGGGAGAAAACTAGCTAGAGGGCCTGGCTCAGGCGAGAGTCAGTATGTGCACACGTGATCGGAGGCTGTGGACTGACACTGACGAGTGTCACTCTGACTGGTCACTTGGTTTGGTACTGTTTACGCGCTCAGCTTGTCGTGTTACCGACTGCAAGTGCTTGAGACGCAGTGTAAGCCGTCAGTGGACGCATCTGATTTTTGTTCCCGGTGGTTGTCCTGTTCCCTGTGGCTTGGTTAGTTAAGGCACTTTCTATTGGTAGATTTAGTTTCTGTCGATTAGATTTAATTGTTATTGGCATGTTTTAGCTGTGTAGTTAGATTTACAGCTTTATTGTGATTAGTTTATTCATGCCAATGCCTGTTAATTTAATTAAATGCATGCTCTAATTGCCTTATTTTCGCATGATTGCTTGTTTAGTGCGAGGTAGGGATCCGCGTGACCCCTACTGAGTCTGGCTATGACTCACCCTTCTCCTTTCAGATAAGCCGCGCCCGTCGTCTCCCGGAGTTTCCCGTGTACTCGGAGACCGCTCTTAGCTGCCAGCAATTGACGTGGCGCCTTGTAGGGCTCTCTGGTGTACTTTTGCCGGGGTATGTCCCGTGTAGTTGTACTTTTGGACTAGCACTTCTGTACATCTGGACTAGTTTATATATTTAGCACTTGTTTATTTTAAATTGCTTCCGCACTCTTGTTAAATTTTATTGTTTAATTCTAATATGCGCGCTTGTAATTGCAATTCGTTATGCATCCCCTCGACAAACTTCACTAACCCCTCAGGGGCCTCATCAGCCTCTTGGGTGGCTTCCCCAGTTCCTGGTATCGGTGTATCGATGTTATCGGTATATCGGTATCCGACGCTCTGGGTCGTCACAGCTGGTATCAGAGCGATGTTGAGGACTTGTATAAGGAATTATAATTTGCACTTGTCCAGAGTTAGTCCTTTCGTGTTGTCTATTGCTGGCTTAGGATGTTTTCCGTATGATTGATGGATTTACTGTTGTTTTGTGTTCGGCAGTTGTAAGATGCCACCTCGTCGAGGAAGACCTCCTTGAGTTCCTCGGCATGTGCCTAGAGAAGAGAGTGGTTCTGCATCGCCTCCTACAGTTCCTTCTGTTCCCGTAGTTCCTCCTCCAGCGCCAGTCGTTGCACCTCAGGTTGAAGCGCCTGGTAGTCGAGGCAAGGCTTTGAAAGAATTTCTCTTGTTCAATCCGCCAGCTTTCGACGGACAACCAGATCCAGAGGTAGCGAGACAATGGCTGGATGCAATCGAGCGCGTGTTCCTATCTATGGAGTGTGTGGAGGATGAAAAGGTGATGCTTGCAGCATTTCAACTTCAAGGTACATCTATTACATGGTGGAAAGCCGAGTGGCAGATTGCTTTTCATTCCAGGCCCCTTCGGCAGATCACTTGGGCAGAGTTTGTTGCAGCTTTCGAGCGTGCCTATACTCCTGCTTGTTTGTAAATGGCGAAGATGTACCAGTTTATGGAATTGTCTCAGGGCGATATGATCGTACTTTAGTATCGAAACAAATTTATGGAATTGGGTCAGTATGCATCCCATGTGCTGGCTAATGAAACTTTGAAGACTCAGCAGTTCTTGCGAGGGTTGAGGCTAGAGTTGAAATTGCCCTTGATCGTGAGTCGTGTTGCTGATCTTGATGGTGCGTGCCAGGCAGCTGTGGCACTTGAGCTGGAGATGGCGAGACCTGGAGGGTATCCACAAGCGGGGTTGGTTCAGCCGACGATGCAGTTTCAGCAGACTTACCGACCGCCAGCGTCAGGAGTCCCCTCAGTCGCGCCAGATGTTAGCAGTGCTTCTTCCCCTTCCAAGACCAAGTTTAAGAAGTTCAAGAAGAAGAAGAAGTTCTTTCAGCAAGAATCGCCTGGTACGGGTACTGTTCAGCAGCCGACAGCGCCTTCTTCCCAGGGTCGTCAGAGTTTTGCTGTCAGTCAGCCGTGGACTTGTAGGAGATGCGGTGGTCACCATAAGGGTCAGCCGTGTTCTCTTCCTGTGATCTATTTTTGTTGTGACCATCCTGGTCACGTTGTTCGAGATTGCCCGCTGAGTCCGAAGCCAGTGCAGGCTCCTCAGTTTTCTCAACCCCAGCAGTCGCAATTCAGACCTCCTCCTTTACCTCAACCTCAGCAACAATTTTATCCTCAAGCTTCAACGTCTTCTCAGCAATCTTCAACCGGATCTAAGAAGCAGAAGGGCAAGGTTTCTCACATCACTCGAGCTGAAGCGGTTGCATCCCATCTAGTTGAAGGTATGATTATGCTTTATAGTCATTCAGCTCGTGTCTTATTTGATTCTGGTGCTTCTCACTCCTTTATCTCTGAGGATTTCATTGCATGCACTGAGGAGCCGACATCAGAGATGACTTGTGAGCTATTTGTTGAGTTGCCTTCTGGAGATTTCATGATTACACCTTTGTGTTTGGAAGAATCTCCTATTATGATTAATAATCATCAGTTGCCGGCAAGATTGTATGCGTTGCAGCTGGTAGATTATGACATCATTCTGGGTATGGATTGGTTGGAGCAATATGGAGCTGTGGTTGACTGCAGATCGAAGAAAGTCTATTTTCAACCACAGGAAAAACCAACATTTTATTTCCAAGGTATTCGATCCCGTTCTTCTCGTTTGATTATTTCTTCTATTCGAGCCTGTAGATTACTTTGTGCAGGTTGCCAGGGATTCTTAGCTTCTGTGGTTGTTGTTGAGAAATCACGACAGGACGTCAGTGACATTCCTGTTGTCTGTGAGTTCCCTGATGTGTTTCCTGACGAGTTGCCAGGCTTACCTCCAGAGCGAGAAATTGAATTGGTGATTGAACTAATTCCTGGTACAGCCCCGTTAGCAAAGGCACCGTACCGAATGACTCCAGCGGAACTAAAAGAACTGCGAGCACAGCTACTTGAATTGCTGGAAAAAGGCTATATTTGCCCCAGTTTTTCTCCGTGGAGTGCTCCAGTGTTGTTTGTAAAGAATAAAGATGGAAGCATGAGGCTTTGTATTGATTACAGACAGCTGAATCAGGTGACTATCAAGAATAAATATCCGCTTCCCAGGATTGATGATTTATTTGACCAGTTACAATCTGCTACTGTCTTTTCACGGATTGACCTCCGATCTGGCTATTTTCAATTGCGAATTCGGGAATCTGATGTGGAGAAGACAGCTTTCAATACTCGATATGGTCATTATGAATTTTTGGTAATGCCGTTTGGCTTGACGAATGCTCCAGCAGCCTTCATGAACCTAATACAGCGTATTTTTCGTCCATATCTGGATCAGTTTGTGGTGATCTTTGTTGATGATATTCTGGTTTATTCTGCTTCTGACAAAGATCATGTGCAGCACTTGAGGATCGTTCTGCAGACTCTGAGAGATCACGAGCTTTATGCGAAGTTCAGTAAATGTGAGTTCTGACTTCCGGAGATTCATTTTCTTGGCCATGTGATTTCTGGTGACGGAGTAGCAGTGGACCCTGTAAAGATTGAAGCTGTTCTGAATTGACAGAGACCGAGAACTGTGACAGAGATAAGAAGCTTTTTAGGTTTGGCTGGGTATTATCGCAGATTCATCCAAGATTTTGCAAAGATTGCAGCCCCAATGACTAGACTGACTCGTAAAGATGTACCTTTTGTCTGGTCGGATCAGTGTGAGGATAGCTTTGTCGAATTGAAAAGGCTCTTGACTTCTTCTCCAGTGTTGACTTTGCCTTCCAGCTCGGGTGGATTTGTTGTTTGCACAGATGCTTCTCGAGTGGGTTTGGGTGCAATGCTGATGCAACATGAAAAGGTTATCGCATATGCATCTAGGCAATTGAAACAGTATGAAGAAAATTATCCCATGCATGATCTAGAGCTAGATGTAGTTATTTTTGCTTTAAAGATCTGGATACATTATCTGTATGGTGAAAAGTTTCAAATCTTCACTGATCATCAGAGTTTACAGTATATATTCTCCCAGAAGATCTGAATCTTAGGCAGCGTCGCTGGATGGAATACATGAAAGATTATGACTTTACACTCTCCTATCAACCGGGTAAAATGAATGTTGTGGCTGATGCTCTGAGCAGGAAGGTGCAAGTCAGTCATCTGTTGCTTCATGAATGGAAATTGTGGGAACAGCTTCCGAGCGAGGCATTCAGTGTAGAGATTCCTACCGATCCAGGGATAGTAGTTTGTGCTAGTTTGGCTTTGGGTTCAGCTTTATATCAGCAGATTAAGGAAGCTCAGCAAGTTGATCCTGATTTAGCCCGTGTTATATCAAGTTATGATGTGGAATTTGATGATGAGATGGTCGTCAGTCTCCATGGCAGATTGTATGTCCCCGCAGAGGATGCATTGAGATTTGCAGTTCTGAGTGAAGCCCATGGATCCCGCTTTGCTATTCACCCAGGTGTCACCAAGATGTATCAGAATTTGAAAAGGCAGTTTTGGTGGCCAGGTATGATGAGAGATATGGCTGTATTTGTTTCTAAGTGCTTGACTTGTCAGCAGGTTAAAGCCGAACATCAAAAGCCAGGTGGATTGCTTCAGCCATTAGAAATTCCAATGTTGAAATGGGATCATATCACTACAGATTTTGTGGTGGGTTTGCCTCGGACTTCTCAAGGTTTTGATGGTATCTGGTTGCTTGTTGACAGATTAACTAAGACTGCTAGATTGTTGCCAATAAAGGTTGCTTGGAATGTGCAGAGGTTGGCCGAGCTTTATGTGCAAAAGATTATGCCACTGCATGGAATTCCAATTTCACTTGTGTCAGATCGTGATCCACGTTTTACCTCCGGCTTCTGGTGCAGTTTTTAGAAAGCTTTGGGCACTGAGTTAGCATTCAGTTCAGCGTATCATCTGTTATTTTAGATGGACGCAGTCTATCTCCACGAAGTGTGGATCTAGAGGGGGTGAAAAGATCTATTGCCTAATTTAAAACGCAGTTGAACTATAATGCGGAATTTAAAACAAACAACTGTTGAATGATAGAAAGAACACCATGAAGAGTATCGACACAAGCAACCACACAGCAGATCACAAGCAATCTCACAAACACAAGACACCCAAGATTTTTTAGGTGGTTCGGTCAGAGACCTACGTCCACCCCACACTCAACCGAGTATGGCTTACTGCTGCGCAGTACAGCTTGTGTCTGCTGGGCACTACAGCTTGGCCTACAAATCGCTGAGCAACACAGCTTGCTGTCCGAGACAAGTCTCGCATGCTGAGGATTACAGCTTCACCTGTCCAGTGGAGACCTCCACTGCAACCGCTGGGGTTTACAGCTTACCCGTCCAGAGGCAGCACCTCTGCTAACAGCTGACTCACAGCTTGAAGAAACAATTTCAGAAATAAAAGACAGAAGCAAACGAAAATAGAAAACCCAACTGGGAATGTAGCTCGGAATGAGCAAAGCTTAGCTCTGGTATCTGAACCAAGAGTCTGAGTAACAATCAGACAAGCTCTCAAAGAAAACTCTCTCAATCTCACTCTCTCAACACATCTGTCTCAATCTTCTCTTCTCTCTCTTTCTTCTTCTCTGTTTTTCTTCTCTCTGTGGATCGGTGGCTCTCTGCTGCTTCAGACTTTTACTCTCTCTGTATATACTTTGCCACTGTTCGATCAGCCTTCATCCGAAGAAGAAGACTCATATATATACCAGCAGCAGATTGGATAAGGGCGTGTGGCTTCCACATTTCCCGCCCAAAGAATTCTCCAGATCCGAGGAAATTTCATCCACATGGCAGCATCCTGGATGGGCTGCTTCCACGTGTCACCATCTGGGCACCGCGTCCTTCCTTGGATCACGAGCTAAGTCATCAATCTCAGCCAGGAGTCCCTGTCAGACAGAGGATCGAATTATCAGTTTAAGTATAAACCATGTACAGACTTTGTAGAGTGTAATGCATTGTATAGACTTCACTGTATAGACTTTGTGAACTCAAATGCAGTGTATAGACTTTGTGAATGCGTGGCTATGGCATTGTACAGACTATATGAATACAGTGCTATGGCCTGTACAGACTCTACGCATGCAGGGCTTATGCCATGTTCAGACTTTGTGAATACAATGATATGCAATGTATAGACTATGTATATGTAGAGATAAGGCATGTGCAGACTTCGAAGAACAGTCAGCAGCCAATGTATAGATTAAGGCAATGTAAAGACTTGCCAGTGTATGGACTTGATGAGCATGCAGCAATGTGCAGACTTCAATGCATAAAGGAGCACTGTGTAGACTTAGACAGACACAACGTGCAACAATGCATAGACTTTGAAACACTAGATGCACGATGTACAGACTTCAACTCAAATGATGCACAATGTACTTACTTGAATGTTGTGCGATGTACAGACTTCATGTTATGCATGAGACTCTAAGAAGACAGACGATGTATAGACTTAGCCAGCCTTCAGCTCGATGTACAGACTTCATGAATGATGCATGCAATGCACTGGACGATGTATGGACTTAGCCGATGCAGACTATTCCGATGTACATACTTGCTTGTTGTTCAGACATCATGAGCGATGTACAGACTTTGCCAAGAGAAAGACTGTACAGACTTGAGCAAAGTAAAGCAGTTGAATGTATAGACTTCACGATGTGTAGACTTGCCAAAGACAACTGGACGATGTACAGACTTGAGTGAAGCAAAGTCTGTACAGACTTGAAAGATCACAATGTATAGACTTTGGCAAGAGAATGGCTGTACAGACTTCAACTCAGCTGCGATGTACAGACTTTGACAAATCAGCGATGTACAGACTTGCACAGTTCTAGGATGTATAGACTTTATGTGAAAGTCCAATGCACAGACTTGCAGAACTGAACGTAGGTAAAGATCCCAATGTATAGACTTCGAAGTTCACTAATGGATGTACATACTTCACCTTGAGCAAGCTACAGTGCAGTGTATGGACTTTGCAGAATGATGCATGACGCTGTACAGACTTTACTAATGTATGGACTTAGCTTCGTGCATGCTACAGTCCAATGTATAGACTTTGAATGACAGTGTAAGCACTGTATAGACTTTGAGCACAAACACAACAATGCAATGTATAGACTTGCTAGTTATGTGAGCTGCAGTGTATGGACTTTGCCCAATGCATAAGACGCTAAGTGAGACGGACAGTGTACAGACTTAGCCTGTGCGAACAATGCAGCAATGTATAGACATTATCGTGCAGACAGTACCTCACATGCATTAGTGTATAGACTGTATGCCTAATGGATGCACTGATGCAGTATATGCACAGAGGAAGCAATGCACCGATGTAATGCATGCACATAGCAGGTATTGAACTGAAGCAATGGATGTATAGACTTGTGATGCACTGATGCAGTATATGCACAAACACAACACAAACACAACACTATGTATAGACTATGCTGAGTGTGAAGACTTGTGTGTGTGTGCAGTGTGTAGACTTGTGAAATGCATAGAACACACAGACAATCTGATAAAAGTAATTTCATCAAAATATAAACAGTTGCCAATCAATCAAAATAATGTGTTGCCAATGAAGTAAAGCATATTGTCAACATCATCAACACAGAGGAGTCACAACAGTATCATCCGCAGTCAGATGGACAGTCGGAGAGGACTATTCAGACCCTGGAAGATATGTTGAGATCGTGTTGCCTTGCGTGGCAAGGTTCGTGGAGTCAACATTTGCCACTTGTTGAATTTGCTTATAATAACAGTTTTCACTCCAGTATTGGCATGGCTCCTTATGAGGCACTGTATGGTCGTCCTTGTCGTACTCCCTTGAACTGGTTTGATGTTGGGGATAGACTTTTCACGGGACCTGACATGGTGCAGCAGTGTTCTGATGTGGTTCGTCTGATCAGGCAGAGATTGTTGACGGCTCAGAGTCGACAGAAGAGTTATGCAGATCAACGCAGACGTCCACTGCAATTTGAGCCAGGAGATATGGTTTTTGTCAAGGTATCTCCAATGAAAGGTGTTTCCAGATTTGGGAAGCGTGGAAAGCTTAGTCCGCGTTATGTTGGCCCATTTCTTATTATAGAAGCTGTGGGTCAGGTAGCTTATCGATTGCAACTACCAGCGGCTATGCAAGCTATTCATGATGTATTGCACGTCTCTCAGTTGAGGAAATATGTGTCAGATGCATCCCATGTTCTCGATGATTCAGTTTGGCCCGAAGTGACTGCTGATTTGTCTACGCGAGAGTTTCCTATTAGAATTAAAGACCGTCGTAAGCAGCGGTTGAGAAATAAGGTTATCCCTCTGGTAAGAGTTGCTTGGCAGCGCCACTCCGGTAATGAGTCTACTTGGGAGCGTGAAGATGAGATGCGTCAACTTTTTCCTTTCTTATTCCAGTAAGGTATAATTCTGTTTCTCAGTTTCCTCCTTTCCGTTGTTGTAAATTTCGAGGGCGAAATTTTTATTAGGAGGGAGGGACTGTGAGGCCCGTGCCATAGTGGATCCTTGGTGGTTCGGACCTAGAACTTATTCTGGAATTTCTGGCTATTTTTCTGGATTTTTAAGAATTTTTCTGGCATTTTTCCGGATTTAATTGGATTTAATTGAGATTTGATGGGAATATTAAGGTTTATATATATATATACATATATTACTATATATATATATTAACCTTTTGTTTTTTTCCCATTTCCCCTCACCCTCTCTCTCTTCCCCTCGTCGATCTCACGCTCTCTCCCTCTCTCGTCCGATCACACCCCCCCCTTCATAGGGATTTCAGGTGTTTCGGCGTCGGATCGAGGTGTGGAGAACGCCGGTGGATTCCTCGCGTCGAGAGGAACGCGTTGACGCCCACCTTGACGTGGTTCGTGGCGCGTGGGAGCGAGACGGGGCGAGAAGGTCTGGTGGTGCCCTTACCTTGCATGCGGCCCAATCGGCCGTTTCGGCTTGAACGAGGTAGGGGGATGGAATCTCGATCTTGCTAGGATCATTTCCTATAGCTTGTTTGCTTGATTAAGCTCATGTGGCATGCACAATGGTTATTTTCCATTGTTGGGGTTTTAAGCTTTGTTCTTCATGTTTAATCCATTGTGGGCATTGCATGTGGATATTTTTGTTGGTATTATGTTGTTTAGGACGTGTGGTTTGGCAGGAAACAGGTTGTTTCGTCGTTAACCGGCGATTTCGATCGCCCGAGAGGGAACCCGTTTTCAGATATAACCTGTCCGAATCCCAGTCGGTGTGACGGTCCTACCAGAAACCGTCACACGTGTAACGGCCCTCACGGGACGCATTACAGAACTGTAACGGCCCTTTGAAGGGGCGTCACAGTGTGTGTAACGGTCAGGCTCCCGACCGTTACACTTCTGTTGATTTCCGTTGATTGGGTTTGGCGGTTGGCCTGACGGCCTGTCGGGCGACCGTCAGGGCGCCGTAACGCGCCTGCGCGAGCGCGTTACACCGCTTTTGAACGGCTAGAAAAACTGTGGATTGATTTTTGGCCTCAGGTGGCTCTAACGGCCAGGGGCGGACGTGTCAGAGTTGATGTAACGCGCTCTTCCCCGACCGTCAGGATGCTGTAACGTGCCTCCGGGAGCGCGTTACACTCCGTTTAATCGATTAGAACTAGGGTTTCGGGTGGTTGTAACGGCTAGGGGCAGACGCGTCACAAGCGATGTAACGCGCCAACCCCCGACCGTCACCCTTTGTGACGTGCTGGCAGTAGACCGTCACACCCCTGTTAGCTTCCAAAAGCCGCCTGCCTATTCTTCAATGCTTTTCAGGATGATTACATGCCATGTATGAGTTATTCTATGAAATAATAGCATGTTTTTAGATCCCAATAGAATAGCTTTACTTTCCTTGCGATGGAACCACTGTTGTAGCCCTAAGGTCTTTGAGTGCCGACCCGCCTGGAGATGGCGGAGGGGTGTTCCCGTCACACGGTTTTTAAGCTAGTACCGTGGGCTCCCCGCCAACGGTAGCGTCCTACCGAGGGAGAAAACTAGATAGAGGGCCTGGCTCAGGCGAGAGTTAGTGTGTGCACACGTGGTCGGAGGCTGTGGACTGACACTGACGAGTGTCACTCTGACTGGTCACTTGGTTTGGTATTGTTTACGTGCTCAGCTTGTCGTGTTGCCGACTGCGAGTGCTTGAGACGCAATGTAAGCCGTCAGTGGACGCATCTGATTTCTGTTCCCGGTGGTTATCCTGTTCCCTGTGGCTTGGTTAGTTGAGGCACTTTCTATTGGTAGATTTAGTTTATGTCGATTAGATTTAATTGTTATTGGCATGTTTTAGCTATGTAGTTAGATTTACGGTTTTATTGTGATTAGTTTATTCATGCCAATGCCTGTTAATTTAATTAAATGCATGCTCTAATTGCCTTATTTTCGCATGATTGCTTGTTTAGTGCGAGGTAGGGATCCGTGTAATGCCCCGGATCTTTCGGATCCTTTTTCGTGGGTTCCGGATCTGGTTTCTCGCTGTGTCCGACTCCGTTGTGTCCGAAATTTCGTTTCAGACATCTTTCGTGTTCGGATCGGCGCGATCCGGAGTCGTTTCGGAGGCCCGGAGGCGTTCCGCGGCTTTTTCCTCGTGTGTTTTCCAATTCCCGGCGTGGGTTTCGGCTTTACCTTCGGAACCTCGTTGCGGGTGAACCGGGCCGTTCACCCAGGCGAGTATGGTACCGTTGCGTTCGGTGCGTTCCGAGGATCACGAGGGTGTGATTGTCTATTTTTATGGATTTTTTCGATTTTCTGGATTTTCCTATATATAAACCTTTTCTCTCTCCCCCTCTCATTTCTCTTTTCTCTCCCTCTCTCTTCTCACGCTCTCTCCTCTCTCCCTCTCTCTCCGGCGGCCGACGGGGCAGAGTACGGGCGAGGCGTGGACGGCGCGGGCGAGGATGGATGAGGATCGAGGCGGTGGAGGCGCGTGGAAGCTCGGCCGTGAGTTCGTGGAACGGCGAGGCTTCAACGGCGTTTTCTTCGTGGATCGGCGTCCATGGTGTGCGTAATCTTCGGTGGAGGTAGGGTGATGGACCCTCAGCCCGTGTACTTCCTTTCCCGCGAGTTTCGTAGGCCATGGTGAGCCGAGCGGGCTAAACGTGGCGTTTTGGGCAAAATGCATTATTTTGGGGTGTGAGCCGGATCTCCCGTTTTATGGTGTTTTTGGGCGATCCAGAGGTTTAGATGCATGCCTAGGGGCCTGGGGAAGGTTTCCCCTTTTGTTTCCCCTTCACCTGGGGGTGAACGGGGCGTGGCATGGCTTTTCTCGTGGTTTCTACTGTTTTTCACCGCGGACTGAGAACGCGCTATACTCCAGTAGCGCGTTCTTGTTCGTCGCGCTACCCCGATAGGGCGCGTTCATCAGAGAAGATGAACAGTAAGGCGGTTCTTGTCGCGCTATGGGGTTCTAGCACGTTCTGCCCTGTCGCGCTAGGGGTCCCTAGCGCGTTCTGCCTTGTCGCGCTAGGTGATCCTAGCGCGATCTGTGCAGTCGCGCTATAGGGCTATAGCGCGATCTGTCGTGTCGCGCTATAGGTGCATAGCGCGTTCTGCTTGAACGCGCTATGGACCTATAGCGCGTTCTTGGAGGGGCCAGCCGGGCTGCCCGGGGCGGGCGGTCTGCGGCTGATCGTGCTTCTCGTGGGCCGTGTGTGCCTTGGACACCCAGTGGAGTTCCGTGACCGTGTTTTGGGGTGTCTGAAGGTTCCGTTTACCTCGTTTTTCGTGCACGTGCGCTTAAGGGTCCGGGTGACCTTTTAGCGTCCGTTCGCATTGTGTTGGTCTCCGGTTGACCGGTTGGGACCCAGTGGTCGACCTCCGGCCTTGTGAGTATCCTAGACGCCCCATGAGTTCCGTGTCCTTGTTTTTGGGGTGTCGGGAGGGGCCGTGCTACCTCGCTTAGCGTGCCCATCGGTGTAGTGGGTCCGGGTGACCCCATGTGTTCCGGGCTTTCGTGTTACGCTTGATCGAGTCACCGTGTGTCGGTGTGTGTGCGGTGGGGTCTCCCCCGCATATCGTGGGTTCCTTTGGAAGGCGATTCCCGTGTGGGCCATGTGTTTGGCCTTGGACTGCGAGTCCAGTTGTCCGGCCTAGTGTTGGAGATTTCCCGCTTGTTTCAAGATGGGAAATCGTCGTGGCGGCTTGTGTGCTGCCTTGGGAATCGTGCTTCTATATTTTCCGTGTGGCCCGTGTGGCTGGCCTTAGTCCTTTGCGTTCCCCTCCCAGGGAATGGTCTCGGTATTCGTGCTACCGCGGTTTTAGACCTAGAAATTGGACTAGATTGACGACTTTGTGCTGTTGCGTGCAACGGTCTTGACCCCGAGTCTTGTGACTCAAGGACCGTTGGGTGTAGTGCGTCTGGTGGACTGTCCAGAGTCGAGTGGCTTAGCGCCACTTGAGTTTTCTCGACTCTCGCGCACGGTGCGTGCGTGACCGGGGACTGCGAGTCCTGTGTCTTCTCCGACTGTGGTCACCGTGTGACGGGGCCGGTACGTGGGGTGTCCCCCGTACGTCGTCGGACGCAGACGTTGTTTTCCGTTGAGAGTCTACTCCTTCAGTGACCCTCCACTAGTCGTAGCCTACCAGTACGCGTGTGCTGGTCGCACCAGGGAGTGGTGTACGGGCTTACCCTGAGGACGGTTAGACGGGTTTCCGTCGGGCCCCTCATCTTAGCCAGAGTCCGGCTGCGGGGGAAAATCAGTCAGAGGGCCAGACCTAGGACGCGTGATCTGTGTGTGCACACGTGGTTGGGGACTGTGGACGCACGTCGACGGGCGTGACCCCAGCTAGTCACTTGTTTGTGGTTACTTGTACGGTGTTCGCGCCTCGGGTAGGACCTACCACGTCAGGCGGTTCACCTGCGGTGCGATGTAAGACGTCAGGGGACGCTACCGGCTGTGCTTCTAGTGGGCGGTACTCCTGTCGAGTTGGGAGTGACAGACTACCAGTTTTTGTGGCTTTGACCTTTGGTTTTCGGTCGTGTCGACCGTTGAGTCCTTCGGCTGTTTTACCGTGGCGCGTGTGTTGGTCTTCGCGTCGTGAGTCTAGCGCTAGTGGCTTTACCGAGGTTGGGTCTTGTTGTGCGGTACCCGCGATCGGATGGTCGGGGTTACACCTTGGACAGCGTGTCCAGGTCGACTGTGTCCGGGGGACAGGCCTCTGCGGCATGGTTTCCGTGTGTTGTTACTTCGGTAGGCGGTACTAGCGTGGTTTGGTAGCTTCGTCTGCGTGACCGAGGTGTACCTTCCGGTACAGTAGGAGTAGCTGTAGTGCCGAGTTTTTTGACCGGCCACCGGTTTGCTGTTCCTGCTGTAGTTGTAGCTCTCCTTTCCGCTACCGCCGTTGTTTCCGGTTGGGGTTCCGCGGGATCCCTGCTGAGCCTCTGTTTTGGAGACTCATTCCCTGCTTTTCAGGTGTGGTGGTACTTCCTCGTGGTTCGAGGGTGCGGAGTGGAGGTTCTCAATTGCCAGCTTGCCGGGCCGAGTGTTCACTTGGCATGTGGTACGTTTTACTACTTTAGACTGTACTTTCTGTTGGACTGGACTCTGTTGTAGTTATTTATTTATTTCTGTTATCTGTTGTTTTGTCCTGCTTTCTTTCTTATTCCTTTGTGCCTCCACACTCCTTTTAGCCCTTCCGAGCCCTCCCGGCTCGTGGGCGGCGGTGCGAGTCTCGGGTTATCGGGCCTTCCCGGTAATCGGATTCTCGGGTCGTTACAATCCGCGTGACCCCTACTGAGTCTGGCTGTGACTCACCCTTCTCCTTTCAGGTGGGCCGCGCCCGTCGTCTCTCGGAGTTTCCCGTGTACTCGGAGACCGCTCTTAGCTACTAGCAGTTGACGTGTCGCCTTGTAGGGCTTTCTGGTGTACTTTTGCCAGGATATGCCCCGTGTAGTTGTACTTTTAGACTAGCACTTCTGTGCCTCTAGACTAGTTTATATATTTAGCACTTGTTTATTTTAAATTACTTCCGCACTCTTGTTAAATTTTATTTTTTAATTCTAATATGCGCGCTTGTGATTGCAATTCGTTATGCATCCCCTCGACAAACTTCACTAACCCTTCAGGGGCCTCACCAGCCTCTTGGGTGGCTTCCCCAGTTCCTGGTATTGGTGTATCGATGTTATCGGTATATCGGTATCCGGCGCTCTGGGTCGTCACAAATCCCCTTTAGGAGGTTGGGGCTTAGCCCCACTTTATCCCCAGTTGGTAGGATCTAATGGTTTATGGGTCAACCCTCGGGCAAAGATTAACGATCCTTCTTGTACTTTCAAGTGTCCTAAAACCACCTCGAGGCGCACTGGTCATCGAACTTGCGCTCTGGTATGATACTCTGGTATTGTCGTCGGCAGAGCCCCTCCCACGGGACCATCAGGAGCCGCAAGTAGCCCCCCCAGGTTCCATCTGGCGTCATCACCATGGTAAGAGCTCAACCACTACTAGAGGGAATTTCTGCTGGTGCTCCTCTATCGGCCCTTCTGCTCGCCCCAGGTGGTATGCACTACCAGCTATTGAGGGGTACCCTGATTGAGGTAACAGGAGCCGCTGGTATCTCCCCGTCATCTTCTTCTGCTCCAGTGGCAGACCCCCGTCCTCCGGTCCCTTCTCCACATTGCACATCGCCAAGGCCAGAGGAGTAGCAAAAGGTCTCGAGCACTGCTGAGACTCAAGAAGCCTCTCCGAGCATTCCTGGGGATGCTGCCTTTCCCGCCAATCCGAGTGAAGTGTCACCAATGGCAGGCGAGAAGTGCCGAGGGCCAAGCATGGAGGCGATGGTGGCCCTAGACCTACAGATGAGGAAGGGAAAAAGGGCGAGGACCTCAGCATCAGCTCCAACCTAGCCATAAGTCCAGGCTTGGGGTCCTACACCTCCCCCTCCTTGTGCTCCTTCTCTGGTAGTCGTCGGTGCTCAAGCTAGACAGGGGATATCCGAGGGCGGCGACAACAACCTCGTCCCCCTTGGCAAGGAATTGATGGAGAGGTCTCTTCTACCTGTTGACCAGCAGATGGTGAGTGACCTACTGCTCTGTTATATTGCAGTTGAGGCGTACGGTCGGTTGATTTCTATCGCCTGCACGCTCACTGTCTTGGAAGAGCACCACATGATCGTAACGTTGGAGGCTCAGGTGGACCTAACCACCCGAATGATAGCCCTCGAGCAGGAATGACAAAGAATCAATGATTTCTTTGAGGCGTTGGAGAAGGCCAATGAATGTGCAGAGCTAGCGGCGTCTGTTGCCGGGGAGCAGCCGAGGTGGTTGGGGCGGCGAGGAGTGAGGTGGAGGAGAGAGCTAATGCGATGGAGGTAAAGGTTGTTGCGGCGGAGATGAAGGTTGTTGCGGCGGCAAGTGAAGTGGCTGTAGCGGTAGAGTGGTACAAGACGTGGCCGGAGTTCGAGAAGGAACTCAATGATTTGGCTTACACCATATTCAAGCCAGCCAGAGAGTTAGGATTCCAGAATGGTTGGGCGGCCGCCTTAGAGGCTGTGGCCAAAGCCACTGGTAACCCTGTACTCTAGCTCCAGCATCCTGTCGACCCCTATGAGGAAAAGGAGGCAACACCTGCATATGTTGCAGACGATGGAGCGGAGGAAGAATAGCTTGGAGAACCCGAGAAAATGGCTATGGACGAGGGTGCAGCAGTTGGGTAAGAAAACATTGTTATCGTTCTAGATAACCCCCTAGCGCTCGCCGCAGGTCTCCAAATTCCAACTCCTCATGTCGCCGAGCACTAGGAACCCACCGTTGAGTGATGGAGCTGTCACTCTCTCTCTCTCTCTCTCTCTCTCTCTCTCTCTCTCTCTCACGAACGAACGAACGAACGAACGAACGAACGAACGAACCACAACTAGAGTGGCATGGTTCCCGACTATTGTACTTAACTTTTCTTTCTAGCAAAAGAAAAACCGTATCTTATGTCTTTGTTTGCTTTTTCCTTGGAGTGATGGACTCCTTTGCTAGTCGAGACCTCTGAGTTTGTGCACAACCTTATGAACTCTGGGATCCTTACGTTTCTCGTACGACTCACGTGGTCTCTAAGCATTTCATCTTCTCGACCCATCGCGTCTTTGCCGGAGATTTGACTGAGTAACGGTCCTGTGGTTGGCTCAGACTTCGAAATCATTGTCTCAGCTTCTGGTGACTAGCTGAAGATAGATTCCACCCGTGAGCTCTTCAGCTGTACATATGGGTCACAATGGGGGGCCTTGGGTGAAGTATGGTGGTACTCCTGTCCTCAAAGGAAGTCTCTGCACCTTTGAGGATGTCGCATCAGGCGTTTGGATGTTCCCCGAAGAGTCTTCCAAATATCCTCACGTTCGTGAGGAGTCTCCGCTCGTTACAGATGCGTGCCCATCCACGGTTCTTCTGGGCAACATGACGGCGGAGGAATTCAAATTCTCCTCCACGTTGCCCCTTCGGACATGTTCATTTGTGTAAGCGAGAGAAGGTGAATAAAATTTCACGAAAACCCCTTGCATTTTCAGCTTAACCAAAGCCTCAAATCCCCCACGCAAGTTATCCGATCCATGTGAAAGTGCCCTCGCCGTGCATTAACCAGTGGCATTATCATAATTTCTAAAAAAAGATCTTAATCATTATTTGTTTTTTTTTGACTTAAAAATGATATGATTTGTAAAAATATCTAACATACAATTTATAGATAGTTAAATTATTTTTTCAATAAATCTTTTATCGATCATATTATGATATTCTTACACAAGTTTATACTATTAATAATTGAAACATTCCTTTACGTTAATTAACAAAGTTTCTTAGACTCAAACTAATTAATCGAGCCAACTTGTTAGACTCTTATCACGAAAGTCTAATATAATTTTAAAATATTAAAATTTGAAGGAAAACTCTGACTGCGGGAGCGAGAACACATGGCAGTCATCCATCAGTTGGCGCACACGAGACATCATTATCCCATTGAAACATTGCTTATAGGGTGTTTGGAAATAAATTTTTTAAAAAAGTTATTTCTCTCTGAAAAATTAGTTCATGTCAAGTTTTGACTTAAATATTAAAAGTGACTAAAACTGTATTGACATGTTTGGTAAGACTAATATAATTCTAAAAAATTATATTGACAGGTTGGGCATCCCGTGCTCCGACTTTCTCCAATCGACAGTGGCGGAGGGGGAGGCCCCCCTCCACCGGCGGCTCCGACTTTCCGGCTTCTCCCAGCTATGGCTGCACTCCAACGCCTTCTCCGGGCCGCTGCCGAACTTCTCCGGCCTCGCCGCCCTCCAGGGGCTGCAGCTCCGAGACAACCGCCTCACCGGCCCCGTTCTCGCCTCTCTGATCTCCTCCGACTTCGCGACCGGAAGAGCACCGCTCTCCCGTTCCCGTACTCAGCTTGGGAGAACCCGCCGCCATCTGCGACCGGAAGGGCACCAGAGAGGTAGTTCCCAGAGAGGGAAAGGACGGTGAGATTAGGGAGGTGGGCGAGCCCGGGGGGCACGCGGCCTGTGAGGGCGTTGTCGGAGAGGTTGAACAACTGGAGATTGGTCACCGCGGTGACGACCAGCAGGTCGGGGAGCTCCCCGGAGATCTCGTTGGGGAGGACGAGGCTGACGACGCGGGAGGTGTCGTTGCCGCCGCTGCTGCCGTCACCCGGGACGCCGGCGCAGGCGATGCCGTTCCAGCCGCCGGGCGTGTCGTCGTCGTAGTTCCAGGAGGTGAGGACGGACAACGGGTCGCTGAGCACGACGTACTTGAACGCTAGCAGTAGCACACCATCCGTGGTGAGGGCCGAGGTCGTCGGAGCCGGCGCCCCCACCAGCAGCAGGCGTCGGGGAGGGAGAGGGGGCCGTGGGGGAGGGAGGGAGACGGGGGGATCCGCCGGGGAGGGAGAGGGGGGGATCCGCCGGGGAGGGAGAGGGGGGCCGGGGGGGGGAGAGAGACCTGACGGGGAGGGAGGGGGAGGGGGAACGGCCGGGGGAGGGGGCGGGGACGAGCCAGGGGAGGGAGGGGGAGGGGACGCCGGCTGTGGGGGAGAGGGGAGGGGACGAGAGGGGGGGGGGAGAACGAGAGAAGAGAGACTGCGGTTTCAAAAAAAAATTGGTCGGGAGTTATTTTTTTTCCGAGGAAGATTTACACGGGAGTAGATTCTCTCCCTAAAATTTAGGAGAGGCATACCAAACAGGGTTATAAGATCTCCTTCTCTTTTTTTTTAAAATTGAGAGGAAAAAAAGGTAAAAAAGAGCAACCAAACACCCTATTAGGCACAAAGAACAGAAATGATCCTTCTGGGCTAATCCCAAAATGTTGAAGCGTGAAGAGGAAGCAATGAGATAAGCCAACGATGGTTTGCCGATCCGGTGCGGGTCGCCCCGACCCTCACGACCCGACCCGACCCAGGCTGTGGGCGGGTCGTCCAGGTCGTGGGTCGTCACCGGGTCACCCCATTATTTTAATATTATATTATATATATAATGTGTCTTTTTCTATTTTATTCTATTATTTTATATGTATTATATATATATATATATATAATCTTTTTTTAGAGCGAGACAGACTGGGACCGACCGAGACGGGACCGACCCGACCCGACCCAGGCCGAGACCAGGTCGGCCGGGTCGACAAACCTTGAAGCCAACCATAGAGTTAGGCAGCGGTATGCTAACACGGGGTAAATGATTTCAGATCAAGGTTTATCGTCTCGATCGACCTGTCCGTCCCGGTCACAGGCTGGGACGGGTCAGGTCGGTCCCGACTAGATCCGTCTCGATCTATCTCATTTCAAGTGTGGATAAAAAAAATTATATATATATATAATATACATAAAATAATAAAATAAAATAGAAAAGGACGTTTTATACATATAACATAATATTAAAATAATGGGGTGACCCGATGACGACCCATGACCCGAGCGTCCCGCCTATAATTTGGGTCGAGTCGAGTCATGCGGGTCAGGGTGACCCGCACCGCATCGGCAAACCCTCTCTAAGATAAAAGAACGCACGAATCATCTAGATAAAATAAAAGCTAATGATGGAGAGTTTTTTTGAGAGGATAAATATTTCCACAAACTTTATATATATCCCTATAATTTATCATATTTGCAATATAATCCTCACTTTCATAAACTGTGAAAAATACCCTTGAATACGTCCAAATGGTGCATTCCTAAACAGACGCAATTAAAAGTACGAATCAATGCTAAAATTCAAAAATATATACCTTCAAGACAACTTGCTCTTATTAAGCCCCTAGCAAATCTAACTTGAGCGTAGATTCGTCATTTTAACATTTAAATTGAAAACCACTGTTTTTTGAGTTTGTACGGGGTATTAATTCGAGGAAGTTGGGGTATACCGTATACATTTGGTATATACAAAGACCCCTATTTTTTTTCATACGACAGTGAAGTAGGGTTTGCTGTCCCGGTGAGACTCGTCTCGACTTGCACAACTCGACTCGACCTAGATCCGACCTAGATGGTGAGTGAGACGCCCGGGTCATGGGCCGTCACCAAGATGATTCATTATTTTAATATTATATAATATATATAATATTTTTCTATTTTATTTTATTATTTTATATATTATATATATATATATAATCTTTTTTTATTTTAACACGGAGCGAGATGGACCGAGACAGATCGAGAAGGATCGAGACGGGACCGACCCGACCCGTCCCATACTGTGATCGGGATGGACAGATCGATCGAGACGATAAACCCTACACTGAATAACAGCTCATATTTCATGGATGAATCAGTATGTTCAGCTCTTGAAAAAAATAAAATTCTAAATCGCCTCCTCCCTTGCCCATAACAGCGAGAGTACAGTCACTACCATTTGAACGTATTCGTGGGCATTAATTCAAGAAAGGTTGGGGTATATATGCACACGTGACAGATCATAGGGGTATATAAATGAAAATTCTCACCCGGGTTTGTCGACCCGGTGCGGGTTGTCCCGACCCGCCCGACCCGACCCGACCCGACCCGACCGAGGTCGTTTGCGGGATGACCGGGTCGTGGGTCGTCATCAGGTCGCCCCATTAATTTAATAATATATTATATATATAATATATTTTTTTATTTTATTCTATTATATATATATATATTATATATATGTATAGTCTTTTTTATTTAGATATGGAGCGAGACGGACCGAGTCAGGAGCGACCCGACCCGACGCAAGCCGAGACTGGGTCGACCGGGACCGGGTCGGCAAACCTTGATCCCCACAACCCATGAGTTCACATCTCAAAAAAAAAAAATCTACGTGCAATACGGTACACTAAATACCGCGTTTATCGGATTACGTTAATTATATATATATTTAAATATAATATATTATATTTTAAGTTAATGTCACTTAATTATTAGCGTAGTTATTTTGGAACGTTATATTATGACTTGAGATCTTGGGTTTAAGAGTACTTTTTTTCTTATTTTTTTATTGTTCTTTTTTAGGAATAAAAAATTAATGAAAAAATGACTTTTGTAAGTCTCAGACAAAAGACATTCGTATATTTAACACAACACTCTTAACCAGAGTTTTTAAAACTCGGCCCTATTTAGCCGGTCCGACCAATTAACTCATCACCCGGTCTCAAAACCTGGTTAAAATAATACTTAAATCACCCAAGACTTAAAACTCGATCAAACCCGTTTAAGTCGACCCAACTCGACTAACTCGGCCCAACCTAATAAAATCTGTGTGACCCAGCTGGATCCGAGACATATTTCTTATTTTTTATTTTTATCATTAATTTAAGTTTTGATTTTTATTTAACCTTTTGACTTTATCATTTAAGATATTAACGAAAGATTAACACAACTTTTGAAAGTTAAAAATACATAAGACTCTAAATTTCTAACTTCTAATATTTCTGAGCTTTTTCCTCGCGTGAGTAAATACAGTACGTAGAATAACAAAAAGAAGAAGACGAAGATCTAAGAATACTCGTAAAGAGAGATGAAGATAAAGTATAGGATGAAGACCTAATGACAGATGAAAATTAGATGGAGAATAAATTTGACTTCACATATCATGAAACTTATGTCTCATGAGATGCTAATTACAGTCGATAAATAATCATATGTAGTGTTTATTTAATATATTTTTTATTCCTTTTTTAGATTATCTCAGTGGTTATTTGATGCATTTGTTTTTATTTTTACAATATATGTTAAAGTGTATCTTTCATATTTCTAACTTAAGATATCTTAAATATTTTGTGGTAATAAATAATTTTGATATTTACGGTTCTAGTATTACGGGTCACGGGTCAATCCGAATGATTAAACCATTGACCCGCGACCCACTAACCTAATCGAGTCAAAGTCTAGGTCGTATTTTAAAACATTACTCTTAACCAACCGAGTTAGGAGTACATAATTTATCATATTTTTATTATATATATATATGAACTAGATTTTTTTCTTCTTTACTCTTAGCACGTAGTGACATAGTATCGTACTATATCGTATCGAATCGTACCAATTAAAGATCGGTACAAACAATACAATCGATACGACAAACATTACCTCCTCGTGGGGAGGGTGGGGATTGTTATGACCACTAGTATGAATGTCGGGGGTATATTTACAATACAATAAAGTTATGTATATGACATGCATGACATATTATAGGAATACATACCCTAAATTCCCTAATAATTTTAACATAGTCTATAATAGCTCAAAGTTTATGTACGAACACTAAGTTAGAATCTCCAAAAAAAAGTCTAAATTAAGCTCCTCTCCTTTGCCCATCGTAGGTCCATCAAGAAACAACAACCAAAGAAACAAAAAAAAGGGTTTTATAAGTTTTTAGCGCCAAAAATATTTCAAAATTAGAAAAAGCTTCTCTTCCAGATTAATTCAACATGAATGTTTCTGGAGGCAGAAATTCAGAATTAAATAGCTAGCTGAGGGAGATAGAAATACTAAATACTTCTACATGAAAACTATGGCAAACAGGAAGAAAAGCTTGATTCCCCATCTGCGAAATTCAGCTGGTATTCTAACTTCGGACCATGAGGAGATGAAAGGAATTGATGTTGCTCACTTTCAGTAAGCCTTCACCTCCCAGTATCACCATATTGATGAGCAGTTCCTCATTAACATTCCCCAGGTGATCTCTCCTGCTGACAATGAATACCTTTGTGCCATTCCATCAGACTCTGAAATTCAGGAAGCTATTTTCCATTTGTCACCTGATAGTGCCCCTGGTCCTGATGGTTTCTCGGGGACCTTCTTTCAAAAAACCTGAAAAGTCACTGCAACTGTGCTAACAAGAGCTATTCAGGAATTCTTTTCCACTAGAAGCATGCTACCCAAGTTCATAACTGCTACACTAATTGCTCTCATCCCTAAAGTCAGCAATGCTACTGAAATTTCTGAGTACCGGACGATAAGTCTCTGCAACTTTGTTTACAAGATAATGTCAAAAATAGTCAGCAATAGACTATCCACCATATTGCCTAAGATTATTTCTTCTGAACAATCTACTTTTGTTAAAGGGAGATTAATTGTGGAGAACATTGCCATTGCTCAAGAACTGATTCACGAATTGGGCAGGAAAATAAGAGGAGGGAATGTCATACTCAAATTGGACATGGCCAAGGCCTATGATCGAACTGAATGTGATTTCCTTTATGCTGTCCTAGCAAAGTTTGGCTTCAATGCTGATTTTAGGGCTCTTATTCATTCAATGATTAGTAATTGCTGGTTTTCTGTTTTGCTGAATGGTGACTCAGCAGGTTTCTTTCACTCTTCAAGGGGGGTTCGCCAAGGAGACCCAATGGCCCCAACTCTATTCATCATTGCTGAGGAAGCACTTAGCAGAGCAATCCGGACAGCCCAAACTGAGGGTAGAGTGGACTGGTTTGCTGGACCACAAAGATGTCCAAACATATCACACCTTTTATTTGTCGATGATACTTTGGTGTTTACTAAGGCAAATGCTGCTTCAATAAGAAACCTAATGGGCACTCTGAAATCTTATGAGAGGGCTTCTGGCCAACTAATCAATGCAGGGAAACGTGGTTTTTTTACTCACCCAAAAGCCAAGGCTTCCACCATTAAAAGGATTCAGGAAATTACTGGATTCACTCATCACTCTTTCCCACATAAGTATCTGGGTTTCCCTCTACACTATGGCAGATCCAAAAAAGTATACTATATTGGCATAATCTCCTCCATACAGAAGCACATTGCAGGATGGAAAACCACCTATTTATCTCAGGGTGCTAGAGTTATTCTCCTGAAACACATACTCACGTCCATCCCAATCTACTCATTAGCCTCCTCCCCTCTGCATATTGGTATCCATCAAACATTAGACCGGTGATTTGCCAATTTCTTCTGGGGATATTCCACCCAAGGAAACAAAAGACACTAGAAATCTTGGGAGGCCATTTGCAAACTAACCAAATAGGGTGGACTTGGAATCCTTTCTCTGAGACAGATGGAGCTGGCGTTTAGAGTTAAAATGCTATGGAAGACCATCCATTCTAATTCCATATGGGCTGAATTCTTCAGAGCTAAATATATTAGAGGTAGACATTTATCCAAAGTAGACTTCAAGGAGATGAAAGGGCATTCCAGGAGGTGTTGGACCAAGGCAAAGGAGCTGATTCTACAGCATAAAAGAATAATTGTTGGGGATGGCTGCTCCTCCAATTTCTGGCTGGACACTTGGATTGGCAATAAACCATTGGCTTCCTATATTCACAACAATAACATCCCAAACTTGAACATATCTGTAAGAGAAGCTGTCATGAATCCTACCCCTGAAGACTGCCATTTTATTGAATGTCTGCTCCCCCCGGATGTCAAAACAGCAATCTGGACTACCAATTTCAGCCACCACCAAGACAAGGTGATCTGGAGCCTCTCCTCTTCAGGTGAATGTTTGATATCGTCAACTTATAAAGACATCTGCAGTCACTCCTCTGCTTTGACATCAATTCCATATGACCGGCTATGGACTAAATGGATCCCTACTAAGATCTCTGTGCATATTTGGAAGATTCTAAACAACTGCATACCGACTGATACAAGAATAAAGTCCATTGGTATCCCCCTTCCATCGAAATGCCACTGCTGCAAACATCCTCAAGTGGAGGACATGAATCACCTTTTTATTCTCAGTGATTGGGCTATTGGCCTTTGGTCATCCTTCCAGAGGATTGGCTGCCAGTTCAGGGGTAATACCACCAACTCCCTGATTCTTAACACTATCCAGGATACAAACACTAAAAAATCTCTGTTTGACCTATTCAAACTAACAGCTCTCAATTTTGGACTGTGGGAGATATGGCTAGCAAGGAATGCTGCTCGGCATGAAGGAAAAATTGCAACCCCCCAAAGCATACTCCACAAGGTGCTATCTCAAGTCAAGCAGGCCATTAGCAAAGCTGAGCTTTGGGAAGGAAACCTTAGCATGCGCAACAGGCTGGCTGGTATTGGCATCAAAGCAGTAGTAAAGGCCCCTCCTTTAGTAAAAATCATCAAATGGTTATGTCCTCCTTGGCCCTACATCAAACTAAATACTGATGGAGCTCACAAGAAGACTGGACATTCAGGAGGCGGTGGTGTCATTCGGGACCACCAGGGGAATACCTTATTGGCTTTCTCACATTACTATGGCCAATGTAATAGCTTAGTTGCTGAAGCAAGGGCTTTGATGGATGGAGTCAAATATCTGCACACGATCACTTACCAGCCCACAAAGATTGAGAGCGATTCTCTCGTCCTTGTTCAAGTGCTGAATAGGAAGATCAACTGTCCATGGGAAATTCTTCCCTTTGTCAGAGACATATGGAGCAGCATGCCCCAACCAATGATCATATCTCATATTTTCAGAGAAGCTAACAATGTAGCTGATTCCTTAGCGAACCTTGCTTGCCACACAAATTGTAATAGCTTCTTCAATTCGCAGCATGAGCTTCCCAGATTGGCCAAGGGTGCTACTAGACTAGATAAGCTAGGTTTGCCTAGCATTCGACTATTGTAATATTTTCCCTTCATTCTATGATCAATAAAATAACCCCCTAGGTGTGAGTTGGCATGTGTTTTCTGAATTGGAATCACAACCTTCTCACCAATAGGTAGGGCTTTTTATAAAAAAAAAGGAAAAAGCTTCTCTAATCTATTTATTTCGCTAAGAACCCTCAAAAGCTTCAACAATAGAAAAAAAAGCCATCGGTGTTGGTCTCCATAAGAGGATATCTACATTGTCTAACTCAACCATGGTTAAAGTTAAATTAGAATGATAAAATGACAAAAAAATCCTTAGATAACTCTCATATATATATAGAGAGAGTGTAACGACTCAAGATCTGGATATCGAGAAGAACCCGATACCATTCGAATCTTGGCCCGCCGCCCACGAGCCGGAGGACTCGGAAGGGCTGAAAGGTGTGTGTGGAGTACATAGAAATAGGAAATAAAATAAGATAATTCAACAATTAATAGAAATAAATAAACTAACTATAGAGTCCAGTCCAACAAAAGTACAGTCTAGGGCAGAGAAACGTACCCAACACCGAGTGAACACTCGGCCCGACTAAGAATCTCCGCACAGCACCCTCGAATCTTGAGGAAGAACCGACACACCTAAAAAATAGAGGTGAGCCTCCTATCACTGGCTCAGTAGGGGTCCCACAGTTCTTCCTCGAGGTTCGAAGGTGCTGCGCAGAGGTTCTTAGTTGTCAGCTCGTCGGGCCAAGTGTTCACTCGGTGTTGGGTACGTTTCTCTGCCCCACACTGTACTTTTGTTGGACTGGACTATGTAGTTAGTTTATTTATTTATATTAATTGTTGAATTGTTCTGTTTTATTTCCTATTTCTATATACTCCACACACACCTTTCAGCCCTTCCGAGCCCTCCGGCTCGTGGGCGGCGGGCCAGTATTAGAATGGTATCGAGTTCTTCCCGGTATCCAGATCTTGGGTGATTACAGAGGGGGGGCGACAGAGGGGGTCTCCCCCTCTGGCGCCAAGAGATGGTGACCAGGCTATAGCTGTGAAGCAGCTAGGCTGAAGGTGCATCCAATACAACAAGAGGAGATTAATCTATGACTTCGATTGGGTAGGTCTAAGGTCGTGAGAGATGATGACTAGACTATGGCTAAGGAGCAACTAGGCTAAAGTTGCATCTAATCCAGTGAGAGAAGATTGGGTTACGACCATCGGTTGATTACGTCGAAGGTCACGAGAGACGGTGACCAGGCGTTGGCCAAGGAGCAACTATGCAGAAGGTGCATCTGATCTAATGAGAGGAGATCGAGCTATGGCCATCCGTCGACTATGCTGAAGGTCGCGGGAGATGGTGATTGGGCTATGGTTGAAGAGTGGTAGGCTGAAGGTGCATCCAATCCACCTAGAGGAGACTAGGCTATGACCGTTGGTCAGCTACGTAGAAGGTCACGAGAGACGGTGATCGGGCTATGGCCAAAGAGCGGCTAGGCCGAAGGTGCATCCAATCTAGCGAGAGGAGACTAGGTTATGGCCATCAGTCGGCTAGGCTAAAGGTCTTGAGTGACGGTGACCGGGCTAAGGCCGTAATTAAGTCACCTGCACCGAAGGTCACAAGAGTATTATAGTACATATGCACAAGTTTGATGTATTTCATAATAAACTCTAGAGTATAAGTATGGAAGTTTTATGAATGATAAGTGCAATGGGTCTGTATGTTTCATACTTGAGAGAGGATCATACCTCCGAGTGTTCAGAGGCAAGATGATCCTTGGCGAAGGGCCTTGCTCATTCGGGGTGAGTTCGCCGGAGATGGTCATGACGATGCCTTTGAGTTTTTGCTACTGAGGCTCGACAACATCTTACTCGGGTTCATATGCTGGACGTTTCCTCTAGTCGTCGAAGAGGTCAGGGCTGAGAAACCCTTAAGCTGGATCAGTCGGTGGATCTCTCAGTGAAGAGCGGTACACTCATCATTGGTGTGACCATGGTCCTGGCAGAGCTCGTAGTATTTTGATTTGTCTCGATGGTCGGGGTTGCTGGGCATCCGAGTGGGCTGTCAGAGATAGGGGTTGTCTTGGATCTCCATCAGAATCTGGCTAGGGGGAATAGCGAGGCATGGGAAGTCTTTCCGATGACATGGTCAGTCATCCCTTTAGTTGTCTCGATAGGGGCATCTATCACCATGCCTTCTGGGGGCCTTCGTCGTACCTCGAGGGTGAGGTTGCCGCCTACGTAAGGCGCGAGAATGTCCTCCTTGTTGTTATATCTCTGGGCTTTGGCCAACAGTTCTAAGAAGAAAGTAGGTGGTTTCTTGGCTAGGGAGCTTGAGAGGTAGAGGTCAGTGGTTCCCTTGAGCATCGTCATGACTGCTGTAAAGATGTCCGGTTATTGGATTTGACAAGCCCCGACATAGAACAGCCCCAGGTAGGACCTGAGGCTCTCCCCCTTTTTGTGCTTTGGCACCATGAGGTAGGCGAAAGTCTTGATAGGTTGGGAGTAACTGGCGAAGTGAGAGAGAAAAGTGTGGTCAAATTGCTGTCAGCTTGTTATGGAACTAGCTTAGCACGAGTGTTTTGAACTAAGAGGTTGCTCCCCCCTCCAAAGTGAGAGGGAAAATGTGGCACTTGACGTGGTCTGATTGTGTCAAACTTTTTTCAGTGCTCGGATGGGTCAGAAGTTCCGTCATAAGGTTCCATAGACGAGAGCTCTAGCTTTCTAGGGTGGATTACCACTAGGATCTTTGGAGAGAAAGGGGAACCTCTAGCTAGGGAGGAGGGACTAGTTTGTTCGGCCACTCGGGTGGCCATCTAGTTCATCACCCATTTCATGTCGTTGAGTTATCGCTCCATGGTGACTAGAGCCTTGGGACGGGGTTGATAGCCTAAGGGGGAATAGGCGGTGTCCTTGTCAGTTGGATGAGGGGAAGATGGGTGAGTAGACTCAGCGGCGTTAGCGGGTGGAGTCGTATGACCTGGCTGTGCTGTGAGTTGATCTTCACTGCTGGCAGTTGCCTAGTTGGCAAGTTTAGCCGTAGGCGGAGGAGTTGGTGCGAGCCAGTATATCAGGATGTCGATTAGGTTATTGGGTGGCGCAAGGCTTCGGATGATGTCCTTCAATTGGTCGACCTAACCAGTCAGGATTTCAAATTGCTCCTTTGAGACTCCCTCGACTGGAGCTGGTTTGGTTGTAGAGGTTTGCACCTTAGCATGAATGTCGGCTCGCTCCGTGGCTTTCTGTGGCGCCATGGCTTCTTGTCAGTTTCGTACAGACGGTGCCAAAGTGCTGGGTAACACTTAGTATTTGTAGTTGGGACCGAACAATGAAGCTTAAGTCAGTGGCGAATTAATAGAGAGTGGATAGGCACGCTGATCCCCCATCTGGTGCGAGGGAGAGGCTACCTTGAAAGAGGAGGGGAATATAAGAAGCCCCTCGGTGTTGCCGGACGTTAAAGTCGACGGACCTCCTGCACAAAAGTTCAGCCCGGGATGGGGTGCTCCCGGTGAACCTTTCGATGCTTAAGTCAGTGATTGAAGAGGGGGGGGGGGAAGTAGATGAGCTGAAGGAGTAATTGCTGCATATCTAATAAAGTTGGTGTTCTGTCCCCTCTATAGGCTATGGTGTCAAGAGGCATGCAGTGATGAGGGTGTCGCCCTAGTCATGATTGAGAGTGGAATGGGCGGTGTGTCTTGATTAGACTCATCCACCATAATGGAAACTTAGAGTGCCCATAGCAGTTAGTTGAGTGGAATCTTAGATGGCAGTGGACGGAAGGTTCTATTGAATTTGGTCTCGTGGGGATCATGCACCCGTTACTTAAATAAGGAAGATAGTGGTAAGCACCCATGCCATGAACCATGGCAGACGCAATAATCTCATGGATTAGATGACCTTAATTACGAAGGGGCGAGCATGTCCAATTATCTTCAAACCTATGGCCTCCTCGAATTAAGCAGCATTCTATGTTTTCTTTCTCTTCTTCTTAAGATGAACATTCAAATGGCCAAATAATACTTTTTTTTTTTACTTAACAAGGAGAACCCTTTACACCTATGAGTTTTCTGCATCCACTGGGATGACATTTTGAAGTCGTTAGCATCATCGACACCGTGTTTAGGGTTCAATCGAAAGCTCTTCGAGCTTTGGGATGTTTACCTACCTATAAAATCTTCTCTCATGCTCATTTTGGTCCACATGTGCCATGGATGCCACGTTGTCCATGTGTTTGACCTTTGAAAGACGTAGGAGGGCGGGTGCGGGCGGTCGGGCAGGCGGTGCAGGGCGGGCGCACGCGGCGCGAGCGCGTCGTTAGTTGAGTGGAATGGGCGATGTGTCCTGATTAGACTCGTCCACCATAATGGAAACTTAGAGTGCCTGTAGCAATTAGTTGAGTGGAATCTCGAGAGTGGAATCTTAGACGGCAGTGGACGGAAGGTTCTATTGAATTTAGTCCCGTGGGGATCATGCATGCACCTGGTACTTAAATAAAGAAGATAGTGGTAAGCACCCTTGCCACGAACCATCGTGGACACAATAATCTCATGGATTAGATGACCTTACGAAGGGGCGAGCATGTTCGATTATCTTCAAACCTATGACCCCCTCGAATTAAGCAGCATTCTATGTTTTCTTTCTCTTCTTCTTAAGATGAACATTCAAATGGCCAAATAATACTTTTTTTTTTACTTAACAAGGAGAACCCTTTACACCTATGAGTTTTCTGCATCCAATAGGAAGACATTTTGAAGTCGTTAGCATCATCGACACCGTGTTTAGTGTTCAATCGAAAGCTCTTCAAACTTTGGGATATTTACCTACCTATAAAATCTTCTCTCATGCTCATTTTGGTCCACATGTGCCATGAATGCCACGTTATCCATGTGTTTGACCTTTGAAAGATGCTCAGTTTATTAGTTCTTTTCACACAAAACACTAAATATTACGTCATGGTATGCTTTTAGCAACGGATCCAACTAATACTTAAACATCACATGGGCCTTCTACATGTTGTAAGTGTTTACACATATGAGCGCCGTGGGTGCCTATTTTTAAAATTTGAAAAAAAAAAAATTGCTTGGGGGCATGCCCCATGTGACGTTGGTCCCAACGGGACCAATCACGTGGGGGGTTTGCCCCCTCTGTTGCACACCAACATGTGCAGTAATACAAACTCTTTAATTTTTGTTTGGTTGCACGTGACCTTCTAGGTCCACTATGTTGGATCCCTTTGATTTAAATAGATTTCCCCTTTTAGGCTGACAGTATCCCTCGACATACGATTTTACTAAAGAAAGAAGAGTAATATTTAGTGCACATATGAGGTTTCTAGTGTGCACTAGATTTATTTTTTAAAAAAAAAATATGACACAAGATTTAAGTTATTTTAATTTATGGTATAAATTACACTCTCATCCGACGACTCAAAAAATAAAAAATAAAAAAAATTAATTCAAAAAAATGGGCTCAACACTGTTTATTTGATCTGAATTTTTTAAAATTTTTTGAACCGTCCGACGGAGGCGAGACTCGCACCACAAGTTAAGGTAATTTGAACCCCATGTCACAAAATTCAAAAATAAAATAAAAAATTAAACCTACACCTAAGTGTGCAGTAAGCATAATTTTACAAGAAACAAATGACTTTCCAAGATTTTAGTCCCTCTAATTTACTTAATTGTGGGAAAACTTCCTATAATGTATTCTTTAGCAAGAACTCCTTGTAGCCTCACTTTTAATAAAATATACTTGAAAAAGTCATTATTTTAGAGAGCTAATTCGAAATATTCAAGAGCTTCTCTTTGAATTGTCAGAGAGATTTTAATTTGTCAAGATTTTGTGAAGCTCTAATTAAATAGCAGAATTACCACAGCTTACCCTGAACTATGACCATCTATATATTTATATATTGGAGTCAAATCTAGACGCACGCAGGAACAGAAAGATCGGTCTCCTTTTCTGACTCTTATTTTGGCTTATTGTCCTTATTCTCTATTGATAATTGGACTCTCATCTCCCCTACAGCTAGCCACCAATAGAACGAAGGCCGAAGGCAACATACAAATGAGGAACAGACTAACAACCATACTGCAAGATGAGCTCTAAGGCGAAGGTCGATATCTCGAAGACACACCATTAATCTTCCTTTGGGCCCATTTTGATAACATATTAGAATAGGGGCGGATGACTTACCTGGGGGTGAGGTGTCTGTCCCTATTCCTATCCTACCTTAGTTAATTTATTCAACAGATTCTATGGGAATGAAAAAAATCCACCCTAATTCTCATCTCATCCCAATTAAGTCAAGATGAAACAAATTAGAATAACTCACTCACTCCGAATAAGTCATCCTACCCGAATTTATTCAGTCATCAAAATGAGCCTTGGAGAACACTCGATCTCGCGGGTCCAAGATGCTAATAATTAAAGGGGTAATGTATGGCAATTGATTAGCACTAATTAATTAAGACCCAGGAAGGTTTCACTTAATTCCATGATCGATCCAGTGCAGTTTACATGACAGTAGTCTAGCCAGGTTCAGAGTCTTGGAGAACTTTTGGACTACCGGTTCTTTAATATATATTGGTCTGGCTCCATTCAAAGGAACACGGAACGACAAGAAGGAAAAAAAAATGAGAACAAGAAAAGAAGCGAAAGAGACGACGCAGATCGACAAAAGAGAAAATAAAAAGGAAAAGTACTGGCCTTGCCGGGTAATGCAGTCCCGCTCTGCTTCGAGTGACCCAGCTAGCTAGCTCTTTACCACACCCCTTCTCTTTTATTTTTGCTTTGCATGGCTGCCTTTGGATTTTTTTATATGCTGATATCTACTACGTACAAGGCCCTGTAGAGAATCCTAGTGCAGTTAATTTGTGGAGGTTTGAACAGACCAAAGACCGAAGATTTTAATCCAGCACAGTCACAACACACACATGCGCGCACACAGAGCAAGCAACATATGTTTATCGATATCAAGCAGAAATATATTGTGAGTATAATAAAGAAAAAAAGAACATATAGGAAAAAGAGGAAGAAGGTTATATTAGAACATCTCTCGATCGGTGTCTGTTCCACTAATTATCTATTTTTCCTTTTTATAGTCTCTGACTGTCTTGTTCGTTACAAGCAAAAAAGCTTTTCTTCCCACCCTTCTCCCTCCTCCATCAAAAGATTAGGAGACGTACACCAAGTTTGATCACAACGAATTGGGTGTGCTAGCTTCAATCAATTAGAACACCTGATTAATAAAGTGAATCGATCGCTTTGGGCAAATTAAACCAGGAATTTCTCGATAGGTGTGCCTGATCCCAAAGAGAAACATATATAGGAGATGACCACACCTCGCTGCCGGCCGGGCAAACCCTCAGACCTCATCGATCAGCGCCACCACCACCACCACCGCGCGCACAGGGCTAGACTCTGCCCGGCGGCCGCGCCGACTTCCCTTCTCCCCTGCGGAAACAAACGCAAACACGTATCATGCATCCATGTACGTATATATATAAGACGAAGGTACGTAGTCAGATCGTGCCGCATCATCAGTGCAGAGGTTGGAGAAGAATATATTCGTGCAGCCACCGCATCACAGGCAATACCCTAATCGCTATATATCTAGCAGAAGCCCACGTAAAGTTCGATCGAGCTGATAGGTGGGGGGAACTCACAAATTAAGAACAACTCTTTGAGGCAGTGGTGAGTTCTTGCATATTACTTACTTATTATCGCCATTTGTACGTATATATGCTAATTTCTATCCCCCCGGCCCCCTCGATCTCTCACCCCATCCGGTTGTATGTATCATGGGTTAATTAAGATATGTGAAACATGTTTGTTTGTTTGTGTTTGGCTTGCGGTAGAAAAGGCTCCATCCAGCAAACCTGGTTAATTAGAACACACGGACGTTGATCAAGGGTCAAATTATAAGCACAAGCATGCATGTGTGTTGGTATGCATGATAAGCAAAAGCGATGAGGACGACATCTTTTTTCCCTTTTGTCTTCCCAGCTTTATTTTGGTTTGAACGGCCGGGCCGGCAAAAGCAAAGCTGGATCTGAAGCTCATGACAAATAAAGCAGCTGGAGCCTGCAGTGAAGCATCCGGATTTATTTCCATGCCAGCTTGCATTGCGACTCTCGCTTTTGGCATGCATGGTGTACGTACGTAGTTTTTATTTATGTTTTCTCTTTTGTTTGCCTTCTCTTCGGAAAACACAAAAGATGATCGAAGGACTTGGTGGGAGGGGTTCCTTTAATTCTCATCCTTCTTAATTTGGTTTAATCAAAGTACATAACATGAGAGAGAGAGAGAGAGGGGGGGATCTTCACGAGTTTAATTAATTCGCTCAAAAGTACTAAACTGGGGAAAGCTGTGATCCGAAGGAAAACATATTGGAGTATATATATCTGAATAGAATTGTAGGCAGGCACACCTGTTGTGGATCGGATCTGCCCCGTTGGGAACCCTTCTCCTGCTCACGTACGCAAGGACGTCTGGCCTGAGGTGAGCCGTGGGCTTCCCTCCTCTTTCGAACTCCACCAAGTGCTCGAAATCCTGATCCACTCGGCCGGCTGATGCGGTCACAGACGTGGCTTTTCCGCTTCCTCCTCTATCATATAACGCCGCCACCAGAAACCCGACGGACAGCAACAGCAGCACCACGCTTCCGAGCAGCGCCCGCAGCCGCCTGCGACGGCTGCACATGTCTTCTTCTTCTTCTTCCTCCTCCTTGGGCTAGCTACTCCACCCAGCTCTCTCTCCCTCAGTACTGTCGACCTCAGATAAATGGTGCCCCCCTCGCCTCGTGGCTTTCGCGTAGGAGGGTAATCACTTGGGGTGGGAGGAAATTAAGACGGGGGGGAAGCATGTCTTATATTACAAAGAGAAGCTAAAGCAGAAGGCGATGATCGATGGAAGGGGAGGAGGAGGATGGTGGGTAGGAAACCCCTCGCTAGCTTCATAATTTGTGACCCCAGAATAAATGATGTTTTTTGGGTTCCTGGGGTTCGATGTGATTGCTTATAATCCGTGTCACCGTGTGTGCGTGAGTGTTTGTGTGTCGCGCAGAGAGAGAGAGAGAGAGAGGGTGTTTGGGCGAGGGTGTACATGTCTTCACTTCCTCCTCCGGGCGCCCCTCTCTCTTGTTTTGATTATATCTAGTTTTGAAGGAAGGGTTACTGTGGGGCCCGCTAGTTGCACTTTTCCAGGAGCCCGTTGCGGCTGGGAGGAGGGAACAAAAGGCAGAGTCCAAACCAATTGGTTGTGGGGTTGGGAAGTGGACTCTCGTGCACACTAATTTGGTACGTGTATTGATCTAGAATTGGTCACTCAAATTATGAATCACAT
Organism: Amorphophallus konjac; assembly: GCA_022559845.1. Classification (NCBI taxonomy): domain Eukaryota; kingdom Viridiplantae; phylum Streptophyta; class Magnoliopsida; order Alismatales; family Araceae; genus Amorphophallus; species Amorphophallus konjac. Next base: position 81,339,973 of record CM040121.1, on the reverse strand, counting down.
CTTCGAAGATTTATTTGATCACGGAAGAAAAGAGCATTTAACGGAGAAAGACTTGCAGTCATAAATGAATGATCATCAGGAACTTTGAAAGTTATCTTAATGGTCAATTCTTCGACAGTCAAGTCAAATAATTAATTGAGAGAGAAGGTGGAGAACACTCGAGGATAGTGAGAGAGAGGGAGATCAGAGCGAGAGAACGAGGACTTGAAAGGGTCACGTACCCTCATGACCGTTGGACTAGGACTCTATTTATATCGTCGCAGTGGAGTTGATTGTCGGGTTATCGTGGCTAGAGGAGACGTGAGCAGCCCAGCTTGCTTGTGTGACGAGATAGGGAGACGTTGGCACTAACTCTCCATCTCTTCACCGGAGGGATGGCTCCGCCATTAATATGGCATGGCTTGCTGGCCATTAATGCGATAGGACTCGTCAGAGGAGACATGAGACAGATTTGTCAAAGAGAGCGACGTGAGTGGCATCCTCCCTTCCCGTCGCCGAATTGGTACACCTCCTGTCATTAATGTGCTACCGGGGACATGCGTCGTGACCGCTAACGGGGGAGGCACATGCGAGTACATTGCCTGTGTCAGGTCTACACTGGAGCATGAAGTGTCTTGGGTCAACGCACGGGATAGTGGGCCCGGAGGGTTGGGTCTCCATGGTGGGTTGACTAGTTGACCCTAACGGGCTGGCGAGATATACCGTCATTTGTATGAATTTGGCCTTCTTTATTTAATATGGGAAGGTTGACTCTGAGATCACATTCAGAAAAAAAAATTTGACATCTCTTTCTTTACAAGCAGTTGTTTAAGTTACTCCTCTTTTCTGACAAATAAATCCCAGAGTGACAAATAAATAACAGAGTTGTAGCTCTCTCTCTCTCTCCACCCACACACACACACTTACGATGATTACAAATGTAACACTCGAATCCATCCAAAACCTAAAGATAATTAAATATTTTGTATTTAGAACCTATGAAAATTTTATGTTCTCGCAATCAAAGCTTAATACCTTAAAAGGTATGATTTAACGAACTTTATTAAGTAAATTAGATAGATATCTCACTTTAATAATGTCTAATTTTTCATAAGAATGTCAGAATATGGTCAATATTAAATCCATTGGAAAGAGAATTCCATGATCTACAAATTTCATGTTGAACACTGTTTCAAATTTTGACATTTGATAGATCAAAAATAAGATACAATAAACTCGTACTTTGACATACTATTATTACTCACTTTTTTGAATATTTTTGTAAAATTTTCCACACTCTGTTATCCCCTGTCAACCTCATCGATGGAAGCTTCTTAACCAAAAAAAAATCTTCTCTGCCCCTGTCTTCCCCTCCTTAGCTCCTTCTCCCCTCCTCTTCTTCTTCTCACCCCCCTCTATAAATACCCCCCTCCTCACTTCCCCATCTCCTCACTTCTCTCCCCCACCACCCATGTAACATCTCCTCTCCCACCTCTCTTCTCCAATCTCTCCCTCTCTCTCATTTCTTTCTCTCCCCCTCTCTCTATTACGTTCTCACTCTCCCTCCCTTTTTCTTTTTTTTCTCTCTCATCTCTCTCCCTATCAACTCTCTCATATCTTCTCTCACCCCTCTCTATCTCACATTTATTATTATTTTTTTCATCTCTCATCTCTCTCTCTAATTTTTCTCTCTACTCTCTCTATTTTCTCTCTCTACTCTCTCTCTTTACTTTCTCTCTCTACTCTATTTATTTTCTCTCTCCACTTTCTCTCTCTACTTTCTCTCTCTACTCTTATAAATAAACAGAGAAGAGAATACAGCGTCGAAATAATATAAATATTTGACAAAAGCTTGGACGAAAGATTTGGAGTTTATTTGGACTATTTCACCCCACTTTACGTATTTGGGACAGAAAAATTATCTTTTCCTACGTAGGGACTATTACGGGAGCTCGGATGAGATACTAAATTTAATTCGGAAGTCCCCCCTAAAGGTAGACACATGATAAACTGAGCGCATATTATTTGATATTTATATTTCTTTGATTTGATTCTATTTGAAATATAATTATTCAAGCTTAAGTCAGTGATTTATTTAACCTAATAATCTATGCTTAAAATCGATTATTTATTTATTTACCATTCTATAAAAATATTTCTTTCTCTCTAATCTCTCTCTACTTTCTCTCTCTAATCTCTCTCTATTTTATCTCTCTACCCTCTCTCTATTCTCTCTCTACCTAATCTCTTCAAATTTTATATAACAATAATTTATTTAGATAATAAATTTGACTCACTACCCTATGATTAAAATCTAATTCATGATATTAAAATATGATTCAATTATTTTAGAAATTTCAATGACAAGTTTTAAGTATTGAGATGACTATGTAAATAAGGATAAAAATTTGATTAAGCATATAGACTGTGTCACTTTAAGGAGGTGTAGGGTGACAAACCGTAGTTAGCTTCCTCTACGGGATTAGACCCATTTCCGAGGATAAACGGACTTTTGAAAAATCCGAAACCCAGAATAAGAAAATTATTTGGGGAATGGTGGAGTATTAACTCCCGATCCTGCGTGGTTGATCAAGGCCGACAGGCTCCAGCGTTTAGATCATTTGTCTTTAAGTCAACGTATGGATGCTTAGGTATATGTTTGCTACTGCTTATAGTGACGGGATGCCTGTCCAATATGTGTTTATTCAATATATAATAACTAAATAATACATTATGTAATTTTGTAAATAGGCATGGCTTAATATGAAGTTCGGATTTGATATATGACTCTGATATGTTCTAAAAATAAGTTTATCTGTGTAAGATCTAATTTAGCTAAGATATGTACCATGTCATAAAATTTGTTATATACAGTTTCTTATAAATATGAAAGATTATTCTAAATATTATATTTCATTCGCATTCATAGTATAGGTACGACGCAATGAAATTGTGATTAGCTATATATATATATATATATATCATGGATTTGCACGTGTTATTATATAAGCATGTGATTGGTTTTAATGCCTACTGAATCTTTGGACTCATTTCTATTGCCTAACCATTTCAGGAAATTGACGAGCGTGCACTTTTATTCCGACGAGCAGTTAGTCGGAGGGTGATCCCGGATGTAGTTTGGATTTTCGCTATCTATAATAAGTAGATTTGGTTTTCTTTTGAATAATGAAGGTAAATATGACTTCTGAGTAGAGATATGCAGTACTCTGTATACGATGTAAATTATGAGTGTTTATCTTATGAAAATGGTATGGTTATATTTTTAGAATATATGATGGTTTGGCCTTTAGCACCTTGTAAATATCTCGGCCCACAACACTTCGTCTATACACTGTGATATTTCCGGACACGATACGGGATCGTAGGAAGGGGGCGCCACAGAGAGTGGTATCAGAGCAAAGTTGTGAGGCTTGGAATCATTTGCAGCCATATACTTTATACACCATACCACAAGATCTTAGGAATTTATTTTTAGAAATTAATGTCAAACCTAGGATCATACTAATTCGGGTTAGTTCTCCCTTGCAGGATATGGCATGGAGTGATAGGGTTGAGGTGAATACTTCTTCTGAGGAATCTACGCCCTCAAATGGGACATCATAAGGAGTTGTTGGGTAAACAATTCATGGCGAGCTTGCTCCCGGTGGGCAAGGTGTGTTACCTATTCAGAGTGTGTCAGATTTAGGAGGGTTCACACAAGCTTTTCAAGGGTTAGTACAGACGATACTGTTACAGGCTCAAACTCATGCAATGATGCAAGCCCAATTACAAACCCGTATGCAAGAACAGCCACATAGGGTAGCAGGTGCTACCTTGATGGAGAAGTTCACAAAATGAGTCCTCCTTCTTTTAAGAAGGAGAGTCAACCGGAGATTGTGAAAAATTGGGTGAAGGAAGTTGAAAAGATTTTCACAGCCATTAGATGTGCAGAGCATGATAAGGTGATATTAACTACATTTATGCCGAAGGACTATGCGGACGAGTGGTGAAGGTCTGCACTTAGAACCACTTTCAGAGATAGAGAGATGGAGGTTGGCTGGAATGAATTTCTTAATGTCTTTCATGCAAAATTTCTCCCTCAGCATGTGAAGGATAAGAAAGAAGTAGAATTTTTAAATCTGACTCAAGGAAGTATGTCGGTTGCCGACTATGAAACAAAATTTACTGAATTAGAAAAGTATGCCCCCCATATTTGTTCAGATGGGCTTAGAAGGGTAAAGAAATTTGTTAGAGATTTGAGGAGCAATATTAGAAGTAGAGTTACAATTTTTGATCTTCAGACTATGGCAGTAGCGTTGAGAACTGCTTTTGTTGTGGAAACTGAATATGAGGAATTCTTAATAGAAAGACAAAGGGATAATGCTAAAAGGGACAATCGTGGTTCAACCGTAAGGAAAGATAAGAAGTTAAAGATGGTATTTTCAGATAGGATTCAGCCAGTTAAAAGTGATAATATGCCAGTTTGTCAGCAGTGCGGGATGCAGCATAGAGGTAAAGAATGTTGGTGGGCCGCTGGAAAATATTTTTCATGTGGTGAGACTGGGCATATGATAAGAGATTGTCCAAAAAGACCAAGGCAGGGGCAGCAACCACAGCAGCAGCGGAGAGTTCAAGCCAGAGTTTATGCACTAACGAAGGAAGATACCCAAGATGCCAATGCAGTAGCTGAAGGTATTATTCTTATCGATGATATGCATGCTAGATTTTATTTGATCCGGGTGCTACACATTCCTTTATTTCTCTAAGATTTACTGAATTATTAAAAGATAAACAACTTGTGAACACTGATGAGATGTCTATTAACACACCAAGTGGGGAGATAGCTAGAACCGCTTATGTTATTCCTAATATTGATGTGGTGATTCAGGGGAGGATTATGCCAGCATGTGTGTATATGCTAGAAATGACTGATTTTGATGTCATCTTGGGAATGGATTGGTTAGATAAAAATTTTGCCCTTCTAGAGTGTCATGGGAAGAAAGTAATTTTTCAGAAACTTGGGGAGCAGATATTTTACTATCAATGTCCAAGGCACCGTTCTAGTAAAACACTAGTTTCAGCCCTTAAGGCTTTGAAATGGCTCAGAAGTGGCTGTCAAGGTTATTTGGCTAGTGTAATGGCTATTCCTTCTGATGAAAATAAGAAAACCACCTCAGATATCGATGTGGTCAGAGAATTTTTAGATGTATTCCCTGATGAACTTTCAGGTTTACCCCCACACCGAGAGGTGGAGTTCACTATTGAGCTATCACCGGGTACTTTACCCATTTCCATCCCTCCCTACAGAATGGCACCAGCTAAATTGGCAGAATTAAAGAAACAATTATAAGAACTGCTAGATAAGAGGTTTATTCGACCAAGTGTATCCCCTTGGGGCGCACCTGTTCTGTTTGTTAGAAAGAAAGATGGGTCGGTTAGATTAGGCATTGACTATAGGAAGTTGAATCAAGTGACCATTAAGAATAAATACCCTTTGCCAAGAATTGATTATTTATTTGATCAGTTATGAACTGCCACAGTGTTTTCAAAGATTGATCTCAGATCTGGATGCCACCAATTAAGGATAAGGGAAGAAGATATCTCAAAAACTGCTTTCAGAACACGATATGGACATTATGAATTTTTGGTTATGTCATTTGGGTTAACTAATACACCAGCAGTATTTATGGATTTGATGACCATAGTTTTCCAACCATATCTGGATACATTTGTAGTAGTGTTTATTGATGATGTGTTGATCTATTCTCCTACTGTTGAAACTCATCAAGAACATTTGAGAATTGTGTTAGAAACTTTAAAGAAACATCAACTCTATGTGAAATTTAGTAAATGTGAATTTTGGTTAATCCAGGTTCAATTTCTAGGGCATATCATTTCTGCTAATGGAGTGTCTATTGATCCAGCTAAGGTTGAGGCTGTTTTGCATTGGGAAAGACCGAAGAATGTCAGTGAGATTATGAGCTTTTTGTGAAACGACCCGAGAATCCGATTACCGGGAAGGCCCGATAACCCGAGACTCGCACTGCCGCCCACGAGCCGGGAGGGCTCGGAAGGGCTAAAAGGAGTGTGGAGACACAAAGAAATAGGAAATAAAGTAGGACAATCCAACAAGAATTAACAGAAATAAATAAACAACTACAACAGAGTCCAGTCCAACAGAAAGTACAGTCTAAAGCAGTAAAGCGTACCACATGCCAAGCGAACACTCGGCCCGGCAAGCTGGCAACTGAGAACCTCCGCTCCGCACCCTCGAACCTCGAGGAAGAACCGCTACACCTGAAAAGCAGGGAATGAGTCTCCAGAACAGAGACTCAGCAGGGATCCCGCGGAACCCCAACCGGAAACAACGGCGGTAGCGGAAAGGAGAGCTACAACTACAGCAGGAACAGCAAACCGGCGGCCGGTCAAAAACTCGGCACTACAGCTACTCCTACTGCCAGAAGGCAGACCTCGATCACGCAGTCGAAGCTACCGAACCACGCTAGTACCATCTACCGAAGTAAGAACACACGGCAACCACGCCGTAGAGGCCTGTCCCCCGGACAGCCAACCTGGACACGTTGTCCAAGGTGCAACCCCGACCATCCGATCGCGGGTACCGCACAACAAGACCCAACCTCAGTAAAGCCACTAGCACTAATCTCATGACGCGAAAACCAACACACGCGTCACGGCGAACCAACCGAACTCAACGGTCAACACGACCGAAACCGAAGGTCAAAGTCACGGAAACTGACAGTCTGTCACTCCGTACTCGACAGGAGTACCACCCACTAGAAGCACAGCCGGTAGCGTCCCCTGACGTCTTACACCGCACCGCAGGTGAACCGCCTGACGTGGTAGGTCCTACCCGAGGCGCGAACACCGTACAAGTAACCACAAACAAGTGACTAGCTGGGGTCACGCCCGTCGACGTGCGTCCACTGTCCCCAACCACGTGTGCACACACAGACCACGCGTCCTAGGTCTGGCCCTCTGACTGTTTTCCCCTGCAGCGGACTCTGATTGACGAGGGGCCCGACGGAAACCAGTCTAAACCGTCCTCAGGGTAAGCCCGTACACCACTCCCTGGTGCGACCAGCACACGCGTACTGGTAGGCTACGACTAGTGGAGGGTCACTGAAGGAGTAGACTCTCAAGTCAACGGAAAACAACGTCCGAATCCGACGACGTACGGGGACCACCCCACGTACCGGCCCCGTCGCACGGTGACCACAGTCGGAGAAGAAACGGGACTCACAGTCCACGGCCACGCACGCACCGTGCGCTAGAGTCGAGAAAACTCAAGTGGCGCTAAGCCACTGGACTCTGGACAGTCCTCTAGACGCACTACACCCAACGGTCCTTGAGTCACAAGACTCGGGGTCAAGACCGTTGTACGCAACAGCACAAGGCCGTCAATCTAGTCCAATCTCTAGGTCTAAAACCACGGTAGCACAAGTACCGAGACAACTCACGAGTCGCCAAGACCACTCCCTCGGAAGGGAATGCAAAGGACCAAGGCCACCCACACGGGCCACACGGAAAACACAGAAGCACGATTCCCAGGGCAGCACACAAGCCACCACGACGATTTCCCATCTTGAAGCAAGCGGGAAACCTCCAACCCCAGGCCGGACAACTGGACTCGCAGTCCAAGGCCAAACACGTGGCCCACACGGAAATCACCTTCCAAAGGAAACTCACAATATGCAGGGGAGATCCCACCGCACACACACCGATACACGGTGACTCGATCGAGCGTAACACGAAAGCCCAACACGCGAGAAGTCACCCGGACTCTCAACCCTATGGGCACGCTAAACGAGATAACACGGTCCTCCAGACACCCTCAAAACACGGACACAGAATCCCATGGGTGTCTAGCACTCACGAGACCGCAAGTCGACCACTGGGTCACAACCGGGTCGACCGGAGACCAACACAACACAATCGGAAGGCTAGAAGGTCACCCGGACCCGCCAAGCCCACGGGCACGCTTATCGAGGTAACCCAAACCTCTGGACACCCAAAGACACGGTCACGGAACTTCACGGGGTGTCCAGGACACACACGGCTCAAGGGGGGCACGATCAGCCGCAGACCGCCCGCCCCGGGCAGCCCGGATGGTCACTACAATAACGCGCTATAGGTCCATAGCGCGTTCAAGCAGAACGCGCTAGGAGCCTATAGCGCGACAAGGCAGGTCGCGCTATGTTTCCATAGCGCGACAGTCCAGAACGCGCCATAGCCCTATAGCGCGACAGGAACCGCCATACTGTTCATCTTCTCCGATGAACGCGCCCCGTCGGGGCAGCGCGACCATCAAGAACGCGCTACTGGAGCATAGCGCGTTCTCAGTCCGCGCCCGAAAATGGTGGAAACCGCGGGAAAAACCATTCCACGCCCCGTCCACCCCCAGGTGAAGGGGAAACAAAAGGGGAAACCTTCCCCAAGCCCCTAGGCATGCATCTAAACCCTGGATCGCCCGAAAACACAGTAAAACGGAAGATCCGGCTCACACCTCAAAAACATGCATTTTCCCAAATCGCCTCGTTTAGCCCGCTCGGCTCACCACGGCCTACAAAACTCGCGGGAAAAGAAGTGCACGAGCTGGGGGTCCATCTCCCTACCTCCACCGAAGAAACGACGCGCCGTGGACACCGGTCCACGAAGAAAACGCCGTTGAAGCCTCGCCGTTCCACGAACCCACGGCCGAGCTTCACCGCGCCTCCACCGCCTCGATCCTCATCCATCCTCGCCCGCGCCTCGCCCGCGCCGTCCCCGCCTCGCCCGACTCCGCCCCGTCGGCCGCCGGAGAGAGAGGGAGAGAGGAGAGAGCGTGAGAAGAGAGAGGGAGAGAAGAGAGAAATGAGATGGGAGAGAGAGAAAGAGGTTATATATAGAAAATCCAGAAATTCTCAAAAATACCGAAAAATAGAAAATCACACCCTCGCGATCCTCGGAACGCACCGATCGCAACGGTACCACACTCGCCTAGGTGAACGGCCCGGTTCACCCGCAACGAGGTTCCGAAGGGAAAGCCGAAACCCACGCCGGGAATCGGAAAACACACGCGGAAAAAGCCGCGGAACGCCTCCGGGCCTCCGAAACGACTCCGGATCGCGCCGATCCGAACACGAAAGATGTCCGAAACGAAATTTCAGACACAACGGAGTCGGACGCTCTGAGAAACCAGATCCGGGACCCACGAACGAGGATCCGAAAAACCCGGGGCATTACAGCCCTCCCCCCTTAAAGGAATTTCGTCCTCGAAATTCAGGACCAAGCACGAAGTCCCAGGGGAAGAACACGGAACCAACTGACACGCTGTCAGAGCCCCAGCACAGAAAATCTCGATTCTCACGAAAACACCAGTCCTGAGGGACACAGCCAGACTTACAATCACAAGCAACACCTCGCTCCTCGCGCCGAGCACACTGGCCAACAGAGCAGGCATATACCGCAGGACACAGTCCGGCATCACCTCAGACAATGCGAGAATCAACCATGGCACCGCAGCCACAATCTCGCTCACCGCGGAAACACAACCCTCGACACGAGCAACAGCTACCGATCCATCCGATGGTCAGCAGACAAATCGCACATCAGCTTCGCAGCCAGCTGACAGGTCGCACACCCTCCTCAAGGGAGCAACCAAAACAGAGCCTCTACCAGCACAAGCAGTCCTCTCCGCAGACCGCAACCAGAACATCGGCTCAGCACCAAGAAACACCTCACACATGGCAAGCCGAAAGCCGGACATAACACTGTGCCAACTCTCGTCAGAAGACAAACTTCGACAAAGTCCAGATCCCATCCGGAAAGGCACATCACGGAAATGACCACCAAAGGTCTCGCTGGCACACGGCTCTCGCCACGCTCGAGCCCCAACAACCAGCATCTTCTGTCTCTGAAAAGACCATCCACTGGTCACCAACTGCTCGTCAACGGGAAACCTCCGCTTGCTCAGCTTCTTCCTTCTTTCCTGGTCCTCGACCGGGTCCAAAGGAAACATTCCAAACCTCAGCAAGCCATCCGTCGACTCACACACAGACTGAAGCCGCATCTCGAGCAGCACTCCTTTCGGACACCGCATCCGAGCTCGAACATCGCTCCAACTCGACCCTCTCGGGGAGCACGACGAAACCAAATGACGGATCCTGGTGTCTTCAGTCATCACCTCACTGGACTCAGACTCACAGGGGAATCATCCCATGCTGGTCACCAAACCAGGAATAACCATTGCGACACCAACGTCCTATCAAGGACCATCCTCCGACGCCCATCTCACAAAAGGCATCCGCCCACAGGCGTCACTCATCCATCTGGTCTCATCAAATCCTTCGATCAATCCAAGTGGACACCTGCCAATCCCGATTCCGCCCTTACCACAGAGCCACGGGACACCACCTGAACAGTGCTCACGGGTCCCTAAGCAATAAACATCTCACCGTCACAATCCGACAAGACCGTAGAACCAACAGACACTGCTGTGGTCGGTCACACGGTTAGGCTCACCAGCCACTCATAGCCGTCAACCGGGACCCATAGTCTGCCAGAGACCACTTCCCCAAAAACGATCTCATCCGAGGACACGACTGGGACCACAAGTCGGGCGCCAAGCCACCGACTCTGACCAACACGTCCTCGACCTCCGTCAGGCGACATCCTCAACAACCTCATCCAGGTCCAACACCGACGCCTGACACGGCTTCCAACACAGGAACAGGGTACTCATGCGGCGCACTAGTCAGCACTTTTCCCCAACACTCCATCCTGCCAGTGCCAACAACCATAATACCTCGAGCAACGGCACGGCAACAACACGTTTCACACAGAGGAACCAATCCTCCGATGCTCAACGTAAACTCAGGAATCCGCCCGTAGCAACCAACGCTACGATCCTGAACCAATGGGTCACAAGCTCACCATGCTTCCGCTGCGCACTCTGATCCGCGCGCACAGCCGAGAAAGCGAACACCGCCCAACTAGCACTCGTCCTTCCGGAACAGCGCCAGTACCCGCACACGACAAGGGAATGGGCACGACTTCTCACAGGCAACCACCCTGCCAAGACAAGGAGCACGTCTCGCACGGACTTCATGGCACACAAGGCCAACCAATCCGAACGCGCAATGCAAGACGACGATCCTTAGCCGAACGCAATCTCTCCAACCAAAGGAGAAACCAGCGCACTTCCGACCAACGGAAGGACTCCACGCTCGACCTGACCTCAAACCTCGCGCAAGCTGGAAACAGCACCATCCAGCACCAAGGAAAACCATCGCTTCCATCAGGTCAGCGCCTCCTACACACTCGACGAGTGTCACGTCGGATCACAATCACAGCATCTCTCGATGCACCACTGCTGCAATTCCTCGAACTGCGACACACCACGCCAAGAGCCGCAACACGAGCCATAACGACAACCGCCGACGCTCATCCTCGAGTCCCAAAACTCACCGCGGAGCTTTCACACCTCAGACCAAATCCAAGGCGAACACACCCCTTCGCATACGAGAGCGCGGGAGCAAGACTTACTGGGACACCACAACCCAATCCTGCCTCAAAATCCGCAGAACAACCGAGATCGACACGTCATTTCTGACGCCACAGAGCACGACAGGAACATCAGGCTCGATGAAACAGCAGCTCGACGAGAAGACATTCCGCTCACCGGAGCACACTTCTCGATCAGAACACCCGCTCTGCCACCTTAAACCACGATATGAAAATCTCAGGGGCTGGATAAATCTCAAGCTGGAGTGGCCAAAACCGACAGCAGCTCCCTTAGAGCGCGCTCACGGCCACTTAACCACGAACAGTCCTCTCCAGCCACCTGACCACGCCGCAGATTCCTCGAACGCAGCACCGCGAACTCACGCCTGCCAGCAACCTCTGCCCAACGCAGCACAACCAGGGCCACCACCGATGAGGGAGAAGGCTCTCGACCTCGATCCTTAGACCCCATGCTGGCACGAAAGCCGCGGACAGCAACCACCTTCACAGTGCCGCACAGCGCACTCAAGCTCTCAAGCGAGAAACTACGCGGAAAGCGAACACAAAACCCTAAGCCAGCTGCCGACTGTACTGGATCTTATGGACTCTGATCACTGCAACATTTCGAATTCTTATGTACGTCCACAACCACCGCTCTGATACCAGCTGTAACGACCCGAGAATCCGATTACCAGGAAGGCCCGATAACCCGAGACTCGCACCGCCGCCCACGAGCCGGGAGGGCTCGGAAGGGCTAAAAGGAGTGTGGAGGCACAAAGAAATAGGAAATAAAGCAGGACAATCCAACAAAAATTAACAGAAATAAATAAACAACTACAACAGAGTCCAGTCCAACAGAAAGTACAGTCTAAAGCAGTAAAACGTACCACATGCCAAGTGAACACTCGGCCCGGCAAGCTGGCAACTGAGAACCTCCGCTCCGCACCCTCGAACCTCGAGGAAGAACCGCTACACCTGAAAAGTAGGGAATGAGTCTCCAGAACAGAGACTCAGCAGGATCCCGCGGAACCCCAACCGGAAACAACGGCGGTAGCGGAAAGGAGAGCTACAACTACAGCAGGAACAGCAAACCGGCGGCCGGTCAAAAACTCGGCACTACAGCTACTCCTACTGCCAGAAGGCAGACCTCGATCACGCAGTCGAAGCTACCGAACCACGCTAGTACCATCTACCGAAGTAAGAACACACGGCAACCACGCCGTAGAGGCCTGTCCCCCGGACAGCCAACCTGGACACGTTGTCCAAGGTGCAACCCCGACCATCCGATCGCGGGTACCGCACAACAAGACCCAACCTCAGTAAAGCCACTAGCACTAATCTCATGACGCGAAAACCAACACACGCGTCACGGCGAACCAACCGAACTCAACGGTCAACACGACCGAAACCCGAAGGTCAAAGTCACGGAAACTGACAGTCTGTCACTCCGTACTCGACAGGAGTACCACCCACTAGAAGCACAGCCGGTAGCGTCCCCTGACGTCTTACACCGCACCGCAGGTGAATCGCCTGACGTGGTAGGTCCTACTCGAGGCACGAACACCGTACAAGTAACCACAAACAAGTGACTAGCTTGGGTCACGCCCGTCGACGTGCGTCCACTGTCCCCAACCACGTGTGCACACACAGACCACGCGTCCTAGGTCTGGCCCTCTGACTGGTTTTCCCCCGCAGCCGGACTCTGGCTACGACGAGGGGCCCGACGGAAACCAGTCTAACCGTCCTCAGGGTAAGCCCGTACACCACTCCCTGGTGCGACCAGCACACGCGTACTGGTAGGCTACGACTAGTGGAGGGTCACTGAAGGAGTAGACTCTCAAGTCAACGGAAAATAACGTCCGAATCCGACGATGTACGGGGACCACCCCACGTACCGGCCCCGTCGCACGGTGACCACAGTCGGAGAAGAAACGGGACTCACAGTCCACGGCCACGCACGCACCGTGCGCTAGAGTCGAGAAAACTCAAGTGGCGCTAAGCCACTGGACTCTGGACAGTCCTCTAGACGCACTACACCCAACGGTCCTTGAGTCACAAGACTCGGGGTCAAGACCGTTGTACGCAACAGCACAAGGCCATCAATCTAGTCCAATCTCTAGGTCTAAAACCACGGTAGCACGAGTACCGAGACAGCTCACGAGCCGTCAAGACCACTCCCTCGGAAAGGGAATACAAAGGACCAAGGCCACCCACACGGGCCACATGGAAAACACAGAAGCACGATTCCCAGGGCAGCACACAAGCCACCACGACGATTTCCCATCTTGAAGCAAGCGGGAAACCTCCAACCCCAGGCCGGACAACTGGACTCGCAGTCCAAGGCCAAACACGTGGCCCACACGGAAATCACCTTCCAAGGAAACTCACAATATGCGGGGGAGATCCCACCGCACACACCGATACACGGTGACTCGATCGAGCGTAACATGAAAGCCCAACACGCGAGAAGTCACCCAGACTCTCAACCCTATGGGCACGCTAAACGAGATAACACGGTCCTCCAGACACCCTCAAAACACGGACACAGAATCCCATGGGTGTCTAGCACTCACGAGACCGCAAGTCGACCACTGGGTCACAACCGGGTCGACCGGAGACCAACACAACACAATCGGAACGCTAGAAGGTCACCCGGACCCGCCAAGCCCACGGGCACGCTTATCGAGGTAACCCAAATTTCTGGACACCCAAAGACACGGTCACGGAACTTCACAGGGTGTCCAGGACACACACGGCTCAAGGGGGGCACGATCTGCCGCAGACCGCCCGCCCCGGGCAGCCCGGATGGTCACTACAATAACGCGCTATAAGTTCATAGCGCGTTCAAGCAGAACGCGCTAGGAGCCTATATCGCGACAAGGAAGGTCGCGCTATGTTTCCATAGCGTGACAGTCCAGAACGCGCTATAGCCCTATAGCGTGACAGGAACCGCCATACTGTTCATCTTCTCCGATGAACGCGCCCCGTCGGGGCAGCGCGACCATCAAGAACGCGCTACTGGAGCATAGCGCGTTCTCAGTCCGCGCCCGAAAACGGTGCAAACCGCGGGAAAAACCATTCCACGCCCCGTCCACTCCCAGGTGAAGGGGAAACAAAAGGGAAAATATTCCCCAAGCCCCTAGGCATCCATCTAAACCCCTGGATCGCCCGAAAACCCAGTAAAACGGAAGATCCGGCTCATACCTCAAAAACATGCATTTTGCCCAAATCGCCTCGTTTAGCCCGCTCGGCTCGCCACGGCCTACAAAACTCGTGGGAAATGAAGTGCGTGGGTTGAGGGTCCATCTCCCTACCTCCACCGAAGATTCGACGCGCCGTGGACACCGATCCACGAAGAAACGCCATTCAAACCCTCGCCGGTTCACGATCCCACGAACCGCCTCCACCATCCCGATCCTCGTCCCGAGCCCGTCGCCCCACATCCCACGAACCACGCCGCCCCACCCTCACCGCCTCCGTCGGCCGCCCGGAGTGAGAGGGGGAGAGGAGAGAACGTGAGAGAAGAGAGAGGGAGGGAAGAGAGAAAATGAGATGGGAGAGAGAGAAAAGGTTATATATATAGAAAATCCGGAAATTCTCAAAATACCGAAAAATAAGAAACCACGTTTCCGTGATCTTCGGAACGCACCGGTCGCAACGGTACCACACTCGCCTAGGTGAACAGCCCGGTTCACCCGCAACGAGGTTCCGAAGGAAAAGCCGAAACCCGCGCCGGGAATCAGAAAACACACGCGGAAAAAGCCGCGGAACGCCTCCGGGCCTCCGAAACGACTCCGGATCGCGCCGATCCGAACACGAAAGATGTCCGAAACAAAATTTCAGACACAACGGAGTCGGACGCTTCGAGAAACCAGATCCAGAACCCACGAACGAGGATCCGAAAACCCCCGGGCATTACATTTTGAGTCTTGCAGGTTACTATCGCAGGTTTATTGAAGGTTTTTCTTCTATTACAGCTCCTATGACCAAATTGACTAGGAAAGGAGTTCCTTTTGAATGGTCAGATAAATGTAAAATGAGTATTCATGAATTAAAAATAAGGTTAACTATAGCCCCAGTGCTTACTTTACCTTGTGGGTCAGGAGGATTTGTGATATACACAGATGCCTCTAAAAAAGGACTACGATGTGTCCTGATGCAGAATGGCAAAGTAGTAGCTTACGCATCCAGGTAATTAAAGACCCATGAGATGAATTATCCAACACATGATTTGGAATTGGCGACAGTGGTACATGCTCTGAAGATTTGGTGCCATTATTTGTATGGTGAGCAGTTTGAAGTATTTACAGACCATCAGAGTTTAAAATATATTTTCTCTCAGAAAGAATTAAATTTAAGGTAGAGAATGTGGATTGAATTTTTGAAGGATTATGCTTTCACACTAAATTACCATCCAGGAAAAATAAATGTGGTAGCAGATGCACTCAGCAGGAAGAGGCTAATGGCAATCCAGTTGCGCCAAATTTGGAGAATGACATTTGATGTAGTGGAGTATTCTCCGGTATGCAAAGGGAAAAACTTATTTATGGCCCAACTAACTATTCAGTATGTAATGGTTGAACGAATTGTGCAAATACAACTAAATGACCAGCAGTTACAGGGACTGATTGGCACACCCGAGATTTACTCAAAGTGCAGACAGGGCAATCAGATTTCAGGTAAGGTAGTGTACCTCAGAATGAAGAAATAAAGAAAGACCTATTATCTGAGGCACATAAATCATAATATTCTATTCACCCAGGCAGTACAAAAATGTACAAAAATATGAAATGACAGTTTTGGTGGATTTGTATGAAGAAAGATATAGCAGATTTTGTCAGCAAGTGTCTTACTTGTCAACAAGTAAAAGCAGAACATCAAAGACCAGTAGGACCATTACAATTGATGGAAATTCCATAATGGAAATGGGAGAATATCACTATGAATTTTGTGATGGGATTACCAATGAATAGGAGAAAACATAATTCTATTTGGGTAATTGTTGACAGGCTTACTAAGTCAGCTCATTTTCTGGCAATCACAAAGACACAATCATGAGAGGATTTAGCTCATTTGTATATCAGAGAGATTGTGAGACTTCATAGTGTGCCTGTATCTATTATTTCAGATCAAGATGCAAGGTTTACAGCAAAATTTTGGAGGAGTTTACAGGAAGCACTGGGTACACAATTAAAATTTAGCTCAGCTTTTCACCCTCAAACAGATGGACAATCAGAGAGAACCATTCAAACATTAGAAGATATGTTGAGGCCGTGCAGTTTAGACTGGAAAGACAGTTTGGATGAACATTTGTAATTAATTGAGTTTGCATATAAAAACAGCCACCATGCAAGTATAGGAATGGCACCATACGAAGCATTATACGATAGACCGTGTAGATCACCTGTTTGTTGGGATGAGGTTGGTGAGCGAAAATTAATTGGGCCATAGATTGTACATGATTGTGTAGAAAACGTTGAGTTGATTAGAAAAAGATTACTTACTGCTCAGAGTAGGCAGAAAAATTATGCTGATCAAAGAAGGAGAGATCTACAATTTACTGTCGGAGATCATGTATTTTTGAATATTTCGCCTACTAGAGGAGTAATGAGATTTGGCAAGAAAGGCAAGCTCTGTCCAAGGTACGTTGGACCATTTGAAATCTTAAGAAGGATTGGCGAGGTGGCATATCAATTGGCCTTACCACCCTCATTGTCAGGAGTTCATGATGTATTCAATGTGTCTATGTTAAGAAAATACATGCCAGACTCATCGCACATTATAGATCATGAGCAGTTAGAAATTCAGTCAGATCTTACATATGAAGAGAAACCAGTTCGCATTCTCGATCGAAAAGAACAAGTGTTGCGAACGAAGACAATTCCTTTGGTGAAGATATTATGGAAAAGTATCTCAATAGAAGAAGCTACTTGGGAGATGAAAGATGAAATGAGGAAGAGATATCCACAGCTATTCGGAACGTACTATTGAGTAAATTTTTAAAATTCGACGATAAAATTTATTTAAGGGGGAGAGATTTGTAACACTCGAATCCATCCAAAATCTAAATATAATTAAATATTTTATATTTAGAGTCCATGAAAATTTTATGTTCTCGCAATCAAAGCTTAATACCTACCTTGAACGGTATGATTTAACGAACTTTATTAAGTAAATTAGATAGATATCTCACTTTAACAATATGTAATTTTTCATAGAAATATCAGAATAGGGTCAATATTAGATCCATTGGAAAGAGAATTCGAAGATCTACAAATTTCATGTTGAACACTTTTTCAAATTTTGACATTTGGTAGATCAAAAATAAGATACAATAAACTTATACTTTGACATACTATTATTACTCACTTTTTTGAGGGTTTTTGTAAAATTTTTCACTCTCTTATCCCCTATCAACCTCATCGATGGAAGTTTCTTAACAAAAAAAAATCTTCTCCGCCCCCTCCCGTCTTCCCCTCCTTATCTCCTTCTCCCCTCCTCTTCTTTATCCTCACATCCTCTCTCTTCTTCTTCTCATCCCCCTCTATAAATACCCCCCTCCTCTCTTCCCTATCTCCTCACTTCTCTCCCCCTCCACCCACGTAACAACATCTCCTCTCCCACCTCTCTTCTCCAATCTCTCCCTCTCCCATTTCTCCCTCTCCCCCTCTCTCTATTACATTCTCACTCCCCCTCCCCTTTTCTTTTTTTTTCTCCCATCTCTCTCCCTCTCAACTCTCTCATCTCTTCTCTCACCCCTCTATCTCACATTTTTTTATTATTTTTTTATCTCTCACTCTCTCTCTAATTTCTCTCACTATCTCTCTCATTTCTCTCTCTCTTTCATCTCTCTTTAATTTTTCTCTCTCTACTCTCTCTACTTTCTCTCTATACTCTCTCTCTTTACTTTCTCTCTCTATTCTCTCTCTCTATTCTCTCTCTACTTTCTCTCTCTACTCTATTTACTTTCTCTCTCTACTTTCTCTCTCCACTTTCTCTCTCTACTCTTATAAATAAACGGAGAAGAGAATATAACGTCGGAATAATATAAATACTTGACAAAAGCTTGGATGAAAGATTTGGAGCTTATTTGGACCATTTCACCCCACTTTACGTATTTGGGACATGAAAATTATCTTTTCCTACGCATGGACTATTACGAGAGCTCGGGTGAGATACTAAATTTAATTCGGAAGTCCACCCTAAAGGTAGGCACATGATAAACTGAGCGCATGTTATTTGATATTTATATTTCTTTGATTTGATTCTATTTGAAATATAATTATTCAGGCTTAAGTCAGTGATTTATTTAACCTGATGATCTATGCTTAAAATCGATTATTTATTTAGTTACCATTCTATAAAAATATTTCTTTCTCTCTAATCTCTCTCTACTTTCTCTCTCTACCCTCTCTCTACTCTCTCTCTCTATCTAATCTCTTCAAATTTTATATAATAATAATTTATTTAGTTAACAAATTTGACTCACTACCCTATGATTAAAATCTAATTCATGATATTAAAATATGATTCAATTATTTTAAAATTTTCAATGACAAGTTTTAAGTATTGAGATGACTATGTAAATAAGGATAAAATTTTGATTAAGCATATGGACTGTGTCATTTTAAGGAGGTGTGGGGCGACAAACCGTAGTTAGTTTCCTCTCTGGGATTAGGCCCATTTCCGAGGATAAACGGACTTTTGAAAAATCCGAAACTCAGAATAAGAAAATTATCTGGGAAATGGTGGACTATTAACTCCCGATCCTGCGTGGCTGATCAAGGCCAACCGGCTCCAGCGTTTAGACCATTTATCTTTAAGTAAACGTATGGATGTCTAGGTATATGTTTGCTACTGCTTATAGTGATGGGATGCCTGTCCAATATGTGTTTATTTAATACATAATAATTAAATAATGCATTATGTAATTCTGTAAATAGGCATGGCTTAATATGAAGTTCGGATTTGATATATGACTCTGATATGTTCTGAAAATAAGTTTATCTGTATAAGATCTGATTTAGCTAAGATATGTACCATGTCATAAAATTTGTTATATACATTTTCTTATAAATATGAAAGATTATTCTGTTCTATTATATTTCCTTCACATTCATAATATATGTACGACGCAATGAAATTGTGATTAGCTTTATATATATATCATGGATTTGCACGTGTTAGTATATGATAAGTATGTGATTGATTTTAATACCTACTGAGTCTTTGGACTCATTTCTGTTGCCTAACTATTTCAGGAAATCGACGAGCGTGCACTTTTATTCCGACGAGTAGTAAGTCGGAGGGTGATCCCGGGCATAATTTGGATTTCCGCTATCTATAATAAGTAGATTTGATTTTCTTTTGAATAATGAATGTAAATATGACTTTTGAGTAGAGATATGCAGTACTCTGTATACGATGTAAATTATGAGTGTTTATCTTATGAAAATGGTATGGTTATATTTTCGAAATATATGATGGTTTGGCCTTTAACGCCTTGTAAATATCTCGGTCCATAACACTTCGTCTATACGCTGCGACGTCCCGGACACGATACGGGATCGCGAGAAGGAGGCGCCACAACAAATAGGATGCCTAAATTGCGTCGGAAGAATTGAGAACAGCCCCACTGAGTGAAAGCACGTAAAATCATTTTTTTAAAAGGTATAGGATGAATATGGGAGCATCGCACATTGCGTCGGAGGCATTAGCTTGCCGTGTCAAACATCTCTCTGGTGTATGATTTAAGTTACTATCAATTTTAAGACTATAATGTTGAAAGAGTGCAATTGTTCTATTAAATTTAATCCAAGCCTAGACCTGTATGTATTAAAATCTTAACCGTGAGAGTTTAAAATAACACCATCTTCCCTTTCTTCCACTTTTAATTTTACCATTCCCTCTAATTGTCTTACTCGATATTCCTTCTACACGTCAATATCATATATTGATATCTCTATATATACTCTAAAAACAAATTAATATGAAAACAGTACCGTATCAAAACTAAAACTCCAACCACGTACACAAAAGGCACAATAGGTCTTTGTTTTGTTGAGAACCGTTTTGCTTTGTGCGCGTGGCATGTGTGACTCATGGTATTATATATGACACATGGTTATAGGAAAGAGTGAAGCACTGCATCTCATTCTGAAAAGAACATTTCCAATCGAAAGATTCCAAAGCAAGAATTAATGCCGTGGCCATACTTGGACGGGCTCTCAAGTCCTTGCCATCCACTTCTTTATCAGCATTAACAAAACGACGACGGTCACTTTCGTAACGGGTTAGATTAGGGGCGGGTGACTTATCCGGGTTAGTCTACCCCACCTCTAACCCTAACCCGGGTGGATTAACTTATTCCACCTATTTTTTAGGAACGAGTTAATCCACTTTAACCCTATGCGACCCGGGTTAAGAAAAAAACTATATATCAAACAAAGAGTAACTCACTCGACCCCAGTTAACCCACCCTAACTCAGCTTAACCCATTATCAAAGTGGGCCTGAAGGAATACCCTCTGACCAGGGCCACCTCGTAGCAAGCAGCTAGCCATAGAAACCTAAACCCAACCATAGCGCAAAGATTTGAGCCTAAGGCACCGTTTGATAACACGCACCGGCGTCGCTTTCGAAGTATAATCTCTCGACAACCTTTAAACGTTATCAAATACGACGGTGCGTATGGACTTTTGTGCCCTCAAAAAAAAATAAGAGGAGGGAAGTTTAGACACAAAATCGATCTCATCCGATAATCTTCAAAAGCGAATGTAAAGAGGATTTGTGAGATTTTAAATCATTACGAATCCACCGCATACCTGCCATTTGTACGGCATGTGAATTTTGTGAAAAATGAAAAAGCAACACTTGTTCTCAAATGCGGCCTAAGCCTTGGGTGAGGGAGGCAATTAAGGTCTAACCAGTCAGCTTGCCAGTACAACCCACTAACCAATACTATAATAACAATAACGTACAGCGGATAGGTTTAAAAATATTTTTATGGACATTGAAAAAGAGAAATGTCAATAAGGGTATTATTTTAGTGGAGCATTTTACCGAAGGACTAAACAATTTTCAGCCCATTTTCTCCAAATTGTCAATGAAACGGTTTAATTGGATCTCTATTTAAAATTTTGTATATCTATCTTCAACCAACCAGTGATTGAAAGAAAAAGAAGGACCGGATAATTAATTAGAATTTGTAGAGGGGAGATCGAGCGACAGAGTGGAGTTCCACGTTCAGGAGCCGAGCGTCGCGGTCACGTTCAGAAGGTTGCTCTTCATACCGAGGTGGAACGCCGGGCGTTGAGAAGTGAATTAATCTCTCTAGGACAAGTAGTGGACTCCTTTGAAGAGGAAGAGAGGTGCGAGCAGGAGCCGTGCATCTAAAGTTGAGTTGTACCTATGCAAGGGAAGTAACTTCTCATCCGCCAGTGACGTGCCTCAGGAGAATCCTCCGATATTTAAGTCAGCACAGCGTGGAAGGCCTACAAAACCAGAGGTAAGTTGGAGAGAGCTGAAAAAGGGCAAGTACTGGGGATGCAACTTGCTTTAGATTGTGTTTCCTGAGATTGTATGGGATCAAGGGGCATACCTAATAGCAGGCGTGGTGACTTGCCTTTATAGCCGATGAACTAGGGTGCATTGAATGTCGACCTTATCGTCGAGACAAGTGTGCCTATGGGGGTCAAATTGGCATCCATACCTGGGTGTAGGATCTGTGAGAAGTTAGGTGGTTGCAGGATGTTGCGTGACGTACGCTGGGCGACGTGCAAAGGATGGTGGTAGGATGGTGTGCCTAATCGCGATGCTTTTTTACCATACACACAAGGTTGACTAATGTATGCATTGTGATAAATGCGGTTGGAAGTTGAAAAATAGGCAGGAAGCACCCGAAGCAGCAAGAAGACGCCGCGTAACTGGATTTGGTGGGTCATACAAAGTGCCCACATCACTTGCACCTTAGCTCTTGGTGCGGGATGTGACCGGGGCCTGGGTGATGTGACAGTGGCCAACGGTCATTACGAATTCCCGGGGATATGGGTTCATTCACATCCCCTTTCTTCATGATCGCTCGCCCATAGTTGGTGTGTCAATATCTTGGCCAAAAATCTATATAAAGGAGGGCATGGGGGCCTTCGGTTCTTTTATCTGTAACCCAGAGCTAAGAGTGCTGGCGCAAGAGAGAAGGTTAGGTTGAAGGCTCGACATGAGGCTTAGTGATTGCGGGGTGCATTTCATCTGAGGGCTAGGAGGGTCGCACCGGGTTCCCGCCGTTGGAAGGTTGCTAGGGCTTCTAGTTTGGTGAGCATCATGTATTTGGGTTCACTCTCCCCTATAGTTAGTGAGGGAATAGGGCAAGAGGAGAGGTTTGTCACTGGCTCAAGGTTGTCGTTGATGACGACAAGATGGAATTGTCATTGTTGGGAAGGGAGCCTCATGCTGGTGAGGTCCCGACAAGAGGTGGTGGAGAGGGCTCCCTAGAGTGGAGTTCCTGCTCAATGGAGGCATCTAGATGGGTCGAGCGCCTTGATAGTTTGCTAGGGGTTATGGAAGAGATTGCTTCTAAGCTTACTCACGAGTAGGGAGATGAGCTGGCGAACGTATACCGTCTTCCAAGGAACCTGCGTGTAGTAAGCGACATTGTGTACGAGCAATGTCTGAGGGGTGGGTTTAGAATCCTAACCCTTTATTTTGTTATGGAGGTGTTGCAGGCGTATGATAAAGCCCCTTCTCAATTCATGCCAAACTCATGGCAATTGATTTTTGATTTCATGTCCCTTTGTACGATGGTGTGGGTGAGCCAGAGTGTTCCACTTTTCCAATATTTCTTTACCATGTATAGGAGAAGTTGTTAGAGGAGCTACCATGCGATCTACGCGTAGAAGCACCGTGAGCTTTTTAATCTTGTGACAAGTTCTGTCAGTGGCCAGCAAAGCCATTTCTTTGTTATCAAAGTGGATAAGTAGAATCGGGGGTTCTCGACAAGCACGGTGAAGTTTGACCTTTCGAGGGATGAAGATGATTTGCTATCGTCGGAAAGGGATGTGGCTGACACTTTGCGGAAAGGGGCGCCATACAGCTTGGAGGTCCTTCTAGCAAGTTGGTTGGATTCTATTTCAGGGCTTCATGCGCTGACAACTGGGGCTGGCAACGATAGTCCGCTGTTGTACCTTGCTTTCTCACTTATTACTTGTTCTTCCATTTTGTAGTCGGCATGGAGATTAGCATGGAGGAAATCTTGGCTAGTGTGAGGAAGAGACGTGTGGCTGAGGCAGATGAGGTCAAGCCAACTATCTTGATTGAAGTTGTGGCTAATTCGGGCAAGCTGGTGGCCACCACACCCAAGAGGCTGAGAGGGCAATCCCAAAAGGGTGGTTCCTATTTGATGGTGCCTTCAGGGAGTGCCCCGGTTGGTGTGCTCTCAGCAGAGCAGAGGGGGAAGGGCATTGTATTTGAAATCCCTGAGACTGTCGTGCTGGGGACTGATCGCAGCATGCCAAGAAGCTACTTGGCTTCCTCAACGCTGCGAGCCTCTCCAAGCTTGATCCGAGTGAGCTTATCAAGTTGTTGTCACTCCTTTGGGACCCAGAGGATGCGATCCACGTGTCCACGCTCGAGCTCTTCAGCGTCATGATATGGAAGTTGCTGGACTTAGTGGTCAAGGCTCAAGTTATCTCCTATCAACCTTCTAGGGAGGTCGAGAAGGCTCTAGCCAGCCTCAACAAGGCTTTGGCCGCCCGCAAGAGTTATGAGGACTATGCTCGAGATCACAAGGAGGAGGTGTAAGTGGTGAGGAAGGAGGCTGATTGTAAGGATTCGCATAGTCTGGTTCAGGCAGCACAGCGGATAATAAAATTTAATTAGCGAACCCAGGCCCTTTTTAGAATCCTAGAATCGTGCTCTAATCGATGCAATAAGATTACTTAGTGCAGAACGACGATGTCCGTAGTGTCCGACGCAGATTTTCACGAACGTAGAGCCGCACAGATGTCCGACCTCTAGAGTAGATCCACACATATCTTCGTGCAGTGATGGCGTCCACCCATTCTTTCCCCCCGTGCACGAACCACAGATGCTCAAAAATTCCCTTCTTCTTCCTTAAGCCTTTCTCCCTTGAGAGGAAGAGAGAGAGAGAGCAACAAGGGAGAGAGAGAGAGCAAGAGGGAGGGGAGGAGGGGAGAGAAGAGAGAGTAGGGTTTTCTCTCTTATGAATGCTTGGCTAAAGAGAAGAAAACATATGTAACACACACATATATATGGGTTGGGTGCTTTCCAAAAGAACCCTTAAGAACCAATATTGTATATGTATCCTTCATATTATTATACATATATATTAAGCCCTTCTTATATTCCTTTCCAAAGGAATGTAAGGCTTTTAACATATATATCTCTTTACAATAATATTCCGTCACCTAAGAATCTTATGTGTGTGATCTTCTAGACCCATAGTCACTTTAGTTTAAGGTCCATTAACTTCTAATTCTCAATTAGAAGTGAATTAAACTCATTATTCGCTTCTACTAGAGCCGAATAATAGTTTAATTTATTCTGAACCTTTGATCACATTGGGTGAAGCAAATCTGCTTGATCCCAGAGGACGCCAGGTTCAAACCACCCTGTTTGGTACCTGTAAGTCTACAGTTGCCGCATCGCTATAATCCCTCGCTCCTTCTATGAGTCTAGTTCGATCGAGGGTATGGTAACTGGCAAACCCCATGATCGTGCCATTCGACCAGGACCTCCTAAAAGTGTATGACGTCCGTTCTAAATGAACTCACACGACCCTGGCTAGGGATTTAGTGGAGCGTCAGTGTCTTCACCCATTAACTATCTAATATATACCCGACAGTGAGCGATCCCCTCTTGACCATTGATGATCTTCACACGTATCATGAAATGGTTAATGACTTGGCAATTCATGACTTGTGGTTAAAGTCACTTAGCCAAGTATCAAACCATCCCAGTCCCCGTGTAAGATCCGATCAAAGTCTCAGGTCAAAGGGCCAACGATGCTAATGAGACAATTGGATCACCAGTTGACATTAGGTATAATCAACCATCTGAAGATCTAATGGCGGATCAGTCTAGTGTACATCCTCCCAAGACATACACCTACACATATGTATTGGTGTCCCACACCAGTGACCATGAGACTGCTCACCCATACATCATGTGTATTAGTTTAATAGGTAATCAAAGTCCCCGAGTGATTACCCTCCAACCATTAATAGTTTTAAGGTATGTGTCCATGTAAAGTCAGTCTCATAATCGAGATCCCATATCGAGTTGACTTTACAATGACATATCCTAAAGACATAATAGAGTAATATACAATAATAAATTTACGCTCAAATATCACTCTATTAATGATGAACAAGATTGTACACCTATCGGGCCTACCTGACCCGAGATTGGCTTGTAGGACACCCAATACTAACACCGAGGACTTGAAAGTCAAGATTGCAAGACTCAGGGGTGGAGTAGAGGACTTGCCAGTCGAGCTGAACCTGACCCAAGACCCCAAAAGGGTGGCACTTGACGGGATCACTAAGCTGGAGGGACTGTTGCTCGAGGCTAACCAGGGGGCTACGCAAGCACTCACGATGGTTTTAAAGTGGGATGTCGTGTAGTACAAGGGGTCACCCGAGTATCGTTCGAACGTTACGTTGGCTTCGACTAGGGCTTGCAAGGAGGCTTGGTCAATGGCATTCATTGCGGTTCAAGAGGAGTTACCAGACATATGTGAGGAGGATTTCGAGTGTCCTTTTGACAGTCGATGTGTCACCCCTCCTTTCTTTTCTTTATGTTGTATTTGGCCCATGGCCCCCCCTTCCTATAAATTATTTATAAGCACAAAAGAGTTGTTTAGGGCCCAACCCTCGTATGGACGCTTTTAGCTAATTTTTCCCAAAGCTAATGTTTGTGGGGACTAAGGGATCAACAGGGTGACCGACTATGCCACATATTCAAAGGGTAGAGCCAGGGCTATTGACCAGTCGAACCTTTAGTTGTTGAGCCATGAAGGCGATCATTAGGACCATGGCTGTCGCTAAGTAACATCGCCAGGAGGGTAGTGTGGCTAAGGTTGTTGTCCGACGAGGCTTTGGAATAGCAATGGTAGTTAGGGTTAAGGCCACTACCCGATCGTACTAATGGCGAAGAGTACCAGCTGGGGCTAAAGTCCCTATTGGACAGGTTTGAGACTAAGGCCTGCACTCAGCCACACCCACTGTTGGGGATGTACGAGGCTAAGGCTATCGATCGACTGCACTCAAGGTTGACCGTACAATGTCGATCGGTTTAAGGCCTATTGTTGCCCATTCCGATTGTTTCGTGGCTAGGGGCCTTCATTTGGCCACACTAGTGGTGGTGTAGAAGGGTATCGAGACAAGGCCTTGTCGAAGGCAGCTAGGGAGTTGACGACCAAGGCTAAGGCCGGCAATCAACTGCACCTAAGGTCATGCAATTGAGGGGCGACCAGGGCTAAGGTAATTAAACAATTGGCCGCAAAGTCTCAAAAGATAGATGAACGAGGCTAAGGCCAGCAATTGGCTCCACCTAAGGTCATGTAAATACGAGTGACTAAGGCCAAGGCTAGTAATTGGTCACACTTAAGGTCACTAAAGAGATATGACCGAGGCTAAGGCCAGCAATTGGCTACACCTAGGTGATGTTTGGTATCGGGATAAGTTAAGTGGAGAATAGGTATAAGTTATTCTAGGTTAATTTATTCTTATTCTCGTGTATGTTTGGTATGCGAAGGGATAAGTATGAGAATATGTATATTCTTCATTTGGTAAAAATTAGGGATACAAATGAGAATAGGCACTGAAAAATTATCATATTGTCCTTCTTATCCCGGGTTAAGACACATGATGTTATTCTTTGTTTGGATGGAATTAGAAGATTTTAAAAGTAATTTGTTTTAGTGAAAAATCTTACTTAATTAAACTTTACAATTATGGTTATGACTAATAAAGATCCTAAAATAAATTTTTATAGATAATCTTTATTAATATTAATAAAAAAATTATAAAATTAAGTTTGTTAATAGTCTACAATAGTAGAAATAAAGATATTATTTAAAGATATTATCTTTTTAAAAATATTTAGTAAGAATGATATTAATGATTAATAATTGATTCCTTCAAAATTATGAGTAATTAAATAGTATAACTTAACTTTAACATGTTTATGTAATGTAATGATGATTTATATTAATGATTAGGGTAATATAAATATCATATCATTAGTAATATAAATTAAACTCTACTTTAATTATAATTAGTGATAATGAAATTTTGAATTAAAAATTTTAATTCACATTTTTTGTTAGTAATAATGAGACTTTAAATCAATCTTATTTTTTCTATATTAATTTTAATTGACACTAATAATATTTAATTATTTATTTCTCCTTTAAAAATATAAAAAAATAGTCGATCACTTTTTATTACATAATTTCAATTGATCAAAAGTTTCTAATAAAATTTCACAAAGTTTAAGTGTTCGATTGACAACAAAATTCTTTTTCTCGGTTGTTGGCCGTAAGTCTTCCAATATAACATGATCTTCAATTGAGCCAGGCTGTCATTTAACAAAGAGATTTGAAGTAAATGAGACACTATTTTCTCACAAGAGATAAGGTGTACAACAAAAGTCATTCACTTTATATTACACAATTTAAATTGATCAACTTTTGTCAATTGATCAAATTTACACATTATACATAAAGCAAACATCGGGTAATCCAAGAAAGAGAGGAAAAAATGAAAGTACATGATCTTCTATAGCATCTTGATTTACAGAAGTGCACATAAAAGGCTTACTAATACAACTAAGATTTCTCTTTCTTACACAACTTCAAATTATCAAATTTTAACAATAAAGAGTCACAAAGTTGAATAGTCAACTCGACTGCAAATTTCTCTTTCTCGATTGTTCGTCTTAAATCTTCCACCAGTGCACGTTCTTCAATCTCTCCTCCTATTGTAGATATGTTGGACATTTTTGTTGTCCATTGGTTCGAACTCTTTTCCTGAAATATGTATATGATATAATCACAAATTATAACATTGAGTACAAAGTACGTGAACTTGATAAGACTAAAGAGATGAGGCTCAAAACAACATGAGATAATGTAATCACATGGATCATATTCTGTCACATTAGTCGAGGGTTGCCGTTAGGCCATCCAACCCATCATCACTGCCTCAAGAATACCTGATAGGATGAACGATAGTTTGATATTGGGAAGGAGTATAATACCAATATTGAACAATGGGAGCAGTGAATATTGGGAAGGAGAAATTCACACACATTCTGTCTCCACTGCACACACATACCATATAGCGATCTCCCCTGAACACACACAATGCTGATCACACACACACACACACACACACACACACACACACACACACACACACACACACACACACACACACACACACACACACACAATATCAATCTGTCTCCCCTGAACACACTCTCTGTGCACACATTTTCATGACAGCAAACATGGTGACTACTCAACACAAAAGTTTTATAGGAAAAGGCAATGGAATGGTAAAGACAATAACGATTATGAAGACAAACATGTATAGCAGTAAGCAATTGAATTTATAGGAAAAGGCAACGATGATAAAGACAAGCTGATAACATGGATTGGCAGATGATGAATATATATGGATTGGCAGATGATGCAATATACGATATCATATATCTATATGGAAAGGAGTATAATACCAATATTGAACAATGGGAGTACTGAATATTGGATATTGGGAAGGAGCAATTCACACACATTCTGTCTCTACTGCACACACACACACACACACATACCATATATCGATCTCCCCTGAACACACACAATGCTGATCACACTGCACACACACACATACACACATACCATATATCGATCTCCCCTAAACACACACACAATGTTGATCACACTGCACACACACACAAAGAGAGAGAGAGAGAGAGTCGACACACATACAACAAAGTCGACACACACACACACAAAGAGAGAGAGAGAGAGAGAGAGAGAGTCGACACACACACACACACACACACACACACACACACACACACACACACACACACACACACACACACAATCAATTTGTCTCCCCTGAACACACTCTCTATGCACACATTTTCATGACAGTCAACATGGTGACTACTCACCACAAAAGCTTTATAGGAAAAGGCAATGGAATTATAAAGACAAACATGTATAGTAGTAAGAAATTTATAGGAAAAGGCAACGATGATAAAGACAAGCTGATAACAGGGATTGGCAGATGATGAATATATATGGATTGGCAGATGATGCAATATACGATATCATATATCTATATGGATTGACATCTATAAACGACAGACTGGGATATAAAGCAAGGTGGATAAACCTGATGAATTTGTTCATAGACATGCCAGATGGCACTCGAAGTGGCTCTTTTTGTTTTATTTTTTTTTTTGGAGGCAGGATTTCGTACACTTCATCTTACTACTTGGTAGCAGTGACTTCATATGTATCCCTTCATTTATAAGCCCACGAAGCAGTATAACCTCATTATGTTCTAATAAAAGACTTCTTATTTACCTACTAGCAGTGACTTCATATGTATCCCTTCATTTATAAGTCCAAGCAGGTGTCTACTTGCAAAATAGTCAAACTAATGCATGCATCTGGTTCCTAATATGCAAATGCACCCACAATTAACTTGCAAAATCACATCAACATTCATGTATATGTCACAAGTGATCAATCTCCAATATGCCTGTAAACATCATGTATATAAATATAAATAAAATATGCAAAAAATATAAATTTTACTCTGGCACTGCACACACTCGGCTGTGTAAAATTAAGCATTCACATTATGAGAAAAAACATAAATGTTACGCTGACACAGCACACACTCGGCTGTGTAAAATTAAACATTCATATTACGACAAAAAATATAAATTTTACTCTGGCACAGCACACACTCGGCTGTGTAAAATTAAACATTCACATTATGATAAAAAACATAAATTTTACTCTAGCACAATACACACTCAGCTGTGTAAAATTAAACAGTCACATTGAATACATAAATTAGTCCATGCCATTGACATATCTTCTGCCCACTTGAAGAACCCACAACATGATGTTGTTTTGTCGGCCTGCAAGTAAAAGATATTCACATTATGTACATTTTATAATAAATGCAAAAACAATAATAATAAAAATGATGGCCACGTACCTTAGATTCTGGACAAACATAAAATATTTTTCCTTTATTCTTACTAGTGTTTGAGATCCGCCTTCTGCATGGTCCTTTGCCACAATGTCACAGTAATAGTTCATCCACCCACATGAAGAACTGACATGACTTATCATTCCCAAGCTGTGAGCAAATGTACAAGACAAAATGGCATACATAACATGTAAACCAAATAGACACGGTATGGTGGAAATAACATACGCCAAGTGGGCAGCAATAATAGGGACATTGGAGATTCTTGCAGCTTTGAGAAATCTTGATAACACATTCCCCTATGCCACATTCACACTGAATACGATCATATTTAGCCTCACCCATTAATTTTGAATCCTTATTTTCGATATCCTGAAAAGGAATTATGTCATAAACACCTACTGTAATGTACAAGGGACCTACTTAAATTTGATATGTCATGTTATTTGGCTCAGATAGACAATATTCATAAATGATATTCATTGGAGTACAAGTGCTGCAATCACTTCTCACAGAACCCCCACAGTAACACCATCCAACCTCCTAGTAGGAGCTGGCCTAAGGCCATCCAACCTACTATTATAGGTGTGGCCTACAAATAGGGAAATGGAATGCGATGTCCCCACAGTCCTCAGCATCACATGAATGCTCCTTCCCATCATCATAGCCCAACGTCCTATGAAAGGACAATATTCCTGTAAGTAGCAAAAAATGTTAGAGACACACCAAAATAGCAAATATGACCATAGAGATATAACATAAATCAAGTAACAAGTCCAAGCATGTGCAGTGTAGCATCGACCACGCGGGTTGTGTAGTGTAGCAGCCTGAAACCCATATAATGTGGCAATTGAGCCAGGTTGCTCCAAAAAATTATGTGAGTGTTCAAATTATCATATCCAAGAAAATGTGTAGAGTTTAGAGTGCAGAGTATAATTTCAGTTGTTTCATGGTCATCCCAAAAAAAAGGATCACAAGTCATATCTAAGAAACTGTCAAGGAAATTATGTTACATATGCACATTCCAAATCATATAAAACTAAACAGAAAACAAATGACAAAGAATAAAAGTGTCCAAGTACACAACATGTAAAATTATCTAATTCAAATTGAAAATATCATAATGTCACTCCTCATTGTGAGATTCCATTTGACGACGCCTGTAATATATAAGTTATATGTTACATGTAAACATAACTGTGAAGGTGATAAAATAAAATAAATTAGGTTAACGATTTAGACTAAATACCCTCGTGTACTATGATGGGCCCAAAGGCAAGTTGCCAAATGTTCCCGGAATCTTTCCCCTCTAGCAGCCTCTGTCCTACTGACATTATCCTCGTCATCTACCTCCTCATCACCAGGATTATCCACGTCATCTTCGGCTTGTTGGAAAATTAAATCAACACCTTGCTCCTTTCTAAAGAAATTGTGGAGCACGCAACGAGCCATTACAATCCTAGCTTGTGTCTTAACTGGATAATTATGATGTTTTACCAAAATTGTGAAACGTGATTTGAGGACACCAAAAGCACGCTCAACACAATTGCATAGTTGTATGTGCCTATGGTTAAACAAATCCTTTTTATCCCTATGTGCAACCCTTCTCCTATTACCCATGTACTCTGGCAGATGATATCTTGTGCCACGGTACGGTGCTAAAAAGTGGGAGATGTTTACGTATCCTGCATCCACCAACCAGAATTTCCCTATGACAAGAAACGACATAGAATTTTAATAAATATGGGAAAGGGAACATAGATAGATCTATCGATTGAATAACATTTACCTGATGGTACAGTAAATCTACCTTTTTTAAGGGCCCACCTAAGGACTTTCATGTCTGCAGCTGATCCCTCTGATGGGGGCATCACTTACCCCTCCACATTTTTCGAAGCTCTGATGGATCGTTGGCATGCGCCATTGTGTTCTTCACACTTTTTTGAGTTAATCCATGTAATTTTTATATTTTATTTGAGTCATAAACCATGTAATTTTCCTTTTATTTGAGTCCAGTGCCTAGGTATAAGGGTCATTTACCTAAGTCTTGAGTCATGTGGTTAATTAAGTAGGTTAATGGGCCCAATTCAATGGGCTAGTCCCAGGGGCGCCCCTCCCTGGTCTGTCTGGTCATTGTGTCAATTGTCCAAGATCAGTATGGTCATATGAAAAGTCTGGAGTCTATAAATAGCCCCCTCCCCTCTCTCATTTGTAACCTTTGATGATCAATGAAAATTTGAGTGAATTCCAGAAATTTGAGTGTTTCTTTGGAGTGAGAAGCTCCCCCTCTCCCCCATTCTCTCTCCTCCCCCGCCCAAAATTCAAATTTCCCCCTCCTCTCTCCTCCATTCACTCTTCATTAATATCCCCCCTTCCCCATACACTCATTCAATTCCCCCCAACCCCAAGGTGGAATCCACCAATCCTTGCTCCACCATCCAACCCCCAACTACTCATTTCCCTTCCCCAAGCACCTCTCCACCTCCCCAAGGCTGAAGGAGATTCACCCTAGGCCAAAATTCAAATCTCCCTCCCATTTGGCTATGCCCCCTCTCCTTCCCTCTCTCCCTCCCAACCCAAATTCGTAACTCTCCCTCCCTCCACCTGCTAGACCCCCTTCCAGTCCCCATTCTCCCCCTCCTTCACCTTGGTTTGCCCCCTCCCAGGCCCCCTCACAGCTAGGGGTTGCCCCCACACCCATCCACCCCATTTCCCATCCCATCTACCCCATTTTCCATCACCTATCACCACCCTATTTATCCCAGTTTGCAGGCAACAGTGTACCAGCAGCTTGCAGCAGTGGCCACGGCGTCATCGTGAGGCTTCGGGAGGTGTACCATATACCGTTGGAATCTTCGTCCAGTCAGCTTCGCAACGAGGGTAGTCCCGACTTCTTCTCAATCCCGGAGCTGTCCAGAGGAGCGATTCTTGGCGACCTGCGTAGTTTCTCCCAACAGACAACCAGAGGCTCAGTGCAGAAGCTTCCCCGGACACCCCCTTGTGTTTCCTGGCGTGAAGCTTGGCTGAGGGCTTCCCCTACAAGTCCTATGGCATCTCCAAGAAGCAGAGCGAATTTAGGACCTCGGCATCAAAAGTTCCAAATTTTCCCTCCAAGGTGCGCCAGGTCTGTTTCTCTGAGCCTAAACCGACACCCCCCTACTGTTCGGGCCTCCACGATCAGCTCTGACATCTTCCGATGGCGCCGTTAGTCCCGGCGGAAAGACGGCTCGACCACGATCGCAACAGATCCAGTCTTGCCTTCAACAGAGCACGAGACAGTTCGTGGCGCTCCCATCTTCCAACAGCATCACCCAGGGAGCCACCGAACTAGAGCAGTCCAGCCCTGTTACAGGCCCTGCCCCAACCAGCGACATCGTCAGAAAATTCCACGAAAATTCAGGCATCCTCTTGGGTCAAGTCAAAAAAAATTGGCATTGGTTTCAGCCTTTTCTGAGCTCGGAAGAGATCATGGCGGCACCGTCTTCGACTGTGTGTCCGGCTGTCCCAGAAGCTGGCAGAACCGGCGGAATACGACATTTCAGTTGCTAGCTTAATTCCCCATCCCCGCTTGGCCGGCTTACAGCCTCTCCCTGCACGGAGGTAGTGTTTGACTGTAATCACTTAATTCTCCCACCCTTTGTCCAACCCCCTTGCTAGGGGAGTAGTGAATGTAAGTTAATTTTTAGGCGGAAGCTTCATCGACGCGGCGTGCGGGTAAGCCCACGCTTCCTCGCTCGCCCTCGTCTCCGACCGGGATCGGTGTATTCACGCCGATCAGGTGAGCTTCGGAACACTTCTCATTGCTGGCCTTTAATTGCTTAGTTTAGTATTGTTTTTGGTTGCTCCGTCGGCGGTAAGAGAGTGCCCGATCCCAAATTGTCATCAAATTGAGCGACCACCGCGGAGCAAGGCGAGAGCAACCCCTTACATCCCACGCCCTTGGCGTGCTGGCCGCCTGTGGAATTGGGCATCCCAGGCCCTTAGGGATCCATTCTAAGCTAGCCTTACCCCGGAACGTCAAGGTCCCACCTCGGACCCTTCCCACTATCGCTGGTTTGCCTACGAGCAACCGTGAGTGCCACGCGAGTGAGCTCGCCCGAGTGAGTCCCCCGTCAAAGTTGCATGCTTGCGGGTCATAGGTCCAAGGAGCATTGGCCTAGTGGTTGCCACCCCCAAGGTGGTGTCACATCACCCTCCCAACCCACAACAACATAACTAAACATTAGATCAAAATTGACACATCCCATGACGTTCTGGGATGTTTCACCCTTCTGATTTCGATAACGAGGGTGGTCAACAGCCGGAACCTTTGCAGATATATGTGTGCCATCAATTGCACTCAGTACATTCTAATGACAAAGCATAAGCATAATTAATAACAATTAACAAACATTCGAAGGAATTAATTAATGCATGCCTATTTGCTAATGATCATAAAGTACATCACCTTGAAGAAGGGATAAAATTTAGGATCATATCGAATTTTTGGATGTACTGGATCTTCAACAGACGGCTTCTTACTATAGTCATGGCGCAAGGATAACACTGCCATGAGTACATTGTTAAAATGCCGACTTATCGTCTCTCCTGAATGTTGGAACCATTCTCTGAGTAATCTATTGCCAACTCCATGTCCAACCTCGAGGAGGAATATAACTAATTGCTCACTGGCTGACATATTTTTGGTGTCATTAAGTACACCCATTTCCATCAATTTGTCCCTTAACCTTAAGAATAAGTGCGGGTGCACTCGAAAAGTAGAGTATGATCTACCTACATGACCAACTATTAATTGTTTAACCCACCTATGACCTTGACCAACATCTATGTGCATTGGGGTCCTAGGGATACATATGTGGGAGCACAACATTTGAATGAGAACTATATGTTCAACTTCGTCCCAATAGTCCTCAACATTCATCATAAACTTAATGAGCGTGTCAAGTGATGGACCGGTGCCACTAGTTCCAAAATTCATTGATGATGGAAAAATATAAATCCTACAAAACAAAACAAGCAACATTATAAGTGTGCAATAGCATATGAATAAGCAATTCATGGAAATGAAGCATCGTAAAAGCTAAAGCTAATTTCATTAAATAAGGCACTATGAATAAATAAAATTACACATGTAATTGTAAGTATGAAAAGGATATCAATGGTGATTTCAATAGTATCCCAGACGGATAAATATCCATCCCAATTTCAAGTCTTATGGAAGAGACATGAAGATGGAACGATCCTCGGTAGACCTGATCAGCTCAATAGCTCTATACATATCCTACTAAGGAAGTCTAGGCAAGTTGATGAGCATATTAATTGCCTCATCTATTGGCGGTATAATGTTTTTCTGAAATTGGAGCATCTCTCTTGCCAAGGTCAACCTTTCATGACCCAACTCTAGCAACTTGTCAATTGAATCCCCATTACCCTGGGAAGTCCTGTAATGCCCCGGGTTCTGCAGATCCTTTTTCTCGGGTCTCGGATCTGATTTCCCGATGAATCTAGCTCTGTTGTGTCCGAAATGATGTTTCGAACATCTTTCATGTTCAGATCGGCGCGATCCGAAGCTATTTCAAAGGCCCGGAGCGCGTCCGCGGCTTTTCCGCATGTGTTTTCCGATTCCCGGTGTGTGTTTCGGTAATTCCCTCGGAACCCCGTTGAGGGTGAACCGGGCCGTTCACCTAGGCGAGTGTGATACCGTTGCGATCGGTGCGTTCCGAGGATCGTGGAAACATGATTTTTCTATTTTTTGATATTTTTCAGAATTTCCAGATTTTCCTATATAAACCCCCTCCCTTTTTCTCTCTCTCCCCTCTCATTTCACTCTTCCCTCCCTCTCTCTTCTCTCACGCCCTCTTTCTCCCCTCTCTTCTCCGGCGGCTGACGGAGCGAGGCGGGGGCAAGGCGGAGGCGGCACGGGCGAGGATGGGAGAGGATCGAGGCGGTGGAGACGCATGGGAGCTCGTGGCACGGTCACGAGCCGGCGAGGCTTCAACGGCGTTTCTTCACGGATCGGCGAGCTCGGGGCGTGAAATCTTCGGTGGAGGTAGGGAGATGGACCCCCAGCTCGTGCTCTTTCTTTCCCGCGAGTTTCGTAGGGCGTGGTGAGCCGAGCGGGCTAATCAGGGTGATTTCGGGAAAAATCCATGTTTTAGGGCTTGTGGGCCGATCTCCCGTTTCATTGCGTTTTTGGCCGATCCGAGGCCTTAGATGCATGCTGGGGGATATTTGGGGGCTTCCCCCTTATTTTTCTCCCCTCCCGTGGAGGTATGGAGGCATGGGACCTTTTTCGGGTCGTTTCCCGCCGTTTTACGCTCGGACGGGTGTGACGGTCCTTCCAGTGACCGTCACAGCCTGTGACGCCCCAGGGTGGGTGCGTCACAGGGCCCGTTAGCCTTTTGGTGGTCTGTGGGTGTGACGGTCCCATGATAGACCGCCACGGCGCTGTGACGCGCCTGGGTTGGACCGTCAGGGATGATCTGACTGTTGGCTTCCGTTCGTTGGTTTTGACCGTTTGGGGTTAAGGCCTGTGACGCACCAAGGCTGGCGCATCACAGCCTTGTAACGCCCCAGTGTGGGTGCGTCAGAGCGGACGCGTACCCACCTTGTAACGCACCAGAGTTGGTCCATTACAGCCTGTGATGCACCGAGCGGGACGCGTCACAGTTGGTTTCATCCTGTCTTGTGACGCATCAGGGCTGGCGCGTCACAGACTGTGACGCATCAGGGCTGGCGCGTCAGAGACTGTGACGCACCAGGGTAGGTGCGTTACACTCAACTTTGCACCGAGCGTCTGACGGCCCTTTGTTGGTGCATCAGAGTGGTTGTGACGGTCGAGGCTTGGACCGTTACAGACTGTGACGGCCCAAGCTTAGACCGTCAGGCTCTGTGTGGTTCCGAGATGAGTTTTCGTGATCTCTACGATCGTTTCGCATTGTGACGGTCCCTAGTCGACCTGGTCGTGACCCAGTGGTCAACTTGCGGTCTTGTGAGTGCCCCAGACACCCATGGGATTCTATGTCCATGTTTTGAGGGTGTCGGGAGGACCGTGCTACCTCGTTTAGCGTGCCCATGGGTTTTAGAGTCCGGGTGACTTCTCGCGTGTCGGGCTTTCGTGTTACGCTAGACCGAGTCACCGTGTGTCGGTGTGTGTGCGGTGAGGTCTCCCCCCGCATGCCGTGAGTTTTCCTGGAAGATGATTATCGAGTGGGCCATGTGTTTGGCCTTGAACTGCGAGTCCAGTTATCGGCGTGGCAGTTGTGCGTTGTCTCGGGAATCATGCTTCTGTGCTTTCCGCGTGGGCCATGCAGGTGGCCTTGGACTGCGAGTCCGGTTGCCAGCCAGGGGCTGGAGAGTTCTCGCCTTTCCCTGAGAGTGAGATTTGGTTTGGCCGCCTATGATCTACTTTGGGAACCGTGTTTATGCGTGGCCGAGCGTGCGGCCCGTGGACTGTGAGTCCCGTTTCTTCTCCGACTGTGGTCACCGTGCGACGGTGCTGGTACGTGGGATGGTCCTCGTACGTCATCGGGTTCGGACGTTATTTTCCGTTGACTTGAGACTCTACTCCGTAGTGACCCTCCACTAGTCGTAGCCTGCTTACACGCGTGTGGTCCCACCAGGGAGTGGTGGAGAGGCTACCGTTAGAGACGGTTTGTGGACCGGTTTCCGTCGGGCCCCGCGTCTAGCAGCCAGAGTTTGGCTGAGGGGAAAACCGGTCAGAGGGCCAGACCAGGGACGGACGGTCTGTGTGTGCAGACGTGGTTGGGGGCGGTTGGACCCACGTCGATGGGCATGACCCCAGCTAGTCACTTGTTTGTGGTTACTTGTACGGTGTCTCAGTTCCCGCTGGGCCGAAGGGGGACACCTGAGGCGCGGACTAAGACGTCAGTGGACGCATTCGGTCTTGCGTTTAGTGGGATGTACTTCTGTCGAGTCGGGAGTGACAGACTGTCAGTTTCCGTGACTTCAACCTTCGGGTTTTCGGTCGTGTTGACAGCTGAGTTTCGGTTGTTTCGCCGTGGCGCGTGTGTCAGTTTTCGCGCCGTGAGACTAGTGCTAGTGACTGTACCGAGGTTGCGTCTTGTTATGCGGTACCCGTGACCAGGCGTCAGGCTTACACTTTGAACAGCGTGTTCAGGTTGGCCTTGTTCTGGGAGACAAGCCTCTACGGCATAGTTGCCGTGGGCTTTCACTTCGGTAAGCGATACTAGTGTAGTTCGGTAGCCCCCGACCGTGAGTCCGAGGTGTGTTTCTGGTACAGTAGGAGTAGCTATAGTACCGAGTTTTGACCGGCCACCGGTTCATTGTTCCTGCTGTAGTTGTAGCTCTCCTTTCTGCTACTGCCGTTGTTTCCGGTTGGGGTTCCGTGGGATCCCTGCTGAGTCTCTGTTTTGGAGACTCATTCCCTGTTTTTCAGGTGTGGCGGTTCTTCTTCCTCGAGGTTCGAGGGCGCGGTGCGGTGGTTCTCAGTTGCCAGCTCGCCGGGCCGAGTGTTCACTTGGCATGTGGTACGCTTTACTGCTTCAGACTGTACTTTCTGTTAGATTGGACTCTGTTGTAGCTGTAGTCATTTATTTATTTCTGTTAATTATTGAATTGTCCTATTTTATTTCCTATTTCTTTGTGTCTCCACACTCCTTTTAGCCCTTCCGAGCCCTCCCGGCTTGTGGACGGCGATTCAAGTCTCGGGTTATTGGGTCTCTCCCGGTAATCGGATTCTCGGGTCGTTACAGCTAGTATCAGAACGGAGGTTGTGGACGTACATAGGAATTCAAAATATTACAATGATCAGAGTCCGTAAGGTCCAGTACAGTCGGCAGCTGGCTTAGGGTTTTGTGTTCGCTTTTCGCCTAACTTCTCGCTTGAGAGCTTGAGTGTGCTGTGCAGCGCTGTGAAGGTGGTTGCTATCCGCAGCTTTCGTGCCAGCGTGGGGTCTAAGGATCGAGGTTGAGAGCTTTCTCCCTCATCGGTGGTGACCCCAGTTGTGCTGCGTTGGGCAGAGGTTGCTGGAAGGCGTGAGCTCGCGGTGCTGCGTTCGAGGTATCTGCAGCGTGGTCAGGTGGCTGGAGAGGATTTTTTTTGTGGTTAAGTGGCCGTGAGCGTGCTCTGAGGGAGCTGCTGTCGATTTTGGCCACTCCAGCTTGAGGTTTATCCAGCCCCTGCGGTGTTCAGGTCGTGGTTTAAGGTGGCAGAGCGGGTGCTCTGATCGAGAAGTGTGCTCGGGTGAGCGGAGGATCTTCTCGGTGAGCTGCTGTTTCGTCGAGCCTGATGTTCTTGTCGTGCTCTGTTGCGTCAGAAATGACGTGTCGGTCCGGATTGTTCTACAGATTTCGAGGCAGGATTTGGCAGAGATGTCCCGGTAAGTCTTTGCTCCTGCGTTTCTGTCAGTGGATGGGTTGTGTTCGCCCTGGAGTTGACTAGACCAGAGCTGCTGTAAGGTGGTTGCTGTCCGCTGCTTTCGTGCCAGCATGGGGCCTAAGGATCGAGGTCGAGAGCCTTCTCCCTCATCGGTGGTGGCCCTGGTTGTGCTGCGTTGGGCAGAGGTTGCTGGCAGGCGTGAACTCGCGGTGCTGCGTTCGAGGAATCTGCAGCATGGTCAGGTGGCTGGAGAGGATTGTTCATGGTTAAGTGGCCGTGAGCGTGCTTCGAGGGAGCTGCTGTCGGTTTTGGCCACTCCAGCTTGAGGTTTGTCCAGCCCCTGAGGTGTTCTGATCGAGAAGTGTGCTCGGGTGAGCGGAGGATCTTCTTGGTGAGCTACTGTTTCGTCGAGCCTGATGTTCTTGTCGTGCTCTATCGCGTCAGAAATGACGTGTCGGTCCCGATTGTTTTGCAAATTTTGAGGCAAGATTTGGCAGAGATGTCCCGGTAAGTCTTTGCTCCTGCACTTTTGTCAGTGGAT
Source organism: Amorphophallus konjac (assembly GCA_022559845.1). Lineage (NCBI taxonomy): Eukaryota > Viridiplantae > Streptophyta > Magnoliopsida > Alismatales > Araceae > Amorphophallus > Amorphophallus konjac. Next base: position 81,299,333 of record CM040121.1, on the reverse strand, counting down.
GGGTGTGTTTGTCTTGGTTTTGGTCTGAGGCGTGAAGGTTCCGCGGTGGATTTCGGGACTCGAGGATGAGCATCAGCGGTTGTCGTTATGGCTCGTGTTGCGGCTCTTGGCGTAGTGTGTTGCAGTTCGAGGAATTGCAGTGGTGGTGCATCGAGAGATACTGTGATTGTGGTCCGACGTGACACTCGTCGAGTGTGTCGGAGGCGCTGACTTGATGGAAGCGATGGTTTTCCTTGGTGTTGGATGGTGCCATTTCCAACGTGTGCGAGGTTTGAGGTCAGGTCGAGCGTGGAGTTCTTCCGTTGGCCAGAAGTGCGCTGGTTTCTCCTTTGGTTGGAGAGATTGTGTTGGCTAGGATTGCCGTCTAGCATCGTGTGTTCGGATTGGTTGGCCTTGTGTGCCATGAAGTCCGTGCGAGACGTGCCCCTTGTCTTGGTAAGGTGGTTGACTGTGAGAAGTTGTGCCCATTCCCTTGTCGTGTAAGGGTGCTGGCGCTGTTCCGGAAGGACGAGTGCTGGTTGGGCCATGTTTTCGAGAATTTGTGGCTGTGTGCGCGTGAATCAGAGTGCGCAGCAGAAGCGTGGTGGGCTTGTGACCCACTGGTTCAGGATCGTAACGTTGGTTGCTACAGGCGACGGATTCCTGAGTTTGCGTTGAGCATTGGAGGATTGGTTCCTCTGTGTGAAACGTGTTGTTGCCGTGCCGTTGCTCGAGATATTATGGTTCTTGGCACTGGTAGGTTGGAGTGTTGGGGAATGTGCTGGCTAGTGCATCGCATGAGTACCCTATTCCTGTGATGGAAGCCGTGTCGGGCGCCGGTGTTGGACCTGGATGGGGTTGTTAAGGATGTCGCCTGATGGAGGTCGAGGACGTGTTGGTCAGAGTCGGTGGCTTGGTGCCCGACTTGTGTTCCCAGTCGTGTCCTCGGATGAGATCATTTTTGGAGAAGCGATCTCTGGCAGGCTGTGGGTCCTATTGGTAGCTGCGAGTGACTGGTAAGGTAAGTATCGTAGTCAACCACGGTGAGATGTATGTTGCTTGGGGACCCGTGAGCATTGTTCGGGTGGTGTCCCGTGGCTCTGTGGTAAGGGCGGAATCAGGATTGGCCGGTGTCCACTTGGATTGAACGAAGGATTTGATGAGACCGGATGGAAGAGTGACGCCTGTGGGTGGAGGCCTTTTTGTGAGATTGGCGTCGGAGGGTGGTCCTTGATGGGACGTTGGTGTCGCAATGGTTATCCCTGGTTTGGTGACCAGCATGGGATGGTTCCCCTGTAAGTCTGACTTGAGTGAGGGGATGACTGAAGACACCAGGATCTTATCATCTGGTTTCGTCGTGCTCCTTGAGAGGGTCGTGTTGGTGCGATGATCAAGCTCGGATGCGGAATCCGAGAGGAGTGTGGCTCGAGTTGTGGTAATTATCTGTGTGTGAGTCAGCGGATGGCCTGTTGTGAGTTGGATCGTGCCTGTTGGGCCGATGGAGGTTTCCCGTTGACGTGTATCTGGCGACCAGTGGATGGTCGTTCACAGACAGAAGATGCTGGTTGTTGGGGCTCGAGCGTGGCGAGAGCCGTGTGCCAGCGAGGCCTTGGGTGGCTGATCATGAGGTGTGCCTTTCCGGAGGGGTTCTGGGCTTTGTCGAAGTTTGTCTTCTGACAAGAGTTGGCACGGTGTTATGTCTGGCTTTCAGCTTGCCATGTGTGAGGTGTTTCTTGGCGCTGAGCCGTTGGTCTGGTTGCGGTCGGTTGACATGGATGCGTGAGCTGGTGAGAGCTCGATTTTGGCTGTTCCTTTGTGTCGGGCGTGAAACCAGTCGGCGGGATTGTGAAACTGGCGTCTGGGTCGTCTGCCGACCATGGGTTGCGTCGGTAGCTATTTCTCGTGCGAGGGTTGTGTCTCCTCGGTGAGCGAGATTGTGGCTGCGGTGCCGTGTTTCATTGTGCTGCGACTGAGGTGACGCTGGACTGTGTCCTTTATGAGTGCCTGCTCTGATGGCCGGTGTGCTCGGCGCGTGGAGCGGTGTTGTTTGTGATTGTAAGTCTGGCTGCGTCCCTCAGGATCGGTATTTTCATGAGAATCAAGGTTTTCTATGTTGGGGCTCCGATAGCGTTGTTAGTTGGTTCAGTGTTCTTCCCCTGTGACTTCGTGCTAGGTCCTGAATTTCGAGGATGAAATTCCTTTAAGGGGGGAGGGCTATAATGTCCGGGGTTCTGTGGATCCTTCTTCTCAGGTCCCGGATCTGCGTTCCCGGTGAATCTGGCTTCGTTGTGTCCGAAATGATGTTTCGAACATCTTTCGTGTTCGGATCGACGCGATCCGAAGCTGTTTCAGAGACTCGGAGCGTGTCCGCGGCTTTTCCGCGTGTGTTTTTCGATTCCCGGTGTTTGTTTCGGTAATTCCTTCGGAAGCTCGTTGCGGGTGAACCGGGCCGTTCACCTAGGCGAGTGTGGTACCGTTACGATCGGTGCATTCCGAGGATCGCGGAAACGAGATTTTTCTGTTTTTTGGTATTTTATGGAATTTCTGGATTTTCCTATATAAACCCCTCCCTTTTTCTCTCTCTCCCCTCTCATTTCTCTCTTCCCTCCCTCTCTCTTCTCTCACGCCCTCTTTCTCCCCTCTCTTCTCCGACGGCCGATGGAGCGAGGCGGGGGCGAGGCAGAGGCGGCGCGGGCGACGACGCGGGCGAGGATGGGAAGGATAGAGGTGGTGGAGGCACGTGGGAGCTCGTGGCGCGGTCACGAGCCGGCGAGGCTTCAATGGCGTTTCTTCGTGGATCGGAGAGCACGGGGCACGAAATCTTCGGTGGAGGTAGGGAGATAGACCCCCAACTCGTGCTCTTTCTTTCCCGCGAGTTTCGTAGGTCGTGGTGAGCCGAGCGGGCTAATCGGGGTGATTTGGGGAAAAATCCATGTTTTAGGGCTTGTGGGCCGATCTCCCGTTTCATTACGTTTTTGGTCGATTCGAGGCCTTAGATGTATGCTAGGGGCTATTTAGGGGCTTCCCCCTTGTTTTCCCCCTCTCCCGTGGAGGTATGGGGGCGTGGGATGTTTTTCGGGTCGTTTCCCGCTGTTTCGTGCTCGAACGGGTGTGACGGTCCTTCCAGTGACCGTCACAGCCTGTGACGCCCCAGGGTGGGTGCGTCACAGGGCCCGTTAGCCTTTGGTGGTATGTGGGTGTGACGGTCCCACGATAGACTGCCACGGCGCTGTGATGCGCCTGGGTTAGACCATCAGGGATGATCTGACCGTTGGCTTCCGTTCGTTGGTTTTGACCGTTTGGGGTTAAGGCCTGTGATGCACCAAGGCTGGCGCGTCATAGCCTTGTAACGCCCATGTGTGGGTGCGTCAGAGCAGACGCGTACCCACCTTGTAATGCACCAGAGTTGGTCTGTTACAGCCTGTGACGCACCGAGCGGGACGCGTCATAGTTGGTTTCATCCTGTCTTGTGACACATCAGGGCTGGCGCGTCACAGACTGTGACGCATCAGGGTAGGTGCGTTACACTCAACTTTGCACCGAGCGTCTGACGGCCCTTTGTTGGTGCGTCAGAGTGGTTGTGACGATCGAGGCTTGGACCGTTATAGACTGTGACGGCCCAAGCTTAGACCGTCAGGTTCTGTGTGGTGCCGAGATGAGTTTTCATGTTCTCCGCGATCATTTCGCGTTGTGTCGGTCCCTAGTCGACCCGGTCGTGACCCAGTGGTCGACTTGTGGTCTTGTGAGTGCCCCAGACACCCGTGGGATTCTGTGTCCGTGTTTTGAGGTTATCGGGAGGACCGTGCTACCTCGTTTAGCGTGCCCGTAGGTTTTAGACTCCGGGTGACTTCTCGCGTGTCGGGCTTTCGTGTTACGCTAGACCGAGTCACCGTGTGTCGGTGTGTGTGCGGTGAGGTCTCCCCCCGCATGCCGTGAGTTTTCCTGGAAGATGATTCCCGAGTGGGCCATGTGTTTGGCCTTGGATTGCGAGTCCAGTTATCGGCGTGGCAATTGTGCGTTGCCCCGGGAATCATGCTTCTGTGCTTTCCGCGTGGGCCATGCAGGTGGCCTTGGACTGCGAGTCCGGTTGTCAGCCTGGGGCTGGAGAGTTCCCGCCTTTCCATGAGAGTGGGATTTGGTTTGGCGGCCTGTGAGCTGCTTTGGGAACCGTGTTTCTGCGTGGCCGAGCGTGCGGCCCGTGGACTGTGAGTCCCGTTTCTTCTCCGACTGTGGTCACCGTGCGACGGTGCTGGTACGTGGGATGGTCCCCGTACGTCGTCGGGTTCGGACGTTGTTTTCCGTTGACTTGAGACCACTCCGTAGTGACCCTCCACTAGTTGTAGGCAGCTTACATGCGTGTGGTCCCACCAGGGAGTGGTGGAGAGGCTACCCTTAGAGATGGTTTATGGACCGGTTTCCGTCAGGCCCCGTGTGATGACCCGGATCCGGGATACCAGATATACCCGTTAGGACTACCGAATACACCTGATACCACTTGGAACCCGCGAGGCCTCCCAAGAGCGGTAAAGCTCCGAAGGGAAAAAGGATTGTCGTGTAGTACATTGAAGCCACAGAGATAGTACAGTAAGCAATTAGATTTCATTAGATCGGTTTGCTAAAGTAGCAGAAATAAAATTACTTTTTATTAACAATTTCAATTTAACAATTATACCAGAGTCTAGTCCAGAAAATTAAAGACAAGTACAGGCCCCAGGAAAGAACGTACGCTGAGGTCAGGGGAAACCCGACGCAGGTACCACTGGCAGCTACGTACGCGCCACACCAGGAACCACGAGCAGAGGCGACGCCACCCACCTGAAAAGTAGGAGTGAGTCTCCAAACAAAGACTCAATAGGGGTCACACGGATCCCCACCGAAAAATATGCAGTATGCAGAACAGAGAGCAACAGTAGTAGTAAAGAAGGAAAAACTACACTACAAAGCTGTAAAAAGAACGGGAATAGCAGGAGTAGGGAACATGCTAAGAGCAAGGGAAGCTAAAAGAAAAGGGAAAGAGTCGTGCCACACAGGCGCGACGGCTGAACTAACCTCAGCTCCCCAAACTACTCCAAGCAGCGACAGAAGAGTGACTCTGATCTGACAAAGTCAGGAGTTACCGATCTGCCGACACGATGCCAGGCCTAAGACAAAGACTAGCAAGGACAGACAAAAAGTCTAGGAATGACCTAGACAGATGACAGACAGACTACACACACGACTAGAATGTCGTGCACACAACACAACACTGACCTCGAGTAGAGCCACGAGAGGGCTAACTCGAAAAGGTCACGATGCATAAGAAACGCGAAGAGTCGTGTGTCACGTGACAGAAGCATCTCCTCACAAGAAGAATGGCTAGATGCGTCTACTGACATCTTACACTACACCACGAGTGTCTCACCTACGGTACCGCTGAAGTCTCGGCGGAGTCCCAGACACGTGCTGAGCCAAACAGGAACTACAGTAACAAGTAACTAGTCAGGGCTACGCCCGTCGACGTAAGTCCTCAGCCCTTGACCACGTGTGCACACACTGGCTCTAGCCTAAGCCAGGCTCTCTAGCTAGTTTTCTCCCTCGGTAGAATGCTACCGTTGGCTGGGAGCCCACGGAACTAGCTTACAAACCGTATTACGGGAACTGCCCTTTCCACCACTCCGAGGTGGGTCAACACACTGGATCGCGTGCGTCGACAGGCTACGACTAGTAGAGGCTCACAAGACACAGAGACTCTAAAACAAGAGTGCTATAGTACGGACAGGCAAGGAAGCACTATCGCACGTATTACGAAGCACCAAGGCAACAAGATGACTGCCAACAGACTCAGGACTAGGCAACTAGACCTACTACGTAACGATCCTTGAGTCGGACGACTCGGAGGCAAGATCGTCACTAACAGCGGAACAAGCTGCCAATCGGTCTAATCTTAAGCCACGGGAAACGACGCTCCGCAGAAAATGACTCACGGAGACCTGAGGGAACACCGAGGACCCTCTGACACGCCTGGACCTGTAAATCGAGGTAAAATGGTACCTCGAGACATCCAGAACCAGTGTCTCGGGTTGGACGGAACCGCCGAGACACCCACAAGGTGACCCGTCAACCACTGGGTCACACCGGGTTGACCAGAACCAGACAAAGACACATAAGCACAAACCCTCTTGGCCACCTCGGAACACGGTTACAGCCCTCACAGGACATTGGGTGATGTCCACGTGACAATGGTGAACCCCAAGGTCAAGCCAAAATACCGGAAACCAAACCACCGGTAACCACTCTCTCGGCATAGGCTATCCATCACTCAGCCGCTAGGTAAACCAAGCAGTCAAGGAGGAATCGCCACGCAACCCAAGGCAAAGACACTGGCGGTCCTAGATTAAGTCGCTCGGAGAAACTATAGCAGTCAAGGAATAGACCGCACACAATTCACCCGAACCGACCGCTCCAGAGAACCACCGGACAGACAAACCAACACTAGCAGTCCAGGATAGGACCACTAGAAACACCACCCTAACTCACGTAGACGACCGACACGGAACCGACAGGACATACGGAGACTTGAGGGAACTCCGACACCCTCAAGGCACATGGACACACAAATCAAGGCCAAATCGTACCTCTAGGTGTCCAGAACCATGTCTCGAGCTAGACAAATCCGTCAAGACACGGGAAAGGTCGCATGTCGACCATTGGGTCACACCGGGTTGACTAGACCAGAGCAATGACTCTAACACGACACCGGGAGAAACCAACACGGCCAACTGATAACACACCGAGGATGAACGGTTCAGAATGGACCACTCAACAGGATGAACGGTCCGAAACTGACCACACAAGGGGATGAACGGTCCGAAACTGACCACTCAAACAACATGTAAGGACGGTCACAAAGGGACCACCCAACCAGATAAACGGTCCAAACTGGACCGCACAAGAGATATGTGATCTAGGGGACGACCACATAACCAGGAGGATGAACGGTCCCAAATGGACCACACAACCAGATAAACGGTCCCAACTGGACCGCACAACTGGATGAATGGTCCGGAACTGACCGCACAACTCCCAGGGGATATGTAGTCTACCAGACGACCACACAAGGGGATATGTGGTCCAAGGGATGACCACATAACCCAAACCGACATGGGATGGACGGTCCAAGACCAACCGCCCAAGGGGGATGTGCGGTCTATCGTGCGACCACACAACCTCCAACCGACAAAGGATAAACGGTCTAGGGGTAGCCGCCCATGAGGATGCGCGGTCTCTGGTATGACCGTTCAACCGTCACGGCGAGCAAACCGCGGGTTCGGCCCAACGGAGGCCTTTCCACGCCCCGTTCGTCCCGAGACGAAGGGGATACAACCCTGGACACACATACAATCACATGGACTCCAACCGGAGTCAAAACGGTGCACAGATCGCGAGAACGGGCGATTCTAACGAAATCACCTAAAAAGGGTATCCGGACTTCCCGGAGCCCTAGCGGTCAAACGGGACCACCAAACGAAATGAAATCAGTGACTATGGAACGCTGACGTCCCAGGGAGTCCATTGACAGTAACTGATCTAAAAATGGTTGCCGTTTTTCGGCGAATCCTACAAAACCGTAAAATCACGGTTTAGGCTAAACAAACCCAAACTCAGCCGTTTCCGTGCCGAACGACGTGCAATGGCAGGAAAAATGGGCAAGGAGAAGTGGTGATCCGTCACCCAACCTCCACCGAAGAAACTGTGTCCCGAAGGGACTAAATCGCGCCGAAAACCGCGCCACGAGCTCAAACGCCGACTTTGAATCCACCGTTCGGGATCGCGCCAAAACCGCTCCATCCTTGCCCCGTCGCACACCCAGCCAGCTCCACAGCGTCCCCAGCACGCGCCCCTAGGTCCTCTATCTACAGCCGGAGCCAAGGAAGCCCGAGAGGAGAGAAAACGAAGAGAGAGGGGACGGCGGCGTGAATGAGAAGGGAGGAGAGAGGAAGAAAAGAAAAAGGAAAAGAAATTAGGAATTTTCCTAATTTCTGAAAAATCCGATTTTTGGCCCTACCTCAAAAAAATATGTAAAAATAGTCAAAACGACCGGCTCGGAGAGTACATCGTCGTTGTAGTATCCTTGAGTCGATGAACTGACAAATAAACTCACCGTAGGGTTCCGTAACTAATACGAGAGAAAAACTCACACGGATCGTATAACTCAACTCGGAAGCCACAAAAGTGAACCGAAACTCACCGAAACAGATCCGAAAGATCCAATAAAGATCCAACAAGACCTACTAAGGATCCAGGGCATTACACCCCGCGTCTAGCAGCCAGAGTTCGGCTGAGGGGAAAACCGGTCAGAGGGTCAGACCAGGGATGGACGGTCTGTGTGTGCACACGTGGTTGGGGGCGGTTGGACCCACGTCGACGGGCGTGACCCTAGCTAGTCACTTGTTTGTGGTTACTTGTACGGTGTCTCAGTTCCCGTTGGGCCGGAGGGGGACACCTGAGGTGTGGACTAAGACGTCAGTGGACGCATTCGGCCTTGCTTCTAGTGGGAGGTACTCCTGTCGAGTCGAGAGTGACAGACTATCAGTTTCCGTGACTTTGACCTTCAGGTTTTCGACCGTGTTGACAGTTGAGTTTCAGTTGTTTCGCCATGGCGCGTGTGTCGATTTTCGCGTCATGAGACTAGTGCTAGTGGCTTTACCACGGTTGCGTCTTGTTGTGCGGTACCCGTGACCAGGCGTCAGGGTTGCACTTTGGACAGCGTGTCCAGGTTGGCCTTGTTCTGGGAGACAAGCCTCTACGGCATAGTTGCCGTGGGATTTCACTTCGGTAAGCGGTACTAGTGTAGTTCGGTAGCCCCCGACCGTGAGTCCGGGGTTTGTTTCTGGTACAGTAGGAGTAGCTATAGTACCGAGTTTTGACCGGCCACCGGTTCGCTGTTCCTGCTGTAGTTGTAGCTCTCCTTTCCGCTACCATCGTTGTTTCCGGTTGGGGTTCCGCGGGATCCCTGCTGAGTCTCTGTTTTGGAGACTCATTTCCTGCTTTTCAGGTGTGGCGGTTCTTATTCCTCGAGGTTCGAGGGCGCGGTGCGGAGGTTCTCAGTTGCCAGCTCGCCGGGCCGAGTGTTCACTTGGCATGTGGTACGCTTTACTGCTTCATACTGTACTTTCTGTTAGACTGGACTCTGTTGTAGCTGTATTCGTTTATTTATTTCTGTTAATTGTTGAATTGTCCTGCTTTATTTCCTATTTCTTTGTGCATCCACACTCCTTTTAGCCCTTCCGAGCCCTCCCGGCTCGTGGGTGGCGGTTCAAGTCTCGGGTTATCAGGTCTCTCCCGATAATTGGATTCTCGGGTCGTTACAAGTCCGCTTCCTCTTCCTATTTATATTACTAGATGAAGGAATGGTCTTGGCCATAGAGGGAGTTGCCCCGATTGTCTCAACATTTGGAGGTTCCCTTTGTGGTGGTTGTTGATTATTTTCAGGAGTATCAGTGGCATTCAAGAATGTGTTAATATTGAAATCCAGCCCTGATTCTTGCTCCACAGTTTGCTACTCCTCATCACCGGCTCACTACATGTGTCAAGATAAGAGGAACCTTCATTACATATGGCGTCATCCCCTCTTGACATGGAATTGGAGCAAATCAACTCCATTTGATCTAAAATCAAGAAAGGCTTCCCTTGAATTGATTTGTACTCTTTATTTGTCTGAAAAATAAACTCACATATTATTTATTTAAATAAAGTTAAATTACACAATTAACTATGCAATACGTATGTTACATACCGCTATGAAATCATCCCAAGTTTCCTCTGTGTCTGGGACTGGCATTTTCTTGCCATCATCCCATCCCCATCCTGATCTGTTCTTTATAGTCACAATTAAATAGTATCTTTTCTTAGATTTTTAAAGTGAATTTTTAAATTCTCCATTCAGTATCCTAACTTGGTCAACTCATTGAATTTTTTTACTATTTCCCTCCATGCCTCCTTTGTAAAATTTTCATTAGTGAAACCGTCGTTGCTCACCTCGTGTTCTATCAGGAGATCAACAAAAATCAAATCTGCTTCGTTGCTCCAATTCGCCACTCTACCTTTCCCATCTTTAGATGTACTCATTCTTTTTTTACAAGAACATAATTAATCATTTGGAAAAGAGAAGTGAGGCGAATGCAAATACAACACATGATTGTGAAAAAAAATTTAGGCTAACACGACCATGGAGAAGGAGCCCACACACCAGCGGGGAAGGAGCAATATTGAAGGGGAAGCAGACATCAACAGGAAGGAGCAGTATGGAGCGGAAGATAATTAATCATTAGGAAACCGAAAATGTGGCCAATGCAAATGAGCCCAAATGACTCTTATATGAAGATAATATGAAGCACCCTAAGAGCTGAAAACTGCAGAAGATAATATACTTTGACATGCTCTAACCAAAATTATTAGCATGGACTAAAGTATTCATATGACAATAATATGAAGCAATCTAACATCATACTATGAAGTATCTTATAACATGCCCTAAACAAGATAACATAAAGCATTCATATGACAATAATGTGGATGGTTAATAAATGAAGATAATGTGAAGCACCCAAAGATCTCAAAATACACAAGATAATATCCAACATCATACTAACAATAACATGGAGAATGACACCTATACGGAGGAGGAGCCCACACACCATTGGGGAAGGAGCAATGATGGGGAAGCAAACGTCAACAGGAAGGAGCAGTCCAGAACGGAAGATAATTAATCATTAGGAAACCAAAAATGAGGCCAATGCAAATGAGACCATATGACTGTTAAATGAAGATAATATGAAGCACCCGAAGAGCTGAAAACTGTAGAAGATAATATCCTTTGACATGCCCTAACCAAAATTATTAGCATAGACTAAAGTATTCATATGACAATAATATGAAGCAATCCAACATCATACTCTAAATTATCTTATAACATGCCCTAAACAAGATAATGTGAAGCATGAGGCCAATGCAAATACAACATATGACTGAAAACATAAAATTTCAAGCTAACACACACAAATGACTAATTACATGCACTGGTATTTTACTACAAAAAATAGAATCCCCATATGACTGTTAGATGAAGATAATATGAAGCACCCGAAGAGCTAAAAATTGTAGAAGATAATATCCTATCATAGTGACAATAACATGGACTTTGACATGCCCTAACCAGAATTGTTAGCATGGACTATAACGTATTCGTATGACAATGATATGAAGCAATCTAACATCATACTATGACGTATCATATAACATGCCCTAAACAACATAATGTGAAGTATTCATATGACAATAATGTGGACTGTTAAATGAAGATAATGTGAAGCACCCGAAGATCTCAAAATGCACAAGATAATATCCAACATCATACTAACAATAACATGAAGTATGACATGCTCTAAACAAAACTATTAGCATGGCACAAAGAATACTTGAATATTAAGCATGCTATACATCACAATAGATTCATAAATATCCTTGTAAAAGACCATGATACACATTCAATCAAGACATTCCCAGCACAATGGTTTGAGGAATACCTTATACGGGGAAGGAGCAACCCACAAATCAGAAGGGAAGGAGCACTGAAGGGGAATGATACGTCAACAGGAAGGACCAGTCCACGGCGTTGGGGGAAGGGGCAACCTGCAAACTCTTCACAAAATATGAATAGCAGTAATACACACGAATAGACGATGAATGGGAACACAGTCTGGGGGGGATCGTCTCCAGCTGACAGAGGAGATAGGAGAGAGAGAGAGAGGTCGATCTGGGGTCTAGGGTTTGCGGAGGGCAGGAGCAGTTCATCACAAAAGAGGGGAGAAACAGTGCAATGGAGCGAGGGCACGAGTCAGAGGCGATCGCTAGAGGAGATCATGCTTCACAGGGAGCTAGTCGAAGATGATCAAAATCCATCACCAGCAAAGGGGAGAGGTCCACAAACAACGATTTGAAGAGGCGATGCACAGCAGAGGGAAGACATCCACCGGGGAGCACGATTGGTAGGGTAATCTCGAGAGAGGAGACCGACCTCCTCGACGGATGGCACGAGCCGGAGCCGGTTGCTAGGGTAATCGTGAGAGGGGAGACCGACCTCCTCGACGGATGGCACGAGCCGGAGTCGGCGGCGAGAGGAGATACAACCTTCGGAGGGAGTCGGCTGGAGTCGATCGACGATGATCTCGGTTGCAGAGCACGGAGGCGAAAGAGGGGAGGCAGAGAGCACTCGCGAGAGAGGGGAAGGAACAGTGCGATCGGCGAGGGCACGGGGAGGAGGTCGTTCGAGGATGGAACGGGGTTGGGGATGGGGGGATAACTCATTCCAAGTTTTACTTGGAATGAGTTATCCATGGAAAAAAGCAGCATTTCAAGGTTAACCCCATTTTGCTTAACCCAGCATATCCTCACATTTTTGGGCTCTACTAAACGGTGAACGGGGATATATCGGGGATAACCTGGCCATATTCCGATACCAAACGGCCCCCTAAGGTAGCTAAATCGAGGGGCGACTAGGGCTAAGGTCTCCAATTATTAACGCCTAACATCCCAGATAAAAGATGACCAAGGCTAAGGCTAACGATTGGTCATACTTAAGGTCACGTAACTGCAGGATGGCTGAGTCTAAGGCCGACAAGGTCACTAAAGCGAGATGACCAAGGCTAAAGCCGATAATTGACTGTACCTAAGGTCACATAACTGCGGGATGATCGAGGCTCGACAATTGACTGCACCTAAGATCATAGAAGAGAGATGGATGAGGCTAAGGATGGCAAGTGGTCATACCTAAGGTCATGTAATCGCAGGGTGACCGAGGGTAAGGCCGACAATTGGCCACACCTAAGGTCACTGAAGAGAGATGACCGAGGCTCAGACTAGCAATTGGCCGAGCCTAAGGTCAATAAACCAAGGGGCGATCGGGACTAAAGCCAACAATTGGGCACACCTAAGGTCACAGAAGAGAGATGACCGAGGCTAATAAGACTGGCAATTGACCATACCTAAGGTCAGGTAACTGCGGGGTGACCGAGGCTAATACCAACAAGTAGCTGCACCTAAGGTCTGAAGAGAGATGATCCAAGGTAAGGCCAATAATTGGCCTAAGATCATATAATCGTTGGGTGACCGAGGCTAAGGCTGAAAATTGGCCACGCCTAAGGTCAGTAAATCGAGGGGCCACTGAGGCTAACGTTGATAATTGACCTCACCTAAGCTCACAGAAGAGAGATGACCAAGGTTAAAGCCAGTAATTGGTCATACCTAAGGTCATGTAACCGCAGGGCAACTGAAGCTAAGGTCAGTAATTGGTTGCACCTAAGTACATAGAAGAGAGATCACCAAGGCTAAGGCCGGTAATTGACTGCACCTAAGGTCACTGGAAAAAACCACACCCAGAGTCATGTTGTGTGGTTTTACCATAGGATTGAGGATGCTCGAGGGTAGTGCTATACTGCTTTTGCCCCAGCATGGGCTATCAGGTGATACATTGCAAGGATAGGTGAGCATAGAGTAAGGTGACGTGCAGTGTCAGCAGTAGATCGTTGTGTCAAGCCTCTGAAGATCTGGCTATATGCACGTGGCCGACTAACGTTGCCCCTGTCATCAATGCAGCAAAGGTTCAAAGTTGGGCGGAAAGATGCCAGATGTGGTAGGCTAATGCAATGTATTTGCGTTTGACATATTCATATCGAGAGCCCAGATTTCTTGCCCTTCATGCCATGGTGCAATGTGTGACACGTGACTTAGGTTGGAGGATGGGCTATCACTGGACGATGAGGGACACAACCTCCGAAGGACACAAATCAATTCATATGACCATCTGCCCTTGGATATAAAAGGGGGAGCTTGGGGGTCTTCCATAGGAGGCTCGGCAGTCATAGCAGCACTTACTGGTTGAGGGCCAAAGGAGGTAGCGGCGCTTGAGGGGCTCTTGGCAAGCAAGAGGTCCTAGAGTGTGCCCCCTTCTCTTCTGATCAGTGGGGGGAGAAGGTAGCACAGGATGACCCCTTGCCAGAGGAGGCCCACGGGGAGGAGGCCCATGAAGAAGAGCTGAGAGGTTGGCTTATAAAGGGGGAGACTTCCTCAAGGATACACAGAGGTAAATATGGGGTTGCTGCTTATACTGCCCTCTTCAGGGATTTGGCGAGCTCACAGGAGGGCATAGATGAGAGGATGTAGCTGAAGTGAGGGGGATGAGATGAAGGGAGGACCTATTTTATCTTCATCCCCAGCTCTTCACGAGTAGACCCTTTGGGGGTTTTATAACTTCAAGCCAACCTACTCCGAAACATAAGGTGCAGGCCATACTGGAGAGTTGGTGTTGCCCCCTACGAAGGATGGAAGGTTACGTCGAGGAGACATGAGAGGGGTGGCCATCGGGGATGCCTGCTCTGATCGTCCGAGAATATCATGACCGACTCAAGACTTAGCCTATGCGATCTACCTTTGCTTGTATTCAAATGCTTTCCGAATGAGCAAAGCTCGGTTCTTCTTGTAATGTTTCATTAATTGTGCATGAAAAGACCCTTGTGGCAAGGATTATTTTTACTTCTGCTAAAGTCGGTGCTTGGGTGAGCTTCAAGCAGTGAGGTGAGAGAATGTTGGGGTGAGGGTTGTGGGTCGGCTAACCCCATAGTTATATTGTGATCTGAAGCCAGGGCTAAGATCTCAGCTCGGCTGGGTATGAAGTCCATATATAGGAGGTAATTGAGGCTAAGGTCAATGGTTGGTTGTGCCCAAGAGGGATAATTATGGCTAAGCCCTCTACTCAGCCACACATGGGGCCATACTAGTAGGAGTTTCAACTTCCCGAGATGCATGGCCACCAGAATCTCTAGGGTGAAAGGCGAGTCGATGCTCTCGGTGGATGTGTCGGCCAGGTCGACTACTCTTATAGCCATCTCCTTGATCTCTCGCTTCATGTCTTTGAGTTGGCGCTCTATGGTGAGGAGAGTCTCGAAGTGAAGGAGAGACTCTGGGGGCACGTAGGAGACATCCCCTTTGGCAAGCCATAAAGATAAGGAGTTGCGAGTCAACTTGGTGGCAACGGCATGGGGATCTTGGGCAGCAGTGACAATGACTCAGATGTTGTGGGTCGACAGCACTAGAGGTTGGCCTTCACCTAGAGCAGTTGATGAGGTGATAGATTGGGTTGGTGGTGGGGTGTTGGGATGTGGCACCCCCTTCCCTAATATCTTTTATCAGGTACGGGGACGTCACATCATATATACATCATTGTGAGAAGAAATATATACATCATTGTGGGAAGGATTCACCGCATGGTGCTAAAGTCCCGAACCATCCTTGCTTCTACCATAAATAAACCATACCATCTAATTTCTATTAAACATAAACAAAACGTCATCAATCTCATTATATACACTATTGTATATCATCCTGTCCAAGATACATCCATTTCATAAACATTTAAGAGTATCCCCAAGATCCAAATTTATATGTATCATTAACAAGAAACATAACCCTATAATGGCATACTTTTTAAAACACTTCAGAGTCATTTCTCATCCTTGGTGATGTCTAGAACCCCAAGATTCCATTCTCACTGATTTCTTGAAAAATGTGAAATCATGTAAGTCATCATCATCATCATCATCATCAGAGCCTTATCCCAATTAATTGGGGTCGGCTACATGAATCCTGTTCCGCCAAAGATTTCTATCAAGTGTAATATTCATATTTAAACTCAAAGAACTAATGTCCTTCCTAATAACATCCCACCATCTCATTTTAGGCCTTCCTCGAGCTCTTTTACTAGCATCCACTTAGATTTGGTCACATCTTTTAACCGGCGCTGAGTTAGGGCGACGAAACACATGGCCAAATCACCTGAGTCTATTTTATCTCATTTTACTATTAATTGGAGCTATCCTTAAGTCCTTACGGATGCGCTCATTCCTAATCCTGTCTTTCTTAGTCTTGCCACACATCCATCTCAACATCCTCATCTCTGCTACACACATTTTGTGGATGTGTTCCTTTCGTACTGCCCAACACTCGGTACCATACAACAAAGTAGGTCTCACAGCCGTTCTATAAAGCCTCCCTTTGAGTTTCACAGGCATACGACGATCACAAAGGACACCTGATGCACTTCTCCATCTTAACCAGCCTGCCTTAATCCTATGTGTAACGTCATCATAAATCTCCCCATTCTCTTGTATGATAGGCCCTAAGTATCGAAAGCTACTACTCTTCGGAATGTTATGTCCATCAATTAGAACCATGTCTTCCTGAACCACTCTCCCATTACTAAAATTACAGTGCATAAACTCTGACTTGCTCTTACTAATTTTAAAACCTTTAGACTCCAAGGCAAGTCTCCAATGCTCTAATAACATTTAGAGCATCAATACTCTCATCAATTAAAAAAATATCGTCTGTAAATAACATACACCATGGGATATCCTCATGCAATTGTTTAGTTACTTCATCCATAACTAAGGTAAAGAGATACAGACTTAGTGCAGAACCTTGATGCAAACCTATAGAAATGAAAAATTCACCAGTCTCCCCAGCAATAGTTCGAACACTAGTAATAGCACCGCCGTACATATCCTTAATCAAATCAACATATCCTTGAGAGATTCATTTCTTTCTTAATGTCCACCAAATTAATTCTCTTGGTACTCGATCGTACGCCTTCTCTAAATCAAGAAAAACTATATACAAATCTTTTCTCATCTCTCTATACTTCTCCATTAGCTGCCGTAGTAAGAAAATAGCTTCTGTAGTAGATCTGTTTGGCATAAAATCAAACTGATTTTTCGATACAGTAGTCATACAACAGAGGCATTTTTCAATTACTCTTTCCCAAAGTTTCATAGTATGACTCATAAGCTTAATTCCACGATAATTATTACAACTTTGAATATCTCCTTTATTTTTATAGAAAGGAACTACAACACTTTTTCTCCAAACGTCTGGCATTCTCCGTTCCTTTAAAATTTTATTAAAAAAATTTAGTTAGCCACTGAATACCAATATCTTTTAAACCTTTCCATACTTCAATAGGTAAGCCATCTAGTCCTAAGGCCTTGCCCACTTTCATTTTCCTTAAAGCATCCTCCACTTCTGACATCTTAATACGCCTGAAATATTGATATTTATCAAATATTGTGGACTATTGGGTACCTTCTAAAGATAAATCCTTGACGGAATCTCCATTAAGTAACTTCTGAAAATAGCTATGCCACCTCCCTTTAATCTCAAGATCATTAGTTAAAACCCTTTGATCTTCACCTTTAATGCACCGAACATGATCTAAATCTCTAGTTTTCCTTTCTCTTAATTTAGCAAGTTTAAATATGTCCTTTTCACCCTCTCGGGTTCCTAATTTATTATATAAATCTTCAAATGCCTTTGATTTAGCTTCGCTAACTATTTTCTTAGCTCTCTTTTTAGCGATTTTATAAGCTTCTAGGGTTTGAGCATTTTTGTTAGTTTGCCAAACTTTAAAGCATTCCTTTTTTACTCTAATGGTATTTTGGATTTCCTCACTCCACCACCAAGTCACTTTTTCTAAGTTCTTTTTACCTTTAGATTCGCCTAAGAGTTATTTTGCAACCCTCGTTATACAATTCGTAACATGTAAGTGAGTCCTAAAAATCGCTAGGCATTAAAATCAATAAGATACTTAGCATATCATAGCTTTTGCCCATCACAACATTTTTGAGTTGATCATCGTTTAGATGATTTTACACATGTATCATAAATTCAAAGTAATAACTAACGGAATATGACAAATCTTAAACTTATAGAAGTCTTACTCATACAGTCCAATTGCTGGGTGATATAAATCTTACAGATAACTTACAGATGGCTTGCCGAACGTATCAAAACACATGCAGACAATTTTAATAGATCAATTTACATATGTAATTCTTTCAGTCATATCAAAATTCCATACATCAAATCTGAACTTAAGTTCATTTCACATATATTAACAAAATGATGTACACATTACTTATCACTTATTGGACATGTATCCAGTCACTTTTAAGGAGTAACAAACACAACCAAGGCATCTATATGTAGGTAAACTTAGACAAATGACCTAAACATTGAGGATCTGTCAGTCTTGATTTATTGCGCAGGATCAGGAGTCAATATCCCACCATTCTCCATAACACTTCTTATTCTAGGTTCCATTTTTTTTTTAACAAAAGTCTGTTTGTCCTCGGACATGAGTCTAATCCTACAGTGGACACTAGTCACAATTTGTCACCCTATGTCTCTTTAAGATGACATTGTCTATGTGATTAAGTCCATACAAATTTCTTGAAAAAATTCTTATCTGAATAGCCTTACTTAACTACCTGATTAAAGGAATGACACATTAACTAAGGTTAATGGCCCATCGGATCATAAATCATAAGATCAAATCATAACATATCCATCATGGGTCCTAATCATGCATATGATCTTGATTTGCATAAAATCTTCAGCCAATTTGTGAAATTCTTAAACACATGAATTAAATTTCTAAATATCAAAATATTGTCAAAATGATATACATAAAGAATAGTATGAGCTAAGTTTATCACGTACATATCTTAAAGATTTTTAGACTTTACTACTCTTTTTAAACTTCTTAAATGATTCTTGTTTCTCTTTCTACATATCTCAAGTATTAAGACCTAAATACAGATGAATACCTATTAAATTCCTTCTAAGACATCAAATATTTTCTAGTGATTACTAATAACAAAAACTCATACCTTCTTTCTCTCCCCTTCCTGTTCCTTCCCTTACCCTAACTCTAGATTTGTAATTATCTTAGGGAGATAAGTACAAGGTTACTTATGTAATTACAGCCTTAACCGCCATAATAATTTATCCTTACCATCACCATAGAAATTAATCTATATCAATTTCACAAAAATAAATTATAATTTTAATCTTTTTTCTTGGTCAATATAATCTTTTTCTTCGTCATCAACGTATGATGGAAACAAATAATTAATATTCTTTCATACAATAATCTCAATAAGGGTCATGAGGAGGGTAAATCCAGTTTAACCCAAGAACAGCCCAGTAACAACAGGCCCACGACAGATAGCTCTCAACAGAGCACGTCCAAGAGGTGGACATACGGGTGTGGCCTACTAAGGGGAGGCCCAACCCAACAAAGCATCGGATTCTACAAAACGTAAGGGTGCCGGCCCAAGTGCAGTTATCGCCGGAGGACTCTCCGGCGACCAACCGTTGCCCCCGTGACATCGGCCTTGACCCCATAACGGGCGAGCACACCCCACGAGCGCCGTAAGACTCGCTCCAGGAACAGCCAATGCCGGGGTAATCGCCCCCAATGAGAAACTTCCGCCACTATTGTAAGGTCTGTGCCTTAGCGGATCTTCGATGGTTCGGATTTAGGTTTTATTCCGCGAACTCCGACTATTTTTGTGAATTTTTAGGCCATTTTCTGTCATTTATTCGGATTGTGTTAATGTTTTTAATCATATTGGGCGTTTACGCAATTTGTGAGGTTTGGGGGTCTTTTTGCAAGAGGTGGTCAATTTTCAAAAAATATATATGTTCAACCTCTTTTCTCCATCACGTACACACCCCCCCCTCACCTCCACCTTTCCACCACTCTCGATCTCTCTCTCGCTCCCCCATTTCTCTCCCCCTCTCCCTCACGATCTCTCTCTCTCTCTCCCTGGGCAAGCAGGCGAGACGGCGACGGATCGCAGCGTGGAGGGCACCGTTGGACTTGTGGCGACGTGTGGAGCGCGTTGACGCCCACCTCGGCATGGTTCGTGGCTCGAGGAGAGGGGACGGGGCGAGGAGGAGCGTGGGAGCTTCGCTCTTGCTTGCGGCGTTCGTGGCCGTTTCGGTTTGTTCCAGGTAGGGGGATGCATTCCCGATCTCCCTAGGAGCATTCCCATACCACATGCACGTCATTCTACGGCCTAGTTGCATGCCATTGTCAAAATTTGTATTTTTAGTCCCATGTTTTCATGGTTTGATCTTCCATGGGCATCATTTTGCATGTTTTCTAGAGTTCAATTGGTGTTTTGGATGTGTGCATGAGCAGGGAACATGTTTGTAATGCAAGCCCCGTCGATTTCAGTCGACCGGGGGATGTTCCGTTTTCAAAACGGATATACTCGCAACCCAGCTCGTGTGACGGTCCTATCAGCGACCGTCACATGCGTAACGCACCCATCCAGGTGCGTTACGTGAGTGTGACGGCCCCCTGTGGGTGCGTTACAGCCTCTGGGTGGCTGGGTGAGGCAGTCGACCTAACGGTGTTGTAGGGGGGCCGTTAGGGTGTTGTAGGGGGGCCGTTAGGGTGTTGTAACGCACCATCCTAGGCGCGTTACATCTCTGTGAGAACATGTGTGTAGCTTTGTCCCTCGGGTGGCTGTAACAGCCTCCGTTGGCGCGTTACATCAGTGTAACGCGCCTGTTATAGACCGTTACGCCCTGTGTGTTCAGCATGTTTAGTGTAACACTCTCTGGTGCCTCTAACGGCCCTAGGGGGTGCGTTACAGTGATGTAACGCACTGACCTTGGTGCGTTACGCACTGTTGCCCCTGTGTGTTGGGTGGTAGTCGCGGGTGAGCCTAACGGCCTCAGGGGGCGCGTTACAGTAATGTAACGCACCTGCCCTAGACCGTTACACCTTGTGACGGTCCGGGTCAGACCGTTACACCCTCTGTCATTATAAAAGATGGTCGGTTCATCTTCTTATGCATTTCATGTTGCATGGCCGCTATGTTTATGTTATTTTACTAACAATGGCATACTTTTAGATCCCGGTAGAGTATTTCCACTTTCCTTGTGATAGAACCACTAGACTTAGCTCTAAGACTTTCAGTGTCGATCCGCCTGGCGAAGGTGGAAGGGGCGTACCCGTCGAGCGGTTTGTAAGCTAGCTACCGTGGGCCCCCGGCTCTTTACCGTAGCGTCCTAGGGGGGGAAACTAGTTAGAGACCTGGCTCTAGGTAGGAGTCAGTGTGTGCACACGTGGTCAGAGGCTTGGACTGACACTGACGAGTGTTACTCTGACTAGTTCTTAGTTCAGTACTGTTGCGTCACTCGCTTGTTGTCAGCCTGACTTGTGAGTTGCTTGGGACGTAGTGTAAGTCGTTAGTGGACGCTTCTGGTTTCTATCTTCTAGTGGGTACCCTCTGCGGTCTCTTGTGACTTGGAGTAGTTGAGATTCTTTCTACTGGTAGATTTAGCTTCAGACGCTAATGTATACATTTGTATTGGCATATAGTTAGCTATTTTGACTGTTAGTTAGGCTTTACAGCTTTGCTACACTTGTGTTAGTTATGCCAATGCTTAAATGCATGCTCTAATTGCTTTATATTTGCATGCCTGCTTGGTAGCGTGAGGTAGGGATCCGCGTGACCCCTACTGAGTCTGGCTGTGACTCACTCCTTCTTCTTTCAGGTGAGCAGCCGCAGCCTCCCGTTCCCGGTGGTTCCCGCATTTTTGGGGATCGCTTGTAGAGTGCCAGCGTTAGTTCGATAGTCCTTTTTGGCTACTTTTGACCGGGGTATGCCCCGTGTAGTTGTACTTTTGGGACTTCCTTGGTATTGTGGACTTGTACGTTTGTGACTCTGGACTAGTGTACATACTGTTTATCACTCTGATATTTTGAAATTACTTCTGCACTAATCTTTAACTTTCAACTTTTGTAACGTGCGCTTGCGTGTGATTCCAATTCGTTGTGCGCCTCCTCAGCGAACTTTCTAACCCTTCAGGGGCCTCATCAGCCTCTTGGGTGGCCTCCCCAGTTCTTGGTATCGGTATATCGGTATCCGGATCTCCGGGTCGTCACAGCTATAGCGGAGAAGGTCACTCTACTACGAACGCCCTTCCCCATCGAGGGATGAGGCTCTTCGCTGCAGGACAACCCCTATAAAAGGAAGAACGACAGAGAAGGCAAGCACGGTACATTCTTCTACTAAACCCCATACTGCTACGCAAGAGAGTAGAGCTACTGATCCCACGGGATAACAAGAAGGAAGCAACTACGACCGACACTGAAGGGGAAACTCTCCTCCGGTGACCTTACCACCCAGTGAGCACTCTCCGAGTGAACGCTGGGAGCGGCGAGCACTCGTTCCGAGGATCTCCACGACCCTTCAGCCCTCGACTATGATTTCCTTCTCTCTTAATTGGCTCTTCTCTGCTTTTCATTTAACCTTTGCTGACTTAAGCATCGGAGGGTTGTCCCCTGGGTTAACACCCGGGACACCTTCTGAAGCCTTTCCGGCTTCTGGTGTGTAGGCTTCCACGGGCGCGGGATGATTTTCCCAACAAACAAATAGAGAAGGTGATACGTGGCCTAGGAACCATTTTCCTACCTCTACACTTCTTGGCGCCGTCTGTGGGAATCTCTAGCAAAAAGCTATGGCGCCCCATGGGAGTCTCCGAAACGCGAGCAATCGGAGACGCGGCTCCCACCAGGGACCCAGCTCCCGTCGGGGATCGCAGGAAGCTTCCTCCACTCATCCCCGACAAGAGGTCACCCCAGGTGACCTAGATGAAATCCGCCAGCAAATTTGAGCCCTGACAGAATTCTGCCCGGAGCTCCGAAACCAACGGATCGAGCCCCAAAGTGCCCTACCCGAGCGATAGGAGGACAGGAGGGGGCAGTCTGGGGAGAACCCCCTCCAAGTACGCGAGGCGTCCTACGCCTCGGTCACCAGGACCCGACGATCACGCAGCCATCCCACACTGAGGGTACGCAATCCACTGCATTCCAACCCGGAGATGGATCGCCGGCTCCAGCGCTTCAACGAGATCGAGGACAAAGCCCGATACCTGGACGACGTCCTCTTGGCCGCTAGGAATCGCGGCCTGATTGACGATGATACGGACTTCCATGCTCCCTTCTCTAGGGAAATCATGGAGGTCCCCATCCCGCCAACGCTCCAAATGCCGTCATTCACCTCCTACGACGGCACCACTGACCCGGCCGACCACATGCATAGCTTCGAGTCCCACTTAGTGTTTCATCGGGCCTCGGAAAATGTGAAGTGCCTGGCGCTCGTGATGACCCTCCGAGAGAACACCCAGGCCTGGTTCGAGTCCCTGCCGGCGGGGACCATCTCCACCTTCCAGCAGCTCAAGAAGCTGTTCAAGGAGAACTTCTGTAACATCCCGGAGCTTTCAGATCCTTCTTCGTGGTTCCCGGATTTGGTTTCTCGGAGTGTCCAGCTCCGTCGTGTTCAAAATTTCGTTTCGGACATCTTTCGTGTTTGGATCGGTGCGATCCGAAGTTGTTTCGGAGGCCCGGAAGCGTTCCGTGACTTTTCCACGCGTGTTTTCCGATTACCGGTGTGTGTTTCGGTAATTCCTTCGGAACCTCATTGCGGGTGAACCGGGTCGTTCACCTAGGCGAGAGTGGTACCGTTGCGATCGGTACGTTTCGAGGATTGCCTAAATGTATTTTTCTATTTTTTGATATTTTTCAGAATTTCCAGATTTTCTATAAATACCCCTCTTTTTCTCTCTCTCCCCACCCTCTTTCTTCTTCTTCTTCTTCCTCCTTTCTCCCCCACCGTGAGAATGCCCCTCTCCCCCTTTTCTTCGTCCAGCGAGACCGCGGCGGCACCCCCTCCGGCTACAGACGGCGCGGGGCGGCGGCGTGGTGACGATGGCGACGGCGAGGTGATCGTGGAGGCGTTCGTGAACCGTGGGAGCTCAAGGAAGAACGAAGGTTTTCAAGATTTCTTCGTGATTCGTGGTCGATCCGGCGCGCCTCGGGGCACATTTGAGGTAGGGTGACGTTCCTTAGCCTCTTGCCTTCCTTTCCCGGGATTTGTAGGCCGAGGGGAGGCCGAGAGATGGGTATTCATGCGGGTTTGGGGTTTTCCATGATTTGGGGAGAGTTCGCCCGATCTATAGATTTGAGCCATGATTTCACGTTTTGGTGGCCTAGAAGCATGCTAGGGGTCCCCAAGGGTCCTTCCCTTTGATTTCCCCCTCTCCGGTGGAGGCACGGGGGCGTGGTCAGTTTTTTTAGGCGTTTCCCGCCATTTCGCTCTCGGGCGGGTGTAACGGTCCTTCCAATGACCGTCACACTATGTAACGTGCCTAGGTGGGTGCGTTACAGTCCTGTTCAGCCAATTGGGGTCTGGGGGCTGTGACGGTCCCACGATAGACCGCCACAGGTGCTGTGAAGCACCTGGGTTGGTCCGTCAGGGACGTCCGACCGTTGGCTTTTGACCGTTGGTTTTTGACCGTTGGGGGTCAAGGCATGTGACGCACCAGGCTTGGCGCGTCACAGTCTTGTGACGCCCCTGTGTGGGTGCGTTAGAGAAAACTCATTCTCACCTTGTAACGCACCAGGGTTGGTCCGTTACATGCTGTGACGCACCGAGTGACACGCGTCACAGCTGGTTTCCGTGTGTCTTGTGACGCTCCAGGGTAGGCGCGTCACAGACTGTAACGCACCAGGGCAGGTGTGTTACATGCTGTTTTGCACTGGGTATCTGACGCCCCTGTGTTCGGCCGTCAGATGGCTGTGACGGTCCAGCCTTAGATCGTCAGAGCCTGTGATGCGTCTAGGGTAGACCGTCAGGCTCTGGACTGCGCCGGGAGGTTCGCAGTCTCGTTTCTTGTCCGACTGTGGTCACCGTGCGACGGTACCGGTACGTGGGGCGGTCCCCGTACGTCGTCGGATGCGGATGATGTTTTCCATTGACTTGAGAGTCTACTCCTTCAGTGACCCTCCACTAGTCGTAGCCCACCAGTACGCGGTGATGGTCTCACCTGGGAGTGGTGTACGGGCACACCCATAGAGGAGATTTTTGGACCGGTTTCCATCGGGCCCCGCGTCTATCAGCCAGAGTCCGGCTGAGAGGAAAATCGATCAGAGGACCAGACTAGGGATGCACGGTCTGTATGTGCACACGTGGTTGGGGGCGGTTGGACCCACGCTGACGAGCGTGACCCCAGCTAGTCAGTTATTTGTGGTTACTTGTGCGGTGTCTCAATTCCCGCTGGGCCGGAGGGAGACACCTGAGATGCGGACTCAGTCGTCAGTGGACGCATCCGGTCTTGCTTCTTATGGGAGGTACTCCTGTCGAGTCAGGAGTGACAGACTATCAGTCGTTGTGACTTCGACCTTCGGGTTTGTCGCATCGGCCGTGGTGTTCCGGTCTTTTCTCCGTGGCACGTGTGTTGGTTGTTGTGCCGTGAGACCGGTGTTTTGTAGATAGCAGGGCTTCCCTTTCTGAGGTACTCGCTTACTGCTAGCTTAGCGGTTTCTCCGCTTGCGAGGTAGGGTTCGAGTGATCCCTACTGAGTCTTGTTCCGAGACTCATTCCCTGCGTGTTTTCACCGTGTTTCAGGTGAGGCGCGGCTTCAGGGGAGTGTGTTTGAGGCTCAGCGTGGTTCAGGTGCCCAGCGTTAGTGCCAGAGGTCAGAGCTGGGGTATGCCCTATGTAGTTGTACTTTTCTTTCTTGTCTCTGTACTAGTTGTGGACTACTGTTGTTATTTTATTATACCTTGTGGACCATGTATCATGTAAAATATTAATTTATTTTTTGCTTATTATATAAACTATTTAATTTCTACAATTATTTGTGATGCTTGTGTAGTCTCCACACCATCCTTTTAACCCTTCCGAGTCTTCGGACTCGTGGGTGGCGGTGCGAGTCTCAGGTTATCGGGCCTTCCCGGTAATCGGATTCTCGGGTCGTTACAACTTCATCGGCTGCCGAAAGGTGGCCAAGTCTGCGGTGACCTTGCTCGCCCTCAGGCAGGGGAAAGAAGAGACGTCGTGGGACTTCGTCTCCCGCTTCCGCTCAGAGACACTCCGCATTCCCCACCTCGACGTCGGCATAGCAACCACGGCGCTCACCCAGGGGACGCGAGACCACATCCTCCGGCGCACCCTCGGGGTGGAGGCCCCGACGACACTCCTTGACCACCTCGCGCTAGCACAGAAGCATGCGCGCTGCGAGGAGAACACGGTGGCCCTAGGCCGCACGGTCGGGTCCAACCGGTCCGATCGCAAGAGGTCCGCCGACCCGCCACGAGAGGGCCGGAACAAACGAGAGCGACGCGATGGGGACCGCTGTGGATGTCAATAAAAAAGGAAGAGAAGAGAAAGAATGTTCCTACGGCACGGACGTCTCGACACCCCGAGAGCGAGTCGAAGACGGAAAGGCCGAACAAACCCCATACCTCCTCCAAGCAGGACGAATAGATATATGCTCGGCGCTCCGCCACCCAATGAGAGGCCCTTCAGGTAGAAGAGACAGCCCCGGCTCCCAAGTCGGCAATGCCGAAGGCCGAATCAAAAGAAACTCAGGAATTCGAACGCATGCTCGGCATACACCGGAAATCACTCAAAGCCCTGAATCGAGACTCGGAGGCTCACAACTAAAGTAACACAGGAGGGCAAGCATTTGTCCGAATTGCCACTAAGCTGGGAGGGAGCCCTTTGACGCTTAAACCGGCGCGGCATAGCCTTAAACCGGCGTGCCCCTCCAAGGGGCCTTAATCCGGCGCACCCCCTTGCTTGTGCTTAATCCGGCACGCCCCTTTACATGATGCTAGTCTGGCGTGCCCCTTTATGTGTTGTTAATCTGGCGTGCACAACACCGCGCCGGTATAACTTAAATGCCATCCCATCCATCCTCCGATACTCTGTTCTCCTATCGGATTCAGGTGTAGGTTCAAGGGGGCATAGCATTCAATGCTACCAAGCTCTGCCTCCACATCCGTTCGACAGCACAGCAGCGAGGCATGCATCGACGGTGGAAGCAACAGAAGATCGCCCGGCAAATCCGTGAACATCCCATCCTCGGACGAGCAGCAGCGTACGGCACGAACCAGTAGCATCCAACGCAACGAGTCAACTCCCAGCGTTGCTGCGAGCAAGGCAGAGGTGGCGGGAATTCTCCCCCACTGGCCATTTCTACAAGAAACGCAACCTATCCTATATATAGGTGGGTGAAAGAAGAAGAGAGGCTGGGACCAACCCCCAGAGGGTGACAAAAAAGAGAGGAGAGGGCCCTCGGCTGTGTGTAGTGAAGAGAAGAAGAAAAAGAGAGAGGCTCTGGAACCCCCCTGGCTGGCCATTGAAGAGACTAAGAAAAAGAGAGAAGAGAAGCTCCATTCCCCGGCGCCCGTGAGGTGAAGAAGAAGAGAGTGAGCGTGAGAGAAGAGAGGTGAGCACGGAGGGGGAGAGCTTGTGCTCTGTTCCCCCTCCCCGTCCATGTACCTCTTTCCTTTTCCCCTCTGCAATGTATTCCTCTTCCTTTGGGATGAAGTCTCTTGGGTTTGAGCTGTTTTCCCCCCTTCGGTGGATGAATAAACAGAAGTCCCTTTTGGCAAACATGATTCTTTGTCTAGCTTCTTCTCTCCCTCTTTATCTCGGTTTTCTTCTCATCCAAGGGCCTTTAGAAGTCTGCCTCGCTGTGGCATGACCTTCTAAAGAACCCGCAGATGGATGAACATTTACAGCCCTCCTGTGGCATACATTTGGTCCCCCCTTTGAGGGACCATCACCCGTGAGCCGTGGGAGCTCTTGAAGGCTAGTCCTCGAGCTTTTCCACACTCACATTTGGGTTATCGGACCGCCGTAAGGTCTGGATTTGAGGTTCACCCCGGAGCAATCCGTTTGGTGTTCCCCTATTTGTCTCTAGCAAGCGTCAGTCCGGGGGAGATGCTGCCCAATTTTTGCCAGGAATAAATGAACCAGTTGGACTCCTTCCTGCCAAGAACTGCCCAACCCTGAAGCTGCCTCCGAAGTAAACTGAACTGTCCCACAATAAACTCTTCTAATAAAACACTTGAATCCTCAGGCTAATTCACCCTAACAAATAACTAAAATACTTAATCTCTCTTTCCACAAGCTTAATCCATCAATAAGATGAATAAATCAATCAACAGATTAGCTTGCAGTTGAAAGAAATAAGAAATAGAGCCAACTGAATAAAACAAAACCTCATAGAAGCTTAACCCGGCACGCCCTAATCCGACGTGGGCTAATCCGGCGCGCTACCCCCCCGCGCCGGTTTAGCCCCACACTCAAATCCACTTTCAAACTCTTGAGATGAATAGTGCCCCTCCAATAGCCTTATTCTGGCGCGCTAGTTCATTGGCCTTAATCCGGCGCGTGCCCCCCTTCTTGGCGCCATTAAACCGGCGCCCCCCCCCCTCTTTCACCTCTTATTCCGGCGTGCCCCTTTGCTTCCTTAATCCGGCATGCCTTCCATAAAAAGAAATCTAATTAACCAAACAGATAAAAGGAATAGGAAACCAATAATCAAAAGTTGCCCCTGCTATAACTAAAATTTTTGTTCCGCTTGCGAGACCGCGCAGGTCGATCCGCGTGCGAGGGCGCACGCTGGTGAGTTTGGGCTCCACACCTAACAATCTGCTTCCCCGGACTGTGCGTGAAGAGAAAAGCAATGATGCCCCTTGGTATCGGACGTGGACCTCGGAATTCCCGACATGGTCATGATCCGGGCACCTCTTGGGCCGATAGTTCATTAACTTGACCCGCTTCTCCCAGGATCTAATCCCGCAACGCCACATTAAACTTGTCGTGTCTACGGCAGACATTTGCACGGTTTTATCGTCATCTTCGATGCTTCAAATGTGGACTCACGTCCAAATAATGAATGGTCCGACCGTGACCGACATGCACACATACCTTGGAACCTTCATTTCCCCGAACTGTGTGTGAAGAGAAAAGCAATGATGCCCCATAGCATCGGACGTGGACCTCGGGGATCCCGACATGGCCATAGTCCGAAATCGTCGCCGGCCAATAGTCCATCAGCTTGACCCACTTCTATTGGGATCCAATCCCGCAATCCCATTAAACTTGCCGTACCTACGACGGATATTCGCATGGCTTTATCGTCATTTTTGATGCTTCAAATGCGGACTCTCGTCCGAACAATGAATGGTCCGTTAGTGACCGACATATATGCCGGGATCCAATCCCGCACCCATATGAAACTTGCCGTACCTACGGCAGATATTCATTTGGCTTTATCGTCGTCTTCGTTGCTTCAAATGCGGGCTCTCGTCCGAACAATGAATGGTCTGTTAGTGACCGACATATATATATCAGGATCTAATCCCGCACCCACATTAAACTTGCCATACCTACGGCAGACACCCGTGTGATTTTGTTGTTGTCTTCGACGCTTCAAATGCGGACTCTCATCCGAACGATGAATGGTCTGTTAGTGACCAACATATATACCGGGATCTAATCCTGCACTTGCATTAAACTTGCCGTACTCACGGTAGACATTTGTACTGGTTTATTTCTGTTTATGTCGTGCCTTCAATACGGATCTTTGTCCGAACATAAAGTGGTCCCTGAATGACCAACAAAAGCTGAATGGGACGAGACGGCTCTCGTCTTCCCCGAACCCTATGGGTTGGAATATCAATAAGACCTTCGTGAGTCACGTTTGGACCTCGGGTTCGTCCCAACCATGGTCATCGCCTGACCCACATCCTAGGCCTATAGCCAGCTATCTCTATACACATCTTGGTTTTGGAATCTAGTCCCGAGACACTTTCCCGCTGCCCTTGGCACCGGAAATATTGATGACGCCCACGCGAGCCCGACTTCGACCGCGGGGGGCCCACCGTAGTATGGTCGTAGCTTGATCTTGCACCGGGCTGACAAACTTGTCAGTTTCCGACCGCTCTAACCGGGTTTTAACCGAACGTTTCCCGTCCCTTTGAACAATAAATTTGTCGTACCCTGGTATACATATGCTCCAGATTTCCCCGTGATGATCACGATTCTCTGAAGCCGGACGCTCGTCCGAATATCAAAATGGTCCCTTGAGTGACCGACATATTTCGAATGCTTGCTTCCCTAGACATCGAGCTTTCCGACTGATTCGAGACCGCTATCGGCTTGTTTCTCTCGATATAGTTTTCCGGCCATGAGGCCCTGATTCCCGGCGATTAATCAAGGGTGTTCCCCTCTCCAAGGGGATGTAAATGACACTGTGACCTTTATGGCGCGGCGGGTTTTGGTCCCGACACGAACCACACAATCGTCTGATTAGTCAGATCGAGCGCACAATAAATTGTCACCTTGTGACTGGCACGCCCACGCACTTAATAAACGAATAAACCCACCGAATAAATCGACTTAAAGAAACAAAGGAATGAGCGTGTCGAAAAGTGCGTCCACAACCGCCGCGACCATTCTGAGAAAGAAAGGGGCGCTTATCGCCACTACACACCCCTGACGTCCCCACCCGACTAGATCCGGATGGAAATCCGCGAGGAGCCCTTCCTCAAGTGGCCCCCCCGGATGAAGTCGGATCTGAGCAAGAGGAATAAGAAGAAGTTATGCCAGTACCATCGCGACCACGGCCATGACACCGTCGACTGCATCAACTTGAGGGATGCTATCGAGGACCTTGTCCGCCGAGGACTCCTCGACAAGTTCCTCGCCAAAGCTGTCGAGAGGCGACAGAAGACGCCCCTGTCGATCGACAACCGGTCCAACGGAAAGGAGGTCATGATGATCTCTGGGAGACCAGTCGCGGGGGGGGGGGGGGGGATAGCACAGGTCGGCGACGACGATACGCTTCGGCTGTCCACGCGGTGGACTAAGGCGACAACACCCGACGAGGGGTTTCCACCCCTGGTCATCTAGGAGACCCTATTGTTTTCTCCGAGGATGATCTGGAGGGTGTGACTACACCCCACTCTGATGCCCTGGTGGTTTCTGCGACCATAAACCAGTGTACCGTGCGATGAATATCAGTTGATAATGGAAGCGGACTGGATGTTATCGCGTACGACTGTCTTGTGCTCATGGGTGTGGACCTCTCTCGACTAATGCCCTTACACACACCATTATACGGATTATCTGGCACCACCGTTCAACCAGAAGGGCGCATCTCACTTCCAATCACATTTGGAACCACGCCAAAAGAGGTAACCTTCCTCGCCGACTTTACAGTTGTCCGGACAATGACAGGATACAACGCCATCATAGGCAGGGGGATCCTCAACATGCTTCGAGGCGTTAACTCATCCTATCATCAAAAACTCAAGTTCCCCACCCCCGCGGGGTGGGGGAGGTTCGTGGAGACCAGAGGGACTCTCGGAGATGCTACCTCATTTCGACTCGCGACCGCCGTCCCAGAGAAGTACCACCCGAAAAGAAAGCAAGAACTGAGGATCCAAGTCCGAGCACGAGTGCGCCGGTCGAAGACTTGTACCTCATCCAGGTGGGGGGCGACCCCAACAAAACGCTAAAGATCGGCGTTGCTCTAACCGAGCAGGACAAGCAAGCCTATGCACGCTTCCTCGCGACCAACCAAGATGTGTTCGCTTGGTCCAAGGACGAGCTCCCCGGGATCCCACCAGAGGTCATCACCCACCAACTCAGGTTGAACCCCACTTGCCGCCCGGTACAGTAGCGCCGACGGCGCTACAACCCCGAGCGACAGGCCATCATCAGAGAGCAGGTAAGCGAGAAGCTACGCTGAGGGCTACTCAAGCCCACCTAATACCCGGACTGGGTAGCCAACGTGGTCTTGGTCCCCAAGAGCAATGGAAAGTGGCGGATGTGCGTGGACTACACCGACCTTAACAAAACCACGCCCAAAGATAGTTTTCCCATGTCACGGATCGACCAATTGGTCGACGCCACGGCCGGGCATGAAATGCTAAGCTTCTTAGATGCCTACTCCGGGTATCATCAGATCAGCATGCACAAGCCCGACCAAGACAAGACCGCATTCGTCACCGACCACGACCTGTACTGTTACACTCGGATGCCGTTCAGACTAAAGAACGCGGGAGCGACATACCAACGCCTCGTCAACCACATGTTCGACTCACAGATCGGCCGCAACATGAAGGTCTACATCGACGACATGCTCGTGAAAAGCCTTCAAGTTGCCGAGCACTTAGAGGACCTGGCGGAGACCTTCACCACCCTCAGAAGGTACAATATGAAGCTCAACCCATCCAAATGTGCGCTCGGGGTACGGTCGGGGAAGTTTCTTGGCTTCCTAGTTACCCATCGAGGGATCAAAGCCAACCCCGACCAAATTCGAGCAGTGCTGGAGATGCAGCGACCCGGGCGAGTGAGGGACGTATAGTGCCTCACCGGGCACGTCATCGCCTTGGCTCGGTTCCTATCTCGAGCCGCCGAACGCTGCCTCCCCTTCTTCCGGTTGATCAAGCAAGCCAACCAAGCACCGGAGAAGAAAGGCCAGATCGACTAGACTCAAGAATGCGAGCAGGCATTTGAAGAATTAAAGCAGTATCTGGCGACGCCTCCCGTCCTCGCCAAACCACAAAAGGGAGAGCAGGTACTCCTGTACCTTTCTGTGACGCCAAGCACAATGAGTGCCGTGCTCACACGAGAGGAGGCAGGGATCATGAAACCCGTCTACTATGTCAACCGAGCGTTGCAAGGACCGGAATTCCGGTACTCGCGAACTGAAAATTTCACCCTGGCCCTCGTAACGGCCACTCGCAACCTGCGACCGTACTTCTTAGCTCACCCCATCATCGTCCTCACCTATCAGCCGCTGCGACAAATTCTCCAGAACCCCGACGCTTCGGGAAGGCTGATCAAATGGGCAATCGAGTTGGGAGAGTTCGACGTCAAGTTCCGCCCAAGGACCGCGATCAAAGCTCAGGCCCTCGCCGACTTCGTCACCGAATGCACCATACCCGCTGAGGACTCACCCGAGTAACCTTCAGGACCTGCATGGGAGCTATACGTCGACGGATCATCTTGTGCCACGGGCAGCGGAGCGGGATTGGTTCTGCTCTCACCCGAAGGATTAGAGCTCCAGTACGCCTTGCGATTCAACTTCCCGACCATGAACAATGTGGTCGAGTACGAGGCACTCCTCTCATGGCTGCGCATGGCGAAATAGTTGGGGGCATCCAGCGTGTGAGCGTACAGCGACTCCATGCTTATTGCCAATCAGGTACGAGGAGAGTTCGAGGCGCTGACCAACCATGATCAAATACCTGGAGAAAGCCAAGGCAGCGGCAAAGGAATTCTCTCACTTCGAGGTGGTCCACATTCTGCGGGGAGAGAACATCCGAGCAGACGCCCTGTCCCGCCTGGCGTCAGCCACCACGATCTCCAACTCAAGGTCGGTCCTGATAGAAGAATTATCGGCGCCGAGCATAGACGAACCAACACCCCAGGTAAACGCTATCGACTACGAGCCCTCATGGATGGACCCTCTCTCGGACTTTCTCCTCCGGCAACAGCTCCCAAGCAACCGCGCCGAGGCCCGGCGCACACGTGCAAGAGCAACCCACTTCACAGTGGTAAATGACCGATTATATCGCCGGTCTCTCTCAACTCCATTACTGAAGTGCCTATTCCCCATGGAAGCTAGCCAAGCCATCCAAGAGGTCCACGATGGGCTCTGCAGGAGCCACGAAGGAGGATGAGCACTCGCTCGAGCACTTATTTGACAGGGATATTGGTGGCCCACCTTACAACAAGACTGTCTTGACTATGTCCGGAGCTGCCCACAGTGCCATAAATATTCCCACCTACACCATCAGCCAGCTGCACAGCTTCACACATTGATGGAACCTCGCCCATTCGCTCGGTGGGGGGTGAACATACTAGGTCCCTTCCCCGAGGCGCAAGGGAGGAAGAAATTCCTCATGGTCGCCATAGACTACTTCACCAAATGGGTCGAAGCTGAGCCACTGGGAAAGATCATGAGTGAAGCGACATGGAAGTTCGTGCTGCGAAGTATTATCTACCGCATCGGGATACCGAGGGTCCTCACCACCGACAACGGCAGGCAGTTCGCGAGTACGGCCTTCCAGGAGAAATGCTCGGAACTGGGGATCTGGAACCACTACACTTCAGTGGGACACCCCTAGGCTAACGGACTGGTAGAAAACTCCAACCGAACAATCCTCCACGGCATCAAGACTCGGTTGGCCCAAGCAGGTGATTCATGGGTAGACTAAATTCTGAGCGTCTTATGGGCCCACCGGACCACCGCTAGAGCTGCCACCGGGGAGACACCCTTCCACCTCGCCTACGGCGCTAAGGCGGTGGTACCAGTAGAGATATCGAACCCCACGTTGCGAGTGGGACACTTCGACGAAGCCAGAAATAACCAAGCAATGCGAGAGAACTTGGACTTGCTTGAGGAAGATAGAGCAAGCGCACAAGTAAGGCTCGTAGCATACCAGCAGAAGCTGGCTCAATATTATAATGCTCGAGTTAAAGAATGACATTTCTTTCCTAGAGATTTGGTCCTACGACGAGCAAGTGTGGCTGACCCAAGAGGAGCCGCAGGGAAGCTCGCACCAAATTGGGAAGGCCCGTACAGGGTAGCAGAAACACTCGACAAAGGAGCGTACAGGCTAGTGACGCTGGGGGGGGGAGAGGTACCTAGGATGTGGAACGCCGTCAACCACAGGAAATACTTCTAGTAAATCGTCACCAGCCGTGCTCCACTAAGGTAAGTTACCTACATATCCCAAGAAGGTAACCCAAGGGTTTCCTAGAGGCGAGCACCGCTCCCCTTGAAAACAAAAAGGTAACCTAGGGGTTCCCTAGAGGCGAGCACCGCTCCCCTCGAAAATGAGAAGGTAGCTTAAGGGTTTCCTAGAGGCGAGCATCGCTCCCCTTGAAAATGAAGAGGTAACTTAAGGGTTTCCTAGAGGCGAGCATGGCTCCCCTTGAAAACGAAGAGGTAACCTAAGGGTTTTCTAGAGGCGAGCACGGCTCTCCTTGAAAATGAAAGGGTAACCTAAGGGTTTCCTAGAGGCCAGCACCGCTCCCCTTGAAAATGAAGAGATAACCTAAGGATTTCCTAGAGGCGAGCACGGCTCCCCTTGAAAACAAAGAGGTAACCTAAAGGTTTCCTAGAGGCGAGCACGGCTGCCCTTAAAAATGAAAAGGTAACCTAAGGGTTTCCTAGAGGTGAGCACCGCTCCCCTTAAAAATGAAGAGGTAACCTAAGGGTTTACTAGAGGCAAGCACCGCTCTCCTCATAAACGATGGCAGCAAACAAATGGAGACGCAAACACCACAGAACATGCACGTGGGAGAATCATGCCAAAGTTTTCCAACAAAGGTACACAATGAACGTTGACTCAAATCAAAGAATTTTTATTCTTTTAGTCCAAATACAAGCTGCCAAAAATCGGAAAGTCACTCTCATGTGACCGAGTTACAAGTGTATGACAAGATGTACTCAACTATTGCTACATGCAACCTTAGTCTCCTGTCCCTTAGGCACCGTCATCGTTCGATTAGCTGCTACCAGTTGAGCGGACACCTATCACTTCTTCCACGAGTAGACAGCCGCTCCTCGGTCACTTGTTCTGACGAAGCGGCCCAACGGAAGGAGCCACCTATGCCAGAGAAGAGGGACAAACCTTCCATCCCTTGACCCGCTCACGGGAAGTCCACACCTAGCATCCCTTTTGTTTCGTGGAGGCGGACCAACAGGGATGCCACTGACAGAGAGGCCTACACAAGGAAAACTAGGTCGGTTGCTCCGACCACCCCTGGTTCAACAGGGGGCAGTGGAGCAACGAGGGAACCAGTAGGCCTACACGACCCCACCAATGGCAGACACTGGAGCAACAAGGCCCACACATTACGCAGGTCGGTGCAGCACACTGGCCATGCCAGGAAACTGGCAAGCAGGCCTTGCTACCCTGCCTGCAGCCATCTTCAAGCGAAAGAGTCTTCCCCTCGGCTCGGGAAGATGCTTCCACCCAGGCTCGCCAAGTGGAAGAACGAAAAACAGCTCCCGCGCTATTATACGCTCCGTCCCGCCGGAAGGAAGATTCTCCAGCAACATGAAACATCTCATCACGCACCTACGGGTCAAAGAGCAAAAGAGGATCAGTAATGTATCATGGAAGCAAGACGAACGACAAAGGAGTCAAGGCCAATAAGCAGAAAAGGCAAGTACAGGGAGATCATTCGTCCCTCTAGGGACAGAACCTGTCCGGCTCAAGGAGCAGGACCCCTCTGCCGACGTACAAGCGGTTGACTTTATCCAAAGCCTCCCGCCAGCCATCCAAATATCCAAGCCTGTAGTCCTCAGAAAGAGGGCCACGTGCTCCCGGCTCTGGCCACGGCCTCCACGGAGCTCGCAGGGGCTCCCTCCGGAGAACTAGAGGTTGACGACGAGCCTGCAGACGTTCGTCATCCGACAAAGTGCCAGACTCCTCAGACGACATTCCGCGGCAGAACCCTCTCCTCACAACTCACCCGGCTAGAGATGGCCGTAAGCACACTAAGGGGGCCACTATTTATAAGAGGAAGTGAAGAACGAGGCATCCCCACCGCCTCAAGCAAATGCACAGAAATCGATGCGACAGATCCTGAAAGTCTCGCCCTCTCAGAGTCCCCATCAGGGACGCCGCTTTATATCCCCAGAGGATCTCACGGCAATTCGGAAAGAGGGAAGCACACGGAAGAGATTTCGAGACTTGAAAAACAAGGGGAAAGTTTCTATTTCAAAGTAAGGAAATTACAGAAGAAGGCTACCGCCTTGGAAAGTGCAGATAAAAGAGTAACA
Source organism: Amorphophallus konjac (assembly GCA_022559845.1). NCBI lineage: Eukaryota > Viridiplantae > Streptophyta > Magnoliopsida > Alismatales > Araceae > Amorphophallus > Amorphophallus konjac. Next base: position 81,262,796 of record CM040121.1, on the reverse strand, counting down.
GAAGAAAAGACAGCAAGGGACATCCTCTCAAGGATTCACCCCAGTCACGTCATCACGTGACGTGGGCTCTCCAGTCCCACGTGCGGCAGTAGCTTCGGAGGGAGGCGGGTCCTCGGCCAACTCGACCACCTGGCCTCCCGCCACCAAGGTATCAGCGGGTGCTTGCCCTTCTATGCTCGACTCCAGCGTCGACTCGACGGCACCAACCTCCTCGCCATCAGGCTCCCCTTCACCGTCATCGGTCTCTGGGCCAAAGGGCGTCGGGGGAGGAAGCAGAGGTGGAGCCGTGACGCCAAGATTCTCCACCGTAGCCTTGACGGCAGTGCTCCAACCTTCACAAAAACCGCGATCACACGTCGGCCCATAAACTCCAGGGCCACTGTGGTTAGCTCATCCCAATAATCCGAAGAGGAGCGGAAGAGCTCTACTGCCTCCACGCCGATGGTCGTTACTGACGAGCGCAACCCGGCGAGCTCCACCTCGGTCTCCTGGGCGTGGGTCTTCATGGCTTGGACCTCCGCCTTCAGCTTGGCCACTTGCTCCTCGGCCACATCAGCCCGTTCCCTGAAGGAGTCCCGATCACGTTCCATCCCGTCAAGGACCAGCCCATGCTGGACTAGCTGTTCACGGAGCCCAGAATTAGCGGCCTTTGCCTCCTTCAGACGCTCATCGAGCCCCGCCTGGCGGGCTTGACCTGCCTCCAGCATTTGAGCAAGGCCTTGGAAGTTATAAGATCCGATAGTTAATGGATTCTTAGTGGATCCCTATCGGTATTGAAGTGTGGAAAGAATCATGAATTTAGGCTATTTTATTGGGCTTAATGGGCCTAGTTTAATGGGCTTAATCAAGTTGTATAAGCTTTTAGGAATCAAATAAGGCATATATACAATATTGCTTATTTTAAAGCCTTTTAGCAATTTAGGATTTTTTTCACAAAAAAATAATATAATAATATTTTTTGTAAGAAACCCACAAAGGGTTTCTCTCTCTCCCCTCACCCTCTCTTTCTCTCCCACGGTCGACCCCCCTCTCTCCTCTTGCTCTTCGGTGGTGTGCTCACCCTGGGGCACTACAGGACGTGTAGGTGGTGGCCTTGGCGAGCTCGGAACGTGAGGAGTGTGGTGGCGTCATCCTGGTGGCGAGCCGTGAAGCGTGCAGGCGAGGAATCACATGGAAGGCGCGACGTCCTTCGCGAGGAACGGCGAGGGAACGGCGTTTTCGGCTTGAAACAAGTAGGGGGATGGATTCCTTACTTCGTTAGGATTGTTTCCCCACACCCTGGCGTGTGAATGGCCAGCCGTGATGCATGAACATCGTCGTTATGTCTTCGGAGCATGCACATCATTATTTATGTTTTCAATCCACCATGGCCATTGTATTTATGTTTTCTGGGCATATAATTGTTACAGGATGGATGTGGATTGATAAAAGGCAGGTTTAGACATGTTTCCCATCGATTTGGGTCGATTGGAAGGGAACTCCATCACGTTTCCCGTCATTGGGGTTCTCTGGGCGAGTAGCGGTCGCTCCAGAGACCGTTTTTAGGACGGCTTGAGGCGGCATACGTTAGCGGTCGCCATTTGACCATTTTTTCATCGTTAGCGGTCTTAGACCGACCGCTTTCTATTGCTAGCGGCCCAGCATACGACCGCTACCACCCTTTGACTGAGTAAGGCGGTGGACGGCTCACGGTCTTTGACCAGACCGTCTTCTATCCGCTTGCGGTCTATCGTACGATCGCTTACGACCGTATTTCCTTCCGTTTAAATTATATGCAATGTTTGTTCCTTAGCGGTAATAAGGACGACCGCTTAGGCCGGGTTTGCGATCGATCGGACGACCATTTATGAACCGTTCGCGGTTCTTCATTCGACCGCTAATGCCTGTAGCATGTTAATTTTAGCCTGTTTATTTAATTACGCATTATGTACTGCATATTCGCCATGTTTAATTATTCTTATAAACTGTGGCATGTTTTTAGATCCCAATAGAATCATTTTCTCTTTTCTTGTGATGGAATCACTAGTCGTAGCCCGACGCCCTCGAATGTCGGCCCACCTGGGAGAGGTGGCGGGGTAGTCCCGGTTTACGATTTTTAAGCTAGTTCCCGTGGGCCCCCTTGCTTGGTAGTAGCGTCCTACTGGGGGGAAACTAGCTAGAGGCCTGGCTCAAAGTATTGAGCCTGTGTGTGCACATGTGGTCAGGGGCTTGGACTGACACTAACGAGTGTGACCCTGACTAGTACTTGTCCTTGGTTACTGTTACGTGTCTCGCTTGCAACGATCCAGGCTTGTGTAGATACTTGAGACGCAGTGTAAGTCGTTAGTGGACGCGTCTGGTCTTCTTTCTGGTGGTCTTCTCTCTCTCCTGTCACTTGAAATGGTTGAATTATTATTCTATTGGTAGATTTCGAGTACTCATGTCTATATTAAATGGCATTTTAGTTAGCTGCCTTTAATTTATTCACATGCATCTGTAGCTTTATTTCCTGTCATTTCCTTTATGCTATTGCATAGTTAACTGCTTTATATTTTAGTTGCAAGGTAGGGATTCACGTGAACCCTACTGTTGTGAGACTCACCCTTCCTTTTCAGGTGAGCCGGAGCAGCAGACCGCCAGTTTCTCTCACGCTTCTGGCTGAAAGTCTTAGACGCCAGCTGTGGTCGGTCCTTTTGTCTGTCCTTTGTTTTCTTTTGGCCGGGGTATGCCCCGTGTAGTTGTTTATATTATCTCTTGTGTAGTGTCGGACTTGTATGGATCTGGACTATTTTATGTAAATATATCACTCTTTTATTTTATTTTGATTCCGCTTAAAATTGCCATTTTATAAATGAGCGTGCGACTCCAATTCATTATGCACCTCCTCGACCAATCCTCCCAACCCTTACGGGGCCTCATCAGCCTCTTGGGTGGCGTCTCCGAGTTCTTGGTATCGGGTTATTGGTATCTGGATCTCCGGGTCGTTACAGTTGGTATCAGAGCGGTGTTGGGGTGATGTATAAGGAATTGAAATTGTGATAGTTCAGAACAAGCCCATGTGTACCATAGTTGCTGGCTTAGGTTGTTTTCCATAATGACTTATAATTTTTTATTGTGTGTTTTCTTGTAAGCTTAGATTGCAATGCCGCCTAGATGAAGAGGCCGAGGTCGTGTCCAAGTTAATGTGCCTCGAGATGTTCCAAGGGAAGAGAGCGGTACTTCGCCTCCTCCAGCGAATGTTCGAGGGCAAGGCCGTGTTGACCCAGCTGTTGGTGAAGACTTAGTGCCTCAAGGTGGTCGTGGTCGAGTCTTGAAGGAGTTTCTTCTTTTCCACCCACCAATCTATGAAGGCCAAGCTGATCCAGATGCGGCGAGGGTTTGGCTGGATGGGACGGAGCGTGTATTCCGTTCGATGGAGTGCACTGAAGATGAGAAGGTGATGCTTGCTACTTTCTAGTTGCATGGGGCAGCACTCGCGTGGTGGACCACGGAGTGGGAGGTGACTTTTAAGTCACGTCCTCTTCTACAAATTTCATGGAAAGAGTGCGTGACTTCATTTGAACGTACTTATAGTCTGGCATGTCTCAGAATGGATAAAATGCACCAGTTCATGGAGTTGGCATAGGGCGAGATGATGGTGTTGCAATATCGGAATAAATTCATGGAATTGGGTCGGTATGCGCCTCATATTCTTACTGAGGAAGGGCTGAAGACTGAGCAGTTTTTACGTGGTTTGAAGCAAGAGCTGAGGTAGCCTTTAATTGCAACCAGGGTGGCAGAATTAGATGTGGCATATCAGGCAGTAGCAGCTTTAGAACTTGACATGGCAAGATCTCGAGGGCGAACCCAAGTGGAGCTAGTGCAACACAGTGTGCAGCAGTAGTAGGCTACTAGTTTACCAAGTGTGATGGGGGTACCATCTTCTGTTCCTTCTGCCAGTGGTACTACCTCTAAATCCAAATTCAGGCGGATGTTCAAAAAATCCAAGAAGCAGTATGGTCAGCAAGCTTCCTCTAGTACTGTACAACAAGCGGCACCTACTTCTTTTCAGCGACAGGGATCGGTGGCTAGTCAGCCGAGACTGTAACGACCCGAGAATGCGATTACCGGGAAGGCCCGATAACCCGAGACTCGTACCGCCACCCACGAGTCCGAAGACTCGGAAGGGTTAAAAGGATGGTGTGGAAACTACACAAGTAGAATAAATAATTACAGAAACTAAACAGTTATAATGTTAAGCAGGAAATAAATTAACAATTTACATGGTCCACAATAAAGAACAACAATAACAGCAGTCCACGACTAGTACAGTGACAAGAAAGGAAAGTACAGCTACACGGGGCATACCCCGGCTCTGACCTCTGGCACTACCTCTGGGCACCCGCACCACGCTGCGCTCCTGACGCGCTCCCCGAAGGTGGCGCCTCACCTGAAACACGGTGAAAACACGCAGGGAATGAGTCTCAGAACAAGACTCAGTAGGGATCACTCGAACCCCACCTCGTAAAACGAGAAACCACTACGCTAGCGGTAGGAAAGTATCTCGGAAAGGAAAGCCCTGTACTCTACAGAACTAGACCCTACGGCACGCAAACCGACACACGTGCCACGGTACGAGAAGACCGAAACCAACGGTCGAATCGTAAAACCCGAAGGTCGGAAACACACGACTGACAGTCTGACACTCCGTACTCGACAGGAGTACCACCCACTAGAAGCACAGTCGGTAGCGTCCCCTGACGTCTTACACCGCACCGCAGGTGAACCGCCTGACGTGGTAGGTCCTACCCGAGGCGCAGACACCGTACAAGTAACCACAAACAAGTAACTAGCTGGGGTCACGCCCGTCGACGTGGGTCCAACCGCCCCCAACCACGTGTGCACACACAGACCTTGCGTCACTAGGTCTGGTCCTCTGACCGGTTTTCCCCCGTAGCCGGACTCTGGCTACCGACGAGGGGCCTACGGGAACCTGTCCACAAACCGTCTCGAAAGGTGGGTGCCCGTACACCACTCCCAGGTGAGACCAGCACCTCGTACTGGTGGGCTACGACTAGTGGAGGGTCACTGAAGGAGTAGACTCTCAAGTCAACGGAAAACGACGTCCGAGTCCGACAACGTGTGGGAATCACCCCACGCACTAGCTCCGTCAACGGGGCCACGGTCGGAGAAAAACGGACTCACCGCCCACAGCCAAACTCATAACCAAGGCAAACGGAACCTCCGGACACCAAAGACACGGTCACGGAGCTCCACGGGGTGCCCGGGACGCACACACGGCCCAAGGGGAACACCCAATAACAGCCAGATCGCGCTAGGGATACCTAGCGCGACACGGAAGAACGCGCTAGGGAACCCTAGCGCAACAGGGAAGATCGCGCTAGGTCTCCCTAGCGCGACAGGGACCATCGCGCTAGGGAACCCTAGCGCGACAAGGACCATCGCGCTAGGTCCTCCTAGCGCGACAAGGATGATCGCGCTAGGACCCCATAGCGTGACACGAACCGCCCTACTGTTCATCTTCTCTGATGAACGTGCTCGGTCGAGGCAGCGCGACCTCCAAGAACGCGCTACTAGAGTATAGCGCGTTCTCAGTCCGTGGCCGAAAACGGTAAGAACACCCAAAAATTCTAACCACGCCCCCATGCCTCCATAGGAGAGGGGGAAATCAAGGGGGAAGACCCCTGGGGACCCCTAGCATGATTCTAGGCCATCAAAACATGAAATCATGCATGGAATCCATAGATCGGGCGAGCTCTCCCCAAATCATGGAAAAACCCAAAAACGCTCAAACGATCCCCTCTCGGCCTCCCCGCGGCCTATAAATCGCGAAAAAGATCGGCATGAGGCTAAGGAACGTCACCCTACCTCAATGGAGTGAATGCTCCGCCGGATCGATCACGAATCACGAAGAATGCTCGAAGCTTCACGAACTCCCCACGCTTCCCACGCTCGCCGCACGCCCACGAGATCGTCTCGCCGTCACCCACGCGTCCGCGTCGTCGCCCCGCCGCCGTCCGTAGCCGGAGAGGGGTTCGCCGCGTCCGAATGGGAGAGAGGGAGAGAGGAGGGTGTCACGGTGGGAAGAAACGGAGGAAGAGGAAGAAGAAGAAAGAGAAAGGAGAAAAGAAAAAGAAAAGGAATTAGGGCTTTATAGAAAATCCGAATTTTCGGAAAAATACCGAAAAATAGAAAAATACATTTCCGGAATCCTCGGAACGCACCGATCGCAACGGTACCACTCGTGCCCGGGTGAACCGCCGGTTCGCCTGCAGCGAGCTTCCGAAGAAAAAGCCGAAACACACACCGGAAATCAGAAAACACACGCGGAAAAGCCGCGGAACGCCTCCGGGCCTCCGAAACAACTCCGGATCGCGCCGATCCGAACACGAAAGATGTCCGAAACGAAATTTCGGACACAACAGAGTCGGACGCTCCGAAAACCAGATCCGGGACCCACGAAGAAGGATCCGAAAGGTCCGGGATATTACAGCCCTCCCCCCTTAAGGAATTTCATCCTCAAAATTGAGAACAACCGAAGGGGAAAGAAGAGGAAGACTCACTCAAACAGATACGGGAACTGCTGACGCATCCCGTCCTCACGTTCCCACGAAGCCTCACCACCAGAGTGTCGTTGCCACACGACCTTTACCAAGGGAATGACCTTGTTCCGCAGGCGCTGCTCTCGCCTATCCTCCACGCGGATCGGAAACTCTGGGAGAGAAAGATCTGGAGTCACCTCAGGCCAAACAGAAAACTCGAGCACATGAGAGTCATCGGGCATATACTTCCGCAACATCGAGACGTGGAACACGTCATGCACCGACGCCAACTCAGGAGGTAACTGCAACCGGTAAGCAACCTCACCGATGCGCTCCACAATCGCGAAAGGACCAATATAGCGGGGACTCAGCTTCCCACGCCATCCAAAACGCATCACCCCCTTCATCGGAGAAACTCTCAAGAACACATGATCGCCCACGGCGGGGCTGCCTCCTACGGTCAGCATAGCTCTTCTGCCGACTCTGGGCCGCCAACATGTTCTGACGAACCAGGTGCACAACATCCACACATTGCTGCACCAATTCCGGTCCCGTCAAAACACGCTCACCCACCTCAAACCAATCAAGCGGAGTCCGACAAGGACGCCCATACAGTGCCTCATAAGGAGCCATGCTGATGCTCGAATGATAGCTGTTGTTATAGGCAAACTCCACCAACGGTAGGTGATGAATCCAACTCCCCTGCTACTCCAGGCAGCAGGATCTCAGCATGTCCTCCAAAGTCTGAATGGTCCTCTCAGACTGACCATCTGACTGTGGATGATACGCCGAGCTAAATGCCAACTCCGTGCCAAGAGCTCGCTGGAAACTCCTCCAGAACCCAGAAGTGAAGCGCGGATCCCGATCCGACATGATCGAAATGGGAACCCCATGCAACGGCACGATCCGCTCCACATAAAGACGAGCCAACATAGGCACGCTCCAGCTGACCTTGACCGGTAGCAACCGCGTCACCTTCGTCAGCCGATCCACCAGTAACCAAATATTATCTTGCCCACTCGGGGTCCTTGGCAACCCCACCACAAAATCTGTGGTCACATGGTCCCACTTCCAAGCAGGAACATCCAAGGGCTGGAGAGTACCTCCTGGTCGTTGATGCTCCGCCTTCACCTGCTGACAGATCAGGCACATGGCCATAAATTCTGCGACATCTCTCTTCATGCCAGGCCACCAAAACTGCCTCCGTAAGTTCTGATACATCTTCGTCGCACCCGGGTGTACAGTGTACCTGCTCCCATGAGCCTCGCGTAAGACCGCACGACGAACCTGCTCCTCCGCTGGGACGTACAACCTGCCACGAAACCTCGCAGCACCGTCCTCGCCGAGCTCTACGTCAGCCATCGCAAGAGTCTGGGGCAACTCAGGGTCCGCATGCTGAGCCTCTGTCACCTGACGACGGATAGCAGGAGTGGCAGTCAGACTCGCAAGCACCGCCAACCCTGGCTCCTGGGGAATCTTGAGCCTGAAAGAAACTTCGGGCACTTATTCCCAGAGCCTCCACTTCCTCAGCATCAAGGTACTGACCGCCACCTTCCGACTCAAGGTATCGGCGATGACATTCATCCTGCCTGGCTGATAAGACAGGGTGAAGTCATAGTCCTTCATGAACTCCATCCAACGCCTTTGTCTGAGGTTCAGATCTCTCTGCGAGAACACATACCTCAAACTCTGATGGTCAGTAAACACCTCGAACTTCTCGCCGTACAGATAATGCCTCCAGATCTTCAGCGCGAAGATCACCGCCGCCAACTCAAGGTCATGGGTAGGGTAGTTCTCCTCATGGGACTTTAGCTGCCGAGATGCATAAGCCACCACTCTACCATGCTGCATCAGAACAGCATCCAATCCAACGCCGGAAGCATCTGTACACACCACAAAACCTCCCGATCTAGAAGGTAAAACCAACACCGGAGCCGAGGTGAGCAATCTCTTCAGTTCCCTGAAGCTCTGCTCACACTCCTCGGACCAAACGAAAGGCACATCCTTCCGCGTGAGCCTCGTCATCGGGGTCGCAATGCGAGAAAAATCCTGGATAAACCGGCGATAATACCCCGCAAGCCCCAAGAAACTCCGGATCTCCGTCACCGACCTCGGCCTCGGCCATTGCATCACAACCTCGACCTTGGCGGGATCCACGGAAATGCCATCACCAGAAATCACGTGCCCAGAAAGTGCACCTCGCTGAGCCAAAACTCGCACTTGCTGAGCTTCGCATACAACTGGTGATCTCGCAACGTCTGCAGCACCACACTCAAATGGTACGCATGCTCCTCAGCAGACCGCGAATAAACAAGGATGTCATCCACAAAGATGACCACGAACTGGTCCAAATACGGATGGAACACCCTCTGCATCAAGTCCATGAAGGCTGCTGGGGCATTGGTGAGCCCAAACGGCATCACCAGAAACTCATAATGCCCGTACCTCGTACTGAATGCAGTCTTCTCCACATCGGACTCGCGAATTCTCAGCTGATAGTAACCGGACCGCAAATCAATCCGCGAGAACACTCGCGCAGACTGAAGCTGGTCGAACAAATCATCAATCCGCGGCAACGGATACTTGTTCTTAATGGTCACTTCATTCAGCTGCCGATAGTCAATGCATAGCCGCAGACTACCGTCCTTCTTCTTCACGAACAACACGGGCGCACCCCAAGGGGAAAAGCTCGGACGAATGTACCCCTTGGCCAACAGTTCCTGCAACTGCGCCCTCAACTCTTCAGCTCAGCGGGGGCCATACGGTAGGGAGCCTTCGCCAAAGGTCCCGTACCAGGTACAACCTCGATCACGAAATCGATCTCCCGCTGGGGAGGTAATCCAGGCAACTCCTCAGGAAAAACATCGGGAAACTCGCACACCACCGCAATGTCCTCGACATCCGGCTCCATCCGGTCAGACACAACCACAGACGCGAGAAAACCCTGACAACCTGAATCAAGCAATCGACGGGCTCGAATAGCAGAGATAAGGAATCGAGAAGAGGTGGAACGGATACCTTGGAAATAGAAGGTCCTCTTGCTCGGATGCTGGAAGTAGACCCTCTTCATTCCACAATCCACCACCGCTCCATGAGTCTCGAGCTAATCCATGCCTAGAATCACGTCGTAATCCCGAAGCTGCAACGCATACAACCTGCCTGGCATACTCCGCCCATCGATCCACACCGGAACCTGGTCGAAGCAATACGGAGTGACCATAAAATCACCCGAAGGCAACTCCACTGCCAAATCACAGGACAACTGGGTCACCGGCTCCTCGACGCTCGACGCGAAATCTTCCGAAATAAACGAATGAGACGCGCCAGAATCAAATAAAACCCGAGCCACACAACCCAAAATCTGAACGGTACCTTCCACGAGCTGCGACGCCACTGCCTCTGCCCTGGTTAAGTGCGTGATCTGGCCACGAGCTCTCTGCCTGCCTCCCACACTAGCTGACCTGGGTAGCGGCGGATACTGTCCCTGTTGCTGCTGCTGCTGCTGCTGCTGCTGCTGGGGAACCTGCTGCTGCGGCGGTCTCTGAGGACAGTCACGCGCCATGTGCCCTGGCTGGTCACACCGAAAACAAATAATCGGCGCCGTGCACTGCCTGCCTGGGTGGGTACCACCACACCGTGGACAAGGTCCTCGCGATCCACCCACCGATCCCTGACGCTGCAAGGGAAACGGCTGCTGTACACTGCCCGATGAAGCCTGCCCTTGATCCTTGTGCTTCTTCCGGAGACTCTTCTTCAAGAACTTCTTGACCTTCGAGCCGAAGGACGCAGATCCTGCCACTGACGCTGCCGCTGTCGGTACTCCTGAACCACCCGACGCATGCTGGAAGAAACCCTGCTGCTGGGTAGCCGACTGCTGGCTGCGACCTGACAAGGACTGCCCCTGGCTGACCGGTCCTCGAGTCCTCTGCATATCCATCTCCAAGGAAATCGCAACACGAGACGCTGTCTCTAGATCAGTGGCCCCATTCGCGATCAAATGGTGTCTCAGCTCCAGCCTCAAGCCCTGCACAAACTGCGTCGTCCTCACCCTCTCATGCTCCATGATATGAGGTGCGTACCGACCCAGCTCGACAAATCGGGCCCTGTACTGCAACACGGACATGTCACCCTGCACCAGCTCCAGAAACTCCCGCATCCGCTGCGTAGTAACGACGTCTGGACAGTACGTACGCTCGAAAGCACTGACAAAGTCATCCCACTCGACCTGCTCAAGTGGACGAAGCTGAAAGGACGTCTTCCACACGGAAGACCACCACCTCCGAGCCGTACCCTGCAACTGGTTGTAGGCCAACACCACTCTGTCCTCGGCAGTACTCTTCGCAGAACTGAACACCCGCTCCATCTCATCGAGCCAATCACGAGCCGCATCAGGGTCTGCCTGGCCGCTAAAGTAAGGTGGATGGAACTGCATGAAGTCCCTCACCGCTCGGCCCGACCCACCCCTGACTGACGAGCCCTCACCAGTCTCTCCGCCGAACTGCTGAGACATGAGATGGTACATGCCACGGAAGAAATCCTCGGCCCCCGGAGCTCTCGCAGCATCCGCGGCCTCGGTAGCTCCCGGAACTCTGCTATGCTCCTCCTGGTCCCTCTAGACCCCCTGCTGGATCTCCTGACCTCCAGCCGACTGCCCCTGCTGAGAGCGAGAACTCCTCCTCGGCGCCATCCTCGCTCCTGAAGCACAAGACAGAAAACACGAAAACGGCAATGTCAGAATAAAACACGCGGTGCCGAATGCCAGCGTCACATGTACATAATCGTTGTGGACTAGTGGACCACTACAATTACCTATGATTCTCATGTAATTCCACAACCGCGCTCTGATACCAGCTGTAACGACCCGAGAATGCGATTACCGGGAAGGCCCGATAACCCGAGACTCGTACCGCCACCCACGAGTCCGAAGACTCGGAAGGGTTAAAAGGATGGTGTGGAAACTACACAAGTATCACAAATAATTGCAGAAACTAAACAGTTATAATGTTAAGCAGGAAATAAATTAACAATTTACATGGCCCACAATAAAGAACAACAATAACAGCAGTCCACGACTAGTACAGTGACAAGAAAGGAAAGTACAGCTACACGGGGCATTCCCCGGCTCTGACCTCTGGCACTACCTCTGGGCACCCGCACCACGCTGCGCTCCTGACGCGCTCCCCGAAGGTGGCGCCTCACCTGAAACACGGTGAAAACACGCAGGGAATGAGTCTCAGAACAAGACTCAGTAGGGATCACTCGAACCCCACCTCGTAAAACGAGAAACCACTACGCTAGCGGTAGGAAAGTACCTCGGAAAGGAAAGCCCTGTACTCTACAGAACTAGACCCTACGGCACGCAAACCGACACACGTGCCACGGTACGAGAAGATCGAAACCAACGGTCGAATCGTAAAACCCGAAGGTCGGAAACACACGACTGACAGTCTGACACTCCGTACTCGACAGGAGTACCACCCACTAGAAGCACAGCCGGTAGCGTCCCCTGACGTCTTACACCGCACCGCAGGTGAACCGCCTGACGTGGTAGGTCCTACCCGAGGCGCAGACACCGTACAAGTAAACACAAACAAGTAACTAGCTGGGGTCACGCCCGTCGACGTGGGTCCAACCGCCCCCAACCACGTGTGCACACACAGACCTTGCGTCACTAGGTCTGGTCCTCTGACCGGTTTTCCCCCGTAGCCGGACTCTGGCTACCGACGAGGGGCCTACGGGAACCGGTCCACAAACCGTCTCGAAAGGTGGGTGCCCGTACACCACTCCCAGGTGAGACCAGCACCTCGTACTGGTGGGCTACGACTAGTGGAGGGTCACTGAAGGAGTAGACTCTCAAGTCAACGGAAAACGACGTCCGAGTCCGACAACGTGTGGGAATCACCCCACGCACTAGCTCCGTCAACGGGGCCACGGTCGGAGAAAAACGGACTCACCGCCCACAGCCAAACTCATAACCAAGGCAAACGGAACCTCCGGACACCAAAGACACGGTCACGGAGCTCCACGGGGTGCCCGGGACGCACACACGGCCCAAGGGGAACACCCAATAACAGCCAGATCGCGCTAGGGATACCTAGCGCGACACGGAAGAACGCGCTAGGGAACCCTAGCGCAACAGGGAAGATCGCGCTAGGTCTCCCTAGCGCGACAGGGACCATCGCGCTAGGGAACCCTAGCGCGACAAGGACCATCGCGCTAGGTCCTCCTAGCGCGACAAGGATGATCGCGCTAGGACCCCATAGCGCGACACGAACCGCCCTACTGTTCATCTTCTCCGATGAACGCACTCGGTCGGGGCAACGCGACCTCCAAGAACGCGCTACTGGAGTATAGCGCGTTCTCAGTCCGCGGCCGAAAACGGTAAGAACGCCCAAAAATTCTAACCACGCCCCCATGCCTCCATAGGAGAGGGGGAAATCAAGGGGGAAGACCCCTGGGGACCCTTAGCATGATTCTATGCCATCAAAACACGAAATCATGCATGGAATCCATAGATCGGGCGAGCTCTCCCCAAATCATGGAAAAACCCAAAAACGCTCAAACGATCCCCTCTCGGCCTCCCCGCGGCCTATAAATCGCGAAAAAGATCGGCATGAGGCTAAGGAACGTCACCCTACCTCAATGGAGCGAATGCTCCGCCGGATCGATCACGAATCATGAAGAATGCTCGAAGCTTCACGAACTCCCCACGCTTCCCACGCTCGCCGCACGCCCACGAGATCGTCTCGTCGTCACCCACGCGTCCGCGTCGTCGCCCCGCCGCCGTCTGTAGCTGGAGAGGGGTTCGCCGCGTCCGAATGTGAGAGAGGGAGAGAGGAGGGTGTCACGGTGGGAAGAAACGGAGGAAGAGGAAGAAGAAGAAAGAGAAAGGAGAAAAGAAAAAGAAAAGGAATTAGGGTTTTATAGAAAATCCGAATTTTCGGAAAAATACCAAAAAATAGAAAAATACATTTCCGGAATCCTCGGAACGCACCGATCGCAACGGTACCACTCGTGCCCGGGTGAACCGCCCGGTTCGCCTGCAGCAAGCTTCCGAAGAAAAAGCCGAAACACACACCGGAAATCAGAAAACACACGCGGAAAAGTCGCGGAACGCCTCCGGGCCTCCGAAACAACTCCGGATCGCGCCGATCCGAACACGAAAGATGTCCGAAACGAAATTTCGGACACAACGGAGCCAGACTCTCCAAAAAGAAAAAGAAGGATCCGAAAGGTCCGGGATATTACAGAGACCGTGTCCGAGGTGTGGCGGTAATCATTTGGGGCGACCATGCTCGTTGCCCGTGGTGTGTTTTAGGTGCGATCAGGTAGGAAACGTGGTTCATGACTGTCCGATGAGGCTGAACCAGTCTGTTACTTTTTCACAGCCACAGTAGTTCAGACCTCCACCTCCACCACCATCTCAGATACAGCAATATTCGCAGGCGCCTGTATCGTCGTCACAGCAATCAACGGCAGGCGGAAAGAAACAAAAAGGGAGAGTCGTGCATATGACTCGTTCTGAAGCAGTGGCGTCTCATCTGGTGGAAGGTACCATTATGATTTATGGGCATGCAGCTCGTGTTTTATTTGACTCAGGTGCTTCTCATTCATTTATTTCTGAAGATTTTGTTCCCTGTATTGAGGAGCTGACATCCGAGATGTCTTGTGAGTTACTTGTTGAATTGCCTTCTGGGGAGTTCATGTTTGCGCCTTTCTATCTTGATAAGACTCCTATAGTGATTGGGAATCAGCAATTGCCAGCTAGGCTATATGCGTTGAAGCTGGTAGACTATGATGTTATTCTGGGCATGGATTGGTTAAAGAATTATGGAGCTGTAGTTGATTGTAGATCAAAGAAAGTTTATTTTCAGCCATCTGGGGAAGCGGCATTCTATTTTCAAGGTATTCGATCTCGTTCTTCTCGCTTACTTATTTCTGCTATTCAAGCATGTAGATTGTTTAATGCATGTTGTCAGAGATTCTTTGCTTCTGTGGTTGCTGTTGAGGCACCACAGCAGGAGATGAATGATGTTCCTGTGGTTTGCGAATTTCCTGATGTGTTTCCTGATGAGTTACCAGGCTTACCCCCACAGTGAGAGATTGAGATGGTGATTGAGTTAATTCTAGGTACGGCACCTTTAGCAAAGGTACCTTACCGTATGGCTCCTGCAGAATTGAAAGAATTAAGAGCACAGTTGTTAGAATTGCTAGAAAAAGGCTATATCTGTCCAAGCTTTTCTCCATGGGGTGCTCCTGTATTATTTGTGAAGAAGAAAGATGGAAGCCTGAGGCTATGTATGGATTACAGGCAATTAAATCAGGTGACTGTCAAGAATAAGTATCCTTTGCCCAGGATCGATGATTTATTTGACCAACTTCAGTCGGCGAGCGTCTTTTCACGGATTGATCTTCGATCTAGTTATTACCAATTGAGGTTTCGGGAATCCGATGTGGAGAAGATGACCTTTATTACGAGGTATGGTCATTATGAATTTTTGGTTATGCCGTTTGGGCTAACCAATGCTCCAGTAGCTTTTATGGACCTCATGCATCGCGTGTTTCGTCCATATTTAGACCAGTTTGTGGTGATCTTTGTAGATGATATTTTGGTCTATTCTGTCTCTGAGGAAGAACATGTTCAGCATCTTCGGGTAGTATTGCAGACTCTGCGAGATCACGAGCTCTATGCTAAATTTAGTAAATGTGAGTTTTGGCTTCGGGAAATTCATTTTCTAGGCCACGTGATTTCTGGCGATGGAGTGGCAGTTGATCCTATCAAGATTGAAGATGTTCTACAATGGCAGAGCCCTAAGACTGTGACAGCGATCAAAAGCTTTCTGGGTCTTGCTTGTTACTACAGAAGATTTATTTAAGATTTTGCACGGATTGCCGCACCAATGACCAAGTTGACTCGCAAAGATGTGCCTTTTGCATGGTCGGATAAGTGTGAACAGAGCTTCAATGAATTGAAAAGGCTGCTCACCACTTCTCCAGTGCTTGTTTTACATTCTGGCTCGGGTGGCTTCGTTGTGTGTACGGATGCTTCTCGTGTGGGTTTGGGTGCAGTGCTTATGCAACATGGCAAAGTTGTGGCATATGCATCCCGGCAATTAAAGTAACAGGAAGAAAATTATCCTACTCATGATTTGGAGCTGGCGGCGGTGATTTTTACATTAAAAATCTGGCGTCACTACTTGTATGGTGAGAAGTTTGAGATTTTCACGGATCATCAAAGTTTGAAATATGTGTTGTCACAGAAGGATTTGAATCTTCGTCAGCGCAAGTGGATGGAGTATATGAAAGATTATGATTTTACTCTGTCGTATCAACCTGGCAAGATGAATGTGGTAGCTGATGCACTGAGCAGAAAAGTGCAGGTTAGTCATTTAATGATTCATGAATGGAAGTTGTGGGAATAATTTTCTTGTGAGACATTCAGATTAAAAATTTCCCATGATCCGATGGTATCCGTGTCTGCTAGTCTAGTGACGAGTTCAGCTATTTACCAGCAGATCAGGGAGGCACAACAGGTAGATTCTGAGTTGTCTCGTATTGTGTTGATGCCAGATGGGGAGATTAATGATGATTCTATGGTCAGATTCAGAGGGAGGTTTTATGTTCTAGCTAATGATTCATCAAGGAATATTATTTTGCGTGAAGCGCATGGATCTCGCTATGTCATTCATTCCGGCATCACAATAAGGCATCACAATGTGAAAAGATAATTCTGGTGGCCACGTATGAAGAAAGATGTAGCTGATTTTGTGTCTAAATGTTTGACATGTCAACAGGTTAAAGTCGAGCATCAAAAACCTGGAGGAATGCTTCAACCCTTGGAGATTCCGATGTGGAAATGGGATCACATCACTACTGATTTTATTCTGGGTTTGCCTCGTACTTCTCAAGGTTATGATGGTATTTGGCTGCTAGTTGATCGTCTGACTAAGACAGCGAGAATGTTGCCGATCAAGGTGACATGGAATGTTCAGAAGTTGGCGGAGCTATACATTAAAAAGATTGTGCCGTTGCATGGGATTTCAATATCTATTGTGTCAGATCATGACCCACGTTTTACTTCTGGCAGAGCTTTCAAAAGGTGTTGGGCGCCGAATTGGCATTTAGTTCAGCGTATCATCCTCAATCTGATGGTCAATCCGAGAGGACTATCCAAACATTAGAAGATATGCTGCGTTCGTGTTGTTTAGATTGGCAAGGTTCGTGGAGTCAACACTTGCCATTGGTGGAATTCTCATATAATAACAGTTATCATTCCAGTATTGATATGGCTCCGTATGAAGTTTTATATGGGCGTCCTTGTCGTACACCGTTGGACTGGTTTGAGACTGGTGACCGACTGTTGACAGGACTAGATATGATTCAGCAATGTGTTGATGTGGTGCGCCTGATCAGACAAAAAATGTTGACAGCTCAAAGTCGACAGAAAAGTTATGCAGATCGGCGTAGAAGACCATTACAGTTTGAGCCTGGAGATTCTGTTTTTGTGAAGATATCTCCGATGAAAGGTGTGATGAGGTTTGGGAAGCGTGGAAATTAAGTTTAGTCCCTGGTATATTGGTACGTTTCCTATTCTGGAACGTGTGGGCCAAGTGGCGTATCGACTTCAGTTGCCATCGGCGATGCAAGCAATCCACAATGTGTTTCATGTTTCTCAACTAAGAAAGTATATTCCTGATGCATCTCACGTGTTAGATGATTCATTGTGGCCTGATGTGACAGCGGATTTATCTACGCCAGAGTTTCCAATTCGGATTGATGATCGTCGTGAACAACAACTGAGGAATAAGGTGATCCCTCTGGTAAAGGTACTATGATAGCGTCACTCGGGTAATGAAGCTACTTGGGAACGTGAGGATGAAATGCGTCAGCAATTTCTATTTTTATTCGTATAAGGTATATTTTCTTTTAGTTCTCTCCTTGTGCTTCCATTAAATTTCGAGGACGAAATTTCTATTAGGAGGGAGGGACTGTAAGATCCGGTAGTTAATGGATTCTTAGTGGATCCTTATCGGTATTGAACTGTGGAAAGAATCATGAATTTAGGCTATTTTATTGAGCTTAATGGGCCTAGTTTAATGGGCTTAATCAAATTGTATAAGCTTTTAGGAATCAAATAAGGCATATATACAATATTGCTTATTTTAAAGCCTTTTAGAAATTTAAGATTTTTTCACAAAAAAAAATATAATAAATCTTTTTTTTGTGAGAAACCCACGAAGGGTTTCTCTCTCTCCCCTTACCCTCTCTCTCTCTCCCACGGTCGACCCCCCTCTCTCCTCTTGCTCTTCGGTGGTGTGCTCACCCCGGGGCACTACAGGACGTGCAGGTGGTGGCCTTGGTGAGCTCAGAACGTGAGGAGTGTGGTGGCGTCATCCTGGTGGCGAGCCGTGAAGCGTGGAGGTGAGGAACCACGTGGAAGGCGCGGTGTCCTTCGCGAGGAACAGCGAGGGAACATTGTTTTTGGCTTGAAACAAGTAGGGGGATGGATTCCTTACTTCGTTAGGATTGTTTCCCCACACCCTGGCGTGTGAATGGCCAGCCGTGATGCATGAACATCGTCGTTATGTCTTCGGAGCATGCACATCGTTATTTATGTTTTCAATCCACCATGGCCATTGTATTTATGTTTTTCGGGCATATAATTGTTGTAGGATGGATGTGGATTGATAAAAGGTAGGTTTAGACATGTTTCCCATCGATTTGGATCGATTGGGAGGGAACTCCATCGAGTTTCCCGTCATTTAGGTTCTAAGGGCGAGTAGCGGTCGCTCCAAAAACCATTTTTAGGATGGCTTGAGGCGGCGCACGTTAGCGGTCGCCATTTGACCATTTTTTCGTCGTTAGCGGTCTTAGACTGACCGCTTTCTATTGCTAGCGGCCCAGCATACGACCGCTACCACCCTTTGACCGAGTAAGGCGGTGGACGGCTCGCGGTCTTTGACCAGACCATCTTCTGTCTGATTGCGGTCTATCGTACGACCGCTTACGACCGTATTTCCTTCCGTTTAAATTATATGCAATGTTTGTGCCTTAGCGGTCACGAGGACGACCGCTTAGGCCGAGTTCGCGGTCGATCGGACGACCGTTTATGAACCGTCCGCGGTTCTTCATTCGACCGCTAATGCCTGCAGCATGTTAATTTTAGCCTGTTCATTTAATTACGCATTATGTACTGCATATTCGCCATGTTTAATTATTCTTATAAACTGTGGCATGTTTTTAGATCCCAATAGAATCATTTTCTCTTTTCTTGTGATGGAATCACTAGTCGTAGCCCGACGACCTCGAGTGTCGGCCCACCTGGGAGAGGTGGCGGGGTAGTCCCGGTTTACGATTTTTAAGCTAGTTCCCGTGGGCCCCCTTGCTTGGTAGTAGCGTCCTATTGGGGGGGAAACTAGCTAGAGGCCTGGCTCAAGGTATTGATCCTGTGTGTGCACATGTGGTCAGGGGCTTGGACTGACACTAACGAGTGTGACCCTGACTAGTACTTGTCCTTGGTTACTATAACGTGTCTCGCTTGCAACGATCCAGGCTTGTGTAGATACTTGAGACGCAGTGTAAGTCGTTAGTGGACGCGTCTGGTCTTCTTTCTGGTGGTCTTCTCTCTCTCCTGTCACTTGGAATGGCTGAATTATTATTCTATTGGTAGATTTTGAGTACTCATGTCGATATTAAATGGCATTTTAGTTAGCTACCTTTAATTTATTCACATGCATCTGTAGCTTTATTTCCTGTCATTTCCTTTATGCTATTGCATGGTTAACTGCTTTATATGTTAGTTGCAAGGTAGGGATTCACGTGAACCCTACTGAGTCTTTGTTGTGAGATTCACCCTTCCTTTTCAGGTGAGTCGGAGCAGCAGACCGCCAGTTTCTCTCGCGCTTTTGGCGGAAAGTCTTAAACGCCAGCTGTGGTCGGTCCTTTTATCTATCTTTTGTTTTCTTTTGGCCGGGATATGTCCCGTGTAGTTGTTTATATTGTCTCTTGTGCAATGTCGGACTTGTATGGATCTAGACTACTTTATGTAAATATATCACTCTGTTATTTTATTTTGCTTCCGCTTAAAATTGCCATTTTATAAATGCGCGTGCGATTCCAATTCATTATGCACCTCCTCGACCAATCCTCCCAACCCTTCTGGGGCCTCATCAGCCTCTTGGGTGGCGTCTTCGAGTTCTTGGTATCAGGTTACCGGTATCTGGATCTCCGGGTCGTTACAGAAGTGATGCCTCCACAATCCAAGAGCACTGACGACCAGACACGCACTCCTCGCGGCCACCGCCGTCAGCTCCTTCTCGGCCCTGGGTACGAACTTGCTGGTATGCTCGTTCCATCGCACACTCTTCCCCATGAGATTGACGATCGTAGCGATCCCAGCCAACCTAGATGTCAAGTCCTCAGGTGGCGAGGACTGACCGTGCTGAGGAGACTCCAACGAAGGGGGTTGGTCAGTGTTGTCAGCGGCAGGAGCTTTGCCCTTGTCTCGCCCCCGAGCCGTAGAATTTGACGCAGGGGGGACGGCCTCTGACCCCCCGACCGACGGCGACGGTAGAACCTCAGCAGGGGGCGGCTCGAACCGCACAGGAAGCGGAGCACGACTCCGGGTAGGAGAAGAGACTCTCCCCCTCTTCCTCGCCCGATGTTGGTTATCCAGTGCCGCCAGAGCATCCTCAGTCAGGGGGGCGCGACTGCCACCGGCCATGGCGCACTCTTCACCTACGGCGCTCGTAGTTCCTTCCGAAGAGCCTCGCTAAGGGCTAGGCCCTCCACTCGCTACAGATGCTGCCGGTGAGCACACCAAGGGGATGCCGACTGGGACCGGGTACTACAGTTCCCCCGGGGTGAACGCAATCTCGGCCTGGGGGGCGACAATCGACACCTGATCGGTCCCCAGAGCGACGTGGTCCACCGGGCGGGGAGCACACCTCGGCAACGTGACGACCTCGTAACTCCACGCTGAAACCTCAGGCACCCCTGAAACCAGAGCAGAATCAGTTTAATCCAGTCAGCCGCCAGCACAATCCGACGAGAGGTCGAGACCAGTACCCTGCGACAACGAACGACTCAATCCCAACTCTGGGAGCAGCACCGGGATAAGCACGAAGTCCGCGTCAACAAGGCAATACCGGAGGATGGCGTCTGCCTTCTTCCGATCCTCGGCCCTAAGCGGAGGTTTCTTATCGGCCCAAATACGAGGGGTGCCCCCGAACCTCCAACTACCGAAGTGATCGTAACCACTCGACTCGACGATGTACACATACCGTTGCGACCACCCCTTGAGGTTGGCCACCCATTGAGGTTGGCCGCGGTGGAGGACACTTGGATAAGCTTCCGGCCAGACTGGGCATTGAAATAGGCAATGGTCGTATCAGCCGGGCAGTGCTGGATGTAGTAGAACTGCTGGAAAAGATGGAGGCTAGGCTCCACTGACGCTCTCCGACACGCATAAAGAAATCCATTGAGGATGTAGTAAGAATTGGGCGACAACCCTCCAGGGCGCCGTCTGTAATAATGTAGGACGGACGCGATAAAAGGGTGCGCGGGAACACGGAAGCCCTCCTAGAAGGACGCTACCGGGATCAGAAATCCCCCCGGAGGAAGACTCAGCATATCATCATCGACTGTCGGGAAGACGATGTCATACTCGGGGGGAATCTGGAAGACTTCCCGCAATCCATGGATCACCCTATAAGCAACTAACGATGGAGAACTGAGTGGACTAGTGCCCGCACCCGATGTGCTCGGCGCACCACCATGACCATGAGCTGCTTCTTTAGAAGAGGAAGGGCTAACTCGAAGGATCCTCCTACGGGGAGGCATAACTGCGGAAGAAAAGAGATGCAGAGGAAGAAGGATCCTCACCGGGCAAGGGGAGGAAGATGCCTACGACGAGTACGACAACCAGCCGGACGCGGGTGTAGCCTGAGGGAGACCTCGCAGCGGTTCTTATAACCACCTACGATGAATCAACGCTTTCCCCCTCGAGGGGCAGGTGAAAGGGCACCTTCCGCTATGGCGGTACGGTTGCCGATGTCAGACGATAGTTCGAGAGCCCGCGCTCCCAGAACAAGACAAGACGCGAGTCATGATTGTCCGCGTGGCCTCTGCCACCTTCAGGTGCTCCTTGCGCGCCAATGCAAGCAGGTCCTCAACAACGCCCATAGTACGAGGAAGCCAACTCCGGATCCCATACTTCTGAAGACCCTCTCAAGACCGACTCCCAGCCCCCTACGTAGTGCTCGGCGACTGAGAGTGGGGGGGGGAGTGAGGAGGGTAAATCCGGTTTAACCCAAGAACGGCCTAGTAACAACAGGCCCACGACAGATAGCTCTCAAGAGAGCACGCCCAAGAGGTGGACATACGGGTGTGGCCCACTAAGGGGAGGCTCAACCCAACAAAGCATCGGATTCTACAAAGCATAAGGGTTACGGCCCAAGCGCAGTTATCGTCGGAGGACTCTCCGGCGACCGACCGTTGCCCCCGTGATGTCAGCCTTGACCCCATAACCGGTGAGCACGCCCCACGAGCGCCGTAAGACTCACCCCGGGACCAGCCAACGCCGGGATCATCACCCCCAACGGGAAACTTCCGCCGCTATAGCGGAGAAGGTTACTCTACTACGAACGCCCTTCCCCATCGAGAGATGAGGCTCTTCGCTCTAGGACAACCCCTATAAAAGGAAGAACGACAGAGAAGGCAGGCACGGTAGATTCTTCTACTAAACCCCATACTGCTACGCAAGAGAGTAGAACTACTGATCTCACGGGATAACAAGAAGGAAGCAGCTATGACCGACACTGAAGGAGAAACTCTCCTCCGGCGACCTTACCATCGAGCGAGCACTCTCTGAGTGAACGCTGGGAGTGACGAGCACTCGTTCTGAGGATCTCCACGACCCTTCAGCCCTCGACTACGATTTCCTTCTATCTCAATTGGCTCCTCTCTGCTCTTCATTTAACCTTTGCTGACTTAAGCATCGGAGGGTTGTCCCCTGGGGTAACACCTAGGACTCCTTCTGACGCCTTTCCGACTTCTGGTGTGCAGGCTTCCATGGGCACGAGACGATTTCCCCAACAAACAAATAGAAAATGTGGTACGTGGCCTAGGAATCATTTTCCTGCCTCTACAGATAATAATCTCAATAAGGGTAATTCGATAGTTCACACATCTCCTCCAATCCCATCTTGACATCCAATATATATATATATATATATATATATATATATATATATATATATATATAATGGTCAATCAGTAAAGGCCTCCTAAAGTTCTCTCATTTCTTCACGAGACTTGTATTATCTTCTTCATAAATATTATCTCTTAATACTTTGTTTAAAAGTATCATCTATACTTTCTTTTATACCGTCTAAATATTATGCCTATATTCATTTTATCGAAAGTTGCATTGTTTAATTATATGGTCAAAGTCAAGTGTTCGAACGCCTAAGCCACATCATCAGTTTCCTTTGTACCATCTAAGTCCAATGATGTAGTATTCAAATTGGATGATCCATCGTCCAACTTTCTTTCCCATCTTCTAACTGTTCTACTCTACCTACTTTTGTATCATCTAACTTCTATCCTCTAACTACTATCGTCGTCTAACTTCTCCATTTTCTTCTATTTTATATCGTCCAACTTTTCTTTATGAATCATCGTATACTTTTGTATTGTCTAACTTCTATCATCTAATGGCTATCGTCTAACTTCCCCCTTTTCATCTACTTTATATCATCTAACTTTTCTTTCTGAACTATCGTCTACTTTTACAACTTGGATGATACATCATTTACGTTTTCAACTTAGACGATACATCATCTACTTTTGTTATCCACGTCATCGTCTAACTCCTATCATCCGACTTTTTCAACTTAGGCAATTTAACCACCATAATAATTTACCCTTACCACCACCATAGAAATTAATCTATATCAATTTCATAAAAATAAAAATAAATTTAAATTTTTTTCTTGGTCAATATAATCTTTTTTTAGTCATCAACGCCTAACAGAAATAAGGAATTAATATTCTTTCGTACAATAATCTCAATAAGGGTAATTCGATAATTCACACACCTCCAATCCCATCTTGACATCTTATATATATATATATATATATATATATATATATATATATATTCTTAATGGTCAATCATTAAAAGCCTCCTACAATTCTCTCATATTTTCACGAGACTTGTATTATCTTCTTCATAAATCTTATCTCTTAATACATTGTTTAAGAGTATCATCTACTTTCTTTTATACCGTCTAAATACTATGCCTATATTAATTTTATTGAAAGCTACATTGTTTAATCATATGGTCTAAGTCAAGTGGTCAATCGCCTAAGCCACATCGTCTAGTTTCCTCTGTACCATCTAAGTCCAACGATGTACTATTCAAATTGGATGATCCATCATCCAACTTTCTTTTCCATCTTCTAACTTTTCTGCTCCGCTTATTTTTGTATCGTCTAACTTCTATCCTCTAATTGTTACCGTCTAATTTTTTCATTTTCGTCTATTTTATATCGTCTAACTTTTCTTTCTGAATCATCAAATACTTTTGTATCGTCTGACATATATCGTCTAATGACTATCGTCCAACTTCTCCCTTTTCGTCTACTTTATATCATCCAACCTTCCTTTCTGAACTATCGTCTACTTTTACGACTTGGATGATCTAGCGGCTATCTTATTTCACCTCACTTTTCAACTTAGGCGATACATCATCTATTTTTGCCATCCACGTCATCGTCTAACTCCTATCATCCGACTTTTTCAACTTAGGTAATTTATTGTCTATTGCTGCAACTAGGATGATCCATCACCTACCTTGTGTCTACTTTTTACAACTTAGCTGATCTAGCGGCTATCTTATTTCACCCAACCTACATCGTCTACTCTCCAAATTTAGACGATATATCGTCCAACTCTTAATTATCATCTATTCTTTTATTATTTAAGGCTTCTTTTGGTATCACTTTTTTAAATAAATTTCAATCATTGGAGAGTTTAAAGTGGAGAGCATGAGATACAAGTGTATTTAATACACTTTTTCGAAATCCAATACTCAAAATCTCCTCCTTGTAGTCTAAGGCGTCGTTTGGAAACAAGATGGGCGCTACTTTCGGCGTGTAAATCTCCCGACAGCTTTTAAGCTTTATCAAATGAAATGACATGTCCGGGCTTTCGAGCTTTCAAAGAAAAGTCATAAGAGAGAATGTTAGACACAAAAATGGCCTCGTCTGCAAATCTTCAAAAGCATGTGTCTAATAGATTTCTGGGATTTTAAATCATTGTAAATCCTCCATGTATCTGCCATTTATACGGTCACTCAGATTATGTAGAGAATGAAAAAGTCACGGCGGTTTCAAACGCGGCCTAAAGGGAGATGGACACAAAAATACACATTTTCTCTCCCCACCAAAAGCTCATTTTGAATTATTTTTTAAAAAAATAAATAGATTATGAGGGCCAATTTGAAAATAGAGTGGGGTGACTTACTTGTACCCCACTAGACGAGTAAGTCACCCAACCCCGGTTAGAGAGGGATGGGTGTGAGGAGAGCAGATGGAGCCCGTCACTCTCTCTCATCGGGTTGGATAACCCAACCGATTATCAAATATGACTCCACCGTGATTAAGTGGGGTTCACATGTTTCCACGACCCTCACATCAATATCTTTCTATTCTCACCTATCTTATTAAATGCGGTCCAAATCTTCTAACTTCTTTTATTCTTTTAAATATCATCTATTTTTTTAATTTAACTAAATAAATCATTTAGTGGTTCCTCACCGTGAATTTAATATCTTCACGCTCGAGTATACATCATAACAACTATTTCCAAAATACTTTCCAACTATCTTCACCCTCTCAAATATTTATTTAGCGAAATCGGCCAGAGAAAGTTAAATTGATTGTGACCCTCTGGCTGTCACGTACCCAAGTTGAAGAGCAGCATCCGCCTTCCGGAAAGCAGTGAGAACCCGTCTTTTGTCTTCTTCTTCCTGCGATTGCGTGGATCTGCTGCGCCGTGCCGCGTGATCAAGCAGCCCGGCCAAACTCGCCGACGATCGAACCCCCCCCCCCCCACCTCGTGATAATTTTTTTACTAAAATTAACGGGCCAGTCTCTTCCCTCACATATTCTAGTCTTTGCCGACGTCAGATGGCGAGGAGTCCAAGCAACGAAGCCTGCCCTCCCTTCACACACGCGGACTACACCCGCAAATGACAACATCCTTCAGCCTGACACCGCCCATCTCATTTTTCTTTATTTTACTTATACCTCAATTTATCTCAAGCGTTCTTCCATTTTATTATTCATACTTTATAATTAAATTGTAAATTTTAAATCATTAAAAAATACGAAAGAATATATTTTTTTCTTTGCATATAGTTAATTAAATATATTGATACGGGATGATAACAGATCTATTTGAGTATAGTTCATGTTAGCTTTTCTCTAAAAATACCGGCAAACATACTATCAAATAAATGCACTATTTAAGAGTTGGGTGCATATGGTGTACTATGCATCTACGTGTCAGAAATTCAGGACTACATGTACAGATAATACATGACATTAATGAAAAAATATATAACCATAAATCAAACAAAGCTACCTATCATGGTCAAGACGAGTATCCTTTACGTTTCAAAAATCTGAGTCACTTTGATAAAAGAGCGAGTTAGGGTCGGTACGTCACCCCATTGACTCACTCTTAACTCATCTTGGATGACTTATTTCATCTTTTAATTAGATTTAAAAAATCTAAATTTATCCCTAATCAACTTCGATTAAAAAAATTAAACAAAAATAATTTATCTCACCCGGATAACTCACCCTAAAATTTATATATACGACTACTCCAAGTCCACGAGTTCTGTTTCAAGAGATAAAGTTTATAAAAGAACCTCTTAATTACATACATTATTAGACAATTGACTCTGATTTTAATATTTGATTAATAACCTCATTTTACTACGATACCTGCGAAATTATACCCTTGCGTCACCTCAGTGCAAGTTGCAAAGAATAGTCTGTTCCTAACTACAAAATGATAAGATATAAATATCTTTATAGGAAAGAGTTATTTGAATTGACATATTTTGTAAAATTATAAGAGAAGAGTGGGAGAGATAAAAGAGATAGCTTGGTGTAGAGAGAGAGAGAGAGAAGATTCGACCCTTTTTTTTAAGATTTAGTTATAGACAAATCAGACTTAAATAAGAGATTTTAACCAATACAGGTCAACTCGATTTGGCCCGACCGATAAGGTCAAGCCGCCCAATCGAGTCTCTCTCTCTTTTTTTTAATAACTCTGATGGACTCGTTATCATATCATGTGCTAAAATTCCTCGACTCCCAA
The DNA here is from genome assembly GCA_022559845.1 of Amorphophallus konjac. NCBI lineage: Eukaryota > Viridiplantae > Streptophyta > Magnoliopsida > Alismatales > Araceae > Amorphophallus > Amorphophallus konjac. The sequence continues at coordinate 81,235,877 of CM040121.1, read as the reverse complement.
CCTAACCGTGGGGTCCAGTCTGCCAAATTATAATATATATCAGCAATTGTTAATAAATGAGCCCAGTAGGCTCAACCAACGACACCTGGTCTGAATTAGGGCATATACATGTGTGTGTACGGTTATTTTAAATAATATTATTTCAAATCTCAATTATATCTCTCACATGGTTTGTTGGACCATATCATATTGGCTCAAGTTGGGTGACTATTATCGTATCATAGGAAATCTAAAGCTGATATGATCGCGAGTCGATCCGAGTCATCTTACAAAGATATAAAGAAAAAGAGTTCGAGCGGACGATTCGATCCAAGCCAAGTAGACTCGTATCGTAACACGATGAATTTTTTGATCCATTCATCTCAATAATATATCAAATCTTGATCCCTCGATATTTCACTTAACATATAAGATGTAAAGTTTTATAGGCATATGCAAGATAATAGGAAAGCTTATAATATATATATATATGTGTGTGTCATTATTTTAGTTACGGGAAAAAATGAAATTGAACTAGATTAGTCTTTTTTTTCATCTTAGTCCACTTGAAGTTAAGATAAACGCACAGCTAGTGATAGCAAAGATATCTATCGTGAAATAAGGTTTAATACGTGACACTATGAAATGGAAAATATAAAAGTATAAATATTATAGATAAGAATCTGAGGATATATATATGTATGTATATAGTTATATACTATATATACAACTGTCAATTATTTCTTAATTTCATAAGGACTTTTGTTTGGTCAACATATTCACAGGTACTTAAAGCGTGCGTGTGACCGTGTGTGTCCCTGTTGCCCAACAAGAGAAAAAAAAAACAGGAGGAGGAGAAGTCCCACCTTCGCCCCCAGGGCCTCGGGGATCTGCCGGCTTCACGGCGCCTTCGAGGAGGGCTCCTCCGCGGCTCCGCCGCGGTGGCGCCAACGTAACGCGGCTACGTATTCCACTGCGGCAGCGCTGAACGATGCCTATTTAATCGGTGGCCAGCCGAACGAGGCAGGGACGGTGGCGGTCGCAGCTGGTTGTTCATCCACGTGATCATCTCAGGTGGTTCGGTTAGAGGAGGATGATGGTGGCGGACGAGAGGTGGGGGCTGGGATCGACCCTGGCCAGCATCATGTTCGTGTGGATGGCCGTCCGGCAGTACTTCCCCCAGCAGCTGGTCGACCGCTACCTGGGCAGGTGGGCCTCCAAGCTGGTGGGCTACGTCTCCCCCTACGTCCAGATCTCCTTCCCCGAGTACGCCGGCGAGCGCCTCCAGCGCAGCGAGGCCTACGCCGCCATCGAGTCCTACCTGGGCGCCACCTGCGGCGGCGGCGCCCGGCGCCTCCGTGCCGAGCTGGGCAAGGAGAGCTCCAAGCTCGTCCTCAGCATGGACGAGCACGAGGAGGTGACCGACACCTTCGACGGGGCCAGCTTCTGGTGGGAGAGCCGGACGACCTCCACCGCGGCCCCCCGATTCTCCTTCTACCCGGCGCCGGAGGAGAAGCGCTTCTACCGGCTCACCTTCCACCGCCGCCACCGGAAGCTGGCCAGCGAGGCGTACCTTGCCCACGTCATGGAGAAGGGGCGGGACGCCAGCGTGCGGCGCCGGCAGAGGAAGCTCTACACCAACAGTCCCAACCGCGACGCTGATTTCCGGCGGCACCTGTGGAGCCACGTCCCCTTCGAGCACCCCGCCACCTTCGACACCCTCGCCATGGACCCGGAGAAGAAGCGCGACATCATCCAGGACCTGGTCACCTTCAGGGAGAGCAAGGAGTACTACGCCCGGATAGGGAAGCCGTGGAAGCGGGGGTACCTCCTTTACGGGCCCCCCGGCACCGGCAAGTCCACCATGGTGGCCGCCATGGCGAACTTCCTGGAGTACGACGTCTACGACCTGGAGCTGACGGCCGTGAAGGACAACTCGTCGCTGCGGCGGCTGCTGATCGAGACGACCAGCAAGTCCATCATCGTGATCGAGGACATCGACTGCTCCCTCGAGCTGACGGGCAAGCGGAACAAGAAGGAAGGGGAGAAGGCGGGCGGCAGCGAGGAGGAACAGGAAGAGAAGAAGAAGATGATGGAGGCGGCCGCCATGGGGAGGGGGGACAAGGACGACAGCAAGGTCACTCTCTCGGGGCTGCTCAACTTCATCGACGGGCTGTGGTCGGCGTGCGGCGGGGAGCGCCTCATCGTGTTCACCACCAACCACGTCGAGAAGCTCGACCCGGCGCTCATCCGGCGGGGGCGGATGGACAAGCACATCGAGCTCTCCTACTGCCGGTTCGAGGCCTTCAAGGTGCTGGCCAGGAACTACCTCGGCATCGAGTCCCATCCCAGGTTCCAACCCATCCGGCAGCTGATGGAGGAGGCCGCCGACATCACCCCGGCGGACGTGGCGGAGCTGCTGATCCCCAGGACCCGGCACGGCGGGGGAGAGGAGGTCGACGCCTGCCTTGACGGCGTGGTCGCGGCGCTCGAGGAGGCCAGGGCCAAGAAGGAGGCGGCCGCGCCGGTGTCGGCGGAGGAGGAGGAGGAGGAGAAACAAGTGTCCAAGGATGACAAGGCGGCCAAGACGTCCGGAGAGGCGGCGTCAAAGGACGGCATGGCTGGCGGGGGGGACTAGTAGTAGTCCACATCGGATTCTGACAGGAGGAGGAGGAAAGATCATGCTTCATGCCGTGCCATCAGCACGGGCAGCTACGCGTGGCCGGGGGGGGGGGGAGGGGGAGTGTGAGGACTGGCAAGGTTTGAACAGATTTTATTTATCCCGTGCGAGAGTTTTCTGCTCCCGTCTTCCCTGTAAAATAACTAGCGGACCGGACCGAGGGGGACAGAACACGGGATGTCATTGTCCAGGTCTACTATAACATCGTGATTTTTACAATAAATTATTGTTAAAAGTAAAATAGTAAACACATTATTTTTGAAAGCATATTATCAGATATATCGATATTTTTAATCATATTAAGTAAAAATGTCTTCGTGATTAATTTATGTTAATACAAATTTGAATATTTTATAAAAATTATAATATTCATGTTAGTTGGTCATTGACAAAAATACTACTCTCTCGTTCTTAAATTTCTCATTCTTACTGGAGAAAGATGAGAGAGAGAGAGAGCTATTAAAGAACCGTTTGGTTGGGATGGTGGAGGGAATCTATGATAACCCCACCATCTCAACCAAATGCCGCAAGGTTATTTGGGTTTACGTGTGAGTGGGGATTTTGAGAGGAGAGAGAGCATGGGACAAAAACACTGGGAGGTGGTAATGTTCAAAATGTATGCACGAACGATTCTCAAGGGGACGGCGGTGATTTTGAAGCAAAATGACTATATTGCCCTTAACAATTGGCGTGACGGAGAAGCTACAATGATGTACGTAGAAGGTAATTTGCCACTGGGAGAGAAAGGTCAGGGGAGAGAAAGAGATTAAAATTAATTAAAATTAATTAAAATCTTTATTTTTTCAAAGTTTCTTGCGATCCATTAGACCTAACTAATCATTAATCACTAAAGAACACATATCTCGTCACTATTCATTTTATCTAATTTTAATTTTAATTTTTAAGTATTTTTAATAGATTCTATAAAATAGTGTGAGGAGGGTAAATTCAGCCTGACCCACATTCGGTCAAGTAACGACCAGCCTATGTCAAAGAGCTCTCGATAAACGCGCCCAAGAGGTGGACATACGGTGTGGCCCACTAAGGTGAGGCCCAGCCCAAGAGAGCATTGGATTCTACAAGACGTAAGGGTTATGGCCCAAGCGCAGTTCCCGCCGGAGAACACTCCGACGATCGACCGTTGCCCCCACGACATCGGCCTTTACCCCATAACGGGCGAGCACGCCCCATGAGCGCCGTAAGACTCGCCCAGGGACTGGCCGGCACCGAGGCTATCACCCCCCAACGGGAAACTACCGCCAATGTAGCGGGGGAACGTTACTCTAATATGCGGACCCTTCCTTCTCAGGGAATGAGGCCCCTCACTCCAAAATAACCCGTATAAAAAGGACATCGACAGAGGAGAAGGACACGGTGGATACTTTTGCCATAAGAGCTTCCTACTGAGAATAGAGCAACCAGACCTACTACAATGACAGAGAGGCTCCCCACTACGCCTAGAGAGAAATCTCCTCCAGCACGGCCTTACCACCCAGCGAGCACTCTCCGAGTACCCACTGGGAGCGGCGAGCACGCGTGCAGAGGACCTACACACCTCTCGGATCATCTACTACGAGATCTACTTCTCTCTCACTCCGCTCTTCTCTATTGCTCATTGATCCCTTGCTGACTTAAGCATCGGAGGGTTGTCCCCTGGGGTAGCACCCGGGACTCCTTCTGACGCCTCTTTGGTTTCTTGGTGTTTGTATGCCTCCACGGGCGCGAGACGACTTCACCAATAAATAAATAGAGAAGGTGGTACGTGGCCTAGGAACCATTTTCCTGCCGCTACACTTCTTGGCGCCATCTGTGGGAACCTGAACAAAAGGCTATGCCGTCTCGTGGAAGCCTCCGCAACGCCAGCAACCGGAGGCGAGGTTCCCACGAGGGACCCAACTCTCACCGGGGATCGCAGGAAGCTTCTTCTGCTCACCCCTGACAAGAGGTCACCCCAGGTGACCTAGATGAGCTCCGCCAAGAGGTCCGGGCCTTGGCAGAATTCTGCCGAGAACTTCGGGACCAGAGGATGAGGCCCCAGCACGCCCCACCCGAACGACGGGGGGGCGAAAGGGGCCAGACCGGAGAAGACCTCCGTCAAGTACGGGAGGCGTCCCATGCCTCCGTCGCAAGGACCCACCGGTCACGTAGTGTACCTGCGCCCAAGGTAAGCAGCCCACTCCATTCCAACCCAGATATGGACTACCGGCTCCAACGGTTCGACGAGATAGAGGACAAGGTCCGATACCCAGATGACGTCCTCCTGGCTGCCAAGAATCACGGCCTCATCGACGACGACCTGGATTTCCACACTCCCTTCTCTAGGGAGATTATGGAAGCCCCCATCCCGTCAAAGCTCCAGCTGTCGTCATTCGCCTCCTACGACGGCACCACCGACCCGGCCCACCACCTGTACGGCTTCGAGTCCCACTTGGTGTTTCACCGGGCCTCGGATACCGTCAAATGCTTGGCGTTCATCACGACCCTCCGGGAGAACGCCCGAGCATGGTTCGAGTCTCTGCCGGCCAGACGATCTCCTCCTTCCAACAGCTCAAGAAGCTGTTCAAGGAGAACTATGTGGGCGGCCGAAAGGTAGCTAAGTCTGTTGTGACCCTGCTCGCTCTCAGGCAGGGGAAAGAGGAGACGCTATGGGACTTCATCTCCCGCTTTCGCGTGGAGGCGCTCCGCATTCCCCACCTTGACGTCGGCATCGCCACCACGACACTCACCCAGGGGACGCGGGACCACATCCTCCGACGCGCACTCAGAGTCGAAGCCCCGACGACTCTCCCAGACCTCCTCGCGCTAGCCCAGAAGCACGCGCACTGCGAGGAGAACACAACGGCCTTGAGCCTCGCGACTGGGACTGACCATCCCGACCGAAAGAGAGCCGCCCACCCACCACGAGAGGGTTGGAGTAAACGGGAGCGACGCGGCGGGGACCACCGCGACCGCTCCGAGAAGGAAAGGGGTGGCTACGTCCATTATACGCCCCTGACGGCCCCACCCGACCAGATCTTGATGGAGATCCGCGATGAGCCATTCCTTAAGTGGCCCGCGCGGATGAAGTCGGATCCGAATTCGAGGAACAAGAAGAAGTATTGTCACTACCATCGAGACCATGGCCACGACACTGTCGACTGCATCAACTTGAGAGATGCCATCGAGGACCTCGTCCGCAGAGGACTCCTCGACAAGTTCCTCGCCAAGGCCGCCGAGCGACGACAGAAGACACCCCCCCCCCCGATCGACAACCGTCCTAACGGAAAGGAGATCATGATGATCTCTGGGGGGCCCGTCACGGGGGATGATAGCGCGAGCAGAAGGCGACGGTACGCAATGGCCATCAACGCGGCGGACCAAGGCGAGAGCACCCCACGGGAGCTCTCCCCGTCGGGTCATCTAGGGGACCCCATTGTTTTCTCCGAAGATGACCTGGAAGGCGTCACCACGCCCCATTCTGATGCTCTAGTGGTGTCGGCCACCATCAACCAATGTACTATGCGTCGCATCCTGGTAGATAATGGAAGCGTACCCGACGTTATTGCGTACGACTGTCTTGTACTCATGGGTGTGGATATGTCACGACTCGCGCCATTGCACACACCGATGTATTGGTTCTCCGGCATGACTATCCGCCCGGAAGGGTGTATCTCACTCCCGATCACGTTCGGAACTGCGCCGAGAGAGGTAACCTTCCTCGCCGACTTTACCGTAGTCCGTGCAATGATGGGGTACAATGCTATCATTGGCCAAGGGATTCTCGGCACGCTTCGGGGCGTCCCTTCTTCCTACCACCATAAGCTGAAGTTCCCCACTCCCCAGGGGGTAGGGGAAGTCCAAGGTGATCAGAGGGAATCCAGAAGGTGCTACCTTATCTCCACTTGTGACTGACGTCCCGAAGAAGTACTACCGAAGAAGAAGGCGAGGACCGAAGACCCAAGTCCGAGCACGAGCGCGCCGGCTGAGGACTTATACCTCATCCAAATTGGGGACGACCCAAGTAGAACACTGAAGATCGACGCTACCTTAGCATAGCACAATAAGCAAGCATACGCAAGCTTCCTCACGGCCAACCAGGATGTGTTCGCTTGGTCCGAGGACGAACTCCCTGGAATCCCTCCGGAGGTCATCACACACCAACTTAGATTGGATCCCACCTGTCACTCGGTGCAGCAACGCCGAAGGCGCTGCAACCCCGAGCGGCAGGTAATCATCAGGGAGCAAGTAGGAGAAAAGCTGCGATCAGGGCTACTCCGGCCTACCCAGTATCCGGACTGGGTGGCCAACGTGGTGTTGGTGCCCAAGAGCAACGGGAAGTGGCGGATGTGCGTGGACTACACCGACCTCAACAAGGCCACGCCCAAAGATAGCTTCCCCATGCCACGGATCGGCCAACTGGTCGACGCTACGGCTAGACACGAGATGCTGAGCTTCCTCGATGCCTATTCTGGGTACCATCAGATCATCATGCACAAGCCTGACCAAGACAAGACTGCGTTCGTCACCGACCACGGCCTATATTGCTACACTCGCATGCCGTTTGGACTGAAGAACGCTGGAGCTACATATCAACGCCTCATCAACCATATGTTTGACTCGCAGATTGGCCGCAACATGGAGGTCTACATCGACGACATGCTCGTAAAAAGCCTCCGAGCCTCCGAACACTTGCGCGACCTGGCGGAGACCTTCGTCACACTCAGAAGGTACAACATGAAACTCAACCCTACTAAATGTGCATTTGGGGTACGGTCGGGAAAATTTCTAGGTTTCCTTGTCACCCACAGGGGAATCGAGGCCAACCCCAACCAAATCCGAGCAGTGTTGGAAATGCAGCGACCTAGACGGGTGAGGGACGTACAGTGCCTCACCGGACGCGTCGCCGCCCTGGCTCGGTTCCTATCCCGAGCCGCCGAGCGATGTCTCCCCTTCTTCCGACTGATCAAGCAAGCCAACTTGGCACCAGAAAAGAAGGGGTGGATCGACTGGGACCAGGAGTGCGAGCTGGCGTTCCAAGAGTTGAAACGCTACCTGGCGACCCCTCCTGTCCTCGCCAAACCCCAAAGGGGAGAACAGCTACTCCGGTACCTGTCCGTGACGCCCAGCACCATGACCGCCGTACTCGCACGGGAGAAAGTAAGAGTCATGAAGCTCGTCTACTACGTTAGCCGAGCACTACAAGGACCGGAGTTCGGGTATTCGCGGACTGAAAAGTTTGCCCTCGCCCTAATTACGGCTGCTCGCAAGTTACGACCATACTTCCTGGCTCACCCGATCGTCGTCCTCACCGATCAGCCCCTCCAACAAATCCTTCAGAACCCTGATGCTTCCGAGAGGCTGGTCAAGTGGGCTATCGAGTTGGGAGAATTCGACATCAAGTTCCGACCGAGAACAGCGATCAAAGCCCAAGCTCTCGCCGACTTCATCGCTGAATGCACCCTACCCACCGAGGATTCACCCGAGCAGTCCTCGGGGTCCACCTGGGAGCTATATGTCGATGGATCTTCCTGCGCTGCAGGCAGCGGCGCAGGGTTGGTTTTACTCTCGCCAGAGGGGTTGGAGCTACAGTATGCCTTGCGTTTCAACTTCCTGATCACAAACAATGTGACCGAGTATGAGGCACTCCTCTCTGGGCTACGCATGGCCAAACACCTGGGGGCATCGAGTGTGCGAGCGTACAGCGACTCCATGCTCATAGCCAACCAGGTCAGGGGGGAGTTCGAGGCCCGCGATCCCTCCATGATGAAGTACTTAGAGAAGGCCAAGGCGGCGGTGAGAGAGTTCGTCCGATGTGAGGTGGCCCACATCCCACGCGAGGAGAACGTCCGAGCAGACGCTCTCTCCCGCCTAGCGTCAACCACCTTAATCTCTAGTTCGAGGTCGGTCCTGATAGAGGAATTATCAGCACCGAGCATAGATGATTCGACTCCCCAGGTGAACGCCATCGACTACGAACCCTCCTAGATGGATCCTCTCCTCGATTTCCTCCTTCGGCAACAACTCCCGAGCGACCATGCCGAGGTGCGCCGCACGCGGGCAAGAGCAGCCCACTTCACCATTGTGGACGGCCGGCTATATCGCCGGTCCCTCTCAGCCCCTCTACTCAAGTGTGTCTTCCCCACGGAGGCCAACCAGGCCATCCAAGAAGTCCACGAAGGGCTTTGCGGAAGCCACGTGGGAGGGCGGGCACTCGCGCGGACGCTGATCCGGCAAGGGTATTGGTGGCCCACCCTACAGCAAGACTATCTCAACTATGTTCAGAGGTGTCCCCAATGCCAGAAATATTCCCACCTGCACCACCAGTCAGTGACACAACTCTACGCTTTGATGGAGCCTCGCCCATTTGCTCGGTGGGGAATGGACATACTGGGGCCCTTCCCTGAAGCACAAGGGAGGAAGAAGTTCCTCATAGTTGCCATCGACTACTTCACCAAGTGGGTCGAAGCTGAATCACTGGGGAAGATAACAAGCGAAGCAGCTTGGAAGTTCGTGCTACGAAGCGTCATTTGCCGATTCGGGATCCCAAGGGTTCTCACAACCGACAACGGCAGACAGTTCACGAGCACTGCTTTTCAGGAAAAGTGCTCGGATTTGGGGATCTGGAACCACTACACTTCGGTGGGGCACCCCCAAGCCAATGGGTTAGTGGAAAACGCCAACCGAACCCTCCTCCATGGCATCAAGACTCGCTTGGACCAAGCAGGAGACTCATAGATCGATTCGATCCCTAGCATTCTATGGGCTCACCGGACCACCGCTAGAGCTGCCACCGGAAAGACACCCTTTCATCTTGCCTACGGAGCTGAGGCAGTGGTACCGGTGGAGATATCCAACCCCTCGCTACGAGTGGGACACTTTGATGAGGTCAGGAACAACCAAGCGATGCGGGAGAACTTGGACCTGCTCGAAGAAGATAGAGTGCGCGCTCGAGTAAAGCTCGCGGCGTACCAACAGAAGCTGGCCCAATACTACAACGCTCGAGTCAAGGAACGACACTTCTTCCCAGGAGATTTGATTTTACGGCGAGCAAGCGTGGCTGACCTAAGGGGAGCCACGGGAAAACTCGCACCAAATTGGGAAGGTAGCGGAAACACTCGGCAAAGGAGCGTACCGGCTAGTGACGCTGGGGGGGGGAGAGGTACCCCGGATGTGGAACTCCGTCAACCTCAGGAAATTCTTTCAGTAAAACCGTCACCAGCCGTACTCCACTGAGGCAAGCTATCCACATATCCCGAAGAGGTGACCTAAGGGTTTTTTAGAGGCGAGCACTGCTCCCCTCAAAAATGAGAAGGTAACTCAAGGGTTTCCTACAGGCGAGCACTGCTCCCCTCGAAAATAAGAAGGCAACCCAAGGGTTCCCTAGAGGCGAGCACCGCTCCCGGTAGACACGCTATTCCTGACATCTCCTGAGAAAATCTCATATTACTATATGACGCCCCGTAGTGGCTTTCGCATTCTGAATCGCTTGAGTGCTTCCTATTCTTGAGTCTTCTTCCGCCTTTTGAGTGGGTAACGTCGCACTCCTTCGGCATCCGGAAATCGTCTCGTTGCGGAAATCATGCAGCATACGGACGGCATCATCACCAACCGGACGCATCAGAAGTTTCCGGAACCAGAAGAATGTCTGGCGGATGGCTGTCGACAGCTTTTCGAGAGGATCCGGAGGTTTTTCTTGAAGGCGTCCAATCTCCTGGACGCCTTCATCACTTGAAAAATATATAAAAAATATAAAAATAAATAAAAAAAATATTTTTTTGAAGGCGTCCAATTGCGTGGAAGCCTTCATAAAAATGAAGAAAAATAAAAAATAATAAAATCATAATAATAAAATCATAATTCTTGAAGTCGTCCACTTGCCTGGACGCCTTCATGAAAATAAAAAATAATAAAAATAATAATAAAATAATAATTTCTTGAAGGCGTCCAGGTGCCTGGACGCCTTCATCATCTTGCTCACGGGAGCCCCCGATCCGCCGATCGGTTTGTCGTTTGAGAAAAAATCCAAAGTGTGAAGACGTCTTGCCAACCAGACGTGCCCACTCGTGAGTCACGGGTGCCAATCAAAACCACCCGCTGTACCAAACCGTGTGCGGCTTTCGGCGGGGTTCCGGTGGGTAGTTTTGAAGGCGTCCAGTTGCCTGGACGCCTTCTTGAAAGTATTAAAAATAAAAATAATAAAAATAATAAAAATAATAAAAATAATAAAATATTCTTAATGCCCTGATGAAGGCGTCCAGGGTCCTGGACGCCTCCATTCTCCGGATCTCTATAAATAGCAGACCCCCCCTCCGTCCGAGGAGGAGCTTCTAAGAGGTCCGACAGGCTGCCGGATCCCATTTCTAACCCGTGGGTCTTTTGTGGGGGGAGGTTCTGCCGGCTTCTTGGGTGCCCGTGCTCGCAGGAGGAAGGCCGCCTTCGTCCACCGTGCTTCCACGTCGTCCCTACGCTGCCGAAGCTCCGCCGGATCTCGCCATCGGCACATCCAATAAGCCAACTCTCTCCTTTTCCTCGTAGTTCTTTTGCATTCATCATCCTCCATTCTTCGTCTCCCTTCATAAGGGAATCTTACACTTTTGCATAACTCCGTTCATCATTGCATTTTTCTACTCGTGTCCGAGAGGGGTTTAAAACCACACCAACCAGGTGTGTGTCCTGCTACGATTTCATCACTTTCATTGCAAGGGATTGATACTACACTGCCATTTTCTAATTCCGTTTATTTACTGTCTGTTGTTTTACAAGGGTAACTAAAGAAAGCCCTCTCCGTCGGTCGGCCGAAGGGGGAGGAAGAAGCAACCCGCCACTTCCTGCTAGTGAGGTAGGCGCGATCATTTTCTTATTTTGGGGTCTTTGGCCCCTGGCGATCACATCATAATCTCGAGGCCGCGGCGAGTCATTTCCCGCAATGGCCGTTTGAATTTCTGTCTTTATATTTTTATGCTGCTTTTATATTTGCCATACTCTGGAGGCCGCGGCGAGTTACTTCCCGCAATGGCCGTTTAAATTCCGTCATTTATATCTTGTCATATTCTCATCTGCTTATATTCTCGAGGCCGCGGTGAGTCACTTTCCCAATGGCCATTTAAATTCTCGTTCTTTATATTATCTCTATATTCTGTTATATTCTTATCTGCTCATATTCTCGAGGCCGCGGCGAGTCACTTCCCGCAATGGCCGTTTGAATTCTGTCATTTCTTTTGTATATCTTGAATTACTTCTATATCTGCTATACTCTCAAGGCCGCGGCGAGTCACTTCCTGCAATGGCCGTTTCAATTCTTGCTATTTGATTTCTGCACCATTCCCGTCCCCCCGAGGCCGCGGTGAGTCACTTCCCGCTATGACCGTTTAACCCCCATATTTTGTTATATTACATCTGTCCCGCACGCCCCGCCGGAGCAATCTCCCGTGGTGGCCTCTCTTCTCCTCTCTCTTATTTCTGTGTTGCAGCAAAGCAAAAAAAAAGCAAAACAAAACAAAAACACGAGCCCTCGCGCTCCGCATCATTCCAACCGCGTGACGTCGCTCACACTCCCCTCGAAAACAAGAAGGTAGCCTAAGGGTTTCCTAGAGGCAAACACGGCTCCCCTCGAAAACGAGAAGGTAGCCTAAGGGTTCCCTAGAGGCGAGCACCGCTCCCCTCGAAAATGAGAAGGTAGCCTAAGGGTTTCCTAGAGGCGAGCATTGCTCCCTTCAAAAATGAGAAGATGGCCTAAGGGTTTCCTAGAGGCGAGCTCCACTTCAAAACGACGGCAGCAAACAAATGGAAGGCACAAGCATGGCAAGGATGCACGAGCAGAAGGGTGGCCAGAAACACGTCATGCGAAAAGCTCCCATTGAAAGGTACACAACAGTATCAACTCAAAATAAAGAATTTATATTTCTTTAGTCAAGATACAAGCTGCCAGAAATTGGCAAGTGACCCTCACGCGGGCAATATACAAGTACATGGAGAGACAAAACGTACTCGATCATGGCGATGTACAACTCCAGCAGTTCATTTCCTGGGCACCGCCCTCTGCCAACAACCATGATGAGCCCCTGGGCAGACACCTAGCACCCTTTTTTGTTCTGTGGAAGGGTGCCAACAGTGAAGCCACCTATGCCAGAGAAGAGGGACAAAACCCCCTAAACCGACCAAGGGCTTCACTGGTAGAAAACCTGCCCCAGGAAAACTAAGCCGGTTATTCCGGCCACCCCTGGTTGAACAGGGGGCAGTGGAGCAACAAGGCCCACCCATTATAGGGAACCAGCCGACCTACGCAACCCCACCAACGGCGAGCACTGGAGCAATGAAGCTCCCACATTACGGAGGCCGGTGCAATACACTGGCCATGCCTGCAAACCGGCGAGCAGGCCTTGCTAAACCGCCTGTAGCCACCTTCAAGCGGAAGAGTCTTCCTCTCGGCTCGGGAAGATGCTTCCACCCCAGCCCGCTGAGTGGAAGAAAGGAAAACAGCTCCCACGTCTTTACGCCCTCCGTCCTGCCAGAAGGAAAATGCTCTAGCAGCGGGGAACATCTCGTCACTCACCTGCGAGCGAAGGAGGAGCACTAGGGGGAGGTGCCTCAAACGAAGAGGGAGGCGGGAGACGACTCTTGGCCGGGGAAGAACCTCTCCCTCTCTTCCTCGACCGGCAGCGACTGTCCATCTCCGCCAGCTCGTCATCAGTCAAAAGGGCTCGACTACCGCCAGCCATGGCGAGCTCTTCACCAGCTGCACCAGAGGTGGCTTCGGAAGGACTCCGCTGAAGGCTAGGCCCTCCGCTAGCCATGGATGCTTCAGGCGAGTGTATTAGAGGAATGCCGACTGGAATGGGATACGGCAGCCTTCCCAGGGTGAACACAACCTCGACATGGGGGGCGACGATCGACACCTGATCGGTACTTGGAGCGACGTGGTCCACAGGGCGGGGAGCAAACCGTGGCAACCTGACGAACTCGTAGCTCCACACTGGAACCTCGGGCGCACCTGAAACCAGAACAAGGTCAGCTTAATCCAATAGGCTGCCAGCACAACCCGACGAGAGGTCGAGATCAGTACCCTGCGGCAACGGAGGACTCAACCCCAATTCTCTAAGCAGCGCCGGAGTCAGCACGAAGTCCGCGTCAACCAGATGGTACCGAAGGATGGCATCTACCTTCTTCCGATCCTCGGCCCTGAGCAGAGGTTTCCTATCGGCCCAGATAGGGGGGATGCCCCCAAACCTCCAACTCCCAGAGTGATCGTAATCACTTGACTCGATGATGTACACATATCGCTACGACCACCATTTGAGGTTGGCTGCAGTGGAGGACACTCGGATGAGCTTCCGGCCAGTCCGGGCCTTGAAGTAGGCAAAAGCCGTATCAGCCGGATAGCACTAGATGGAGTAGAACTACTGAAAGAGATGCAGGCTAGGCTCTAGTGACACTCTCCGGCAGGCATAAAGGAATCCATTGAGGATGTAGTAAGAGTTGGGCGACAACCCTCCCGGGCGCCGTCCATAATAATGAAGGACGGACACGATGAAGGGATGCGCAGGAACACGGAAGCCCGCCTGGAAGGACACTACTGGGATCGGAAAGCCGCCCAGAGGGAGACTCATCATGTCATCGTCGACTGTTGGGAAGATGATGTCATACTCGGGGGGAAATTTGAAAAGCTTCCCGCAATCCATGGATCACCCTATAGGCAACTAGTGGTGGGGAACTAGGCCGAATAGTACCCGCACCCAAAGTGCTCGGCGCACCACCGCGGCCAGGAGACGCCTCTTCCGAAGAGGAAGAGCTGATGCTGAGGACTCTCCTACGCGGAGGCATGACTACAGAAGATGAAAGATGCAAGGGAAGAAGGATCCTCACCAGGCAAAGGGAGGAAGACGCCTATAATGAAGCGCGACAACCGGCGAGACGTGAATATAGTTTGAGGGAGACCTCGCAGCGGTTCTTATAACCACCCACTACGGATCGACGCTATCCCCTGAAGGACAGGTGAAAGGACGTCGACCGCTACGGCGGTACGGCTACCGATGTCAGATGACCGTTTGGAGCCCACGCTCCTAGAACAAGACAAGACTTGAGGTCATGATTACCAGCGTGGCTTCTGCCACCGGCAGAGGCACCTTGCGTGCCAAGTAGGCTCTCGAAGCCACCAACTCCCATTGTACGAGGAAATCATCTTCGGATCTTACACTCCAGAAAACCCTCTCTTGGACTACTCTCAGCCCCCTGCAGAGTGCTCGGCAACTGAGAGTAGGGGGAAAGTGAGGAGGGTAAATCCAGTCTGGCCCACATTCGGCCTAGTAATGACCGGCCTATGCCAAAGAGCTCTCGATAAGCGCACCCAAGATGTGAACATATGGTGTGGCCCACTAAGGTGAGGCCCAGCCCAAAAGAGCATTGAATTCTACAAGACGTAAGGGTTATGGCCCAAGCGTAGTTCCCGCCGGAGCATACTCCGACGACAGACCGTTGCCCCCACGACGTCGGCCTTTACCCCGTAACGGGCGAGCACGCCCCATGAGCGCCGTAAGACTCGCCCAGGAACCGGCCGACGCTGAGGCTATCGCCTCCCCAACGGGAAACTCCCGCCAATGTAGCGGGGGAACATTACTCTACTATGCTGACCCTTCCCTCTCAGGGAATGAGGCCCCTCGCTCCAGGACAACCCGTATAAAAGGGACATCGATAGAGGAGAAGGACACGGTGGATACTTCTGCCATAAGATCTTCCTACTGAGAATAGAGCAACCAGATCTACTATAACGACAGAGAGGCTCCCCACTATGCCTAGAGAGAAACCTCTTCCAGCACGGCCTTACCACCCATCGAGCACTCTCCGAGTACCCAGTAGGAGCGGCGAGCACGTGTGCAGAGGACCTACACACCTCTCGGATCATCTACTACGAGCTCTACTTCTCTCTCACTTCGCTTTTCTCTATTGCTCATTGATCCCTTGCTGACTTAAGCATCGGAGGGTTGTCCTCTGGGGTAGCACCCGGGACTCCTTCTGACGCCTCTTTGGTTTCTTGGTGTTTGCAGGTCTCCACGGGCGCGAGACGACTTCCCCAACAAATAAATAGAGAAGGCGGTACGTGGCCTAGGAACCATTTTCCTGCCACTACATAATGTATTGTCAAAATAATAAATTCGTTTACAAAAAAACATTATTACTCCTAATTAAAATTCAAAAAGCCAATTTTTGAAGTGAGGACATTCGACGATGCTAACTTTTCCAATGTTCGCATGAAGTTCACGACAGTAGTGAAAGGGTAGTTAGGCCATTTGCTCCTCCCTCCACCGATTCAAACATTGGCGCTCAATGCGAACAAATGAGATTTTATTTTTTTTATTTTTTTTTCAAAATCTAACATGAGATTGTATGTTTTTATTTTTTTTCAAAATCTTATTTTGTGTCAGATATGTACGTTGTGAGAGATTATGTAAAAATCCCAAAGTTATAATCCCAACCAAACGGGTCTTACGAGAGGAGAAAGAGAGAGAGAGAGAGGAATGCCCCTTAGGAGACTTCTGCCTACGTTGCTCCGATCTAGGTGGTGGGTTCATCCAAGGTCGATGTGCTTACCACGGTCGACCCGGCAGGCACCCGCATGGGGTGGGCAGGGGTTGTAGGGGGGAGGGGGAGGTGTTTCTAACAGGAGGGAGGAGGGGAAAGGGTACTGGTGGGAGGGGGAGGAGAGCTTACGAGAGGAGGGGTGTTTTCGATAGGACGGAGGGGGGAAGGGGGTACCGGTGGGAGGGGGAGGGGATCTTGCAGAGGGGGAGCATTTTTTTTATTTTACATGAGAATTTAGTAGGATCTCATGACAGCCCTTAAGATTCATTGCAAAAGACTAGAGGAGTAAGCATAGGAAGACATGAAACCTTACCCTAGAAAGATACAACACAATGAAGCAAAGATCCCCTTGTAACTAAATAGCTCTTCATTGGGCACTTTTCTTAGAATTCTTTTTTTAGCTTCTGGCACTGAGCACACGAGTGAATACACCATTGTTGGCTTGCAGGGGGTTTTTCCGACAGGAGGGAGGGGATTGGGGTACCAGCGGGAGGGGGACAGGAGCTTGCAGGGGGGTTCAACAGAAGGGAGGGGAGGAGGACTGGAGCTTGCGGGGGGCAGTTTGCACTGGGGTTTTCGGTGGGAGGAGGGGAGGTGGTACCAAGGGGAGGGGGAGGGGAGTTTGCAAGAGGGGAGGGGGGTTACAATGAGGGGGTTTCTGGCGAAAGGGGGGAGGGGAGGGCACACTGGAAGGAATGGGGGCATTTTCGATGGGAGGGAGGGGGAGGGGAGTTTGCAGCAGGGGTGCGCGTGGTGGCAGCGTTGGGAGTTGTACGTGTAGGGGTTTGTAGTGGGGGGGGTTCTAGTGGGAGGGGAGTTTGCAGGGGGTGTTCCGGCGGGAGGGAGGGGAAGGAGAGCTTGAGGGGGGTAAGGCTTGTGGGTTTGCAGGGTGGGGTGGTTATTGGTGGGAGGGGGAGGGGAGGTTATGCAGGGTGGGGAGGTTTGTGGGTTTGTTGACGTCTCATGTTCACGATGTGAGTCGATCATCGATGAGGCTTTATCGTTCGGCGGCGGAGTGATGGGTGCACAATCTAGCTCTGCCCGGCGAATCAGGAGGCCATGGTAAGCCTCTGTTAGTAGTTGGAGTTGCCGACGCATCTTGGCTAACTCGGGCATAGCGGAGTTCGCCTGAGGTCGGGGAGACGACACCCGTGATGAGTGCGGGCCGACTGATCCATTGCGGGATCCCTATCGAGAACACACCCGTGATGAGTGCGGGCCGGTTGATTCATTGCGGGATCCATGTCGAGAACTTGGAGTCCCTCGACGATTGTTCACGTTATGGTAGTTTCCATGGGGAGCCACAACTTCTTGCTCTCTTCCCACAAACGGTGCCAAAAAGTATTAGAGGCTGAAATATGGTATCTCGACTCTCGGACCACACTTTTACGATTTCTTGAATGGGAGAGAGAGATCAGAGGTCCCAAGAAAACCTGCAACAATCGAACAAATTCGTCAGAAGGAGCCCTGGGTGAGTACCCAGAAGACAACCCCCCAATGCTTAAGTCAGTGAGGTGCACGGGCAAGAGAGAAAGAGATGGAGAGTGTGGAGAAGAGTGCTCGGTTGAGGGAAGAAGTGCTTGGAAGTGGGAAGAAGAGCTCTGGAGACTGGGGGATTCTCTGGAGACCGATTGCGTACCTTTGGTCGTCTGTCCAGGGTCTTATTTATAGGCCTTACCTTGCGCGCATCCGTTTTCTAGCGAAGTGAAGTCATGATTAGTGGAGTAATGGGTTGCCCGATCATGGGATCATTGGTTACCCTCTCACCCGCTCTCTGAGAGTTGGAAAGGCGACCACTACCAGAAAAAGCGGGATTTCAGACGGATATTTCAAATGGATATTTTTCCGTCTTAAAATCCGTTTGTATTTGTGACGGATTAGTTTCCGTTACAAATTCCGTTGTTATTAAAGACATACTATATTCCCTCTGAATATCCGTCTATAATTAGAGACGGAATATATTCCGTCTTTATATCCGTCGTGATTTGGGACGGATATTCAGACGGAAATAATTCGTCTGAAATCCGTTATAAATATTTATTACCTCTAGTGAAATTTTCCCCCTTCTTCCCCCCTTCCCCCGCGACGGATCGAGCTTTCCCCCTTCTTCCCCCCTTCCCCCGCGATCTCCGTCTCACTCCCACTCTCCCTCTCACTCTCTTTCCACTATCTCCTTGCCGAGGAGAGGTCCACCGGTGCCGTAGTCACCGTCGCGGCTAGAGCCGCCGTCGCCATCGAAGCCTTCCTTGTCGTCATCATCACCGCCAGAGCCGCCCTCGCAGTCGCCGTCGAAGCCTTCCTCGTCATCGTCGTCCCTGCAGAGCCGCCCTCACCGTTGCCGTCGAAGCCGTCCTCGTCGTTGCCGTCAAACTCATCCTCGTCGTCACCGTCGGTGGCGCGTTGTCGCCATCCTCTCCGGTCTGGTAAGTCCCCTCCCTCACCCTCTCTCTGTAAAACTCTCCCTACCTGCCGCGCCTCCTCCATTGCCATTGCTGCATTTGTTGTTCCTTTTTTTTTAAAGCTTGGGGATCATCAGGGAGGGCGGGGGTTCTAGACGATCTGAGAGGGGGAGGTTGGTCTGGGAGGGGGAGGGGTTCCAACAACTATTTTGGGGGAGGAGGGTCAGGCTCGGAGGGGGTCGGGGGTGCTCTGGAAGAGGGCGGTTCAGGCATGCAGGGGGATCCAGCAGGGAGTCCTGGGTGGGGGCTACGGGTTAGGAGGGTTGGGGGTTCCAATGGGGGGTCCGGAGGAGGGTTCCGGTGGGTGAGGGGCTGTCTGGGACTGGGGATTTCAGGGAGGGGGTCTCTGACGTGGGGTCCGGGGTGGGGGCCACTGGCTGGCAGGGTGGGGGGTTCCAGTGGGGGGGGAGTCTGGGGGAGGAGGGTTCGATTGCGGCAGGTCTGATGGGGGGTTGCTCTGCGAGTGGGGTGGTTCAGAGAGGGGGGATCCGGCAGGGGGTCTCGGGTGGGGGCTCATCTCTGGGAGGGTGGGGGGTCCTGGGAGGAGAGTTCAGGTTGGTCCAGGGGGGCTACTCTGGGAGTGGGAGGTTCAGGGAGAGGTGCTACAAGGGGTCCGCGGTGGGGACTGCTGGCTGGGAGGGTGTGGGGCCGCGAGCTCGCCTGAATATTGCTAGAGGGAGAAAGGGGGTAGGGAGGGGTTGGGAGGACTGTTGGTCGAAGGGTGGGGGTGGGGGTGCAAGATCACGCGAGCCACTCCGGCGGGTGGGGGGGGGGGGTTAGTGGGAAGAGACTGGAGAGGGGGGGTCCAGTAAGATGACGTTGGCAGCCATCATGAGGGGGATCAATATGAATGCATGGTTTATGCAGAGCCCAAGTGGCAGCTGACAGCTTGCTATGCAAGAGAAGGTGAGTGGTTGACTCAATCTGAGCATTTGGACATCATAAGTATTTAGAACACAAAGATATTCCACTCTGCTGGACTCTTCTATCAGTGGGTAAAATTCTATGGATGAGCTTCCACAGGAATAGAGAAACTTTGGGGGGAATGAAGGTAGACCAAATGAGAGAGTATGGAAAGGATTGATCAGCTACAGTCAAGTGCTTCCTCCATGAGCTGATAGTAAAATCTCTTGTTGCAGTGAGAGACCATACCCTTGTATCATTGGGCAAAGGATCTTTGTTGATATAAAATGTGGCTGCCCGAGCAATGTTTTGTGGAAGAACATGCCGAATAACATTCCAATTTGGATTGAGAGTATTACTCAAATCTTGAATGGTGATATTTTTGTCCTCGATGAGCCTCCATTGACTGGATAAAATAAGGTCACTGAGGGGTTTATCACCAAGCCATGTATCTTTCCAGAATGAAAATAGCCTAGGGGCTTTGAAGAATCTGTTGTGTTTTAGAATTTGGTCCTTAGCAGCTAGCCAATCCATTCTCGGAGCATGTATCTTAAGGATTTAAGTTTAAGACAAAAAGTAGTGATAGCAGATGAAGCAATAGGGATGGTTCTCCAATATTGATCAACAACCTTAAGAAAAAGCTCATGGCTAGTCCACATTTGCTGAAAGTAAAATTTACTCTTAAATTTTTTGGGAAACATCAATTTAATAAGTAGAGGCGCGTGATCTGAGGCCTCTCTAGATAAGTGTTGCACCGTGATTGGGTACAAATTCAGCTAATTAGTATAAATGAGAACCCTATCTAATGTAGCCCAAATCCCCTTCTTGCCTTGTTGATTATTGTGCCATGTATACTTAGAACCCACATAACCAGCATCATATAACATTATTGTGCCATGCTCCAAAGATTCCAAACTGAATGCACGAATTGCAACCATAAAGGTAGGTTTAGTTCTGAAAATGGGAAAACTGGGAACTCAAGTTCAGACAGTGTAAACGTCATCTCACGTGCATGAATTCAAGAATTTCATTCTACATGCCTGAGTTCAAGCATACTTTGCCATGAATAAGCCCAAAGGGGTTTCGTTCTGCATACAAGAAATTAGAAATGCAAACTTAGTGCATGAACTTAGAGGTCCCATTGGCGTATGGCTAAGTTCGGAGAAGGTTCCCATATACATAAATATAGAAATTTGTTTCTGAATGCATCTACTTGTAAATAAAGGAATAATTTTTTAAAAAAAAATTAGTGCGCCCACAACAATAGTCGACTTATAGCAATAGGTAAATACTCAAAAAATTTTGCTTGTGATTTCCGTCGGAATATCCGTCTGCATTTCAGACGGATTATGTCGATCAGAATATCCGTCTGAAATTCCAACGTTATTTACAACGAACAATATATCGTCTGCATTTAGTCTTAAATACAGACGACATATCATAGATGGTCAGAATTATCGTATGAAATTTGTAACGGAAGAATTTCTGTCTCAAATCCGTGGGAAAAAATTTCTTTTCCCTAATACACGCATGACCCTCTCACCGTGCCTTTGCGTCCGGGAGACCGTCACCCACCCTAGCTAGCTCCCGCGTCCGGGAGGCCAACAGGGAGGGGGTCGCTGGGGGGTGGGAGGTGCACTGGGTGGGGGGGAGGGGCTAGCAATAGGGGGATTTCGGTGGGTGGGGGGGAGGGGGAGGAGCAGCAAGAGGTGGTCGCTGGGGGGAGGGGGGTGCGGTGGGTGGTGGGGAGGGGAGAGGGGGAGGTGCCAGCAGGAGGGGGGCTCCGGTGGGGGGGAGGGGCCAGTAGGAGGTCTGGGAGGGGGTCATGACTCGCGATGAGTAGAACACTACAACAATATCATGACCCTATCTAACCCTTGTGAGGTATATGCTTCCTCACCATCCCGGGTAAACGAAGTGTCATTAACAGTGCAAAAAAAGCCAGACAGGAAGTAGCACACAAAAGTGTAATCAGCGGGATTTAGATTAAAGATAGCGGCGATCAAAGACCAAGATGATCTAGCAAGGTCACTAGAAAGGAACAAATGGTCCTTTGTTTCAGCATGGGGCATTCGATAGTAGAGACACATAGAGCATATGCAAACACCGCACCTGATCTGATTATTAGTTGGCACCGCCGAATGGTAGACCCTCCATAAGAAGAGAGAAGTATTTGATGGAATAAAGGAATTCCATATCTTCAAGGAAAAAGAACACATGGATGCTGAACCAAGAGTCCTATGAAAGGAGGCAACAGAAAATAAACCGATGCTATTGGGGCACCAAAATCTCTGATCCGGCCGGTCATTAATTAATATGGAGAACACATTTGTAAACGAAACCTGTTATGTCTACAATTCTTCTGATAACAACAAGAGAAGCTTTATGGGAAAAGCAATAAATAGCTGCTTTTATTGCTGTTAACTTTCTGATCAGGAGAATCCTCATAGTCTTTTATGAAAGCCAACAGACATCTGACGTTCTTGGATGAACCATTAGAAAACACCAATGTGTCATCGGCATACAGTAAGTGAGATATTTGCACACTACCACGAGACACATAAAAGTGTTAAACCTTCCCACTGCTAAAAAGGCTGGTAATGCATGTGCCTAAAGCTTCTTCAGTAATGATAAACAAAGCTGGGGCCAAGGGGTCACCCTATCGGACACCCCTTGTGGATTTAAAATAAGCAGTTGTCCTTCAGCAGAGACTCCTTATCACACCAATCTCCATTGTCAGTTTTGATTTTGTCAATGGTCATTCTAGCTCTCCTTTGTTTCACTTGAAGATGATAGAACTTTGTGTTTCGGTACTTGGAAGAGCAACGAAGACCTGGAAATCAGTCATGGAATTGATATAGCCCATAGTGCCCCCCTTCTTCTCCTCGGGAGATAAAACAAGATTAAAGTCACCCCCCTTCTTCTGGTCAACTAGATATCCTAGGAATCAAACACTTTGTAAATTACTTAGGAGACTTTATACATCCTGACTTTGACATATTTGTCTAAGTCGCACACACAAGATTAGATTGTTATTTTTTTAGTCATAATTAGACATCATCCAAATACTGAACACAACACATTGGTCTAGTTCTAAACAGCCCCCCTCCCCCTCCCCTGGGGCTTGTTCTTTATAAGAGAACCCACCCACCCAATTGAACCTTGTCTTATGATGATAAGAAGATATAGAGAAATGGAATGACCACAACACGACCCACCCAACACGACCGGGGAGATGAAAGTGACTTGTCAGAACTGACGGAATCCAAATCGGATGCCCGGTTTGAGCTCGGCGCTCAAAGTTCATTTCTAAAATACACTTGGTTCAAATGAACTGCCAGGTCGGGGCCGGGGGTCTAAAACTTGAAATACCGGCCGGATGGCCGTGCCGATCGTTCCAACAAGACCGGGGAGATGAAAGTGACTTTTCAGAACTGAGGGAATCCAAATCGGATGCCCGGTTTGAGCTCGGCGCTCAAACTTCATTTCTAAAATACACTTGGTTCAAATGAACTGCCAGGTCGGGGCCGGGGGTCTAAAACTTGAAATACCAGCCGGATGCCCGTGCCGATCATTCCAACACGACCGGGGAGATGAAAGTGACTTGTCAGAATTGACGGAATCCAAATCGGATGCCCGGTTTGAGCTCGGCGCTCAAAGTTCATTTCTAAAATACACTTGGTTCAAATGAACTGCCAGGTCGGGGCCGGGGGTCTAAAACTTGAAATACTGGCCGGATGCCCGTGCCGATCGTTCCAACGCGACCGGGGAGATGAAAGTGACTTGTCAGAACTGACGGAATCCAAATCGGATGCCCGGTCACTCAAAGTTCATTTCTAAAATACACTTGGTTCAAATGAACTGCCAGGTCGGGGCCGCGGGTCTAAAACTTGAAATACCGGCCGGATGCCCGTGCCGATCATTCCAACACGACCGGGGAGATGAAAGTGACTTGTCAGAACTGACGGAATCCAAATCGGATGCCCGGTTTGAGCTCGGCGCTCAAAGTTCATTTCTAAAATACACTTGGTTCAAATGAACTGCCAGGTCGGGGCCGGGGGTCTAAAACTTGAAATACTGGCCGGATGCCCGTGCCGATCGTTCCAACACGACCGGGGAGATGAAAGTGACTTGTCAGAACTGACGGAATCCAAATCGGATGCCCGGTTTGAGCTCGGCGCTCAAACTTCATTTCTAAAATACACTTGGTTCAAATGAACTGCCAGGTCGGGACCGGGGGTCTAAAACTTGAAATACCGGCCGGATGCCCGTGCCGATCGTTCCAACACGACTGGGGAGATGAAAGTGACTTGTCAGAACTGACGGAATCTAAATCGGATGTCCGGTTTGAGCTCGGCGCTCAAACTTCATTTCTAAAATACACTTGGTTCAAATGAACTGCCAGGTCGGGGCCGGGGGTCTAAAACTTGAAATACTGGCCGGATGCCCGTGCTGATCGTTCCAACACGACCGGGGAGATGAAAGTGATTTTTCAGAACTGACGGAATCCAAATCGGATGCCCGGTTTGAGCTCGGCGCTCAAACTTCATTTCTAAAACTGACGGAATTCAAATGAACTGCCAGGTCGGGGCCGGGGGTCTAAAACTTGAAATATCGACCGGATGCCCGTGCCGATCATTCCAACACGACCGGGGAGATGAAAGTGACTTGTCAGAACTAAGGGAATCCAAATCGGATGCCCGGTTTGAGCTCGGCGCTCAAACTTCATTTCTAAAATACACTTGGTTCAAATGAACTGCCAGGTCGGGGCCGGGGGTCTAAAACTTGAAATACCGGCCGGATGCCCGTGCCGATCGTTCCAACACGACCGGGGAGATGAAAGTGATTTGTCAGAACTGACGGAATCCAAATCGGATGCCCGGTTTGAGCTCGGCGCTCAAACTTCATTTCTAAAATACACTTGGTTCAAATGAACTGTCAGGTCGGGGCCGGGGGTCTAAAACTTGAAATACCGGCCGGATGCCCGTGCCGATCATTCCAACACGATCGGGGAGATGAAAGTGACTTGTCAGAACTGACGGAATCCAAATCGGATGCCCGGTTTGAGCTCGGCGCTCAAACTTCATTTCTAAAATACACTTGGTTCAAATGAACTGCCAGGTCGGGGCCGGGGGTCTAAAACTTGAAATACCGGCCGGATGCCCGTGCCGATCGTTCCAACACGACCGGGGAGATGAAAGTGACTTGTCAGAACTGACGGAATCCAAATCGGATGCCCGGTTTGAGCTCGGCGCTCAAAGTTCATTTCTAAAATACACTTGGTTCAAATGAACTGTCAGGTCGGGGCCGGGGGTCTAAAACTTAAAATACCGGCCGGATGGCCGTGCCGATCATTCCAACACAACCGGGGAGATAAAAGTGACTTGGCAGAACTGACGGAATCCAAATCGGATGCCCGGTTTGAGCTCGGCGCTCAAACTTCATTTCTAAAATACACTTGGTTCAAATGAACTGCCAGGTCGGGGCCGGGGGTCTAAAACTTGAAATACCAGCCGGATGGCCGTGCCGATCGTTCCAACACGACCGAGGAGATGAAAGTGACTTGGCAGAACTGACGGAATCCAAATCGGATGCCCGGTTTGAGCTCGGCGCTCAAACTTCATTTCTAACACTGACAGAATTCAAATGAACTGCCAGGTCGGGGCCGGGGGTCTAAAACTTGAAATATCGGCCGGATGCCCGTGCCGATCGTTCCAACACGACCGGGGAGATGAAAGTGACTTGTCAGAACTGACGGAATCTAAATCGGATGCCCGGTTTGAGCTCGGCGCTCAAAGTTCATTTCTAAAATACACTTGGTTCAAATGAACTGCCAGGTCGGGGCCGGGGGTCTAAAACTTGAAATACCGGCCGGATGCCCGTGCCGATCGTTCCAACACGATCGGGGAGATGAAAGTGACTTGTCAGAACTGACGAAATCCAAATCGGATGCCCGGTTTGAGCTCGGCGCTCAAACTTCATTTCTAAAATACACTTGGTTCAAATGAACTGTCAGGTCGGGGCCGGGGGTCTAAAACTTGAAATACCGGCCGGATGCCCATGCCGATCGTTCCAACACGACCGGGGAGATGAAAGTGACTTGTCAGAACTGACGGAATCAAAATTCATTTCTAAAATACACTTAGTTTAAATACTGTTTTAGGCTAGTGGTTGATTTATAAAATATGCAGTTATCAATTTGATATGTTTGCTTTCAATTTATGCTAATTTCTTCGCACTAATTTTTTTATCTATGAATGAATGTTATTATTTTTTTAATATAGGGGGATCCTTCTGCGGGCGGCGACAGAGGAGATGAGCAGGGCGGTGAGGATACGGACGATGAGGATATGGACGATGTACCGGATATTTCTTGATATTCAGACGGATCAGCAGGGTTAATGTCTTTTTTTTGTGGTATTTATTTGATCAGAATTTTATTTTTCGGTGGTGTTTATTTGATTAGCGGGTTCCCAATATTTTTTTTTCAACATGTAGAATTTCTTGATGTTTATTTATGATCAAACATGTTTTGTAAAATAATTTAAGATTTTTTTTAAAAAAAAACGTAGATTTCAGACGGATTTTCAGACGGGATGTGCGACGATTTTTGTCCGTCTATTATCCGTCGTAAAATCAGTTTGAAATATAGACGGATTTCAAAGCACATTTCAGACAGGAAATGAGTTGAATTTCAGACGGTTATTGTATCCGTCGTAATATCCGTTTGAAATAGCAACGGATTTCAGACGACTTTTCATACGGTACATGATTTCAGACTAAGAGTTGGGCTTCATTTTAAGACGGTAACTATATTCCGTCGTAATAGCCGTCTGAAATTTCAGACGGATTTTCACACGGAAAATATGTCCGTCGTAAATTTCAGACTGATAATTTCAAATTTCAGATGGAAATTACTCGTATGAAAGTCAGACGGAATTTGTGACTGATTAAATTCTGTCTTCGTTTCAGATGGAATTTCCGACGGAAACATAAACTGTCACAAATTTGTGACTAAGAATTTCAGACGGTCGGTTTCTGTCTTAAATATGTCGCAAATCCGTCACAAACGTGGTTTGTGACGGATTTTCTGACGGATTTCAGAGGGATACGGGCCGTCTGAAATCCCACTTTTTCTGGTAGTGGACGTTATGGCAAGCGTCCCAGCTACATGGGTAGAGACCTGTAGCTTGTTTGGATAACCTCCGAGATTGTGGTAATAGCGTCCACCCATTTGAGGGCCTCAAGGTGTGTCGAGCACGCACGTACACGGAGTGCGTGCCCATGGGTTGGGTCAATCTTGAGTGGGCCTTATTTTTTTTTTTAACTCTGATCAATACCTGAGTGGCAAGACAAGGGGGAGTGATCAACCCTACAGAGGGAAGGAGCGCTCCACCCCCGACTGCCAAGTAGGGAAATTTTCATATATGAGCAAAATGAGAAGGTACAAAGGATAGTTAACGACGGAGCGAAGGACACCCTATCTTATCCAGGCGATAGGGCCTTTTGACAGGAGTAGGAAGCTCCTCCCAAGAAGACCAAAGAGAAATAGAAGATAGGCCACAACCATGCCCAGCCAACATATCGGCAAGTTGATTGGCCTCCCGATAAACATGGGCAATGGAAACATGCATAGACCTAAGCAGATCTGCCAATTGACACATGATTATGCTGAGACGCCAAGGGCAGGAGCGCCTACTGTTGGCGATGTGGGCAAGCACAAGGGAGTCAGTTTCTATGGAGACGTTGTGGATGCCGCGGTCCCTGCAGCAAGAGATGACGTCCTGTAGAGCGAGGGCTTTTGCTTCGAGGCTGGAGGATAGAAGCAGGTAAGCAACGGCAAACGCAAAGATGAGGTGGCCATGGGGGTCACGTAGTGCACCACCGCCTCCTGCGAGACCCATGCCACGCTTGAATGCACCGTCAACGTTGAGCTTCAGCCGGCCCGTGGGGGGTGGGAACCATCAGATGAGTCTTGGGGGAGATGGATGTGCCTCCAGGAGCGTGATGCCCCACGAAGCAAGTAACGGCCGTTCCGTGGAGGAGGTGCTTCTACCTTTGAATTTGTGTGCCTGCGTAATGGAGCGGACCGACTGCAAGTTATTTAGCGATGCTCTTGGACTGTGGGCTGATTGATAATGGGCCACAATGAGCCTAGCAAATTTTCCATTCCTCATGAAGAAAAATGATTAACTCGTATGTGAGACACATGCCACACTTAAAATAATGTCCTGCCCTACTTGGGCATTTATGTCCCCTCCCGTACTTTCGAGAACCTCTTTATTGATACATGCATGATTCTACCAAAAGTCTAGCAAGTGACTATCCCTTCGTCTTTGGCTCTTGATCCAAGTCCTCTCGAAAACTTTTTGGTGCTTCTAGGAACCCTCGCCATACCTCTGGCAGAAGCCGAGCCTGGCGCTCAGCTCACGTGGGCTTTAGTGGTTGGGGGTAGGGAGCCCTACTAGGAACTCCTCCCCCCCCCTTTCGTTCACTCTCAGGTCCGCCCCTTTCTCCATTTACTAGGTTTTCCTAATCCCCCTCCTCCCTTCCATCCATGTTCAACATCTGATTCACTGCTCCCCCATCGCCGCCTGCCGTCCTTAGCCCCCTTCAATCCCTTCTCTCCCCCTCCCCCCTCCTACCACTCGATCCACCCCCACCTGCCATCCTCTTCCCCAGCCCACCCCCTCCCCTCTTTCTCCACATTTTCTCTCTTGCCTCTACACTACCAACTGGTACGCACCCCTCTCCCTCACCCTCCTTCCTCCCACCCCCGCTTGACCATCCCTCTTTTGTGCGAATCTACTCCAATTTTGTTTGGTGTCTCCCCCATCCCAAAACACCCCCATTCCCACTATTGTGTTTTCCTCCATATAAAAACTCTCTGCCACTACCCCCCCACTCCAAAACACTTCCCTCTGCCAGCCACCAACATGTCCATCACAGTGCATTTCCCTCCTGTCGTCATAGGCCCACCATCTCCTCCCCTTAAGCATGACACCACCTTTTAAGAGAGATCTGCTCCCTTTCTGCCTTCGGTTTCTCTCTGCATCTCCTAAACCTTGATCTTTCATTAACCTATTTTGACTAAAGATCACTTACCCCTTCCTTCTCTACCGACCCCAAAATAGTTGTCCCACTATCCTGATAGTGTATCATGCTCTCTGGGTCTAGACTCCCCTGTGGATGCACTTTTTATTTAAAATCGTTGGTTATTTGTTTATTAGGTTTATTAAGTGCGTGGGCGTGCCAGTCACAAAGTGACGATTTATTGTGCGCTCGATCTGACTAATCAGACGATTGTGTGGTTCGTGTCGGGACCAACACCCGTCGTGCCATGAAGGCCACGACGTCATTTACATCCCCATACGGGGGAACACCCTTGATTGATTGCCGGGAATAAGGGCCCTACGGTCTAAAGAGAATACTAGTAATGCAGGAGGATAACGAAAGACGAACTATGCTAGAAACCCGTATCGGGACGTGAACGTTCAACCTATGTCGGCCACTCGTGGGCCACTTCATGTTCGGACGAAGGTCCGTGTTTGTAGCGTAAGAGACGGTGGCAAAACCGCGTAGATGTCTGCCGTGAGTACGGTAGTTTTAATGCGAGTGCGGGATTAGATCCAGGAAGAAGTGGGTCAAGCTGACGAACTATCGGCCCAAAAGGTGCCCGGACCATGACCATGTCGGGGATCCCGCGGTCCACGTCCGATATCACAGGGCATCATTACTTTCCTCTTCACGCACAGTCCGGGGAAGCGGTTTGTTAGGTGTGAAGCCCAAACTCGCCAACATGCGCCCTCGCACGCGGATCGACCTGCGCGGTCAGGTCGCGGGGTTCATTCCCATTCCATTCTTTCTATTTTGTTTACTGATTTAGTCCTTATTCTCTTGTTTATTCTTTAGTTTCAATAGTTTTCTTTCTTCTTTTCATTCTTTTAGTTTTCTTTTGCCACGCCGTATTAGCAAGTTGCAAGAAGATGGGCGCGCCGATTTTAGGGGCGTCGGGTTAAGATGTGAAGGGGCACGCCGGAATTGGAGGACAAGGGAGGAGGGCGCGCCGTTTTAACATTTGGAAGGAGGGGATACGGGGCTTTTGTGAGGAGGGCGCGCCGGTTAAGGCCGCGCCGGGCTACGGTGTTGAAGGCACTTGTCGATTGAAGGTTCAAAGAGGATTTTGAGAGTGATGTTAAACCAGCGCGGTGAAATAGTCACCGCGCCGTATTAAACTCCCCCGAGGGCTTATTGCTTTGACTATGCGCTTCTTTTCTTTCACCCGTAGATAGATTTTATGATGCGTCTGTTCATCCATTTGGTAGATTATGTTGGTAGGAAGGAAGTTTAGGCGTTTAAATGTGCGTTAGGGTGACTTAGCGTGTACTTTAAGTGTTTCGTTCGAGGGGTTTAGTTCACATATTTTTACTGTGTGTGGTTCTTGTTCTCGGAAGTGGCTTGTTCGTTTGTTCTTGAGCGTTCTTGGCCATGGCGAGAATTGGGCAGCACCTCCCCCGGACCGGGACTTGCCGGAGATAAAGGAGAGTCACCAATCGGATTGCTCCGGGGTAAACTCTCAAAATGTGGAGCGGCCTCACGGCGGTCCGTTAGCCCAAGTTCGAGTGCGGAACGCTCGAGGGCCAGCCTACAAGAGCGACCACGACTCACGGGCGATGGGTCTTCAACAGGGACAAATATTTGCCACGGCTGGGCAAGAAATGTTCATCCATAGAATGGGTTACCTTGGGGGTCATGCCATGAAGTGGCAGACCTCAAAGGCCCCCGGATGATCAGAGAGCAAGAAAGGGGAGCAAGGGTCGGAACAGAGGAGACTGAGCTTGCAAAAAGACTTCCTTTCTTTCTCTTTTATTCATCCATACAAACGGGGAAGGAAACTTGATACAGATAAAATGGAAGAGAAGGCACTACAAAAAGAAAGGGAAAATACATTCGATGGAGAGAAAGAGAGAAGCATTAGACGGAGGAGGGAGAGGGAAGCATTGGCTTCTCCCCCTCCAACTCACCTCTCGCTCTCGCCCCCTACCTCTTTTCTCCTTTCTTCAGCCCAGAACTGTGGAGCTCTCGAAGGCCGGTTCCCCCTTCTCCCTTCTCTGGCTCTCTCTCCCTTTTTTTCTTTCTTCCTCCTCTCTTCCTTTCTCTTCTCTCGATATATGTATATCCATCGATCTGGGAACGAAGCCTCTTGAAGTTCAAAAATCCCTTCGCTTCCATTCTTCTCCCTATCTGTATCTGACGCTGTTGAGTGGCCTGCAGGTAGAGGGATTCATAGCGTAGGGGAGGTGCCTCCACCAGATTGGCCGACGGTGATCGGTGGGGAAGCGACGTTCGGTGCGGAGCTCGAAGATTGCCATTCCAGGGAGCTTGAAGAGCTCAGGCGGTTGCACGTTGGTCGCACGCAGGAGGCCTGGCCATTTCAGGTAAGTTCTCTTTGTTTGCGCCCGAAAACAGGGGATCGGACTGATGACGGGATGGGATGTCTCGGAGGTAAAACGGCGCGGAGGGATGGTGATCGCGCCGGATTAAACCCAAGTGAAATTGGCGCGCCGTTTTAATGCAACACAAATGGCGCCGTTTTAAGCATCAAAAGGGGGGAGGCCCCTTCGACAAGAGCGCGCCGGATAGCCAAAGAAACAAGGGGCGCGTCGTTTTAAGCAAAAGGGGGGCGCGCCGTTTTAAGGCCCCTTCGTGCCGTTTTAAGCACCAAACTGATTCTTTTCGAAGCCACGGCCATTTATATGAATGTTGGCATTCCCAGAACGTTCCGGTTGCAATGTATGGCCTCCGCAATATTCCGTTTGTAGCCTCTGGGACTCGGTCCCAGATTCTGCGTAACTTTTGGTGCATGTCGAGACTGTGCCGGAGTTCCCGACTTTTCTCTGATTCAGCTCTCGGCATGACCGGTCGGAGCGTTGTAGATGTATCTTCTGCTTAGGGGGCTTCCTTAGCGGGTAGCGGACCACCAAGCGAGTTCTCGTCCTGATCGGGCGAGGCATGATGTTTATTCGGCATTTCATCTCCGGCTTGCTCTCGAGTGTTACGATGTGCATGCCGTATGATCGACGCCGTCATTTTTGACGTCCACATCCCCCCGGCCCATCAATTTGATTCCTTAAGATTTCAGTTAGCCAACTGTGTATCACGACATTATCGTATCAGGAGATGTCCAGGGTTGCTAAAAACTTCAACACTACTACGGTCGCTCGTGGACATGTAAGAAATCAACTGAGTATCTCGAGTTACTGCACATAATCCATGCTTTCATATGAATGCATGTCGTCCGAGATTGTAGGCGCTGAAAAAATGCACTAAAACGAACTAAAATGTAGCAAGACAGAGAACAATGGGAAGAAAGACAGGTTTGCCCATCGACTTACAGAGGGCGGCCAAGTATGTGGTCTTTCAAGAATGGTAGCCGGCCATGATGATGACTGCCTTTTGTAATCGCTGCCTCCTCCAATGGTAGACGCGGAACCTCCTCCGCAGGCGGAGCTCGTCTTTCGATTCACCTGTCGGATTGGTGGGGTGGAAGTGGGGAAGGATTTCGAGCTCTCACCGCTTACTGGCTCACCAAATTGACAACCTCTCCTAAATCTCCCCCCCTATAACAGCAAAGGGCGGCCTTTTGTATGTGGGATCACTTTCCCTCCTGAAAATCTATTTGAAAATAGATTTAGATCCATGTGAAATAGATTTGGACCAATCTGGAAGCGAGGATGTGCCAGACTATGTGTAATGTTCCGAGTTTTTTGGATATTTTTCGGATCTGTATCCGTGGGTTTCGGATCACTTTCGGGGCTCCCGGAGCGCGTTTTGTGGTTTACGCGTGTTTTTTCCTGACGAGCCTTCGGAAGGCTGTACAGGGCAAACCGTTGCGTTCTTCTACTCCGAGACGATACCAGTGCATCGAGCGTGTTCCGAGGATTAAGAAAATGATTTTTCCCAATTCTTTATATTTTTCGTATTTTTCAGATTTTCTATAAATAACCCTTTTCTTTTCTCCTTTTTCTTTTCTTCTTCATTCTTCTTCTTCTTTTCTTCTCTCGTGACCGGTCGACCACTGCTTTCCTCTCTCCCCCGTTCGAGTTTGCGGCACCTCTTTCTTCTCCGACTGAGGCGGCGGTGCGGTGACGACGGCGGTGGCGATGTGATCGAGACGGTGCCCTCTTCGCGGCGTGGGGTGTGGTGTTCTTTTCGACCGAGATTTGCAGATCGGCGTTGAATCGGAGGATTTCGGCCTTCCTTGAGGTAGGGGGACGGGTCCTTACTCTCTTTCCCGCTTTCCCCATGATTTGTAGGCTGAGGAGAGGCCGAGTGGGGGTGTTTTGAGCCGGGAGGGTGAAATTACATGATTTGGGGTTGAGCACCGGATCTCCCATTTCATGGAGTTTTTGACCGATCTAAGGATGTAGAATCATGCTAGGTTGGTAGTGTTGTGCCCCTTATGCTTTGATGATTATGTGGTGTTTTAATGATAGCAACATAAATGAGTCACCATATTGTTTTGCTAAGAACATCACATTGAATGATAGCAACATGAATGCATGACTGATTTATTCTGTGGAGAATGCATGAGTGTGTTATATCTGATCTGTTCTGTGGAGAATGCATGAGTGTGCTAGCTCTGTGGGTCGACCCCCTTCTTAGATGGGTCGACCCCCCTCATGTCTTTACATCAGATTCGCATGTCTATACATCTCGTAAGTAGTTCAGATGGCGTCAACCCATTGAGTCCACGATGTTGACGCAGCCTTGAAATGTCTCAGATGGCTTTGAAGATAAGGCTGGATGCGTTGACGCATGGGGTCACTGCGTCGACCCACTGAACTGACCCAGATCTAACTTCACATCAGGGTGAACTGCTGTGTCGACGCTGTCACGCTGTAGCGTCTCTATGCATTTCTGAAGTCTACACATCGTTTAGTTGCACGCCACTGTGTTGAGAAAGTCTACACATCAGATTGCCTTGCTTCATGCATAAGTCTATACATTGGTTGTTCATCACACACAAAAGTCTGAACATCATTCATGAAGTCTGTACAGCCATTGCTTAAGGCAAGTCTTTACATCGAGCTGAAGGCTGGTTAAGTCTATACATCGTTCGTCTCACATAAGACACAAAGTCTATACATTATCTTGGCCGTCGTCTGTCTGCTCGCTGCTAAGTCTGTACACTATCTCACTGTTAAAGTCTATACATACTTCAGTGTCTCATTCAGCGTCTCTCCTTGTGTCTCACTATTCAAGTCTATACATTGCGTGAACATAGTCAGAGCTCTCAAGTCTATACACTGGCAAGTCTGTACATTCGCCACCATGCATTAAGTCTCAAGTCTCTATATTGGCAAGTCTGTACATCGGCTTGTTTATTCATCAAAGTCTGTACAGCCTCCTGCATTGGACTTAAAGTCTATACATTTGGTGTAATGCCCCGGATTTTTCGGATATTTTTCGGATCATTTTAGTGGGTCTCGGAGTGTATTTTGTGCTTTACACGTGTTTTCCCCTGATGTGCCTTCGGAACTCTTTGCAGGGCAAACCGTGGCGTTCTACGACTCCGGGACAGTGCCACTGCGTTGTGTTCCTTCCGAGGATCGCGGAGGTAATTTTTCGTAATTTTCTGAATTTATCGAATTTTCGGGTTTTCCTATATATACTAACCCTTTCCTCTCTCCCCCTCTCATTCTCTCTTTCTCACTCTCTCTCTTCTCTCACGCCCTCTTTCTCCCCTCTCTTCTCCGGCGGCCGACGGAGCGAGGCGGGGGCGAGGCGGAGGCGGCGCGGGTGAGGACGCGGGCGAGGATGGGCGAGGATCGAGGCGGTGGAGGCGCGTGGGAGCTCGTGGCGCGGTCGCGAGCCGGCGAGGGTTTCACGGCGTTTCTTCGTGGATCGGCGTCCACGGTGCGCGTAATCTTCGGTGAGGTAGGGTGATGGACCCTCAGCCCGTGTATTTCCTTTCCCGCGAGTTTCGTAGGCCGTGGTGAGCCGAGCGGGCTAAACGGGGCGTTTTGGGCAAAATGCATGATTTTGGGGTGTGAGCCGGATCTCCCGTTTTATGGTGTTTTTGGGCGATCCAGGGGTTTAGATGCATGCCTAGGAGCTTGGGGGAGGTTTCCCCTTTTGTTTCCCCTTCACCTGGGGGTGAACGGGGCGTGGCATGGCTTTTCCCGTGGTTTCCACCGTTTCCGGGCACGGACTGAGAACGCGCTATACTCCAGTAGCGCGTTCCTGAAGGTCGCGCTGCCCCGACCGAGCGCGTTCATCGAGAAGATGAACAGTTTGGCGGTTCCTGTCGCGCTATAGGGCTATGGCGCGTTCTGGACTGTCGTGCTATGGAAACATAGCGCGACTTGGCTTGTCGCGCTATAGGTTCCTAGCGCGATCTGCGTTGTCGCGCTAGGGATACCTAGCGCGATATTCCTTGTCGTGCTAGGGTTCCCTAGCGCGTTCCGGCTTGTCGCGCTAGGTGATCCTAGCGCGATCTTACCTGTTGTCTTGTGCTCCCCTTGGGCCGTGTGTGTCTCGGACACCCCGTGGACTTCCGTGACCGTGTCTTTGGGTGTCCAGAGGGTTGGGTTACCTCGATTAACGTGCCCATCGGTTTAAGGGTCTGTGAGACCTTCTGGTGTTCCGATTGTGTTGTGTTGGTCCCCGGTCGACCCGGTTGTGACCCAGTGGTCGACCTTTGGCCTTGTGAGTGTCCCGGACACCCCATGAGTTCTGTGTCGGTGTTTTTGGGGTGTCGGGAGGGACCATGTTACCTCGATTCGCGTGCCCGTCGTTGTGGTGGGTCCGGGTGACCCCATGTGTCCCGGGCTTTCGTGTTACGCTCGATCGAGTCACCGTGTGTCGGCGTGTGTGCGGAGGGGTCTCCCCCGCATGCCGTGGGTTTCTGTGGAAGGCGATTCCCGTGTGAGCCATGTGTTTGGCCTTGGACTGTGAGTCCAGTTGTCCGGCCTAGGGCTGGAGGTTTCCCGCTTGCTTCAAGATGGGAAATCGTCGTGGCGGCTTGTGTGCTGCCTTGGGAATCGTGCTTCTGTGTTTTCCGTGTGGCCCGTGTGAGTGGCCTTTGTCCCTTGCGTTCCCTTCTCGAGGGAGTGGTCTTGGCGACTCGTGAGTTGTCTCGGTACTTGTGCTACCGTGGTTTTAGACCTAGAGATTGGACTAGATTGACGGCTTTGTGCTGTTGCGTGCAACGGTCTTGACCCCGAGTCTTGTGACTCAAGGACCGTTGGGTGTAGTGCGTCTGGTGGACTGTCCAGAGTCCAGTGGCTTAGCGCCACTTGAGTTTTCTCGACTCTCGCGCACGGTGCGTGCGTGACCGGGGACTGTGAGTCCTGTGTCTTCTCCGACTGTGGTCACCGTGTGACGGGGCCGGTACGTGGGGTGTCCCCCGTACGTCGTCGGACGCAGACGTTATTTTCCGTTGAGAGTCTACTCCTTCAGTGACCCTCCACTAGTCGTAGCCTGCTAGTACGCGGGTGCTAGTCGCACCAGGGAGTGGTGTACGGGCCGACCTTTCGAGACGGTTTGTGGACCGGTTACCGTTGGGCCCCACGTCTTGCAGCCAGAGTCCGGCTGAGGGGAAAACAGGTCAGAGGGCCAGACCAGGGACGCGTGGTCTGTGTGTGCACACGTGGTTGGGGACTGTGGACGCACGTCGACGGGCGTGACCCCAGCTAGTCACTTGTTGTGGTTACTTGTACGGTGTTCGCGCCTCGGGTAGGACCTACCACGTCAGGCGGTTCACCTGCGGTGCGGTGTAAGACATCAGGGGACGCTACCGGCTGTGCTTCTAGTGGGTGGTACTCCTGTCGAGTACGGAGTGACAGACTGTCAGTCTCTGTGTCTTTGACCTTCGGGTTTTCGGTCGTGTCGACCGTTGAGTTTTCGGTTGTTTCACCGTGGCGCATGTGTTGGTTTTCGCGCCGTGAGACTAGTGCTAGTGGCTTTACCGAGGTTCCGTCTTGTGGTGCGGTACCCGCGATCGGATGGTCGGGGTTGCACCTTGGACAGCGTATCCAGGTTGGCTGTGTCCGGGGGACAGGCCTCTACGGCGTGGTTGCCGTGTGTTCTTACTTCGGTAGGTGGTACTAGCGTGGTTCGGTAGCTTCGACTGTGTGATCGAGGTCTGCCTTCTTGCAGTAGGAGTAGCTGTAGTGCCGAGTTTTGACCGGCCACCGGTTTGCTGTTCCTGCTGTAGTTGTAGCTTCCTTTCCGCTACCGCCGTTGTTTCCGGTTGGGGTTCCGCGGGATCCCTGCTGAGTCTCTATTTTGGAGACTCATTCCCTGCTTTTCAGGTGTGGCGGTTCTTCCTCGAGGTTCGAGGGTGCGGAGCGGAGGTTCTCAGTTGCCAGCTTGCCGGGCCGAGTGTTCACTTGGCATGTGGTACGTTTTTACTGCTTTAGACTGTACTTTATGTGGGACTGGACTCTGTTGTAGCTGTGGTTGTTCTTTCTTTCAGCTTGTTGTTGTTGGTTGTCCTGCTTTATTTCCTATTTCTTTGTGCCTCCACACTCCTTTTAGCCCTTCCGAGCCCTCCCGGCTCGTGGGCGGCGGTGCGAGTCTCGGGTTATCGGGTCTTCCCGGTAATCGGATTCTCGGGTCGTCACAGCTGGTATCAGAGCGGTGGTTGTGGACGTGCATAGGAATTCGAAATGTTGCAGTGATCAGAGTCCGTAAGGTCCAGTACAGTCGGCAGCTGGCTTAGGGTTTTGTGTTCGCTTTCTGCCTTGTTTCTCGCTTGAGAGCTTGGGTGCGCTGTGCGGCGCTGAGAAGGTGGTTGCTGTCCGCGGCTTTCGTGCCAGCGTGGGGTCTAAGGATCGAGGTTGAGAGCCTTCTCCCTCATCGGTGGTGGCCCTGGTTGTGCTGCGTTGGGCAGAGGTTGCTGGCAGGCGTGAGCTCGCGGTGCTGCGTTCGAGGAATTTGCGGCGTGGTCAGGTGGCTGGTGCGGACTGTTCTTGGTTAAGTGGCCGTGAGCGTGCTCTGAGGGAGCTGCTGTCGGTTTTTGGTCACTCCAGCTTGAGGTTTGTCCAGCTCCTGAGGTGTTTTGATCGAGAAGTGTGCTCCGGTGAGCGGAATGTCTTCTCGGTGAGCTGCTGTTTCGTCGAGCCTGATGTCCTTGTCGTGCTCTGTGGCGTCAGAAATGACGTGTCGGTCCCTATTGTTTTATGGATTTCGAGGCAGGATTGGGCTGTGGTGTCCCAGTAAGTTTTTGCTCCTGCGTTCCTGTCAGTGGATGGGTTGTGTTCACCCTGGAGTTGGCTTGAGATGTGAAGGCTCCGCGGTGAGTTCGGGACTCGAGGATGAGCGTTGGCAGTTGTCGGTTACGGCTCGTGTTACGGCTCTTGGCATGCCGTGTTGCAGTTCGAGGAATTGCAGCGGTGGTGCATCGAGAGGTGCTGTAATGGTGGTCCGACGTGACACTCGTCGAGTGTGTCGGAGGCGCTGACCTGATGGCAGCGATGGCTTTTCCTTGGTGTTGGATGGTGCTGTTTCCAGCATGTGTGAGGCTTGAGGTCAGGTCGAGCGTGGAGTTCTTCCGTTAGTCGGAAGTGCGCTGGTTTCTCCTTTGGTTGGAGAGATTGTGTTGGGTTAAGGTTCGTCGTCTTGCATTGCGTGTTCGGATTGGTTGGCCTTTTGTGCCATGAAGTCCGTGCGAGACGTGCTCCTTGTCTTGGCAGGGTGGTTGCCTGTGAGAAGTTGTGCTCATTCCCTTGTCGTGTGAGGGTGCTGGCGCTGTTCCGGAAGGACGAGTGCTGGTTGGGCGGTGTTTGCTTTCTCGACTGTGCGCGCGGATCTGAGTGCGCAGCGGAAGCGTGGCGGGCTTGTGACCCACTAGTTCAGGATCGTAGCGTTGGTTGCTACGGGCGGATTCCTGAGTTTGCGTTGAGCATCGGAGGATGGGTTCCTCGGTGTGAAACCTGTTGTTGCCGTGCCGTTGCTCGAGGTTTTGTGGTTGTTGGCACTGGCAGGGTGGAGTGTTGGGAAAAGTGCTGACTAGTGTGCCGCATGTGTACCCTGTTCCTGTGTTGGAAGCCGTGTCAGGCGTCGGTGTTGGACCTGAATGGGGTTGTTGAGAATGTCGCCTGACGGTGGTCGAGGACGTGATGATCGGAGTCGGTGGCTTGGTGTCCGACTTGTGTTCCCAATCGTGTCCTCGCTTGAGATCGTGCTTTGAGGAAGTGGTCTCTGGCAGGCTGTGGGTTCCTGTTGGTTCTACGGTCTTGTCGAATTGTGACGGTGAGATGGTTATTGCTTAGGGACCCGTGAGCACTGTTCAGGTGGTGTCCCGTGGCTCTGTGGTAAGGGCGGAATCGGGATTGGTGGGTGTCCACTTGGATTGATCGAAGGATTTGATGAGACCAGATGGATGAGTGACGCCTGTGGGCGGAGGCCTTTTGTGAGGTGGGCGTCGGAGGATGGTCCTTGATAGGACGTTGGTGTCGCAAAGGTTATCCCTGGTTTGATGACTAGCATGGGGTGGTTCCCTATAAGTCTGAGTCCCATGAGGTGATGACTGAAGACGCCATGTTCTGTCATTTGGTTTCGTCGTGCTCCCCGAGAGGGTCGAGTTGGCGAGCAGTTGGTGACCAGTGGATGGTCTTTTCAGAGACAGAAGATGCTGGTTGTTGGGGCTCGAGCGTGGCGAGAGCCGTGTGCCAGCGAGACCTTTGGTGGTCGTTTCTGTGATGTGCCTTTCCGGATGGGATCTGGACTTTGTCGGAGTTTATCTTCTGACGAGAGTTGGCACAGTGTTATGTCCGGCTTTCGGCTTGCCATGTGTGGGGTGTTTCTTGGTGTTGAGCCGATGTGCTGGTTGCGGTCTGCTGAGATGGCTGCTTGAGCTGGTGGAGGCTCTGTTTTGGTTGCTCCCTTGAGGAGGGTGTGCGACCTGTCAGCTGGTTGCGAAGCTGATGTGTGTTTTGTCTGCTGACCATTGGATGGATCAGTAGCCGTTGCTCGTATCGAGGGTTGTGATTCTTCGGTGAGCGAGATCGTGGCTGCGGCGCCATGGTGGATTCTCGCGTTGTCTGAGGTGACGCCAGACTGTGTCATTTGGTATATGCCTGCTCTGTGGCCGGTGTGCTCGGCGCGAGGAGCGAGGTGTTGTGTGTGATTGTAAGTCTGGCTGTGTCCCTCAGGATCGGTTTTTTCGTGAGAATCGAGGTTTTCTGTGCTGGGGCTCTGACAGCGTGTCAGTTGATTCAGCGTTCTTCCCCTGGGACTTCGTGCTTGGTCCTGAATTTCGAGGACGAAATTCCTTTAAGGGGGGAGGGCTGTAATGCCTCGGATTTTTCGGATATTTTTCGGATCATTTTAGTGGGTCTCGGAGTGTATTTTGTGCTTTACACGTGTTTTCCCCTGATGTGCCTTCGGAACTCTTTGCAGGGCAAACCGTGGCGTTCTACGACTCCGGGACAGTGCCACTGCGTTGTGTTCCTTCCGAGGATCGCGGAGGTAATTTTTCGTAATTTTCTGAATTTATCGAATATTCGGGTTTTCCTATATATACTAACCCTTTCCTCTCTCCCCCTCTCATTCTCTCTTTCTCACTCTCTCTCTTCTCTCACGCCCTCTTTCTCCCCTCTCTTCTCCGGCGGCCGACGGAGCGAGGCGGGGGTGAGGCGGAGGCGGCGCGGGTGAGGACGCGGGCGAGGATGGGCGAGGATCGAGGCGGTGGAGGCGCGTGGGAGCTCGTGGCGCGGTCGCGAGCCGGCGAGGGTTTCACGGCGTTTCTTCGTGGATCGGCGTCCACGGTGCGCGTAATCTTCGGTGGAGGTAGGGTGATGGACCCTCAGCCCGTGTATTTCCTTTCCCGCGAGTTTCGTAGGCCGTGGTGAGCCGAGCGGGCTAAACGGGGCGTTTTGGGCAAAATGCATGATTTTGGGGTGTGAGCCGGATCTCCCGTTTTATGGTATTTTTGGGCGATCCAGGGGTTTAGATGCATGCCTAGGAGCTTGGGGGAGGTTTCCCCTTTTGTTTCCCCTTCACCTGGGGGTGAACGGGGCGTGGCATGGCTTTTCCCGTGGTTTCCACCGTTTCCGAGCACGGACTGAGAACGCGCTATACTCCAGTAGCGCGTTCCTGAAGGTCGCGCTGCCCCGACCGAGCGCGTTCATCGGAGAAGATGAACAGTTTGGCGGTTCCTGTCGCGCTATAGGGCTATGGCGCGTTCTGGACTGTCGTGCTATGGAAACATAGCGCGACTTGGCTTGTCGCGCTATAGGTTCCTAGCGCGATCTGCGTTGTCGCGCTAGGGATACCTAGCGCGATATTCCTTGTCGTGCTAGGGTTCCCTAGCGCGTTCCGGCTTGTCGCGCTAGGTGATCCTAGCGCGATCTTACCTGTTGTCTTGTGCTCCCCTTGGGCCGTGTGTGTCTCGGACACCCCGTGGACTTCCGTGACCGTGTCTTTGGGTGTCCAGAGGGTTGGGTTACCTCGATTAACGTGCCCATCGGTTTAAGGGTAAGTGAGACCTTCTGGTGTTCCGATTGTGTTGTGTTGGTCCCCGGTCGACCCGGTTGTGACCCAGTGGTCGACCTTTGGCCTTGTGAGTGTCCCGGACACCCCATGAGTTCTGTGTCGGTGTTTTTGGGGTGTCGGGAGGGACCGTGTTACCTCGATTCGCGTGCCCGTCGGTGTGGTGGGTCCGGGTGACCCCATGTGTCCCGGGCTTTCGTGTTACGCTCGATCGAGTCACCGTGTGTCGGCGTGTGTGCGGAGGGGTCTCCCCCGCATGCCGTGGGTTTCTGTGGAAGGCGATTCCCGTGTGAGCCATGTGTTTGGCCTTGGACTGTGAGTCCAGTTGTCCGGCCTAGGGCTGGAGGTTTCCCGCTTGCTTCAAGATGGGAAATCGTCGTGGCGGCTTGTGTGCTGCCTTGGGAATCGTGCTTCTGTGTTTTCCGTGTGGCCCGTGTGAGTGGCCTTTGTCCCTTGCGTTCCCTTCTCGAGGGAGTGGTCTTGGCGACTCGTGAGTTGTCTCGGTACTTGTGCTACCGTGGTTTTGGACCTAGAGATTGGACTAGATTGACGGCTTTGTGCTGTTGCGTGCAACGGTCTTGACCCCGAGTCTTGTGACTCAAGGACCGTTGGGTGTAGTGCGTCTGGTGGACTGTCCAGAGTCCAGTGGCTTAGCGCCACTTGAGTTTTCTCGACTCTCGTGCACGGTGCGTGCGTGACCGGGGACTGTGAGTCCTGTGTCTTCTCCGACTGTAGTCACCGTGTGACGGGACCGGTACGTGGGGTGTCCCCCGTACGTCGTCGGACGCAGACGTTGTTTTCCGTTGAGAGTTTACTCCTTCAGTGACCCTCCACTAGTCGTAGCCTACTAGTACGCGGGTGCTAGTCGCACTAGGGAGTGGTGTACGGGCCGACCTTTTGAGACGGTTTGTGGACCGGTTACCGTTGGGCCCCACGTCTTGCAGCTAGAGTCCGGCTGAGGGGAAAACCGGTCAGAGGGCCAGACCAGGGACGCGTGGTCTGTGTGTGCACACGTGGTTGGGGACTGTGGACGCACGTCGACGGGCGTGACCCCAGCTAGTCACTTGTTGTGGTTACTTGTACGGTGTTCGCGCCTCGGGTAGGACCTACCACGTCAGGCGATTCACCTGCGGTGCGGTGTAAGACGTCAGGGGACGCTACCGGCTGTGCTTCTAGTGGGTGGTACTCCTGTCGAGTACGGAGTGACAGACTGTCAGTCTCTGTGTCTTTGACCTTCGGGTTTTCGGTCGTGTCGACCGTTGAGTTTTCGGTTGTTTCACCGTGGCGCGTGTGTTGGTTTTCGCGCCATGAGACTAGTGCTAGTGGCTTTACCGAGGTTCCGTCTTGTGGTGCGGTACCCGCGATCGGATGGTCGGGGTTGCACCTTGGACAGCGTATCCAGGTTGGCTGTGTCCGGGGGACAGGCCTCTACGGCGTGGTTGCCGTGTGTTCTTACTTCGGTAGGTGGTACTAGCGTGGTTCGGTAGCTTCGACTGTGTGATCGAGGTCTGCCTTCTTGCAGTAGGAGTAGCTGTAGTGCCGAGTTTTGACCGGCCACCGGTTTGTTGTTCCTGCTGTAGTTGTAGTTTCCTTTCCGCTACCGCCGTTGTTTTCGGTTGGGGTTCCGCGGGATCCCTGCTGAGTCTCTATTTTGGAGACTCATTCCCTGCTTTTCAGGTGTGGCGGTTCTTCCTCGAGGTTCGAGGGTGCGGAGCGGAGGTTCTCAGTTGCCAGCTTGCCGGGCCGAGTGTTCACTTGGCATGTGGTACGTTTTTACTGCTTTAGACTGTACTTTCTGTGGGACTGGACTCTGTTGTAGCTGTGGTTGTTCTTTCTTTCAGCTTGTTGTTGTTGGTTGTCCTGCTTTATTTCCTATTTCTTTGTGCCTCCACACTCCTTTTAGCCCTTCCGAGCCCTCCCGGCTCGTGGGCGGCGGTGCGAGTCTCGGGTTATCGGGTCTTCCCGGTAATCGGATTCTCGGGTCGTCACATTTGGCAAGTCTATACATCGGCTTGTTTATTCATCAAAGTCTGTACATCCGATTGTTCAGCTTGTAGCTAAGTCTGTACAGCGTTTAGTGTTTCTTGCAAAGTCTGTACACTGCATTGGCATCTTTACTTACGTGCTGAACTGAGCAAGTCTATACATTCTTAATCTTTACCTACGCTCAGTTCCACCAAGTCTGTACATTGGGCTCTCACTCAAAGTCTGTACAGCGTCATGTTCATATGCTTCCAAGTCTATACATTGCACTGTAGCTAGAACTGTGTAAGTCTGTACATTGGTGTTTTGCCAAAGTCTATACATTGTGAACCTTCAAGTCTGTACAGACTTTACTTCGCTCAAGTCTGTACATCGTCCAGTTGTCTTTGGCAAGTCTTCACATCGTGAAGTCTATACATTCAATTGCTTTGCTGTGCTCATGTCTGTACAGCCTTTCCCTTGCAAGTCTTTACATTGTTCATGAAGTCTGTACAACAGACCAAGTCTGTACAACAGACCAAGCCATGTTCAAAGCAAAGTCTACACACTCCATTTCTCACTTCAGGTAGCAAGTATGCACATTGTTCAGAATGTCAAGTCCATACAGCCATTGTGCATTCATTCTTGATGTTCATACTTTGCGTGATGCATTCTGCATAATACACTGCTTCACTCATTGCACGAAGTCTGCACATTATGTTGCTTTGTTCATACTTTGGTTTGCTAAGTCTACACATTGATGCACGTTTACTTCTGCATATTTGAAATATGTACATAGCTTAAGCTCTGCATATTTCAAGTCTATACATTGCTGCTGAACGCAAGTCCATACATTGCATAACGTCTGCACATTACACACTGCAAAGTCCATACATTCCTGTCGCTTTGCAAAGTCTATACAATGCATTGTGTATACTATGAAGTCTGTGCAGGGGTTTCAGTCTTAAACTAATAATCCTATTCGACTGTCTGACAGGGAATCTTTGCAGAGCCTAATGAAGGCACGTGATCCAAGGAAGGACGAGGTGCCCAGATTATGACACGTGGATGCAGCCCAGCCAGGATGCTGCCAGGTGGTCGAAATGCCTCGGTTCTG
The DNA here is from genome assembly GCA_022559845.1 of Amorphophallus konjac. Lineage (NCBI taxonomy): Eukaryota > Viridiplantae > Streptophyta > Magnoliopsida > Alismatales > Araceae > Amorphophallus > Amorphophallus konjac. Next base: position 81,191,722 of record CM040121.1, on the reverse strand, counting down.
GCGAAAGTCTTTGGGCGGGAGATGTGGAGAGCACACGCACAATTCCTGCTGCTCTATATCTATGAAGCTTCTTCCATCTGAAGAAGACCGATCGTGAGACAGAGAGCTCTAGCAGAAGAGATCGACTGAAGTAGAGGATAGCCTGCACGATCCTGTGAGAAAGAAAAGAGAAGCAGAAGAAGCAGAGAAGAAAAAGAGAAAGAGAAGAAGAGCAGAAGAGAAAGAAGAGAATGAGAGAGATAGAGAGCTCGAGCAGAGAAAGAGAGAGAGATAGTGGATATTTGGCATTTGGATCAAATCCAAGCCAGAGCTGCTCCTTCGAGAGCTATATCATTTGTGCTTTCATTTACAGATTTCAGTCGCTGATTGTCTTCTTGTTTTTGTTTCATCTTTTATCCTTTCTTCAAGCTGTTAGTCAGCGTTTGCAGAGGTGTTGCCTCTAGACGGGTAAGCTGTAATCCCCAGCGGTTGCAGTGGTGGATTCCACTGGACAGCAAGCTGTGTTGCTCAGCGGATTGTATGGCAAGCTGTGATGCCCAGCTGTTCAAGCTGTGAGTCAGCGGAATCCACACTCGATTTGAGTGTGGGGTGGACGTAGGTCTGCAGGACCGAACCACCAAAAAACCCTCTTGTTCTGTAGTTTGAATTCTTATCTGATTGGCACTAGATGCATGCATAGGCACGAAGATTGTATTCAGTTCATTGCTGTGCACATTAGATGTTTGCTTAGGAGCATTCTACATGTTTGCACATTGGTTCAACAGATTTGATTAGCTTTGCACATTGTGTGTTTGATTAATTCCGCAATTGCACACTGTGTGATTTTTAATTGGGCGAAAGTTTTTAAAGGGTATATTCATTCACCCTCCCTCTAAATACATAGCACCGAACCCAACACTTGGTATCAGAGCGGGTTGCTGTGCATAGGATCTAACAATCCGCAGCAGATCCTGCATTTCTGGTTGGTGCATTTCAGAGTGTGCTTCCTGTGTTCTGCGTTTTGTTTCACCGGCTTAGTGTCTTTATTTGCTTATCTGATTTCGGTGCTCTCAATACATCTCAATGGCTAATCCTCCGAAATTCAGAGGTAATGATTTTGATTCTTGGTTAGACAAGTTTCATCTATATGTAAAATCAACTGATCCTAATCTCTGGAAGGTAATGACTCACGGTCCATACAACTTATCAAAAGATAAATCTAGATGGACTGAGAAGGATAAATTGAAAGATTCTGTCAATACTAGAGCATTAGTTTTAATGAAAGAATCAATTGACATTGCTCTAATCTCATGTATTTCTTCTTGCAGGTCTGCCAAAGAAATTTTGGAAAAACTAAAGCTCACCAGGAATCACAACAAATGCTTGATGGCTGATCGGAGAAATGATGATGATGAGACCTCATCTCAAGTAAGCTCCGGATCAGATGGATACTCTTTTGATGAATTGATAGTGATGTATGAAAATTTGTTAAAAGTATCCAAGAAATTAAAATCTGAGAATAAAAGGTTGAAAAATAAAATTGATAAATGTGATTTTGATTCATCATGTGAAAAGTGCCCGAAGATAAATGAATTATATGATAAATATCTTTATGAGAATCACTTGAATATGAAACAAATGTGCCTATTGAAAAAGGAAAACCAAGCAGGTTTCAATAAAATCTCCGAATTAGAAAGTTAGCTAAAACTGAAAACTAATGAACATTTGATGAATCTGGAAGAGTTGGAAAGGATTAAGGTTGATCTGAAGAAATCGAAAGCTGAGAATGTAGAAATTCAAAGGAAGAATAAAAATCTTGAAGCTGAAATAGAGAAAATCAACAAGGAAGCAATGCATATCTCTTCTGTAGAGTCAAGCTGTGATATGTGCTCAGCTCTAAGAGAACGTAATGAAGATCATTTTAGTGAGAATGAATGGCTGAATAAGTAAATTGCCTCATTTAAAGAGGATCACAAAAATCTGATTATTGAGAAAACTAATGTGGAAGAAAGAGAAGAGGAACTAATTGAAAAGCTGGAGCTTATGTCTGGAAATGGAAAATGTAATGAAGGAGTCATGAAGCTATCTGAAGAGAACAAAGAATTGAGGGAACAAAACAAAAAACTGATGGTTTTAAATACTATTTTCTCACAGAGGTTTCTGACTATCGAAAAAGAGAAATTTGTTTTTAAGGAAGCTCAACCTCAAAAATTTGAGAAAGAAAACACTGAACTGAAAGCTGAAATTGAAAAATTAAAGTGTTTAAACACTGGCTTATCTGAAACATTTCTCACATTAAAAAAGGGAAAATTCACTTGTGATGGAGAATCACAAAGGGTGATCAATCTAGAACAAGAAATTGAGAAGTACAAAATTATAAACAAAGTTCTAAGCGAATGTGTAAATTACAGTGAACAGAAGATAGCCAGTTATGAGCTTCACATTGCTAGCTTGGAAAGTAAAATTCATAATCTGGAAAACTCAGTATCCAAGTCTTCTAAAAATGAAAGAAAGATAAAAGCTGTCATGGAAGATAAGAATGACAATTCAAGAAAGGGGATAAGTTGTAGTTCTGATGTTAAAGAAACTACTAAAAACCAGCTATACACTACTTTTGTGCAAAGCTCTGATATAGCTGGTACCTCAAGTCAATCCCCAAAACAAAATAAAGATAAGAAATCACCTTCAAAATCTGCTTTTCAGTTCAAAGCCCAGAAAATTGAAAAGCAAACAAAACATGTTGAGGATAATCAGAAATTGAAAAGAAAGAGTCAAACAAAGAAGGCAAAGAATATTTCTGGTTATACCCTGAAATCTGTTAGCTCTGCTGAATCTGATGGATCAATGCAAAATGCTCATGCCTCTTATACTCATTCGCATGCATCTAGGAATTCATCTGATAGAAACCATGCCCCTAGAAAATCTGATGCTTCTTGTTATTACTGTGGTAAGCATGGTCATTTCATGGATGCATGTTTCATTATGAAACAAGATGATAAACTGCATGCTAAATCTTCTGATCATCATGGGTACAAAAGAAACAAACTTAAGTTCAACCAGCACATCACATGCTTCAATTGCAACAAGCCAGGTCATAAGGCTGTTGAGTGTTGGTCAGGGAATTACAGGAATAATTCTGGATCTAGAAGTAAGCATGTTAGGTGCTTTGAATGTGGTAAGCATGGGCATGTAGTCAAGGACTGCTGGTATGCTCAGGGAAATCACTTTAATTCCAAATTTGTCAGATTCCCTGCAAATAGAAATTTTTTGGGCAAAAATAAAATTGTTTTTAAAGGAAAGACACTTGTATGTTCTGAATGTGGAAAACCTGGCCACTGAACTTCTGAATGCTGGTGAACAGGTAATGGTAAATCAAAATTTCATGCAAGTAACAGAAATCTTCATGCTAACTCACATAGATTCCATGATTATACAAATGTTCACAAAAAGAATTCAAGAGCTGTTACATCATGCAGATACTGTGGAAAATATGGTCATTCCATGGATAGTTGTTACATAATGGATCATGATGATAACATGGCTAAAAGATTGTTCAGAACACCTGTCAGAGTTAATGCAGGACCCAAGACTGCTTGAGTTCCTGCAGGATCAAATTGATTAACATGTTACATGTGTGCCTTGGAAGCTGAAGAATAAAGGGGTTAATAATCCAAGGCACTCAAAAGTGAAACTCCCAGAAGTGGACTATTCAGGTTAGTTCTGAAAACTCAGTTTAAATTCTTTCTTCTGAAGTTGTGTCCTTTAGATGATCGCATATCATAATGATCTGTCTATGCTAAATTGATTTATCTTGAAAAGTTGATTGCTCTCGCATGATGCTATCTGAATAAAGAATGCTCTGATGTTTGAATAAACATTCTGCATAGCATGTTAAATCTGTGTTTTGCATATTCTTTCATGTTCAACATTGTCAGGTTTGGATTTTCTGAACTCTCCTCATACATGATTTGCATATTGATGATTGTCTGAAATTGCATATGCATACATGTAGTGAATGCATTGCACATAATCATACTGAAAAACTCCAAAAAGAAGTAACTGTCTACATATAGGACTTCTTTGCACTGCATATCTTTGCATAACCCTGGTATATCAAATGGTAAGATACTAAAAGGTAGAAAAATCTGCCTGGAGGTTCTTACTATGTGTGAGATGGTCCATGAGACCAGGTACTCCGCCAAGTACCAAGGGTCAAGTTTTCATATAGGCAGAGAAATTTGCATATCATGTTGATTTGTTGGTGCTAAACTGAAGCTTTCTGAAATACGAATTGAACAATCATGCTTATGGTAATTCTCTTCTGTCTAATTTGCATGAATCATATCTGAATGTAAAATTTGATATCATGTGATCTGCTTTCAATACACTTCATGCACTTAGTCAGGGGGAGCTCAACTTGTTCTGATTAACCATTCTGCTGCTCGTGCCTTGCTATTTTCATGATGAATCTAGACAGAGGAAATTTTCTGATCATCTCATTCACTTTCACCTGAAATCCTCCTGTCTAGTTTATTGGATCTTCTAATGCTCTCAGTTTTCTTCAATTGATCCTCTGCTGTCTTCACCAAAATAGCTGATCTGTCTGAATTCCAGACTCAGCTACTGTAATGCCCCAGATTTTTCGGATATTTTTCGGATCATTTTAGTGGGTCTCGGAGTGTATTTTGTGCTTTACACGTGTTTTCCCCTGATGTGCCTTCGGAACTCTTTGCAGGGCAAACCGTGGCGTTCTACGACTCCGGGACAGTGCCACTGCGTTGTGTTCCTTCCGAGGATCGCGGAGGTAATTTTTCGTAATTTTCTGAATTTATCGAATTTTCGGGTTTTCCTATATATACTAACCCTTTCCTCTCTCCCCCTCTCATTCTCTCTTTCTCACTCTCTCTCTTCTCTCACGCCCTCTTTCTCCCCTCTCTTCTCCGGCGGCCGACGGAGCGAGGTGGGGGCGAGGCGGAGGCGGCGCGGGTGAGGACGCGGGCGAGGATGGGCGAGGATCGAGGCGGTGGAGGCGCGTGGGAGCTCGTGGCGCGGTCGCGAGCCGGCAAGGGTTTCACGGCGTTTCTTCGTGGATCGGCGTCCACGGTGCGCGTAATCTTCGGTGGAGGTAGGGTGATGGACCCTCAGCCCGTGTATTTCCTTTCCCGCGAGTTTCGTAGGCCGTGGTGAGCCGAGCGGGCTAAACGGGGCGTTTTGGGCAAAATGCATGATTTTGGGGTGTGAGCCGGATCTCCCGTTTTATGGTGTTTTTGGGCGATCCAGGGGTTTAGATGCATGCCTAGGAGCTTGGGGGAGGTTTCCCCTTTTGTTTCCCCTTCACCTGGGGGTGAACGGGGCGTGGCATGGCTTTTCCCGTGGTTTCCACCGTTTCCGGGCACGGACTGAGAACGCGCTATACTCCAGTAGCGCGTTCCTGAAGGTCGCGCTGCCCCGACCGAGCGCGCTCATCGGAGAAGATGAACAGTTTGGCGGTTCCTGTCGCGCTATAGGGCTATGGTGCGTTCTGGACTGTCGTGCTATGGAAACATAGCGCGACTTGGCTTGTCGCGCTATAGGTTCCTAGCGCGATCTGTGTTGTCGCGCTAGGGATACCTAGCGCGATATTCCTTGTCGTGCTAGGGTTCCCTAGCGCGTTCCGGCTTGTCGCGCTAGGTGATCCTAGCGCGATCTTACCTGTTGTCTTGTGCTCCCCTTGGGCCGTGTGTGTCTCGGACACCCCGTGGACTTCCGTGACCGTGTCTTTGGGTGTCCAGAGGGTTGGGTTACCTCGATTAACGTGCCCATCGGTTTAAGGGTCTGTGAGACCTTCTGGTGTTCCGATTGTGCTGTGTTGGTCCCCGGTCGACCCGGTTGTGACCCAGTGGTCGACCTTTGGCCTTGTGAGTATCCCGGACACCCCATGAGTTCTGTGTCGGTGTTTTTGGGGTGTCGGGAGGGACCGTGTTACCTCGATTCACGTGCCCGTCGGTGTGGTGGGTCCGGGTGACCCCATGTGTCCCGGGCTTTCGTGTTACGCTCGATCGAGTCACCGTGTGTCGGCGTGTGTGCGGAGGGGTCTCCCCGCATGCCGTGGGTTTCTGTGGAAGGCGATTCCCGTGTGAGCCATGTGTTTGGCCTTGGACTGTGAGTCCAGTTGTCCGGCCTAGGGCTGGAGGTTTCCCGCTTGCTTCAAGATGGGAAATCGTCGTGGCGGCTTGTGTGCTGCCTTGGGAATCATGCTTCTGTGTTTTCCGTGTGGCCCGTGTGAGTGGCCTTTGTCCCTTGCGTTCCCTTCTCGAGGGAGTGGTCTTGGCGACTCGTGAGTTGTCTCGGTACTTGTGCTACCGTGGTTTTAGACCTAGAGATTGGACTAGATTGACGGCTTTGTGCTGTTGCGTGCAACGGTCTTGACCCCGAGTCTTGTGACTCAAGGACCGTTGGGTGTAGTGCGTCTGGTGGACTGTCCAGAGTCCAGTGGCTTAGCGCCACTTGAGTTTTCTCGACTCTCGCGCACGGTGCGTGCGTGACCGGGGACTGTGAGTCCTGTGTCTTCTTCGACTGTGGTCACCGTGTGACGGGGCCGGTACGTGGGGTGTCCCCCGTACGTCGTCGGACGCAGACGTTGTTTTCCGTTGAGAGTCTACTCCTTCAGTGACCCTCCACTAGTCGTAGCCTACTAGTACGCGGGTGCTAGTCGCACCAGGGAGTGGTGTACGGGCCGACCTTTCGAGACGGTTTGTGGACCGGTTACCGTTGGGCCCCACGTCTTGCAGCCAGAGTCCGGCTGAGGGGAAAACCGGTCAGAGGGCCAGACCAGGGACGCGTGGTCTGTGTGTGCACACGTGGTTGGGGACTGTGGACGCACGTCGACGGGCGTGACCCCAGCTAGTCACTTGTTGTGGTTACTTGTACGGTGTTCGCGCCTCGGGTAGGACCTACCACGTCAGGCGGTTCACCTGCGGTGCGGTGTAAGACGTCAGGGGACGCTACCGGCTGTGCTTCTAGTGGGTGGTACTCCTGTCGAGTACACAGTGACAGACTGTCAGTCTCTGTGTCTTTGACCTTCGGGTTTTCGGTCGTGTCGACCGTTGAGTTTTCGGTTGTTTCACCGTGGCGCGTGTGTTGGTTTTCGCGCCGTGAGACTAGTGCTAGTGGCTTTACCGAGGTTCCGTCTTGTGGTGCGGTACCCGCGATCGGATGGTCGGGGTTGCACCTTGGACAGCGTATCCAGGTTGGCTGTGTCCGGGGGACAGGCCTCTACGGCGTGGTTGCCGTGTGTTCTTACTTCAGTAGGTGGTACTAGCGTGGTTCGGTAGCTTCGACTGTGTGATCGAGGTCTGCCTTCTTGCAGTAGGAGTAGCTGTAGTGCCGAGTTTTGACCGGCCACCGGTTTGCTGTTCCTGCTGTAGTTGTAGCTTCCTTTCCGCTACCGCCGTTGTTTCCGGTTGGGGTTCCGCGGGATCCCTGCTGAGTCTCTATTTTGGAGACTCATTCCCTGCTTTTCAGGTGTGGCGGTTCTTCCTCAAGGTTCGAGGGTGCGGAGCGGAGGTTCTCAGTTGCCAGCTTGCCGGGCCGAGTGTTCACTTGGCATGTGGTACGTTTTTACTGCTTTAGACTGTACTTTCTGTGGGACTGGACTCTGTTGTAGCTGTGGTTGTTCTTTCTTTCAGCTTGTTGTTGTTGGTTGTCCTGCTTTATTTCCTATTTCTTTGTGCCTCCACACTCCTTTTAGCCCTTCCGAGCCCTCCCGGCTCGTGGGCGGCGGTGCGAGTCTCGGGTTATCGGGTCTTCCCGATAATCGGATTCTCGGGTCGTCACAGCTGGTATCAGAGCGGTGGTTGTGGACGTGCATAGGAATTCGAAATGTTGCAGTGATCAGAGTCCGTAAGGTCCAGTACAGTCGGCAGCTGGCTTAGGGTTTTGTGTTCGCTTTCTGCCTTGTTTCTCGCTTGAGAGCTTGGGTGCGCTGTGCGGCGCTGAGAAGGTGGTTGCTGTCCGCTACTTTCGTGCCAGCGTGGGGTCTAAGGATCGAGGTTGAGAGCCTTCTCCCTCATCGGTGGTGGCCCTGGTTGTGCTGCGTTGGGCAGAGGTTGCTGGCAGGCGTGAGCTCGCGGTGCTGCGTTCGAGGAATTTGCGGCGTGGTCAGGTGGCTGGTGCGGACTGTTCTTGGTTAAGTGGCCGTGAGCGTGCTCTGAGGGAGCTGCTGTCGGTTTTTGGTCACTCCAGCTTGAGGTTTGTCCAGCTCCTGAGGCGTTTTGATCGAGAAGTGTGCTCCGGTGAGCGGAATGTCTTCTCGGTGAGCTGTTGTTTCGTCGAGCCTGATGTCCTTGTCGTGCTCTGTGGCGTCAGAAATGACGTGTCGGTCCCGATTGTTTTATGGATTTCGAGGCAGGATTGGGCTGTGGTGTCCCAGTAAGTTTTTGCTCCTGCGTTCCTGTCAGTGGATGGGTTGTGTTCACCCTGGAGTTGGCTTGAGATGTGAAGGCTCCGCGGTGAGTTCGGGACTCGAGGATGAGCGTTGGCAGTTGTCGGTTACGGCTCGTGTTACGGCTCTTGGCATGCCGTGTTGCAGTTCGAGGAATTGCAGCGGTGGTGCATCGAGAGGTGCTGTAATGGTGGTCCGACGTGACACTCGTCGAGTGTGTCGGAGGCGCTGACCTGATGGCAGCGATGGCTTTTCCTTGGTGTTGGATGGTGCTGTTTCCAGCATGTGTGAGGCTTGAGGTCAGGTCGAGCGTGGAGTTCTTCCGTTAGTCGGAAGTGCGCTGGTTTCTCCTTTGGTTGGAGAGATTGTGTTGGGTTAAGGTTCGTCATCTTGCATTGCGTGTTCGGATTGGTTGGCCTTTTGTGCCATGAAGTCCGTGCGAGACGTGCTCCTTGTCTTGGCAGGGTGGTTGCCTGTGAGAAGTTGTGCCCATTCCCTTGTCGTGTGAGGGTGCTGGCGCTGTTCCGGAAGGACGAGTGCTGGTTGGGCGGTGTTTGCTTTCTCGGCTGTGCGCGCGGATCTGAGTGCGCAGCGGAAGCGTGGCGGGCTTGTGACCCACTAGTTCAGGATCGTAGCGTTGGTTGCTACGGGCGGATTCCTGAGTTTGCGTTGAGCATCGGAGGATGGGTTCCTCGGTGTGAAACCTGTTGTTGCCGTGTCGTTGCTCGAGGTTTTGTGGTTGTTGGCACTGGCAGGGTGGAGTGTTGGGAAAAGTGCTGACTAGTGTGCCGCATGAGTACCATGTTCCTGTGTTGGAAGCCGTGTCAGGCGTCGGTGTTGGACCTGAATGGGGTTGTTGAGAATGTCGCCTGATGGTGGTCGAGGACGTGATGATCGGAGTCGGTGGCTTGGTGTCCGACTTGTGTTCCCAATCGTGTCCTCGCTTGAGATCGTGCTTTGAGGAAGTGGTCTCTGGCAGGCTGTGGGTTCCTGTTGGTTCTACGGTCTTGTCGGATTGTGACGGTGAGATGGTTATTGCTTAGGGACCCGTGAGCACTGTTCAGGTGGTGTCCCGTGGCTCTGTGGTAAGGGCGGAATCGCGATTGGCGGGTGTCCACTTGGATTGATCGAAGGATTTGATGAGACCAGATGGATGAGTGACGCCTGTGGGCGGAGGCCTTTTGTGAGGTGGGCGTCGGAGGATGGTCCTTGATAGGACGTTGGTGTCGCAAAGGTTATCCCTGGTTTGATGACTAGCATGGAGTGGTTCCCTATAAGTCTGAGTCCCATGAGGTGATGACTGAAGACGCCATGTTCTGTCATTTGGTTTCGTCGTGCTCCCCAAGAGGGTCGAGTTGGCGAGCAGTTGGTGACCAGTGGATGGTCTTTTCAGAGACAGAAGATGCTGGTTGTTGGGGCTCGAGCGTGGCGAGAGCCGTGTGCCAGCGAGACCTTTGGTGGTCGTTTCTGTGATGTGCCTTTCCGGATGGGATCTGGACTTTGTCGGAGTTTATCTTCTGACGAGAGTTGGCACAGTGTTATGTCCGGCTTTCGGCTTGCCATGTGTGGGGTGTTTCTTGGTGTTGAGCCGATGTGCTGGTTGCGGTCTGCTGAGATGGCTGCTTGAGCTGGTGGAGGCTCTGTTTTGGTTGCTCCCTTGAGGAGGGTGTGCGACCTGTCAGCTGGTTGCGAAGCTGATGTGTGTTTTGTCTGCTGACCATTGGATGGATCAGTAGCCGTTGCTCGTATCGAGGGTTGTGATTCTTCGGTGAGCGAGATCGTGGCTGCGGCGCCATGGTGGATTCTCGCGTTGTCTGAGGTGACGCCAGACTGTGTCCTTTGGTATATGCCTGCTCTGTGGCCGGTGTGCTCGGCGCGAGGAGCGAGGTGTTGTGTGTGATTGTAAGTCTGGCTGTGTCCCTCAGGATCGGTTTTTTCGTGAGAATCGAGGTTTTCTGTGCTGGGGCTCTAACAGCGTGTCAGTTGATTCAGCGTTCTTCCCCTGGGACTTCGTGCTTGGTCCTGAATTTCGAGGACGAAATTCCTTTAAGGGGGGAGGGCTGTAATGCCCCGGATTTTTCGGATATTTTTCGGATCATTTTAGTGGGTCTCGGAGTGTATTTTGTGCTTTACACGTGTTTTCCCCTGATGTGCCTTCGGAACTCTTTGCAGGGCAAACCGTGGCGTTCTACGACTCCGGGACAGTGCCACTGCGTTGTGTTCCTTCCGAGGATCGCGGAGGTAATTTTTCGTAATTTTCTAAATTTATCGAATTTTCGGGTTTTCCTATATATACTAACCCTTTCCTCTCTCCCCCTCTCATTCTCTCTTTCTCACTCTCTCTCTTCTCTCACGCCCTCTTTCTCCCCTCTCTTCTCCGGCGGCCGACGGAGCGAGGCGGGGGCGAGGCGGAGGCGGCGCGGGTGAGGACGCGGGCAAGGATGGGCGAGGATCGAGGCGGTGGAGGCGCGTGGGAGCTCGTGGCGCGGTCGCGAGCCGGCGAGGGTTTCACGGCGTTTCTTCGTGGATCGGCGTCCACGGTGCGCGTAATCTTCGGTGGAGGTAGGGTGATGGACCCTCAGCCCGTGTATTTCCTTTCCCGCGAGTTTCGTAGGCCGTGGTGAGCCGAGCGGGCTAAACGGGGCGTTTTGGGCAAAATGCATGATTTTGGGGTGTGAGCCGGATCTCCCGTTTTATGGTGTTTTTGGGCGATCCAGGGGTTTAGATGCATGCCTAGGAGCTTGGGGGAGGTTTCCCCTTTTGTTTCCCCTTCACCTAGGGGTGAACGGGGCGTGGCATGGCTTTTCCCGTGGTTTCCACCATTTCCGGGCACGGACTGAGAACGCGCTATACTCCAGTAGCGCGTTCCTGAAGGTCGCGCTGCCCCGACCGAGCGCGTTCATCGGAGAAGATGAACAGTTTGGCGGTTCCTGTCGCGCTATAGGGCTATGGCGCGTTCTGGACTGTCGTGCTATGGAAACATAGCGCGACTTGGCTTGTCGCGCTATAGGTTCCTAGCGCGATCTGCGTTGTCGCGCTAGGGATACCTAGCGCGATATTCCTTGTCGTGCTAGGGTTCCCTAGCGCGTTCCGGCTTGTCGCGCTAGGTGATCCTAGCGCGATCTTACCTGTTGTCTTGTGCTCCCCTTGGGCCGTGTGTGTCTCGGACACCCCGTGGACTTCCGTGACCGTGTCTTTGGGTGTCCAGAGGGTTGGGTTACCTCGATTAACGTGCCCATCGGTTTAAGGGTCTGTGAGACCTTCTGGTGTTCCGATTGTGTTGTGTTGGTCCCCGGTCGACCCGGTTGTGACCCAGTGGTCGACCTTTGGCCTTGTGAGTGTCCCGGACACCCCATGAGTTCTGTGTCGGTGTTTTTGGGGTGTCGGGAGGGACCGTGTTACCTCGATTCGCGTGCCCATCGGTGTGGTGGGTCCGGGTGACCCCATGTGTCCCGAGCTTTCGTGTTACGCTCGATCGAGTCACCGTGTGTCGGCGTGTGTGCGGAGGGGTCTCCCCCGCATGCCGTGGGTTTCTGTGGAAGGCGATTCCCGTGTGAGCCATGTGTTTGGCCTTGGACTGTGAGTCCAGTTGTCCGGCCTAGGGCTGGAGGTTTCCCGCTTGCTTCAAGATGGGAAATCGTCGTGGCGGCTTGTGTGCTGCCTTGGGAATCGTGCTTCTGTGTTTTCCGTGTGGCCCGTGTGAGTGGCCTTTGTCCCTTGCGTTCCCTTCTCGAGGGAGTGGTCTTGGCGACTCGTGAGTTTTCTCGGTACTTGTGCTACCGTGGTTTTTGACCTAGAGATTGGACTAGATTGACGGCTTTGTGCTGTTGCGTGCAACGGTCTTGACCCCGAGTCTTGTGACTCAAGGACCGTTGGGTGTAGTGCGTCTGGTGGACTGTCCAGAGTCCAGTGGCTTAGCGCCACTTGAGTTTTCTCGACTCTCGCGCACGGTGCGTGCGTGACCGGGGACTGTGAGTCCTGTGTCTTCTCCGACTGTGGTCACCGTGTGACGGGGCCGGTACGTGGGGTGTCCCCCGTACGTCGTCGGACGCAGACGTTGTTTTCCGTTGAGAGTCTACTCCTTCAGTGACCCTCCACTAGTCGTAGCCTACTAGTACGCGGGTGCTAGTCGCACCAGGGAGTGGTGTACGGGCCGACCTTTCGAGACGGTTTGTGGACCGATTACCGTTGGGCCCCACGTCTTGCAGCCAGAGTCCGGTTGAGGGGAAAACTGGTCAGAGGGCCAGACCAGGGACGCCTGGTCTGTGTGTGCACACGTGGTTGGGGACTGTGGACGCACGTCGACGGGCGTGACCCCAGCTAGTCACTTGTTGTGGTTACTTGTACGGTGTTCGCGCCTCGGGTAGGACCTACCACGTCAGGCGGTTCACCTGCGGTGCGGTGTAAGACGTCAGGGGACGCTACCGGCTGTGCTTCTAGTGGGTGGTACTCCTGTCAAGTACGGAGTGACAGACTGTCAGTCTCTGTGTCTTTGACCTTCGGGTTTTCGGTCGTGTCGACCGTTGAGTTTTCGGTTGTTTCACCGTGGCGCGTGTGTTGGTTTTCGCGCCGTGAGACTAGTGCTAGTGGCTTTACCGAGGTTCCGTCTTGTGGTGCGGTACCCGCGATCGGATGGTCGGGGTTGCACCTTGGACAGCGTATCCAGGTTGGCTGTGTCCGGGGGACAGGCCTCTACGGCGTGGTTGCCGTGTGTTCTTACTTCGGTAGGTGGTACTAGCGTGGTTCGGTAGCTTCGACTGTGTGATCGAGGTCTGCCTTCTTGCAGTAGGAGTAGCTGTAGTGCCGAGTTTTGACCGGCCACCGGTTTGCTGTTCCTGCTGTAGTTGTAGCTTCCTTTCCGCTACCGCCGTTGTTTCCGGTTGGGGTTCCGCGGGATCCCTGCTGAGTCTCTATTTTGGAGACTCATTCCCTACTTTTCAGGTGTGGCGGTTCTTCCTCGAGGTTCGAGGGTGCGGAGCGGAGGTTCTCAGTTGCCAGCTTGCCGGGCCGAGTGTTCACTTGGCATGTGGTACGTTTTTACTGCTTTAGACTGTACTTTATGTGGGACTGGACTCTGTTGTAGCTGTGGTTGTTCTTTCTTTCAGCTTGTTGTTATTGGTTGTCCTGCTTTATTTCCTATTTCTTTGTGCCTCCACACTCCTTTTAGCCCTTCCGAGCCCTCCCGGCTCGTGGGCGGCGGTGCGAGTCTCGGGTTATCGGGTCTTCCCGGTAATCGGATTCTCGGGTCGTCACAGCTACTGTCTGTTGATAAACTCTCTTCTAATGCTCTTCTCTATTGGTGATTGACTCTTCCACCAGCTTATACTCATCCTTCACATATCTCTTAGCTAGTGTGACTGATTTGTTTCTACTGTTGATTGTTGGTCAGCTAAATTTATTATTCTGATCTGAGGAACTTAAGCTGCATGTCATGCAATTCAGTCTGAGAATTATCTAGAAATTCCTATCATATAGGTTTAAGAACTACCACTGAATCAGACTGATATAAGATTGATGTATTCTCAGATTTGTAATTAAATGAAATGAAAATATCTGAATGATATGGTTTAATAAACTTTAACCACATGTGTCATGTAAACCTTAGACTCTCTCATCTGATATCTGAAAATTTGAAATCAAGGCTACTTTGGTAGAGATACATAGAGTGAGTGCTGTGGTTAAACATTAACTTGAGAAATGTTGACTAAATGAAAAATTGTGAATTCAGAGCAATGACTTGGTCACTGAGAAACTGGATTCTTTATAAATGAAATAAAGTAACTCATGTCATGAGGTGCCATAGTTATCTCTGATAAAAATTTATCAACAAAACCTGACAGAGCAATGGCTTATTTGTGTTGAGTAACTGGGGAGTCTGGCCTCTGATCAAGGTGTCTTCTCATATAAAAAGACACTCATATTGCTAACTCTGTTCTCAAAGTTGAGAGGCAATGACAGTTATCACACTGAGTAATTGGGTCACTTCACCTGAGACGTGTTGTGCCTCATGTAAAAAGGTGTTGATCAACCTAAATTGCTCAAGAAAAATATAATGTGCTTCAAATGAAAATATAATGAAAATTCTGTCAACTCATATTCTTGGAAAAAATGTTTAACATCAATACTAATCTGTGTAACTCTTGAAAGAGTCATTGATATCATGTGTGTAAGATAAAAGATGATTATTTTTTAGTGTTTTCTGACTAATTGGTTCACCCTTATTAAAACTTGGATTCAGATATGAGTATTGAGTTTAATTTGACAAAATTGGTATACATCATAATTAAATCAGATTGGTTAAGTTGCCATTTCATAACCCTTTATGATAGAAGAGTCTATTCTTCTTAAGACTTATTGAAGTGGTGCAAGCATTAAAATCCCTCGTGATCAAATTTTTTCCAGATAGCATGATCAACATAAATCTTGCTATTGTTTATTCATTGAGATGTCTTGTGATAATTGTTGTCAAGTCTTACCTTCTATCATCAATCACTTTACTCTCCACACTGTTGGAATCTTCCATCTTATTTTGTAATAAGTTCTAGTTCTGTGGACTTTCCACCTGTTTCATTATGTTCATGCATATGTGAGGTGCCACAACCAGAGTTCAGATTGTATGTATTGGCAGATTTCGGATTGATTTATTGGATAACCAGAGTTCATTCCTGCACTTCAGGGGGAGTTATGGGTCATCTGCTTTTAAGGGGAGAGTAGTACATCTTGCATGTTGATAGGGGGAGAGTTGTTTCATTGTCATAAGGGAGAACCTCATTTTAATGAACCATGATTCATTCTCTGACTTTGTGTGCTGAATTTTGTCTCTCAAACTATTTCCTCTCTTTTTGATTATATATATCTGATCTCTTTTTGATTATGTCAAAGGGGGAGAATAGTTTGACGAGTCAGTGTGACTCATTATGTTGCCATCATCAAAAGGGGGGAGATTGTTGTGCCCCTTGTGCTTTGATGATTATGTGGTGTTTTAATGATAGCAACATAAATGAGTCACCATATTGTTTTGCTAAGAACATCACATTGAATGATAGCAACATGAATGCATATGACTGATTTATTCTGTGGAGAATGCATGAGTGTGCTATATCCGATCTATTCTGTGGAGAATGCATGAGTGTGCTAGCTCTGTGGGTCGACCCCCTTCTTAGATGGGTCGACCCCCCTCAAGTCTTTACATCAGATTCGCATGTCTATACATCTCGTAAGTAGTTCAGATGGCGTCAACCCATTGAGTCCACGAGGTTGACGCACCCTTGAAATGCCTCAGATGGCATTGAAGATAAGGCTGGATGCGTTGACGCATGGGGTCACTGCGCCGACCCACTGAACTGACCCAGATCTAACTTCACATCAGGGTGAACTGCTGTGTCGACGCTGTCACGCTGTAGCGTCTCTATGCATTTCTGAAGTCTACACATCGTTTAGTTGCACGCCACTGTGTTGAGAAAGTCTACACATCAGATTGCCTTGCTTCATGCATAAGTCTATACATCGGTTGTTCATCACACACAAAAGTCTGAACATCGTTCATGAAGTCTGTACAGCCATTGCTTAAGGCAAGTCTGTACATCGAGCTGAAGGCTGGCTAAGTCTATACATCATTCGTCTCACATAAGACGCAAAGTCTATAGATTGTCTTGACCGTCGTCTGTCTGCTCGCTACTAAGTCTGTACACTATCTCACTGTTAAAGTCTATACATACTTCAGTGTCTCATTCAGCGTCTCTCCTTGTGTCTCACTATTCAAGTCTATACATTGCGTGAACATAGTCAGAGCTCTCAAGTCTATACACTGGCAAGTCTGTACATTCGCCACCATGCATTAAGTCTCAAGTCTCTACATTGGCAAGTCTGTACATCGGCTTGTTTATTCATCAAAGTCTGTACAGCCTCCTGCATTGGACTTAAAGTCTATACATTTGGCAAGTCTATACATCGGCTTGTTTATTCATCAAAGTCTGTACATCCGATTGTTCAGCTTGTGGCTAAGTCTGTACAGCGTCTAGTGTTTCTTGCAAAGTCTGTACACTGCATTGGCATCTTTACTTACGTGCTGAACTGAGCAAGTCTATACATTCTTAATCTTTACCTACGCTCAGTTCCACCAAGTCTGTACATTGGGCTCTCACTCAAAGTCTATACAGCGCCATGTTCATATGCTTCCAAGTCTATACATTGCATTGTAGCTAGAACTGTGTAAGTCTGTACATTGGTGCTTTGCCAAAGTCTATACATTGTGAACCTTCAAGTCTGTACAGACTTTACTTCGCTCAAGTCTATACATTGTCCAGTTGTCTTTGGCAAGTCTTCACATCGTGAAGTCTATACATTCAATTGCTTTGCTGTGCTCATGTCTGTACAGCCTTTCCCTTGCAAGTCTTTACATCGTTCATGAAGTCTGTACAATAGACCAAGTCTGTACATTGTCTTTGCTGCACGCATGACTAAGTCTATACATTGTGCCTTGTTCAAAGCAAAGTCTACACACTCCATTTCTCACTTCAGGTAGCAAGTATGTACATTGTTCAGAATGTCAAGTCCATACAGCCATTGTGCATTCATTCTTGATGTTCATACTTTGCGTGATGCATTCTGCATAATACACTGCTTCACTCATTGCACGAAGTCTGCACATTGTGTTGCTTTGTTCATACTTTGGTTTGCTAAGTCTACACATTGATGCACGTTTACTTCTGCATATTTGAAGTATGTACATAGCTTAAGCTCTGCATATTTCAAGTCTATACATTGCTGCTGAACGCAAGTCCATACATTGCATAGCGTCTGCACATTACACACTGCAAAATCCATACATTCCTGTCGCTTTGCAAAGTCTATACAATGCATTGTGTATACTATGAAGTCTGTACAGGGGTTTCAGTCTTAAACTAATAATCCTATTCGACTGTCTGACAGGGATTCTTTGCAGAGCCTAATGAAGGCACGTGATCCAAGGAAGGATGAGGTGCCCAGATTATGACACGTGGATGCAGCCCAGCCAGGATGCTGCCAGGTGGTCAAAATGCCTCGGTTCTGGCGAAAGCCTTTGGGCGGGAGATGTGGAGAGCACATGCCCAATTCCTGATACTCTATATATATGAAGCTTCTTCCATCTGAAGAAGGCCGATCGTGAGACAGAGAGCTCTAGCAGAAGAGATCGACTGAAGCAGAGGATAGCCTGCACGATCCTGTGAGAAAGAAAAGAGAAGCAGAAGAAGCTGAGAAGAAAAAGAGAAAGAGAAGAAGAGCAGAAGAGAAAGAAGAGAAAGAGAGAGATAGAGAGCTCGAGCAGAGAAAGAGAGAGAGATAGTGGATATCTGGCATTTGGATCAAATCCAAGCCAGAGCTGCTCCTTCGAGAGCTATATCATTTGTGCTTTCATTTACAGCTTTCAGTCGCTGATTGTCTTCTTGTTTTTGTTTCATCTTTTATCCTTTCTTCAAGCTGTTAGTCAGCGTTTGCAGAGGTGTTGCCTCTAGACGGGTAAGCTGTAATCCCCAGCGGTTGCAGTGGTGGATTCCACTGGACAGCAAGCTGTGTTGCTCAGCGGATTGTATGGCAAGCTGTGATGTCCAGCTGTTCAAGCTGTGAGTCAGCGGAATCCACACTCGGTTTGAGTGTGGGGTGGACGTAGGTCTGCAGGACCGAACCACCTAAAAACCCTCTTGTTCTGTGGTTTGAATTCTTATCTGATTGGCGCTAGATGCATGCATAGGCACGAAGATTGTATTCAGTTCATTGCTGCGCACATTAGATGTTTGCTTAGGAGCATTCTACATGTTTGCACATTGGTTCAACAGATTTGATTAGCTTTGCACACTGTGTGTTTGATTAATTCCGCAATTGCACACTGTGTGATTTTTAATTGGGCGAAAGTTTTTAAAGGGTATATTCATTCACCCCCCCTATGAAAACATAGCACCGAACCCAACAGGTAGGGGATGGATTCCCCTTTGTTTCCCCATCATCGGGCGATGACCGGGAAGTGGATCTGGTTTTTAGGGCTTTCCCGCCATTTCCGTGCTCGGGTGGGAGCTGCGGTCCTTCCAGAAACCGCTACTCCCCTTGGCGGCCCTCAATGGGCCGCCTGGTGACTTGGATTGTCGGTTGAACTTAGCGGTCCCCAGGGGACCGCTACGTTTGGGGAGCAGTCTCGCGACTGACCGCTACCCATTGGGTAGCGGCCAGCCCTTGACCTTTTTCCTCGTTGGTCAGAGCACCCTCGGGGTGCGTATTTTCAACTGTTGGGAGCTATCTGTTGGGTTGCGGTCAAGGTTAGACCGTTACAAGGGTTTTGCAGTCTTCAGGTGACTTCCAGGTGCGACTGGCGGTCTGGCGATAGACCGCTAGGCACCCAGTGGTGCGGCCATGGCATGGGTGCCACGCTGAGCCTGGCGGCCTCAGAGAAGACCGCTAGGATGCTTTGCGGTCCAGAGATGGCCGCCGGTTGGGAGAGACGGTCCCGGGTGGACCGCCGCTCCGTTTCCTTCGAGCATTGATTTCCGTGAGTCAGTGTCTTACCTTCAGTGACACGTCCACTAGTCGTAGCCTTCTTACAGCACGCGTGTGCTGACCCACCCGGGAGTGGTGGAGCGGCATACCCGAGAGAGACGGTTGTTAGGCTGGTTACCGTAGGGCCCCTTTGCACAGCTTGAGTCCGAGCTTTGGGGAAGAACCAGCTAGAGGATCTGACCTAGGGCGCATGGTCTACGTGTGCACACTTGGTTGGGGGCGTCGGACCCACGCTGACGTGCGCGACCCCAGCTAGTCCTTGTTCGTGGTACTGGTTACTGTTGTGTCTTTGTCTCCGCCTGGGGCGTCGCAGCGAGACACTTGAAGCGCCCACTAAGTCATCATTTGATGTATCCGGCTTTGCTTCTAGTGGGTGGTGCTCCTGTCTTCGGGCAGATACGGACTTGTTTTCCCATTGGTTCGGTGTTAGTTTGTTCGGCACGGTTAGTTGCAGAGAGCTTTTCCGTTTATTTATTATTGCTTCTTGCTACTGTCGTACTTCCGCTAGGTAGCGTTACCTTTCGTGCTTGTTCGCGCTTTGCGATCTTATTTCTCTCGTGCGAGGTGGGGGTCCACGGGATCCCTACTGAGCCTATGAAATGAGGCTCACCCCTGTGTTTTTAGGTGAAGCGGGCTCGTCGAGAGGCGCGGCGGAGTTCCAACGTGGTTCTTCTAGTTAGAGTTAGTGTAATGCCCCAGATTTTTCGGATCCTTGTTCGTGGGTCCCAGATCTGGTTTCTCAGAGTGTCCGACTCCGTTGTGTCTGAAATTTTATTTTGGACATCTTTTGTGTTCGGATCGGCGTGATCCGGAGTTGTTTCGGAGGCCCAGAAGCGTTCCGCGGACTTTCTGCGTGTGTTTTCCGATTCCCGGTGTGTGTTTCGGTAATTCTTTCGGAACCTCGTTGCGGGTGAACCGGGCCATTCACCAGGGCGCGAGGGGTACCGTTGCGATCGGTGCGTTCCGAGGATCCCGGAAACGTGATTTTTTATTTTTCGGTATTTTTAAGAATTTCTGGATTTTCTTATATATATAACCCTTTTCTCTCTCCCCTCTCATTTCTCTCTTCCATCCCTCTCTCTTCTCACGCTCACTCCTCTCTCCCTCTCTCTCCGACGGCCGACGGGGTGGAGCGTGGGCGAGGTGGGGACGGCGCGGGCGAGGCACGGGCGAGGATGGGTGAGGATCGAGGCGGTGGAGGCGCGGTGAAGCTCGGCCGTGAGTTCGTGGAACGGCGAGGTTTCAACGGCGTTTTCTTCGTGGATCGGCGTCCACGATGCGTTGAATCTTCGGTGGAGGTAGGGAGATGGACCCTCAACCCGCGTACTTCATTTCCCGCGAGTTTTGTAGGCCGTGGTGAGCCGAGCGGGCTTGTTTGGGCATTTTGGGGAAAATGCAAGTTTTTCGGTGTGTGAGCCGAATCTTGCGTTTTGATCGTGTCTTTGGGGTTTAAATGGGTCCTCTCGGTGCTAGAGAGGTTGGGGAATGTTTTCCCCTTTGTTTCCCCTTCACCTGGGGGTGAACGGGGCGTGGAATGATTTTTCCCGCGGTTTCCACCGTTTTCGTGCGCGGACTGAGAACGCGCTAGTCTCAGGTAGCGCGTTCTTGAGGGTCGCGCCGCCCCGACGGGGTGCGTTCATCGGAGAAGATGAACAGTTAGGCGGTTCCTGTCACGCTATAGGGTCCTAGCGCGTTCTGTCCTGTCGCGCTAGGGGGTCCTAGCGCGTTCTGTCTTGTTGCGCTAGGGGGTCCTAGCGCGTTCTGTGTTGTCGCTCTATGGGAGCATAGTGCGATGTATTTTGTCACGCTACTAGTGTATGGCGCGTTCTGGCCTGAACGCGCTATACGAGGGTAGCGCGATCTGGAGGTGACCAGTCGGGCCGCCCAGGGTGGGCAGCCTACGGCGGATTGTCCCCCCTTGGGTCGCAAGTGTCCCGGGCACCCCGTGGAGTTCCGTGACCGTGTCTTTGTGTAGCAACCCTGATAAAAATAAGATTTTTAAATAAATCAAATTAAAATAAAAGATAGGTAAATAGATGACAAAGAGCATAAATGAGTAAATCATTGATCAAGAGGAAAATAACGCCTTTTATCAAGGCGCTGATTCAAAAGGAAACGTCTTTGTATAAGGCGTTAATTTAAAAGGGACGCCTAGACAATAGGGCGTCAAATTTCAAACGACGGGAAAAATAAAAATTAAGGAAAGGAAATGAAACGCCCTCTACATAGACGCGTTTACATAAGTAACGACCCTTGACAAGGCGTCAATTTAAAATTCGACGCCCTCACTTAAGACGCTAATTCTGTTCGTGTTCTGTTCGAACCAGAACATTATCCAGGGAAGGTTTATGGATTAGTACGAGTTAGTAGAATATAGTAAGGACTCTATCATGAAAGTATTACTTCCAATACAACTCTAACCCTATTAGGATTCCCAAAACCCTACAAGTAACCCCTTAATCGAACCCTAGAATCTATTTTGGACGATCGAGCCTCTAAAGAACCAGTAAGTGCTTCTTCTTCTGTCTTCAACCATGTATCGTAAAGACTATTGATCTTCTTTTCTTCTTTCTTCTGCAGTATACGAATGATCACCGTCATAGCTGAAGAACACAGGTTGGTTCTTCCTATTTTCTTTCTTTCTCTACTGATTAAGTATTACGAAGAATAATGTTCTTTCTCTTCCTCTGCAGGCTGCCTGCAGTGAGAACAAGTACTCCCCTTTTTGACTGAAGAACGAAGGCTCTTCGTCAACATCCTCTTCTTTTGTGTTGAACAGAGTATCGTCACCACTTCAGTTTCTTCATATATCTTCACCAGAACCTTCAAAAGGTAGGTTTTCTCAAGAAACGTAGCCCAAATTAATTTAAGATCCTTAATAAAATCATATGTTATCCATGCATATAGTTTCATCGTGGTTTTAAGTGTTTTCTGTAAAATTTTGAAAGAAGCGACCCTGACAAGGGAGCTAATTCTTGTTTTGACGCCCTACCTAGTAGTCGTCAATTTCATATAAATTGATAATTACCCATGTTTAAAATTCGATATCTATGAAACCATGAACCTAATCTAATGCATGTTCATTCTGATTGAATCCTGCTAATTTTCTGGTCCTGACTATATAAATTATTCCTGAAATTTGATTATCTGAAATTTGGAAAACTGCTGGATTAACGACCTGAACGAGGTCGTCTTTTATTGAACTGACGTCCCAGACCAGGGCGCTAATTTAAAAGTAACGCCCCTGTTCAGGGCGCGTTTTTGTTAAAATTCCAGAATATTGAGTTTCTGCAGAATAGAAATATTGAAGGGACGACTAATGTATAAGTCGTCAGATTGTGAATAAACGCCCCTATAGAAGGCGTTAATTTGATAAGTAATGACTTAGATTAAGTCGCTATTTTCCTGTGACACTATTTTACAATGTTACTGTTAACCGAGGGTTTCGTATGTATATATATATATATATATATATATCGGCACTATGTTCCAGTCCGTGAATAAAGTCCCACGTTTCATGATGTTTTAACGTTACCCCCTTAACTCTCATTGACATACAAGCTCTCCATTAGACATTCCGTTCCTTTGGACTAGCGAGTTAGTCATAGAGACCTCCATAAGACTCCTCGAGTCTTGGATTCCCTCAAGGCCGACTAAGCTGGTTGTATCATAAAAACCCATTACACTATTTTGCCATGTCACTCTATGGAAACATGGTATACCGGCCCTCATATTATGCAAAGTGTGTATCATGAGAATTCTCTTAAGGGGATGAGGTTATCATACCATTTGATGCTGTTCTTGTAAATCCCAATTCTATATCAACATCGTTATGGTGTTCTTGTAAACCCCAATTCTATATTCAACATGATGTTCTTGTGGACCTCAATTCTATATTAAGAATGAGGACGTCTTGCCATTGATGTGCTGTTCATGTGAACCTCAATTCTATATAAAGAATGTCCATACTTGCTTGTCATGGTACCCAAGTTAGGGAACCAATTCCACCTAGTTTTATCGATAATCGTGATTGTACCGTTATTATCGTCATTCTATGTCAAGTATCATACTTTTGGACTCTATTCTATCCAAGTTATCCTACGTATCTACAAGCTTTATTCTTGAAATTCCATATTGGCTATATACAAAAGTGGATGTTAAAATACATGATTAATGCCTGCGCATATAGGGCCCGATCTGGTCCTGGGAGGAGCACCCGAAAGTACTTGTGCCCATGGGAGTTGATTGATCACGGTATTGGCATTATACCGAAGTGCATGACTAGCTTGATTGAACATTCCACAAATCTTGTACTTGTACTTGACTTGATATTACATGACTTGCGTGGCCCGAGAAAGGGTAACTTCATACTTGCTTGACTTGAAACAAAATAGCCAAATTCCAACATAACGTGATGAGTTTACTTGCTTGAATATCTTGATATCTTTCGATATAAGTTCTTGAAAGTTCATGACTAGTTCTTCTTGCTATCTTATTGTTATACACTCTCTCTATCTTGTCGTTTTATGCGAGCATGCATAGCTATAGTGCATTCATGAAAGATGTAATTACTTAAACCCATTGTTAGTTCTTGAGATATAATTTCTTACTGAGCGTTCGCTCACTTAGTGTTTCCCTACTTTTCAGATAAGTCCGACGAAGAGGGAACTCAAACGGATGGAAAAAATCAAGAGTGAAAGAGATAGAGCTTCTTCCGTGTTATCTAGTCTTTTTCATATTTTCTTGAGTCAACCTTGTATTTTTCTTTTATTTTAGTTAGTACTTCAAGGTTTGTAATAGACATACTCTTATGAAGGAATAAAGGACTGGGTTATCTTTACTTTCGCGCATCTCTGATTTTTGGTGTCGAATACACTAATACTCTGATTGACATGATTGATATAAACTCGTCGCGCATCTCCGGGTACCTTCTGCGCTCGGGGCGTGACAGTTTTTGTGGTATCAGAGCCTAGGGTATTCAATTCCTAGGAAAACCCAAGTCCAAGGATAGGTTCAAACCTTTAACCAGTGAGATCGGGTAGAACCAAGGGTTGAGTTAACTTAAAAGCCCTTAACGCGAGTATATACTAAAATAGTTATTGTAATTGTCGGACGATGGCTGCCGAACGTGCTCAGTGACATAACATGCAGCGTACACTTCAAGGCATGACTCAAGTGCTGCAACAAGTAGCACAGGGAGATGCACAACGAGCCAGAAGTCTCCACCAAGTCTTCAAGAACATGAACCCTCCCAAATTCATGGGTTCTATGGATCCGGATGACGCAGAGCACTGGATCAGGGAGACGGAGCGTATATTCCGTGTTATGCAGTGCACGGATCAAGATAAAGTCTTATTAGCTACCTTTCAGTTAGAAAGGGATGCCCGATGCTGGTGGGAATCAATAGAAGCTACTTTAAATCAAGACCAAATTACTTGGGAGGAATTTGTTGAACATTTCAACAATAAATATTTTTCAGACCGAGTCCAAGAAAAGAAAGCTACCGAATTTGTCGCACTCAAGCAACGGTCATTATCGGTGGCGGAGTACGAGGCACAATTCTCTAGATTGTCTCGGTATGCTAAGCACTTAGTTAGCACCGAAAAGATGAAAGCTAGGAGGTTCCTAAACGGGCTCAGGCCCCAATATATTACCCAGCTGGCACCAATGGATATTCAGGTCTACTCAGAGATAGTACGCCGAGCTCAATTGTTAGAAGATGCCACGGAGCTATCAGATAGAATCCGTGAGAAGGATAAGAAGGAACAAGTTACAAGTTCGGGTTCCTTTAAACCCAACTTCAAGAAGAGGCCTAGCACTGGAGGTACTTCTTCTCAAGACCAAAAATTTAAGAAGACCAAGCCCTTCTCTATCACTACTACACCTTCGAATATAATATGCAAGCATTGTGACAAGGCTGGTCATAAAGCCGAAGAGTGCTGGAGGAAACTTGGAGCATGTCTCCGTTGCGGGAGCCGTGAGCATCGGATTCCCGATTGCCCATTACTTAATGATCAAACCGGTGACGGAAAGCGCCCGGTAACCAAGAATGCTCGTCTTCACGCAATTAAGGAGACCGAAGAAGAAGAAGGCGGACTAGTAGAAGGTAAACTGAAAGTTTGTTCCAAGTATGCACATGTCTTATTTGATACGGGTGCATCACATTCTTTTATTTCCAAGAAGTTTGCTAACCCACTACCTATGGAACCGGAATGGATGAAAATAATTTTATCTACTCCTCTCGGAAACGAAACCGATATTACTCACCATTATCAAAACTGTGAAGTCTTGGTAAAAGGAAGAAATCTTCCTATCGATCTCATATGTTTAGATCTAAAGGAGTATGATGTCATACTGGGAGCGGATTGGTTATCCAAATACCAGGCAACAGTCGATTGCCGCAATAGTAAGGTTACTTTCAAGGACTTTCCAGAACTAGTCTATTCTAGCCCTAAGAGTCGGAGCGAGTCACCTCTTATTTCGACTCTCCGAGCTAGCAAGCTCATCAGGAAAGGATGTGTATCTTTCCTTGCATTCGTCACGATTAAGGAGGCTAAGGAAACTAAGATAGAAGATATCCCAGTTGTGCAAGAATTTCCGGATGTGTTTCCTAAAGATTTGCCTGGATTACCCCCGCAAAGAGAAGTGGCCTTCACCATCGACTTAGTCCCTGGTGCTGGACCTGTTTCTAAGGCACCGTATAGAATGTCCCCTGCCGAACTCAAGGAGTTAAAGGAGCAATTAATGGAACTTATTAAGAAAGGATTCATTAGACCAAGTACTTCCCCATGGGGAGCGCCTGTGCTATTTGTAAAGAAGAAAGATGGATCCATGAGGTTATGCATCGACTATCGACAGTTGAATCATCTCACTATCAAGAACAAGTATCCACTGCCGAGAATCGATGAGTTGTTCGATCAAATTTCAGGATCCAAGTACTTTTCCAAAATTGATCTTAGGTCAGGATATCATCAGTTAAGAATCAAGGATGAGGACATTCATAAGACTGCATTCAGAAGCAGGTATGGCCATTATGAGTTTGTTGTTATGCCTTTCGGACTAACGAATGCCCCTGCTGCCTTTATGCAGTTAATGAATAGTATATTCAGGCCTTATTTAGATCAATTCGTGGTGGTCTTCATCGATGATATATTAATTTATTCCAAGACTAAGGAAGAGCATGAGGAGCATTTGAGGATTGCATTACAAATATTAAGGGCAAACCAATTATATGCAAAACTCAGCAAGTGTGAATTCTGGCTTGAGGAAGTGACTTTTCTCGGACATGTTATATCAAAAGATGGCTTATCAGTAGATCCATCAAAAGTTGAAGCTGTGAAGAATTGGGAAAGACCGACCAATGCTAGTGAGATCCGAAGTTTCTTAGGTCTTGCGGGCTACTATCGACGATTCATCAAGGATTTCTCCAAGATAGCCGTACCACTCACTAGGCTAACTCGCAAGGAGATCCGTTATGAATGGAGTGACGAATGTGAAAGAAGCTTCCAAAATCTCAAGGACCATCTAACTACAGTTCCGGTCTTAGCATTACCAATGGAAGGAGAGAAATTCGAGGTATACACTGATGCTTCTGGCATTGGCCTCGAATGTGTTCTAATGCAACAAGGAAAGGTTATAGCTTATTCTTCTCGCCAATTGAAGAAGCATGAAGAGAACTACCCCGTCCATGACTTAGAATTGGCCGCGGTGGTATTTGCACTCAAAATATGGAGACATTATCTTTATGGAGTACAGTTTACTGTATACTCTGATCACAAGAGTCTCAAGTATCTCTTTTCACAAAAGGAACTAAATATGAGGCAAAGACGTTGGCTAGAATATCTCAAGGACTTCGACTTCAATATACAATATCATCCCGGAAAGGGTAACCATGTAGCAGATGCCCTTAGTCGAAAGCCGAGAGCACTGTTAGCCAATTGTATGATTCAAGAATGGAAATTGCTGGAGCAATTCTCTGAACTCAATATAAGCATGGACACAGACTTCAAAAGTGTCACATTGTCTCACATAAGCATTCGTCCAGACCTATTATCTGAAATACAAGCACTTCAGGATAATGACCCAATATTAGTGGAAATCAAGGGCAAACTAGAAGGACAATCTGATTTTCAAATAACTTGTGAAGGAAGATTAATGTTCAGGAATAGAACTTGCATACCGGATTGACCCGAGGTAAAGAAGAAGATCTTAGATGAAGCTCATAGATCAAGGTACACGATTCATCCAGGATCAACCAAAATGTACCAAGATGTGAAGAGGAATTTTTGGTGGCCCATTATGAAAAGGGAAATAGCAGACTATGTATCACGCTGTCTCACTTGCCAACAGGTCAAGGCGGAACACCAAAAGCCTGCTGAAAAATTACATCCTCTAGATATTCCCAAATGGAAGTGGGAGAATATTAGCATGGATTTCATTATGGGTTTATCTAAATCAAAAGGAGGACATGAGGGAATATGGGTTATTATTGACCGATTGACTAAATCAGCGCATTTTTTGCAAATAAAGAGCCGATGGTCAGTTGATGTTTTGGCTGCATTATATATCAAGAAAATAGTCAGATTACATGGTATTCCTGTTTCAATCGTGTCTGACAGAGATCCCCGTTTTACTTCTTATTTTTGGAAGGGATTACAACATTCGTTGGGAACAAGGCTTAACTTTAGTACAGCTTTTCATCCTCAAACGGATGGTCAGACCGAGAGAACAAATCAGGTGGTTGAAGATATGCTCAGAGCTTGCATCATTGATTTCGATGGAAGCTGACATGATCACTTGCCGTTGGTGGAATTTGCATACAATAATAGCTACCAGACAAGTATACAAATGGCACCTTTCGAAGCTTTATACGGAAGGAGTTGCCGATCACCCTTATGCTGGGACGAAGTTGGAGAGAAACAACTGCTAGGTCCAGACATGGTAAGGGTTACCACTGAAAGAATACAAATGATTAGAGAAAGACTGCAAGTTGCTCAGTCTAGGCAAAAGGCCTATGCCGATACAAGAAGGAGAGATCTTGAATTCCAAGTTGGAGATCATGTATTTCTCAAGATATCGCCTGGACGTGGCATACAGAGATTTGGTGTTAAAGGTAAGCTTATACCAAGATTCATCGGATCTTTTGAGATATTGGAAAGAGTTGGCGAGGTTGCTTATCGCATCGCATTGCCTCCTCAATTGTCTGATGTTCATAATGTGTTCCACATATCTATGCTGAAGAAGTATGTACACGATCCATCACATATTATTGAACATGGAGACTTACTGATCCAGAAGGATCTCACATATGAGCAGAAGCCTATAAAGATACTAGATCGTGAAGTACGTACCCTAAGGAATAAGGCTATTCCCATGCTTAAGGTACAATGGAATAAGAACTCCGAACGTGAAGCTACATGGGAGACCGAGGGATCCATGAGGAAGCGATTTCCAGAATTATTTTAAGGTATATATTCTACACTCTCCACTTATATATACTATTGAATTTGGGGACCAAATTCTTTTAAGTGGGGGAGGGTGTAGCAACCCTGATAAAAATAAGATTTTTAAATAAATCAAATTAAAATAAAAGATATGTAAATAGATGACAAAGAGCTTAAATGAGTAAATCATTGATCAAGAGGAAAATAACGCATTTTATCAAGGCGCTGATTCAAAAGAAAACGTCTTTGTATAAGGCGTTAATTTAAAAGGGACGCCTAGACAATAGGGCGTCAAATTTCAAACGACGGGAAAAATAAAAATTAAGGAAAGGAAATGAAACGCCCTCTACATAGACGCGTTTACATAAGTAACGACGCTAGACAAGGCGTCAATTTAAAATTCGACGCCCTCACTTAAGACGCTAATTCTGTTCGTGTTCTATTCGAATCAGAACATTATCCAGGGAAGGTTTATGGATTAGTACGAGTTAGTAGAATATAGTAAGGACTCTATCATGGAAGTATTACTTCCAATACAACTCTAACCCTATTAGGATTCCCAAAACCCTATAAGTAACCCCTTAATCGAACCTAGAATCTATTTTGGACGATCGAGCCTCTGAAGAACCAGTAAGTGCTTCTTCTTCTGTCTTCAACAATGTATCGTAAAGACTATTGATCTTCTTTTCTTCTTTCTTCTGCAGTATACGAATGATCACCGTCATAGCTGAAGAACACAGGTTGGTTCTTCCTATTTTCTTTCTTTCTCTACTGATTAAGTATTACGAAGAATAATGTTCTTTCTCTTCCTCTGCAGGCTGCCTGCAGTGAGAACAAGTACTCCCCTTTTTGACTGAAGAACGAAGGCTCTTCGTCAACATCCTCTTCTTCTGTGTTGAACAGAGTATCGTCACCTCTTCAGTTTCTTCATAAATCTTCACCAGAACCTTCAAAAGGTAGGTTTTCTCAAGAAACGTAGCCCAAATTAATTTAAGATCCTTAATAAAATCATATGTTATCCATGCAAATAGTTTCATCGTGGTTTTAAGTGTTTTCTGTAAAATTTTGAAAGAAGCGACCCTGACAAGGGCACTAATTCTTGTTTTGACGCCCTACCTAGTAGTCGTCAATTTCATATAAATTGATAATTACCCATGTTTAAAATTCGATATCTATGAAACCATGAACCTAATCTAATGCATGTTCATTCTGATTGAATCCTGCTAATTTTCTGGTCCTGACTATATAAATTGTTCCTGAAATTTGATTATCTGAAATTTAGAAAACTGTTGGATTAACGACCTGAACGAGGTCGTCTTTTATTGAACTGACGCCCCAGACCAGGGCGCTAATTTAAAAGTAACGCCCCTGTTCAGGGCGCGTTTTTGTTAAAATTCCAGAATATTGAGTTTCTGCAGAATAGAAATATTGAATGGACGACTAATGTATAAGTCGTCAGATTGTGAATAAACGCCCCTATAGAAGGCGTTAATTTGATAAGTAATGACTTAGATTAAGTCGCTATTTTCCTGTGACACTATTTTACAATGTTACTGTTAACCGAGGGTTTCGTATGTATGTATATATATATATATATATATATATATATATATATATATATATATATATATATATATATATATATCGGCACTATGTTCCAGTCCGTGAATATAGTCCCACGTTTCATGATGTTTTAACGTTACCCCCTTAACTCTCATTGACATACAAGCTCTCCATTGGACATTTCGTTCCTTTGGACTAGCGAGTTAGTCATAGAGACCTCCATAAGACTCCTCGAGCCTTGGATTCCCTCAAGGCCAACTAAGCTGGTTGTACCATAAAAACCCATTACACTATTTTGCCATGTCACTCTATGGAAACATGGTATACCGGCCCTCATGTTATGCAAAGTGTGTATCATGAGAATTCTCTTAAGGGGATGAGGTTATCATGCCATTTGATGCTGTTCTTGTAAACCCCAATTCTATATCAACATCGTTATGGTGTTCTTGTAAACCCCAATTCTATATTCAACATGATGTTCTTGTGGACCTCAATTCTATATTAAGAATGAGGACGTCTTGCCATTGATGTGCTGTTCATGTGAACCTCAATTCTATATAAAGAATGTCCATACTTGCTTGTCATGGTACCCAAGTTAGGGAACCAATTCCACCTAGTTTTATCGATAATCGTGATTGTACCGTTATTATCGTCATTCTATGTCAAGTATCATACTTTTGGACTCTATTCTATCCAAGTTATCCTACGTATCTACAAGCTTTATTCTTGAAATTCCATATTGGCTATATACAAAAGTGGATGTTAAAATACATGATTAATGCCTGCGCATATAGGGCCCGATCTGGTTCTGGGAGGAGCACCCGAAAGTACTTGTGTCCATGGGAGTTGATTGATCACGGTATTGGCATTATACCGAAGTGCATGACTAGCTTGATTGAACATTCCACAAATCTTGTACTTGTACTTGACTTGATATTACATGACTTGCGTGGCCCGAGAAAGGGTAACTTCATACTTGCTTGACTTGAAACAAAATAGCCAAATTCCAACATAACGTGATGAGTTTACTTGCTTGAATATCTTGATATCTTTCGATATAAGTTCTTGAAAGTTCATGACTAGTTCTTCTTGCTATCTTATTGTTATACAATCTCTCTATCTTGTCATTTTATGCGAGCATGCATAGCTATAGTGCATTCATGAAAGATGTAATTACTTAAACCCATTGCTAGTTCTTGAGATATAATTTCCTACTGAGCGTTCGCTCACTTAGTGTTTCCCTACTTTTCAGGTAAGTCCGACGAAGAGGGAACTCAAACGGATGGGGAAAAATCAAGAGTGAAAGAGATAGAGCTTCTTCCGTGTTATCTAGTCTTTTTCATATTTTCTTGAGTCAACCTTGTATTTTTCTTTTATTTTAGTTAGTACTTCAAGGTTTGTAATAGACATACTCTTATGAAGGAATAAAGGACTGGGTTATCTTTACTTTCGCGCATCTCTGATTTTTGGTGTCGAATACACTAATACTCTGATTGACATGATTGATATAAACTCGTCACGCATCTCCGGGTACCTTCCGCGCTTGGGGCGTGACACTTTGGGTGTCCGGAGGTTCCGTTTACCTCGATTAGATTGCCCATGAGTTTAAGGGTCCGGGTGACTTTCGAGCGTTCCGATTGTGTTGTGTTGGTCTCCGGTCGACCCGGTTGTGACCCAGTGGTCGACCTTTGGCCTCGTGAGTTTCCCGGACACCCCGTGGATTTCGTTACCATATTTTGGGGTGTCTGGAGGTACCGTGTTACCTCGATAAGCGTGCCCATGGGCTTGGCGGGTCCGGGTGACCCCAGGTGTTCCGGGCTTTCGTGTTCTTGCTAGATCGAGTCGCCGTGTATCGGTGTGAGTGCGGTGAGGTTTCCCCGCAAGTCGTTGCTTCTCTGGAAGGTGGCTTCCGAGTGGGCCAAGCATGTGGCCTTGGACGGTGAGTCCAGTCTCCCAGCCTGGGGCTGGAGATTTCTTAAGTTCCCTCCTCGAGGGATGGGTCTCAGTAGCTATGAACTGCCCCGTGAGTTATCGCATTGTGGTTTTTGGGCCTAGGGATTAGGCCAGATTGGCGGCTCAGTGCTGTCGTGTGCAACGGTCTTAACCCCGAGTCTTGTGACTCAAAGGCCATTGGGTTTCGTAGGTCTAGTGGACCATCTAAAGTCTGGTGGCGTCGTGCCACCTGTTACTCCGTGTTACTCGCAATGGGTGCGTGCGTGGTTTTCAGTGTCCACGTTCTGTGACACGTCCACTAGTCGTAGCCTTCTTACGGCACGCGTGTACTGACCCACCTGGGAGTGGTGGAGCGGCTGACCCGAGAGAGATGGTGAGTAGGCTGGTTACCGTAGGGCCCCCATGTACAGCCGAGTCCGGGCTTAGGGGGAATTACCAGCTAGAGGACAGGCCTAGGGCGTATGGTCTGAGTGTGCACATGAGGTTGGGGGCGTCGAACGGCGCCGGCAGGCGCGACCCCAACTAGTCCTTATTTTGTGGTACTGGTTACTGTGTGTGTCTGAGTCTCCGCCTGGTGCGTAGTAGCTAGACACTGGTGACGCGGTGTAAGACGTCAGGAGACGCATCCGGTCGTTCTTCTAATGGGTGGTGCTTCCGTCACGTGACGTAAGTTGTCGTGTACCGGGTTCTGTTTCCGTCCGTGAGACGGGACTTCGTAAGTGGTTTCGGAAGTGTTCTCGGAGTCGAGGTCTGGGGTTTCCGGTGAGCGTCACCGAGGGTCTTTCCCCAGACAACGTTGTGTTCACGACGGTGAGGTCGTGACCGTGTTCCCTGATCGTGTGGTTTTGGCTCGGGTCCTTTTTGTGAGGGCAGGCCTCCGCTATGGAGGTATCGTGGCGTTTTCCTAGTGGCGTGGCTAGGGTGGTTTGTGTCTGGTGGTCCCCGATCGTGGAATCGGGTGGTCGGGTGTGTGTCTTGGTTGTCCCCCGACGGGAGACTAAGTCGTGTTTTCTGGTACAGTAGGAGTAGCTGTAGAGCCGAGGTTTTACCGGCCACCGTAGTTACTTTCCTGCTTTCGTAGTTACTGCTTTTTGTGCCGCCGTTGCTCTCAGTTGGGGTTCCGCGGGATCCCTACTAGGCCAGTGACAGGAGGCTCACCCCTGCGTTTCAGGTGCGGCGGTTCTTCCTCGAGGTTCGAGGGTGCAGTACGGAGGTTCTTAGTTGCCAGCTTGCCGGGCCGAGTGTTCACTTGACATGTGGTACGTTTTACTATTTTAGACTGTACTTTCTGTTGGACTGGACTCTGTTGTAGTTGTTCATTTATTTCTGTTAATTATTGAATTGTCCTACCTTATTTCCTATTTCTGTGTACCTCCACACTCCTTTTTAGCCCTTCCGAGCCCTCCCGGCTCGTGGGCGGCGATTCGAGTCTCGGGTTATCGGGCCTTCCCGGTAACCGGATTCTCGGGTCGTCACAGTTGGTATCAGAGCGTGGTTGTGGACGTACATGGGAATTCGAGATATTGCAGTGATCAGAGTCCGTAAGGTCCAGTACAGTCAGCAGCTGGCATAGGGTTTCGTGCATGTTTTCCGCTTTGTTCCTCGCTTGAGAGCTTGAGTGCGCTGTGTGGCGCGGTGAGGGTGGTTGCTGTTCGCGGCTTTCGTGCCGACGTGGGGTCTACGGATCGAGGTCGAGAGTCTTCTCCATCATCGATGGTGGACCTGGTTGTGCTGCGTTGGGCAGAGGTTGTCGACGGGTGTGTTGCTGCGGTGCTGCGTTCGAGGAGTCTGCAGCTGGGTCAGGTGGCTGACGAGGACCGTTTGCCGTTAAGTGGCTGTGATTGTGCTCTGAGGGAGCTGTTATTGAGTTTGGCCATTCCAGCTTGAGGATTGTCCAGCCCCTGATGCGCTGAGGTTGTGGTTTGAGGTGTTGGAGCGGGTGATCTGGTCGAGGATTGTGCTCGGGTGAGCGGAAGGTTTTCTATTAAGCTGCTGATTTATCGAGCCCGATGTCCTTATCATGCTTTGTGGCGTCAGAAGTGACGTGTCGGTCTAGATTATTTTGCGGATTTCGAGCTAGGATTGGGCTGTGGTGTCCCAGTAAGTCTTGCTCCTGCGCTCTTGTGTGCGAATGGGTTGTGTTCGCCCAGGATTTGGCTCAAGATGAGAAGGTTCCGCAGTGAGTTTCGGGACTCGAGGATGAGCGTCGGCGGTTGCCGGTTATGGCTCGTGTTGTGGCTCTTGATGTGGCGTGTTGCAGTTTGGGGAATTACAGCGATGGTGCATCGAGAGATGTTGTGATCGTGGTCCGATGGGACACTTGGTAAGTGTTGTCGGAGGATCTGACCTGACGGAAGTGATGGTTTCCTTGGTACTGGAAGGTGATGTTCCCAGCATGCACGAGGCTCGAGGTCAGGTCGAGTGCGGAGTTTTCCTTCCGTTGGTCGGAAGTGTATTGAGTTCTTCCCTTTGGTTGGAGGAGATCGCGATTGTTAAGGTTCGTCATCTTGCACTGTGTGTCCGGATTGGTTGGCCTTCGTGCGCCATGAAATCCGTGCGAGACGCGTCCCACGTTTTGGCAAGGTGGTTGCCTGTGAGAAGCGTTGCCCATTCCCTGATGTGTAAGGGTGTTGGCGCTGTTCCGGAAGGACGAGTGCCGACTGGGCGGTGTTTTTAAGATTTGTAGTTGGTGTTGTAGTTCCCGAGGTGCGGAGGATCGGAGTCGGCGGGGTTACAGATGGTTGTCGGGATGGTGGATCTCGAGTTGTCAATGTGGTGGCTATGCGTGTGGATCAGAGTACGTGGATCATAGCGTTGGTTGCTGCGGGTGGAATTCTGACGAAGTCTAGAGCCGTGGAGGATTGGTTCCTCGATGTGCGTTGTCTCCAGTTGTGTGAGACGTGTTGTTACCGTGCCGTTGCTTGAGATCTTGTCGATCAGGGCACTGGCAGGTGGAGAGTTGGGGAAATATGCTGGCGAGATTGCCGCATGAGTACCCTGTTCTTGCGTTGGAAGTTGCGTTCGTGGATGAGATCATGTTTTGGAGAAGTGTGTCGTAGATTGTAAGAGGTTGTGTGTCCCGTGGCTCTGTGATAAGAGCGGGAGTCAGGATTGGCAGGCGTCCTCTTAGATTAATTGAGATGGAGGTTTCGATGAGATAGGACGGTGGTCGATGCCTGTGTGTGGAGGTCTCTGATGAGACGTTGACGTGGGATATTGATCCTCAGTCTACGGCCAGCAAGGGAGGATTCCCCGTAAGTTTGAGTCGAGTGACGTGAAGACCGAGGGGAGATCTTGTCATGTGGTTTCGCCGTGCTCCCCTGAGAGGGTAGAGTTGGAGTGAGGTTCGAGATCGGTTATGGTGTTGGTCTGTGCGTGAGTCAGCGGATGGCCTGTCATGAGTTGAATCGTGCCTGCTGGGCCGGTGGAGGTTTCCCGTTGGCGAATGTCTGGTGACCAGTGGATGGTCTTTCACAGACAGAAGATGCTGGTTGTAGGGGCTCGAGGATGGAGAGAGCCGCGTGCCAGCTAGGCCTTTTGGTGACCGTTTCTGAGGTGTGTTTTCTCAGATGGGATCTGAGCTTTGTCGAAGTTTGAGTTCTGATAGAGTTGGTCCCGTGCTATTGTGGCGTTCGGCTTGCCGAGTGTGGAGTGGTCCTCGGCGCGGAGCCGACAAATTTATGGTGGTCAGCTGGCAGAGAAGCTGGTGTTTGGTTGGTCCGTCGAGCGTGGGCGTTGACCGGTGGATTGGTTCTTGTGGCGGGGATTGCGTTCCCTCGGTGATCGAGAGGGTGGCAGCGATGCCGTGAGTGGTTTCCGTTGTGTCTGAGGTGATACCAAACTGGTGCCTTTGTATTATGCCTGCTCTGGTGGCCGATGTGTGTGTGGCGTGCGGAGCGTAGGCGTCGTTCATGATTATGGTCTGGCCGTATCCCTCCTGATTGGTGCTTTCACGTGAACTGAGGTTTTTTCTGTGCTGGGGCCCTGACAACGTTGTCAGTTGGTTGAGGCGTTCTTCCCCTGTGGCTGGGTGCTAGTCCTGAATTTCGAGGATGAAATTTCTTTAAGGGGGGAGGGCTGTAATGCCCCGAATTTTTTGGATCCTTGTTCGTGGGTCCTGGATCTGGTTTCTCGGAGTGTCCGACTCCGTTGTGTCCGAAATTTCGTTTCGGACATCTTTCGTGTTCGGATCGGCGTGATCCGGAGTTGTTTCGGAGGCCCAGAAGCGTTCCGCGACCTTCCCGCGTGTGTTTTCCGATTCCCGGTGTGTGTTTCGGTAATTCTTTCGGAACCTCGTTGCGGGTGAACCGGGCCGTTCACCAGGGCGCGAGGGGTACCGTTGCGATCGGTGCGTTCCGAGGATCGCGGAAACGTGATTTTCTATTTTTCGGTATTTTTGAGAATTTTCAGATTTTCTTATATATATAACCCTTTTCTCTCTCCCCTCTCATTTCTCTCTTCTCTCCCTCTCTCTTCTCACGCTCTCTCGTCTCTCCCTCTCTCTCCGGCGGCCGACGGGGTGGAGCGTGGGTGAGGTGGGGACGGCGCGGGCGAGGCACGGGCGAGGATGGGTGAGGATCGAGGCAGAGGAGGTGCGGTGAAGCTCGGCCGTGGGTTCGTGGAACGACGAGGCTTCAACGGCGTTTTCTTCGTGGATCGGCGTCCACGGTGCGTCGAATCTTCGGTGGAGGTAGGGAGATGGACCCTCAACCCGCGTACTTCATTTCCCGCGAGTTTTGTATGCCGTGGTGAGCCGAGCGGGCTTGTTTGGGCGTTTTGGGGAAAATGCATGTTTTTGGGTGTGTGAGCCGAATCTTGCGTTTTGATCGTGTCTTTGGGGTTTAAATGGGTCCTCTCGGTGCTAGAGAGGTTGGAGAATGTTTTCCCCTTTGTTTTCCCTTCACCTGGGGGTGAACGGGGCGTGGAATGGTTTTTCCCGTGATTTCCACCGTTTTCGGGCGCGGACTGAGAACGCGCTAGTCTCAGGTAGCGCGTTCTTGAGGGTCGCGCCGCCCCGACGGGGCGCGTTCATCGGAGAAGATGAACAGTTAGGCGGTTCCTGTCGCGCTATAGGGTCCTAACGCGTTCTGTCCTGTCGCGCTAGGGGGTCCTAGCGCGTTCTGTCTTGTTGCGCAAGGGGGTCCTAGCGCGTTCTGTGTTGTCGCGCTATGGGAGCATAGCGCGATCTGTTTTGTCATGCTACTAGTGTATAGCGCGTTCTGCCCTGAACGCGCTATACGAGGGTAGCGCTATCTGGAGGTGACCAGTCGGGCCGCCCAGGGTGGGCAGCCTACGGCTGATTGTCCCCCCTTGGGTCGCGAGTGTCCCGGGCACCCCGTGGAGTTCCGTGACCGTGTCTTTGGGTGTCCGGAGGTTCCGTTTACCTCGATTAGCATGCCCATGAGTTTAAGGGTCCGGGTGACCTTCGAGCGTTTCGATTGTGTTGTGTTGGTCTCCGGTCGACCCGGTTGTGACCCAGTGGTCGACCTTTGGCCTCGTGAGTGTCCCGGACACCCCGTGGATTTCGTTACCATGTTTTGGGTGTCTGGAGGTACCGTGTTATCTCGATAAGCGTGCCCATGGGCTTGGCGGGTCCGGGTGACCCCAGGTGTTCCGGGCTTTCATGTTCTTGCTAGATCGAGTCACCGTGTATCGGTGTGAGTGCGGTGAGGTTTCCCCGCAAGTCGTTGCTTCTCTGGAAGGTGGCTTCCGAGTGGGCCAAGCGTGTGGCCTTGGACGGTGAGTCCAGTCTCCCAGCATGGGGTTGGAGGTTTCTTAAGTTCCCTCCTCGAGAGATGGGTCTCGGCAGCTGTGAACTGCCCCGTGAGTTATCGCATTGTGATTTTTGGACCTAGGGATTAGGCCAGATTGACGGCTCAGTGCTGTCGTGTGCAACGGTCTTGACCCCGAGTCTTGTGACTCAAAGGCCGTTGGGTTTCGTAGGTCTAGTGGACCATCTAGAGTCTGGTGGCGTCGTGCCACCTGTTACTCCGTGCTACTCGCAATGGGTGCGTGCGTGGTTTTCAGTGTCCACGTTCTGTGACACGTCCACTAGTCGTAGCCTTCTTACGGTACGCGTGTGCTGACCCACCTGGGAGTGGTGGAGCGGCTGACCCGAGGGAGACGGTGAGTAGGCTGGTTACCGTAGGGCCCCCACGTACAGCCGAGTCCGGGCTTAGGGGGAATTACCAGCTAGAGGACAGGCCTAGGGCGTATGGTCTGAGTGTGCACACGAGGTTGGGGGCGTCGGACGGCGCCGGCAGGCGCGACCCCAACTAGTCCTTGTTCTGTGGTACTGGTTACTGTGTGTGTCTGAGTCTCCGCCTGGGGCGTAGTAGCTTGACACTGGTGACGCGGTGTAAGACGTCAGGGGACGCATCCGGTCATTCTTCTAGTGGGTGGTGCTTCCGTCATGTGACGTGAGTTGTCGTGTACCGGGTTCTGTTTCCATCCGCGAGACGGGACTTCGTGAGTGGTTTCGGAAGTGTTCTCGGAGTCGAGGTCTGGGGTTTCCGGTGAGCGTCACCGAGGGTCTTTCCCCAGATAATGTTGTGTTCACGACGGTGAGGTCGTGACCATGTTCCCTGATCGTGTGGTTTTGGCTCGGGTCCTTTTTGTGAGGGCAGGCCTCCGCTACGGAGGTATCGTGGCGTTTTCCTAGTGGCGTGGCTAGGGCGGTTCGTGTCTGGTGGTCCCCGATCGTGGAATCGGGTGGTCGGGTGTGTGGCTTGGTTGTCCCCCGATGGGAGATTAAGTCGTGTTTTCTGGTACAGTAGGAGTAGCTGTAGAGCCGAGGTTTTGCCGGCCACCGTAGTTACTTTCTTACTTTCGTAGTTACTGCTTTTTGTGCTACCGTTGTTCTCATTTGGGGTTCCGTGGGATCCCTACTGGGCCAGTGACAGGAGGCTCACCCCTGCGTTTCAAGTGTGGCGGTTCTTCCTCGAGGTTCGAGGGTGCAGTACGGAGGTTCTTAGTTGCCAGCTTGCCGGGCCGAGTGTTCACTTGGCTTGTGGTATGTTTTACTGCTTTAGACTGTACTTTCTGTTGGACTGGACTCTGTTGTAGTTGTTCATTTATTTCTGTTAATTGTGGAATTGTCCTGCCTTATTTCCTATTTTTTTGTACCTCCACACTCCTTTTTAGCCCTTCCGAGCCCTCCCGGCTCGTGGGCGGCGGTTAGAGTCTCGGGTTATCGGGCCTTCCCGATAACCGGATTCTCGGGTCGTCACAGTTAGTTGCCAGTTGCCAGAGTCGGGGTATGTCCCGTGTACTTGTACTTTTTTTCTTTCTGTTGACTGTACTTATATTGAACATGAGTCACTTTGGACCTTGTAGCTGTTTAGTGATTATTTATCTTAATTCCTACATTATTTTTAGATTATCGTGCTAGCTCTGTAGTTATTTTAGCTTCTCTTATACCCTCACACCATCCTTTAACCCTTCCGAGTCTTCGGGCTCGTGGGTGGCGGGCCGAGGTTCGAGTCGCGCCGGTTCCTTTCCAGTACTCAGATCTCGGGTCGTTACAGTTGGTATCAGAGTAGGGTTGTGGAGGTACATAAGAACCTGAAATGATTGCAGTGGTCCAAAACGTCCATGAATGTCCTGCACAGTTGGCGACTGGCCTAGGTTATCGTATGTTTTATTGATTCTGCTGATTGTTTTTGTTAATAGGGAGTTATGGTGCCCAGAAGAGCGACTCGTTCCCAACAGGGAGAGTCAGGTGGGGGCCGGGAAGGGCAGAGCAGAGCAGCGCTTCCAGTAGATGCAACTGAAGAGGCGAGAGTTCCCGGACCAGAGGAGTTTTTCAGGGGCATGTATCAGTATGTTGGCGAGGGTTTGTCGTCTCGAGGTGTCTTGTGACCTGGCAGTGGAGTTGCCTACCGGTGATTTCAGGCTCACCCCGTATTTCCTTGAAAAGGTACCTGTGTGGGTTAATGGGCGGAACTTACCGGCCAGGCTTTATGCATTGTCGCTTCAAGATTTTGATGTGCTCTTGGGCATGGATTGGCTCGAGGCCCATCATGCCATGGTGGATTGCGGCTCGAAGAAGGTTTATTTCCGTCAACTTTACGGGCCTACCTTCTACTTCCAAGGTATCCGGTCTTCCTCTTCCTATTTTCTTATTTCAGCCATTAAGGCTCGTAGATTACTTGATGCGGGGTGTCAAGGTTTTCTCGCTTCAGTAGTTTTGGTTGATCAATAGTGTCCGGATGTGGAGGATATTCCGGTTGTGTGCGGGTTTTCCGATGTTTTCCTGAGGAGTTGCCAGGGTTGCCACTGCAGCGGGAGATTGATTTCATGATTGAGGTGGTACCAGGTACGGCGCCTATGTCGAAGGCCCCTTACTGAATGGCACCGACTGAGTTGAGGGAGCTGAAGGCGCAGTTGCAGGAGTTGTTGGTCAAGGGGTACATTCATCCTAGCTTTTTCCCTTGGGGTGCGCATCCGTGTTATTTGGGAAGAAGAAGGATCGTTGTCTGAGGTTGTGCATTGACTACCGACAGTTGAACAAGGTGACTGTTAAGAACAAATATCCGTTGCCTCGGATTGATGATTTGTTTGACCAGCTTCAGTCGGCCCAGATGTTTTCGCAGATCGATTTGAGGTCGGGTTATTACCAGCTACGGATCCGAGAGTCTGACATTGAGAAGACTGCGTTCCGCTCGAGATATGGGCATTATGAGTTCTTGGTGATGCCGTTTGGGCTCACCAATGCCCCCGTAGCATTTATAGATTTGATGCATAGGGTGTTTCGTCTGTATCTAGACCAGTTCGTGATCATGTTTGTGGACGACACCCTTGTATATTCGCGGTCTGCTGCGGAGCATGTGCATCATTTGAGGGTGGTGTTGTGGACCTTGCGAGATCACCGGTTGTATGCCAAGCTCAGCCAGTGCGAGTTCTGGCTTCGAGATGTGCACTTTTTGGGGCACGTGATTTCTGGTGAGGGAGTTTCCGTGAATTCAGCCAAGGTCAAGGCTGTGGTGCAGTGGCCGAGGCCGACTTCTGTCACGGAGATTCGGAGCTTTTTGGGGCTTACGGGCTATTATAGGAGATTCATTCAGCATTTTGCTCGTATTACGGCCCCGATGACCAGGCTTACGCGAAAGGATGTGTCGTTTGTCTGGACGGAGGAGTGTGAGCAGAGCTTTATGGAGCTGAAGAGATTGCTCACTACCGCTCCTGTGTTGGTGTTGCCTTCGGGATCGGGAGGTTTCGTGGTGTGTACGGACGCTTCCAGGATAGGTTTGGGTGCCGTGCTGATGCAGCATGGTAGAGTTGTGGCTTATGCATCTCGGCAGTTGAAGTCACATGAGGAGAACTACCCTACTCATGATCTTGAGTTGGCGGCAGTGATTTTCACCCTTAAGATCTGGAGGCATTAATTGTATGGTGAGAAGTTTGAGATTTTCACTAACCATCAGAGTTTGAGGTATATGTTTACCCAGAAGGATCTTAACCTCAGGCATAAGAGGTGGATGGAGTACATGAAGGATTATGATTTTACTCTATCGTATCAGCCTGGCAGGATGAATGTCATGGCTGACGCATTGAGCAGGAAGGTGGTGGTCAGTCAGATGTTGTTGAGGAAGTGGAGGTTATGGGAGCAGGTGCCGGCCATGACTTTTAGGCTCAAGATCCCACGGGATCAAGGTTCTGATGTTCTTGCGAGACTGACTGTCACGCCAGCTATTCGTCGTCAGGTGACTGAGACTCAGCGTGCGGACCCCGAGCTGTCTCGAATCATGTCGATGGCCGAGGTGGAGTTTGATGAGGATGGAGCTGTGAGGTTTCGAGGTAGGCTGTACGTCCCAGCCGAGGAGCAGGCGAGGCGCGCGGTGCTGCCAGAGGCTCATGGGAGCCAGTATGCCGTGCATCCCGGATCGGTGAAGATGTACCAGAATTTGAAGAGGCTGTTTTGATGGCCTGGTATGAAGAGAGATGTTGCAGAGTTTGTGGCCAAGTGTTTGGTCTGTCAGCAAGTGAAGGCGGAACACTAGCGACAGGGTGGTACACTTCAGCCCTTGGAGATTCCCACGTGAAAGTGGGACCACGTGACCACCGATTTCGTGGTTAGGTTACCAAGGACTTCCAGTGGGCATGATAGTATTTGGTTACTGGTGGATAGACTAACGAAGATGGCTCGATTGTTGCCGATCAAGGTCAGTTGGAATGTGCCTAAGTTAGCTCGTTTGTATGTGGAGCGGATCGTCCCGTTGCATGGAGTCCCTATCTCCATTGTGTCCGATCGTGATCCTCGCTTCACTTCGGGATTCTAGAGGAGCTTCCAAAGAGCTCTAGGCACGGAGTTGACTTTTAGCTCGACGTACCATCCTCAGTCGGACGGTCAGTCTGAGAGGATCATCCAGACTTTATAGGATATGTTGAGGTCGTATTGCCTGGAGTGACAAGGGAGTTGGACCCACCATTTGCCGTTAGTGGAGTTTACCTATAACAACAGCTATCATTCGAGCATTGGTATGCTTCCTTATGAGGCATTGTACGGGCGACCTTGTCAGACTCCACTTGATTGGTTCGAAGTGGGGGAGCGTGTCCTGACAGGATCAGATTTGGTGCAGCAGTGTAATGAGGTGGTGCGTCTGGTCTGGCAAAAGATGTTGGCAGCGCAGAGCCGACAAAAAAGTTATGCCGATCGGAGGAGGCAACCCCTCAGCTTTGATGTGGGAGACCGGGTGTTTCTGAGAGTCTCTCCCATGAAGGGTGTGATGCATTTCGACAGGTGTGAAAAGTTGAGTCCCCGCTACATTGGTCCTTTCCCCATTGTCGAGCTTATTGGTGAAGTTGCTTATCGGTTGCAATTACCTCCGGAGCTATCTGCCGTGCATCACGTGTTCCATGTGTCTATGCTGCGGAGGTATATGCCTGATGATTCCCATATTTTGGAGGACGTTGTTTGGCCCGAGGTGACCCCAGACTTGTCCCTTCCGGAGTATCCTATCCGCGTTGAGGATTGGCGTGAGCAGCGCCTGCGGAACAAGGTTATTCCCCTGGTTAAGGTGGTCTGGCAGCGTCACTTTGGTGGCGAGGCGTCGTGGGAGCGTGAGGATGAGATGCGACAGCTTTATCCTTATTTGTTCGAGTGAGTCTTCTCCCCTGTTTCCGTGCCTCATTCTTAATTTTGAGGATGAAATTTTTTTAAAGGGGGAGGGCTGTAATGTCCCGGGCTTTTCGGACATTTTTTGGATCTGGATCCGTGGGTTTCGGATCACTTTCGAGACTCCCGGAGTGCGTTTTGTGATTTACGCGTGTTTTTCCCTGACGAGCCTTCGGAACCCTGTACAGGGCAAACCGTTACGTTCTCCTACTCCGGGACGGTACCAGTGCGTCGAGCGTGTTCCAAGGATCGAGAAAATAATTTTTTCTAATTTTTCATATTTTTCATATTTTTTGAATTTTCTATAAATAACCCTTTTCTTTTCTCCGTTTTCTTTTCTTCTTCTTTCTTCTTCTTCTTTTCTTCCCCCATGACCGGCCGACCGTTGCTTTCCTCTTTCCCCCGTTCGAGCTTGCGGCGCCTCTTTCTTCTCTGGCTGAGGACAGCGAGCTGAGGCGGCGGCGCGGTGACGACGATGGTGGCGAGGTGATCGAGACGGTGCCCTCTTCGCGGCGTGGGGCGCGGTGTTCTTGTCGGCTGAGATTTGGAGATCGACGTTGAATCGGAGGATTTCGGCCTTCCTTGAGGTAGGGAGACGGATCCTTACCCTCTTTCCTGCTTTCCCCGTGATTTGTAGGCCGAGGAGAGGCCGAGTGGGGGTGTTTTGAGCCGGGAGACTGAAATTGCATGATTTGGGGTTGAGCGCCGGATCTCTCGTTTCATGGAGTTTTTGACCGATCTAAGGGTATAGAATCATGCTAGGTTGGTAGGAGATGGATTCCCCTTTGTTTCCCCATCATCGGGCGATGATCGGGGCGTGGATCGGGTTTTTTGGGCTTTCTCTCCGTTTTCGTGCTCGGGTGGGAGTTGCGGTCCTTCCAGGAACCGCTACTCCCCTTGGCGGCCCTCAGGGGGTCGCCTGGTGACTTGGATTGTCAGTTGAACTTAGCGGTCCCCAGGGGACCGCTATGTTTGGGGAACGGTCTAGCGACTGATCGCTACCCATTGGATAGCGGCCAGCCCTTGATCGTTTGCCTCGTTGGTCAGAGCACCCTCGGGGTGCGTGTTTTCTACTGTTGGGAGCTGTCTGTTGGGTTGCTGCCAGGGTTAGACCGTTACCAGGGTTTTGCGGTCTTGAGGTGACCGCCTGGTGGGGCTGGCGGTCTGGCAATAGACCGCTAGGCACCCAGTGGTGCAGCCATGGTATGGCCGCCACGCTGAGCCTGGCGGCCTCAGATGAGACTGCTAGGATGCTTTGCGGTCCAGAGATGGCCGCCAGTTGAGAGAGACGGTCCCGGGTGGACCGCCGCTCCGTTTCCTTCGAGCATTGCTTTCCGTGAGTCAGAGTCTTACCTCCAGTGACACGTCCACAAGTCATAGCCTTCTTACGGCACGCGTGTGCTGACCCACCCGGGAGTGGTGGAGCGGCTTACCCGAGAGAGACTGTTGTTAGGCTAGTTACTGTAGGGCCCCTTCGCGCAGCCTGAGTCTGGGCTTTGGGGAAGAACCAGCTAGAGGATCCGACCTATGGCGCATGGTCTGCATGTGCACACTTGGTTAGGGGGGTCGGACCCGCGCTGACGAGCGCAACCCCAGCTAGTCCTTGTTCGTGGTACTGGTTACTATTGTGTCTCTGTCTCCGCCTGGGGCGTTGCAGCGAGACACTTGAGGCGCAGACTAAATCGTCAGTGGACGCATCCGGCTTTACTTCTAGTGGGTGGTGCTCATGTCTTCTGGCAGGTACTTACTTATTTTCCCATTGGTTCGGTGTCGATTTGTTCGGTACGGTTAGTTACGGAGAGCTTTTCCGTTTATTTATTATTACTTGTTGTTACTACCGTACTTCCGCTAGGTAGCGTTACCTTTCGTGCTTGTTTGCGCTTAACGGTCTTGTTTCTCTCGTGCGAGGTGGGGGTCCGCGGGATCCCTACTGAG
This sequence comes from Amorphophallus konjac, assembly GCA_022559845.1. Taxonomy (NCBI): domain Eukaryota; kingdom Viridiplantae; phylum Streptophyta; class Magnoliopsida; order Alismatales; family Araceae; genus Amorphophallus; species Amorphophallus konjac. The sequence goes on along the minus strand of CM040121.1, from coordinate 81,146,784 downwards.
CCTATGAAATGAGGCTCACCCCTGTGTTTTCAGATGAGACTGGTGTGAGCGACGTCACGCGGAATTAATTGCCCGGGGAGAAATAAGAGGAGAACGCGGGCTCGTTTTGCTGCAACACAGAAAGAAGAGAGAAGAGAGACCACAACGGGAGATTGCTCCGGCGGGGCGTGCGGGACAGATGCAATATAACAAGATATGGGGATTAAACGGTCATAGCGGGAAATGACTCTCCGCGACCTCGGGGGATGGGAAAAGTGCAGAATTTAAGTGATAGTTATTTAAACGGTCATTGCGGGAAGTGACTCGCTGCGGCCTCGAGAATATGAGAAGATGCGAGAATAACACGGAATGTAAATGACAGAAATTTAAACGGCCATTACGGAAAATGACTCGCCGCGGCCTCGAGAATATGAGCAGATATGAGAGCAATACAAGATATGAAAAGGGGCAGAATTCAAACGGCCATTGCGGGAAGTGACTCGCCGCGGCCTCGAGAGTATGACAGAATAGAGCAGTTCAAGATATGAGAGACAGAATTCAAACGGCCATTGCGAGAAGAAACTCGCCGCGGCCTCGAGGGTATGACAGGTATAAGAGTAGCATAAAAATATAGAGGCAGGAATTCAAATGGCCATTGCGGGAAATGACTCACCGCGGCCTCGAGAGTATGACAGATATAGGAGCAGCATAAAAATATAGAGACAGAAATTTAAACAGCCATTGCGGGAAATGACTCTCCGCGGCCTCGAGAGTATGATGTGATCGTCAAGGGCCGGAGATCCCAAAATAAGAAAGTGATCGCGCCTACCTCACGAGCAGAAAATGGCGGGTTGCTTCTTCCTCTCCCTTCGGTCGGTCGATGGAGAGGGCTTTCCTTGGTAACCCTTGCAAAAGAGAAACAGACAGATAACAGGTGGATCAGAAAAATGACAGTGTAGTATTAGTCCCTTGCGATAAAAAAAATGATGAAATCGTGCAAGACACACACCTGGTTGGTGTGGTTTTTAAACCCTTCTCGGACACGAGTAGGAGGAAAATGTTATGATGGATGGTGGATCATGCAAACGTGCGTAAAAATGGATCTCCCTTATGAAAGGAGATGACAGATGACGGGATGATGCATGCGACAGAAATGACAAAATAAAAAAAAAAGGAGAGAATGGCTTATTGAAGAACCCGATGGCGGGATTCGGCGGAGCTTCGGCAGCGTAGGGACGATGTGGAAGCACGGTGGATGAAGGTGGCCTTCCTCTCGCGAGCGCGAGCACCCGAGAAGTCGGCAGAACCTCCCCCTACAAAAGACCAACGGGTTAGAAAAGGGATCCGGTAGAGTCTCTCCTTCCTCTGTCGGATCTGAAGCCCCTTCCCTTCGAGGGAGGGGGTCCTCTATTTATAGAGGGGAAGTGGATTGAGGCGTCCAGGACCCTGGACGCATCAATCAATAAATTAATATTTTTTTTATTTTTTTTATTTTTAACTTTTTATGAAGGCGTCCAGGAGACTGGACGCCTTCATAAAAGTCCACCGGAATTCCGCCGAAAGCCGTAAACGATGGGTAAAGCGCGTGGTTTCGGTGGGCACCCGTGACTCACGAGTGGGCGCGTCTAGCTGACAATACGTCCTTATATTCTTGGATTTTTCCAAAACGTCAGATCGAGCGGCGTGCCGAGATTATCGGGATGCGGAGGAATGAAGGCGTCCAGGCACCTGGACGCCTTTACAATTATTATTTATTTTTTTTTATTTTTTTTATTTTTTCACTAATGAAGGCGTCCAAGCTCCTGGACGCCTTCATAATTATTTATTATTTATTTTTATTTTTTATTTTTATTTTTTCACTGATGAAGGCGTCCAGGCTCCTGGACGCCTTCATAATTATTATTATTTTTTTATTTTTTCACTGATGAAGGCGTCCAGGCTCCTAGACACCTCAAAGATTTTCAATTATTTTTTATTATAATTATTATTATTATTATTTTATTATTTTTTTCCTTTTCCAGCCGTACCCTCTCTTCCCAGGTCCGAGGAAATTTTCCAAGCTACCGTGGCTTTCGAAACTCACCTCCAACATCTCCATCGGCATGAGGGTCATAATCACGAGGTGGCACCTTCAGGGGCTCCTAGTTCACGCCAAACATTACGAGAAGATTCGTATGGACTGGGTGGCTATGGGCACGCTGGTGGAGATCTGGCATCCTCAAACTCACACATTCATCTTCCCTTCTTTCGAGGCGACCATCCTTCTCGAGGAGGTAGAACTCCTACTCGGGTTAAAAAGGCTCAAAAGTGATGGCAGGATAAAGATTACGCGAATGCTGAAGAGGGTGACTTCCGATGAGGTCCTTGGAAGCTTCATGCTGCCTGGTGCTATTAGAAACGTCCAGACTCAGAAGGGAATTAACTTGCAGAAGCTCGCGGAATGGGTCATGGATGCCCTCAGAGGATTGCCAGATGATGATCGTTTGGAAGAAATCATGAAGGGATTCACAATCTGTTTGGCGGGTGCTCTCTTATTCCCTCATACCGACAACGTAGTGGAGGAAGATCAGCTGAGTGCTATTTGCGACATTTGGAATGGTAAAAGGGTGGGACCTGCCGTTCTTGCTTACCTCTACAGTGGCCTTACTGCTTCCAGCCTGGGTAAGCCTCCTTTCGGTTGCGCACTTCTTCTGAATTACTGGGTTGATTTCCATTTCAAATTTGATCACCGTGAGGGGATGCCAACTGCCTCGAAGATTTTTCAACAAAGCCCCCTTTACCACATAGCCGATGTGTTAGGCTTTGGTGATAATATATTGAACCGCGTTCCATGGCTGAGGAAGCGTGAAGACTGGAGGTCTCACTTCAGAAGTATGACACAAAGCTTTTTCACTTGTGCACCGGCATGCCTACTCTCACACGAACTCCTCACGAGGTCTTCTCCCGGAGCTGAACTCCAACTGATTGGCGCGACGGAGTTTGTTCTTTATAATGCGCATCGGTGCTGCATCCAAATCGGCATTCCATGCCACTCGTTTCCCCTGGTAACCGGCATCGTTCCTTCGAAGAAGAGGGAGTTGGCCACGGAAGCGGATGTGAAGGAAGCGAAGGCCATCAAAGCACCATGGAAGACAAGCACTTTGGGAAAGGTGTTAGTGCATGTGGAGGAAGAGCGCGAACTATAGAGAGCTTATGTAACTGAACTGGGGAAGTTAAGGCCCGAAGTGTCTAAACCCCTGATGTAGCTCACTCTGCTTTTGATGAAATAAATGCGAAATTATTGTGTGCAAATGTTTTCTTTCTCCTTTTTGTTTGTTTTTATTTTTTTTATATTTTTTTATATTTATTTTTGTTGTTTTTTTTGTTTTTTTTAGAGGCGTCTAGGCGCAAAGACGCGTTCTAAACTTGATTTCAAATTTAAATCACCGAGAACCACGGCACGGCCTTTCTCCTTCCTTACCTTGCCCGCGAACGACTCCTCCTCTCATCGGGAGTTCCTTGCCTAGCTCCATCTTCTTCCACTCTTGATCTATGGAGTATGGTGGGCCACATCGTGGTGAAGGACGAGGGGGACGAGGAACTCCTCACCCGAGGAGGTTTGTGCAAGAGCATGGAGAGGCGACCGCAGAAGAGAAAGGGCCTCTTCTGGCACTCGGGGGACCCGAGGGACCCGAAGACATGGAGGGAGGCGAGCATGGCCTGGTAAGCTCCTTGATCGCCATCTCTTTGATTTTTTAGCTTTGTAGCGAACAAGTAGAGGGAAAAGAGGGTTCGGTGAGTATTGCACTTGAATGATGAACGCGTCTTTAACAGAAGACGCGCTTTTTTTTTTTAATGATGTGGCCCTTCCTTTGATGCGCAGGATATGACAAGGATCCCGGGCTTGGCCGATGAGTGGGCGAGTGCGGATGAGCCGAACCGCGTCGGGGAAGAGAGACGCGGCAAGGCAAAACTTGAAGACTGACGCATACGTCTCCATGCTCAATTCCAAGACGGGCAGCAAGGTGGTGTGCCCACGCAGGAGAGTGCCGGCTACTTGCGGCAGTGCAGGGGGAGCCAAGTGGGGCCTTTTCAGCTCGGGAGACGGACAGAGGTGAAAGAAGGGCCCTATTTTTTTTTTTTAAATCCCGGGGCTTAACTGATGGCTGTTGTTTGTCTGTTTCCACGTGCCCAGCAGGTAGCGATGGCAGGGATGGCCGGCGGATCGTCTTCCAGCTCTCAGGCTCTTTTTCTGGAGATCGCCTTCCTTCAGGAGCAACTTGCCAGTGCAGTGGCCCACGCGACCCGGGCTGAAGAGGAGCGTGATGCTTAGGCAGCAACCATAGCAGAGCTGCGGCGTCACGATGAAGAGATGCCGTCTCCAGACATCCTAGAGTTAAGGGTCCTCCTCCAGGTGGCGAGGAGGGAGGTAGAGAGAGAGAGAGAGAGGAGAGAGAGAAAGAGAGGGAGGAAAGAAGGACCGAGCGACAGTAGGATCGGGATGAGAGGAGGGCCTTGGAGGCCTAGGTGAGAGAGCTCCAGGTAGGCCTTCAGGTTGTGGGAGGTTAGGAGTGATGGAGACGTGCTACGAGAGAGCACGAGAGTTCGGGGCGTGACTCCGCCAGTCTGGCCACCTTTCTGTCGGTGGCTTCGTCGCCACGCCAGGGGATCAACAGCGAGCCGCTGCTGTGGAGCAGGTATCATAGGGTGAGGGGATTGCTGCTTCACGGAGCCCCAGGAGGCCCCTGAGGGACCCTCACCTTAGGGGAGAGGAGAGGGACGCCTAGAGGGACGAGCATGAAGATGATGGTGAGAATTAGCGAGCTAGTGGGCCCGCCTCCTCTCTATGATTGTGATGTTTATGACAGTTTATGTAGACTTATGAATGGAGTGATTTGATTTCCTGCCACTTATTTGTTCTCTTGTGCGTTCCTTCTCCCTTACACTTCTTCACTATTCCCATGTGATGTGTTTGCCGAGACCCTGTCCAAAACGGGGAATCGTATCTTGCTCCGACCGTCTTTCACACGGAAATCTGCCGCCGAAGTCAATAATGACGGCTCTAGCCCCTTCTCCTTTACGACCTTCCAATCTTCCCGGACGACCTCTACAGCGTGACAGGGCATCCCTAGACTGCGTAGGAAGTGAGTCATCATATCGCACCATCAATCAATTACCCTGCGAGCGGTGAAGTGACACATGTGGGACCGCAAGGAAGGTGCCTTATCACGAGGGTTATCGTTAACAGTGATGTAGGTAGTCTTGACTCGCCCTTCTCCCATTTCTATAAATACCGTCCTTGTTCATCTCTCCAGGGGCACCGGTAGCCAACAAGTTTCCACGGAAACGGGAGAACTAAGGGTTCTAAGTTTCAAAATGGAGGGTGAATCTTCCCACTCTTCGAAGAGAAGCAGGTCCAGTGGTAGCAGTTCCAGGAGGCTCTCAGACCTCGAAGGGCACTTCAGTGAAAGGACCCAATCGCAACCCGTAATATGAGCTTTCTTGCCCCTTCTCTTATTCTTTCTTCCTCCCTCCTAACAAAACCCCTTCTTGTGTATGCGCAGGGTGTGATGAAATCACACATTCCATGGGAGTTGGTAGTGGCTGCATACCGGGGTCTCCTGGATTTTCAGAAGGCCAGGCTAGACGTGATGGGGCTTGGAGTCTTTCTTCGGATCGAGCCAATCAGGCTCGACCTTGCCCTCGTCCAAGCATTGCGCGAAAGGTGAGATCCAATGAGCCGTGCTTTCTTGATGCCTTGGGGGCACATGGTGCCCAGCCTGGAAGATGTGGTCTGAATTACGGGCCTGAAAGTGGATGGCGAGGCACTGACTGGCATTACGTACTCCGACTACCGAGAGGCTGCCTAGAGGTTACTAGGAGTGGACCTGGATGATCATAAGAACAGGTCCATAGCCAAGAAGCCTATCATGGAGACACTGGGGCTTACTGATGTTCGTCCTCGTGATGACGAGTCCTCGGAAGAATTCATGGAGAGGACTGAAAGGGGATGCCGCGCCGTCTACTGCGTAGATGCGAGCAATTGGGAGAGGGCCAACATGGATTTGAGGAGATTCCAGTTCTTCCTGTTGGGGAAATCGTTGCTGGGCTCGAAAGGAGACGGCATTCATTGCCGCTTCTTAGAATTCCTGTTAGACCCTGAGAAAGTGGGACGATACGCCTGGGGGGCGGCCATGTTGGCGCATCTATTTGCGGGTCTGTCTGAAAGAGCAGTCGAGAGATAACAGTGAGTGGTTTCACGCCGTTCATCCAGGTATCCTGCTTCTCCCCCTTTTTTCTGATTTTTTTTTGATATGTTAATGACACATGACGGTGCAGTTATGGAGCTATTATTACCTCCCAATGGGAAAAGCTCAGCATTGGCGACAGATGGCGGTGCCGCTGGCGAGGCGGTGGCAACCTATCACGAGCCCAGCCTCTCTATCCTACCAGCTGATGGTGTTAAGGCGCGAGTTGCAAGAGTTCCCCACGGCAATGGTGATTATTACTTCATCATTTTTTTTCATTTTTTTTAATATTAAGAAGATGTGTGTGACCTGACCCAGGTGGTCTGGAGGCCTTATGCGGGCATGACAGACGCCGATCAGCCATGGGTCATAACTAGCCGTGCCCGGATCGGACGCGACCTCTGGATGCACTGTTTGAACAAAATCGAGCCACTTCGGCTACGATTGGCCATGAGGACTCTAGGGCTGGCCCAAGCATGGGTGGACATGACTACCACACCACGTGTCGGGAGGAAGACGCGGGGGCCGGCGACCTCCGTTGATTGGAGAGTGCGGTTCCCTGAGCAATACGAGGACTGGCGACGAGGTGGCACTCCCATGGAGTCACATGCTCAAGACAGTGAGGATTATCTGCGCCTCTATGAGGCGATGTACGCAGAGCGACTCCATCCTGAAGAGACCGTGGAGGTGAACAACATTTTTTTCTTTTATAGTTTTTTATTTTTTTAATTATGTTAACTTATGTCCTGGCCACAGGATGTTCGAGACACCATGATAGCGAACTTGCAAGCTCGCCTGATGGGCACGGAGCGGCAGTTAAGTGATACTCGCACAGCCTTGAGTTCTTCGGTAAGCCTTCATACACACGATCAAAGACCAAGATTCTGACGTTAGGTCCTTAGTGTCACCTTATGTGTGTTGCAGTGTGCCCAGCTTGATGCGGCTTCCTCAGCAATGGGGGCGGATGGTGTCTCTTCTAGTTTGTGGATCCCCACTTCCGAACTTGATTTGTTTCCTGAGCAACTTGCTCATGCTACGCAGTGAGCCGCGGAGGCAGAAGGCATGCTCTCCGCCCAGGTGAGGGTCTCGCCATCGAATTTCACTTATTCGTGCCTCCACACACCTGAGATGATGGTTATGGCAGACGAAAGAGGTGCAAGATGCACTTGCCCGCACCGCGCAGGGGGAAGCCAGAATAGCGGAACTGGAGGAAGAGTTGCGGCATCGCCCAGGCGATGGCTCTTCTCGGGACGCCGCGGAGCTGAGGATTACCCTTCAGCTGGAAAGGGAGGACCGAGAAAGAGAACGCGCGGAAAGGGAAAGAGACACTGAAAGATGGAGAGCCGACAGATTGGCTGAGAGAGAGGAGCGTAGGGCCATGGAGGCCCAACTGTTTGAACTCCAAACCAGCCTCGGTCTCGCTGAACAATGACTGAGGGATGGTGAAGAGCGCTACCGTAGAGCACGAGAGCATGACTTTCGTGTTAGTAGCTTCTTTGCTGCCCTTGTCGATCGACGGGGAGCAGAGACGGGAAGAGGGGTACATAGCAGCAGAGGCACCACCTCGCATGGTTTAGCAACAGCCTCCGGGGTTCTTCGCCTGGAGAGTGGAGAAAGGGGTAACACTGGGAGAGGGGATGGAACTTAATGTACAATTTCTAGAAGGAAATAAAGGAAGGAATGTTCAGTTTCATGTCTTCTGCCTTCATTCCTGCTTTTCAATCCTGTACACATTGCTCAATGAAACAAGTCAGTTTTTCCATTCTGACTTGGCCCCTTGCTCAAGAGTGGGAGATTATTTTGAGACTAGCCTTGCTAACCAGTCAAGGGGCCAAGCCTTTATTAATTAAGGCAAGAGCAAAGATGATGAATGCAACATACGGACACGCAAATGAGAACAGAACGTAAAAATGTAGCACACAAATGATATCACACGAATGCATTTTTTGTGTTGTTTGTTTATGCTTTTTTTTAAAAAAAAAAATTTGAATTTTTTTTTTTTGAATGACACTTGTTATTACAACTGGCATGGTTCTTGGACTAGGGGTGTTTATATCGTTCTTAAGTAGCCTAAAGCAGAGTTAACGTGCTCCAAGGGAATTGCCGCTTGGACTTACTCGACGGAGCCCTCCGGGGGGCCTCTTAATCACAATCACTACCATTTTTTGTACATTTTTGTAACTAATGCCTGGCAACCATCCTTATGGCACCTGACCTATATATGAAGACAGGTTTTCTTACTAACCTCCCGGGTATCTTGCGTGCACATCTACGTTGATTTGGGCCCCTAGACTCCTCAAGTGATAATCCTGTCGGTTAAGACTTAACCTGATGACAAAACCATCATGCCATGCTTAGGCTCCCAGTTGCTTCCGACCGCAAAGACACACCGAAAGAGTGTTCGAGGTAAGAGATTTGCCCGACTCGGGTCTATTTCCTCACAACTCTAGATGGTATAAGATGGAACACCCTGAAACCCTAACGGTCAACCGCGCGACGCTGACCCGGAATCAGATGCCGTCGCACCCATTGGTGACGCTCTTGCATTTACCTAAGCCCGAGGTTGAAGTAAGAAGCCATCAAAGTGGTAGATAGAGGTCTTGACCGGCCAGAAACACCGAGACTCCTTCGCAATGACGGCTTTCGCTTTTCGAAGTGGACAGTCATATGTGTGTTTTTGTTAAAACGAGGTTGGTTGCCTTCGTGGAGCGCGCCTTTCAGGATTTCTATTGAGCTTTCATCTTTGAGGGGAGAAAGAAGAGTAAGGTGGGATAAACCTTCCGAGAGGACCGGAAAAATCGTTAACCCGATGAGCTAACCGGGACCTACTCGACCTTTCCCTTTTGAGCGACTTCGGACCAATCCTCGAACAGACTTGTGTTCCCCTTTGTCGAATTTAGCTTTTGTTTTGAGGGGTTTCGCTTATTGAAATCAGGCACGGCCACGACCAGGCTTTCATTTGACTTTGATTTATCTCTTCTTTTTCTTATTTTTTCTTTTTCTTTTTTTTTGAGGGAGACACGATGATTTGATATGTGAGAATCCCTCTTGTATGCCTGCGGGGACACTGCCCTCTTCTCGTGCTCTGACTCGAGTTCGAGGAGATGAATCCTACTCTTGCCTTCAGGGTATGGTATTTTGGTTCCCTTATACTCAGCATTTTAAGGGCGCCGGCTATCTCATTGGGCCGAGAAAGGAGAGAACAAAGATTACGGCTTTCCTGCAGACCTTCGAGTATGGCCCCACAATAAGCAATACGACCAGCTTTGGCTAAAATAGCTGCGTGTACGCGTGTTGCCTTCTTTTAGTGGGCGTAAGCCGACATGACTGGACAGGAATCTCCGCGGTTCTGGCGAGCCAAGACCCGAGTCCTACCGAGCCTTAGTGGGTCCTAACCTACATGAAGGACAGATGCAAAGACTTGACTGCATGATGAAAACTAGGCACTCTTTCTCTTTCCTCTTTTTTTCTCTTTTCTCTTTTTTTTCTTCTTTCTCTCTTTTTTTTTGAGGCTCCCCTCGGGTTCCGTTCCATTCGATCCCAAAAGCGGGGTGTGGGGGTGAGCGGGGGTTAACCCTGAGTTAGACTACAAAGATCGAAGAGTGAATTCCAGCTCGCTGGTCCTCGTACCATGCCAGTTGTTACGGCTATCTAAGGGTAGTATTTCTTAAGATAAAGCCAGTTCCGAGGGTGGGATAATTCGGTCCCTTCGGCATTGACTAGCTTGTAGGCGTTGCCAGGATACACGGCTTGAATCACATATGGTCCTTCCCAATTGGGTTGAAGCTTAGAAAGCGGCCCTCCAGGTTTGACAAAAATTCTTTTCATGACCATCTCGCCAATTTTGAATTTTCTCTCAACGACCTTCTTTTGGTAAAAGCGAGCGAGTCTATTTTGATAAACACGTGCATGCTCGGCAGCGGCCAGCCGCTTCTCATCTAAGAGTCCCAATTGGGCAAGGAGTGAATTACGACGTTCGTCGAGGGGAAATTCCTCATCCAATTGTACCCTGAGAGAAGGTATCAGAGTCGCGTACGGGACTACCGCTTCCATCCCATAAGTAAGGGCAAACGGAGTCTGCCCGGTCGGGGTACGGATTGAAGTGCGATAGGCCCATAGAGCTTCGATAAGCTTTTCTGGCCAGTCTGAAAACTTACTAGACTCGTAGGTTTTCTTTATGATTTCGATCAATGTTTTGTTGGTGGCCTCTGCTTGGCCATTACCTTGTGGGTAATAAGGTGATGAATGATGCAATGCGATTGCGTACCTTTTGCAGAGGTCTTGAAGATCCTGAGAAATGAACTGTGGTCCATTGTCGGTGACGATTGTGCTTGGGACGCCGAACCTGGTGAGGATGTTCTTCATGATGAACTTGCAGACTGTTGACGCCTTGATTTCCACGTAAGCTTCGGCTTCGGCCCATTTGGTGAAGTACTCCGTCGCGGTGAGGATGAAGGATTTCTGCTTGGTGAGGGAGTTAGGATCACCTAGGGGACCAATGATGTCGAATGCCCACATGGAGAAGGGCCATGGGGAGAATACTGGATGAAGCGAGGAAGATGGTGAATGAATCTTGTCGGCGTGAAGCTGACACTTGACACACCTACAGACATAAATAGCACAATCATCTTCCATAGTGGGCCAGTAAAAGCCTTGCCGAACGATCTTCTTAGCGAGCATTTGGCTATTTACATGGCCACCGCATACACCTGAGTGTGCTTCCTCTACGCACTTCCAGACCTCATTGTCATCAAGACATCTTAAGAGAACACCAGTGAGGCCTCTCTTATACAGCAATCCTCCAACTAGGGCGGTTTATTTTAAATAAGTGGGGATAAAACCACATTTAGGTGAAAGATACCTAGAAGAATTTATAGGATGAGAAGAAATCAAAGAAAACAGTGAGGACTAAAGCCTTGGAAACAGTGTGAGAATGGGCAGGTGCCCGAGGAAGTTAATGTGGAAGGAACCGGGTCGAACCCGGGAGCGGGATTGGGAGGAATCAGAAATTGATGAATCGAGAGAGGCGGATCCGAAGGGTCCGGACGTAAAGGAGGAGAATCATAGGGAAATGAATCCGAAGGTTCCGGAGGAAGAAGATCATAAGGGACACGATGCCCTGGGAAGTATGTAAAAAGGCAATTCAAAGGGGTGAAAAGAACAAAGGACGCGATGACTTGAAAGAATAAAAGGATAAATCGAAAGAAGGAGAGGCCCGGAGGTTCCGGATGGATATGGGAAGGAAGGGTGCGATTCCCTGAGAGAGATGGAGAATAAGATAAGAAATCCGGAGGTTCCGGATGGGGATGAGAGATGGATAAAGACAAGGAATTAAATAGGGAGAGGTCCGTAGGTTCCGGACAGGGATGAATGTAGGGGTCCGTAAGCTCAGGACAACAAGGGATGTGAGGGTTCAGGGACCCTAGAGCATAGGAGCTTGATGGCTTAGATTTAGATGACGGAAGGCGTCTCCTTAACCAATGGACTGCCCATAAAAAGAGGCTGAATAGCAGCATGAGCAGTGATGGATTGGGATAGGAAGTGGATGAACTGATGTGGGCTCCTTCAACAAGGGATTTATTGTCCTTAAGCTTCACTTTATGCTTTTCCCTCTTCTTGGTAGATACTCTCTCATAGTGCGGCCTCTCAACCTTCAACATGGCTTCTTGGCCTCTTGGCCTTGCATGCTCTCTCCAATGAAGAGACGGCCTAGTCCTTCTCTGACCAACCAGTCCAATCAGTGCGGTCAGGGCCCATGGGCTCTCACTTGGTGAATTTTTAACAAGACCCCTAGGACGTTCAAAAGCAAACGGTAACTCTCTTGGCAAATAATGATCATAGCAAAGATTTGAGAGTTTCGCTTGTGCAGTAGGGATCTTGACATGGAATGGCTCCTTTAGAAATAGCTCCCTTGATAGATGAATGGTGTCTATCATTGGAAGTTCGATGCTCGGTATAAGGAGCTTCATATTTGGGGTACTGCTCAAGGCCGTTGGAATATCACATGTGAATATGCCGGGTAACATAGGCGTTCGCCTCTTGCATGGAAGTTGGTGGTGAGTAGACATGATGTCAAAAGCTTCCAACAAGAACTGCCCTGACCCGCCCTTGAGTATAAAGTTCATCATCTCCTCTGCAGTGGAGTGTGTCATCACTATGCTGGAGGAGAAACCCCTCTCTTGATTAGCCATTTGAACTATGACCGAGCAAGGGGTAATGAGGGTCTTGAAAGAATGTTGGCCCATGAGTAATGTGACCTCTATTGTTTTGGCCCCTGATTTGCTCAGCACCAATTCCTGAGAGTCCTTCTTGACGGACACTGGTGCAAATGGAGGTTCGGCTTTTTCAAAGGTGACCGGCACAAGAACCCGAATCGACATTCGGTAAATGAAATCTTGGATTTTGAATGGCATTGCCGTGGCCAAATTCTTCTTGTCCGATTCCTGAACATCATCTTTGGCACATATATCTGTGGAAAGACACTCACTTCGAGAGGTGGTGGAAGGAGGTGAGTCGGAAGCAACAGGCTCAGCGGGCAATGGAGGTTCAATGGAAAGGGTTGTAGGAAAGGTAGATGGAGGTTGAAACACGGCGAGCTTCTCCCGTTGCTTGGAAGCAGACGAGGTTGACTCGGGTGCAAAAATAGATGGGCCCTGCTCAGAGTTAGTCACGGGTCTGGGTAAGGGGTGGAGTGAAGGAACATGCGTGGTTGGATTCGGTGTTATAGGGATGGTGGAGGCCTTAAGTGGGGGCAATGGGGGGTTACTAGGTTGGGGACAAGGGCTGATGGGAGGTTCGGCAGAAGCCGACAGTATGGGGGTTACTTGCATAGTTAGAGGGGCAATAGCAGGAGACTTGGTACATAGGAAACGTCAGATTTTGGTGGTACGTGAGGAGTTTAGGGTAGGGGGTGATTCATGGTGCTTTGACGCGGGTTGTTGGAGTGTGGACCCACCATCATAACACCATGTGATTTCATTGGCATGGGTAGGGACAGTGACTTCATCCTGAGTAGGGGGATATTCTGGTGGTGGTGGAAGAGGGAAGGAACGAAGAAAACTTGGAGTATGTGCATATTCAAAATATTCACAAATGTGATCATGTGCCATTTGCAATTCTTCAAAATCATTAGGTTCAAATGGATGCCGTGGTGGAGACGTGTTGATGAGATGAGGTGACGTATATTGGCATGAAGGAATTTGCATATGCAGATGTGGATGTGGAGGCGGAGAGCCGTATGGATTAGTGTGATGAATGGATGGTGGGCAGACGGCGTCTGTTGGGTTCGGTGCAAGTATTCAGAGGGGGGGTGAATGAATATACTCTTTAAAAACTTTCGCCCAATTAGAATTTTAGTGCTCAGAACTGCGGAATAAAAACACTAAGACTAACTGAGGAAAACTGCTCCAGTCATCTACTGAACTTGTAGACAAATATGAAGAATGCTCCTAAGCAAACATCTAATGTGGGCAGCAATTAGACAAATCAAACTAACACTCAATACCACTGTCAATCATATAGTATGCGCAGCAGACAAATGAACACTTATAGAACATCAAACCAAAGCGAACCTAAGCATTCATCTAGCGCCAATCAGATAGAAGAAATCAAACCACTACACAATGATTTTTAGGTGGTTCGGTCCAGCAGACCTACATCCACCCCACACCCAACCGAGTGTGGCTTCCGCTGACTCACAGCTTGAACAGATGGGCATCACAGCTTGCCATACAACCGCTGGGCAACACAGCTTGCCGTCCGAGGAATCCTCCTCACCCCGCTGAGCAACACAGCTTGCTGTCCAGTGGAATCCTCCACTGCAAACCGCTGGGTAATATAGCTTAGCCGTCCAGAGGCAGCACCTCTGGAAAATCAGCTGACTAACAGCTTGAAGAAGGTATAAAATGAAAACAGAAGATAGAAATGACAGCACCGAAAAGCTGTAAATAAATGAAGCACAAATGTGGCTCTCTACAAGAGCTGACTAGCCTGGATTTGATCCACGGTCCAGTTGAGACAATCTTCAGCTGATCTCTTCTTCTCAACTCTCGATCTCTCTTTCTCTTTCTTTTTCTTCTTCTTCTCTACTCTCTATCTCTCTTTCTTTTCTTCACTCTTTTCTTCTTCTCTTCTTCTCTTCTGCTGGATCGAAATCTCTGCACTCTGCCTTTTCTTTCACTCTCTGCTCTTCTCTTCTTTTCTCCTCTCTGTCTGGATCGTGGCTCTCTGTATGGACTTCACCTCTCGCCAACTCGATCGGTCTGCTTCTGTGGAAGAAGGCTCGTATATATAGCAGCAGTAGCAACAGCCCCTGGGCGCGTGGCTTCCACGTTTTCCCGCCCAAGGAATTCGCCAGATCCGAGGCAGCTTCATCCACATAGCAGCATCCTGTAATGGGCTGCTTCCACGTGTCATCATCTGATCACCCCTCGGATCACGTGCCCTCCTTAAGCTTCACGAGCAGAGGCACCTGTCAGACAGTTAGACAGAAACTCATCAATTTGGTGTCGACACTTTGTATAGACTCTGCGAAGCTAAAGCGATGTATATACTTGTGAAGGCGAATGCAGTGTACAGACTTTGCCCCAATGTGTAGACTTCACATAAGAAGGCAACGGCTGTACATACTTTGAAGATGAAATGCATTGTATATACTACACGATGCTCAGCCACTGTATAGACTTCAGGAAGCTCACCCAGTGTATAGACTTTCCAATGTCTAGACTTGCAGATGTGAACGACACAATGTATAGACTTCAGACTGTATGGACTTGATGAGACACTCAAGAGTGTATAGACTTAGAGTGAGGCATGCAGTGTATTGACTTGATGAATGAAATGCATTGTGTAAACGAGACAGTCTGTACAGACTTGAGCAAACACAGTGTGTAGACTTATGAACTAATGCAGCCAATGTATGGACTTGAGCAGTCTACTGCTGGACGACTGTTGTATAGACTTCACAGTCTGCTAAGCAAGCAATGTATGGACTTGGCCGAGGCAGACTAAAGAAGCAATGTACAGACTATGCAATGTGCAGACTTCAGAAGAACAATGCATGAGCAAGCCTAACGGATGTACAGACTTGAATGTTGTTCATCAGCCAATGTGAAGACTTCATGATGTATAGACTTCCAAGATGTGAGCTGCAGTGTACAGACTTTACCCACTGTATGGACTTCATGTAATGCAAACGAATGTGTAGACTTTGCATTCAACTGGATGTTGGAAGAGGTGAAGCGATGTATAGACTTAACAGTCTCCCTGGCTATACAGACTTGGAAAGATACGCAAGTTGAGACGGTGCAGGCTGTACAGTCTTGGCATGAGACTCAAGTTGAGACAATGCAATGTATAGACTTCACCGATGCATATAGACGTTAAGTGAGACGGTGTGTGCACTGTAGCGGATGTATAGACTTTAAAGACATGCATGCGACAGTGCAATGTCTAGACTTGCTATATGCATGAGACGCTGAGGAAGACGGTGGACTGTATAGACTTCTAAATGCTGATGGACACTGTGCGGACTTGGCATAAGACGCAAATAAAGACGGTCCAATGTCTAGACTTTACAGTAAATGCATGTGCCAATCGGATGTACAGACTTCAACTAAGACAGACGATGTACACACTTGCTGAGTTGACGCTGCAATGTATGCCAATGCAATGAGTTGACGTTGCAATGTATGCCAATGCAATGTACACGCTTCAGCTAGACTCTGTGAGACAATGCATGCAACAGTTAATGAGTGTATAGACTTAATCAAGAGAGACGCTGGCCAAGACGATGCAGGCTGTACATACTTCCAATGTAATGCAATGCAATGTAATGTATGGACTTCGACGATGTACACACTTAGCCAATGTGCAGACTTTAACAAAGTGATGCAATGTACACACTTGTAAAGACGATGGATGTACACACTTGAAAAGATGATGTTGCATGAGACACGGACAGTGTGCATACTTGGCTAATCTGAGGAGTCGACCCATGTGAACAGGGGGGTCGACCCACAACTGTCCAGACTACACAATGAAATGTATAGACTCTATGTTCATGCTGCAATGCAATGCACAGAACAGAAGTCAAGCACAAACAAAATATCAGTCATACACATGCATTCTCCAGATAATATATCAGTCACCATCCTATGCATTCATATTGCTATCATCAAACACAATAACATAAAGCACTCACTGTGTTGCTATCATCAAAACAAAACAGCATTGCTATCATCAAAACACATAGCACATGCTTGTGCTTAAGGGGCACACATGCTTGTGCCTAAGGGGCACAACATTCTCCCCCTTTTTGATGATGGCAACATAAAGTGACAGTGGGTCACACACAAAATTTTCTCCCCCTTTGACATGATCAAAAAGAGAAAAGTAGTATAAACATGAGTGCAACATGGCAGTATGCATGCAATAAACTCTAGAGCAATTCTCCCCCTGAAGATATGACTCCCCCTGAACTGGTTCTCCCCCTAAATAATTGCTCCCCCTATGAGAAGGAATATGAACAGATAAGCAAAGGTATAGAAGGTAGGAGGGTCACTAGACAACAGCTGAATCATAGGTTCAGAAAGGAAGCATGATTATAAACAATATTTAAAGTATAAGAATCATCAACATACAATTTTCAAAAATTCAGGTTTAACAGTGATAAATCTAGAGTAAAACACCCGACCCCTGAACAAGAGTTTTAGATTCCATTTATAGCAATGAATCTAGGGCACATGGTATTAATAGATAAGTCTGAAATAATACCCTTTTGTGTTTAAACATGGAAGTTCAATAAAGGCAACTTGAATATGTATTGAGAAAAATAATTTTCACTCAATGACTTTTGATTTCAAAGGGTTACAGCAGTTTGATTTTCATTTTGGAATTTTCAGAAACTGAGCTAAGTGAATAGACCAGTGGCATTTATGCTTTTGACATTAGGTGTACACCTTGATTAGAGGCAGGTACCCCCAGTTACTAGGCATAAACTACTAGATCTATTTCAGATCAAGACCTACAAGGAACAGTTTTCCCTTTGACATTAAGGGCACACCTTGATCAGAGGCTAGTACCCCCAGTTACTTGGTGAAAACTCCCCCTATAGATATGACCATATGAACAGAGATAGTCTAAATCACTTCATGACATACGAATTCTCCTGCTTCTTTGGAGGAGTTCATAGTTTCTCAGTGCAATCAGCCATTGCTCTATCATAATGTTCAGTTCTTTACTTGAAGATCTTATTTACTGCTGCCCTTATTTCTTTTAGAGTGATTGTTTAAAAAATCATTACATACTCTTATTCACATGTTCTAGACATTTCCAGTTCAACACATTTAGGCATCACAAAAAACTTTTTCTATTTTAGCCATGAGACAAAGATTAAGAGCTATAAAAGTTTTCGTTTATCTCAAATTCTGAAGTGCAGACACTTAACTCTCCAATTTATAAAGGTTAAACCTTTAATTCCTTTCAATTTGTAAGAGAAATTCTTATAAAAGAACAATTGCAATAATCACACCTCAATGTACTAAACCAGATACAGAATTGTTGTTCAGTGAAAATGATAGGGAAAAGATAGCAATTGGCAATATGGTCCAATGGCATCCGATGTCAAAAGATATGAATCAATTGAATGGGGACAATGAGGAGTAAATAGGATTCAAGAATTGAACTAAACTCACAGCTCCCCCTGACACCATGATGCAAGGATTATGCTATGCAACACACTGTTCTACATGCAGACTATGCACCAAGGATACATGAGGCAAGTATGCAATCAATTCAGGTTTATGCATCCAAGTCATGAACATTTTTATCCTTTTTTTGATTTTTCAAATATGATGCAATGCACTGTTTAACATGAAGACTGGACCCATGGTACTAGGCGGAGAACCTGGTCTCAAAGATCATCTCACACATGGTAGGAACCTCCGGGCAGATTTCCCTGCCTTTTAGTAACTTATCATTTATATACCAAAGTGGTCATGCAAAGAAATATATCAGTGCAAAGCTGTCATATATGCATTGAACAATTTCATTGACAGTCATGCAAATGATGTATGCAGACATAAGACACATGCATTGACTGTGTACACTAAATGAACCATTCACAATCAGCAAGTTATGCATTTAACTGCAAGCATGCAATATATTGACACAAAACACATGCATCGATTCTATACAAAAAAAATAGATTCAGTTCAGCAATTGGCAAGAGAAGAGCATTAGATATGCAGAATTAACACTCAGTAGCTGAGTCTGGAATACAGATTGATCAGCTAGATAAGAAGAGATCATCACAAATCAATCAAGCAAAAACAACAATTTCAGATGAGGAAGTTAAAACAAACAAACATCATTTTTCAGATGATGAAATTTAAAACAAAGTTCAGAACTGACCTGATAGGTAGAATCCTAGGGTTTTCTGTTGAGTGCCTTGGATCATTAACCCCTTTATTCATCAACTTCCAAGGCACACCTATAAGATAAGATCAAGTTGATCCTGCAGGAACTCAAGAAGTCTTGGGTCCTGAATTAACCCTAACAGGTGTTCTAAACATTTTCTTAGTAACATGATCATCAAATTTCATCAGATAACAATTATTCATGGAATGACCAAACTTTCCACAATATCTACATGATATAACAGATTTTCTGGTCCTATGGTGCATGTCAACAGCAGCATGAGACCTATGACCATAAGCGTGAAATGTTCTGTTATATGCATGAAATTGTGACTTACCATTACCTGCCCACCAGCATTCAGAAGCTCGGTGGCCAGGTTTTCCACATTCAAAGCATACAAGTGTCTTTCCTTTAAAATCAGATTTATTTCTACCAAGAGAATTTCTATTTGCAGGGAATTCAACAAATTTGGAATTAAAATGATTTCCCTGAGCATACCAGCAGTCCTTGACTGCATGCCCATACTTACCACATTCAAAGCACCTTGGGTGCTTACCTCTTTAGCCATTAAATCCCCATGAAGGCCTAAACCAACACTCGACAGCTCTATGACCACGTTTGTTACAATTATAACAAATGATGTGTTGGTCTGAAGCAGACATGCTTCTTTTGGGGTGGTGATGATTATTTGAGAAAGATTTATCATGCATCATGTCATCACTTTTCATTACACTGCAGTCATCCATATAATGACTATGCCTACCACAGTAGTAGCAAGAGGCATCAGATTTCCTAGGAGCATGGTTTCTATCATATGAGTTCCTAGATGCATACGAATGACTACAAGATGCATGAGCATTTTGCATTGACCCATCAGATTCAGCAGAACTAACAGATTTTGGGGTATAACTAGAAATATTCTTTACCCTTTTTGTTTGACCCTTCTTTTTCAATTTCTGACCATTCTTAACAATTTTTGTTTATTTTTCAATTTTCTGAGCTTTGAACTGAAATACAGATTTTGAAGGTGATTTCTGATTTTCATTTTGTTTTGGGGATTGCCTTGAGGTACCAGCTACATCAGAGCCTTTCACAAAAGTGGCATATAGCTGGTTTTTAGAAATTTCCTTCACATCAGAATTACAGTTTGTTCCCCTTTTTGAATTATCATCCTTCCTTTTCACAACAGCTTTTATTTTTGTTTCAATTTTTGCAGACTTGGATGCTAAGTTTTCCAAATCATGAATTTTATCTTCCAAAGATGCTATATGAAGCTCATAACTGGCTATTTCTTGTTCACTGCAATTAACACATTCACTTAGAACTTTGTTTGCAGTCTTATACTTCTCAATTTCTTGTTCCAAGTTGTTCAAGATTTTTAATTCATCACCACAGACAGCTTTTCCCTTTTCTGTGGTAAGGAGTCTTTCAGACAAGCCAGTGTTTAGCCATTTCAGTTTTTCAACTTCAGCTTTTAATTCAGTGTTTTCTTTGGTTATCTTCTTAACTTCAGCATCACATTTTTCATTACTGGATATCAATTCCAGTTTCTCAATTAGTTCCTCTTCTCTTTCTTCCACTTTATTTTTCTCAGCCACCAAGTTTTTGTGATCCTCTTTAAGTGAGATAATTTGTTTACTCAGCAATTCATTCTCACTATAAAGATCTTCATTACGCTCTCTTAGAGCTGAGCACATATTGCAGTTTGATTCAGTAGAAGAGGAATGTGAACCTTCCCTATTAAGTTTATTTATTTTAGCCATAAGATCTTCATTTTCCTTTTGGCCCTCAACATTTTCAAACTTCAGTTTGCTCAATTCAGAATTAACTTCATTCAGCTCTTGCATGCTTTTTAGATGCTCATTTTTCATGTTGATAATCTGATTCTCCAGTTCAAATATCTTATCCAGACATGTTTGATTTTCAAATTTTAGAGAACTATTTTGTTCCTTAAAATTATGAACATCTAACATACATGCATCATAAGATTGTTTCAGATTTGGACATTTTTCACATGAAGCTTTCAAATTTATTCTATCACATTTCTTTTTCAACTTGTTGTTTTCAGATTTCAATCTTTCACATCTATCATTAAGTTCATCATTTATATTCCAAAGATCATCAATCGAAAGTTCTCCAGATTCAGAGCTTATCTCGGATGAAGTTTCATCATTAGCATTTCTTCTATCAGCCATCAAGCATTTGCTGTGATTCCTGATTAGCTTCAGTTTTTCCAAAATGTCTTTGGTAGACCTGCAAGAAGAAATACATTCAATTAGAGATCTGTCAATTGATTCTTTTAATAAAACTACAGCTCTGGTGTTGACAGAATCTTTCAATTTATCCTTCTCAGTCCATCTAGATTTATCTCTTGATAAGTTGTATGGACCGTGATTCATTACCTTCCAGAGATTAGGATCAATTGATTCCACATACCGATGAAACTTGTCTAACCAAGAGTCGAAGTTATCACCTCTGAATATTGGAATATTAGCCATCAAATCAGATAACAGACAGATTCAGAACACAAAGCAATCGACGAGAAATGCACTAAAACAGATGAGCAACGCAATGCACTAAATCAGTGAAACTAAACTACAAATACAGAACGCACACTCTGAAATGCACCAAACAAGAGATCGTATCTGCAGGTTGTTAGACCTTCAACGCAGACACATGCTCTGATACCAAGTGTTGGGTTCGGTGCAAGTATTTAGAGGGGGGGTGAATGAAAATACTCTTTAAAAACTTTCGCCCAATTAGAATTTTAGTGCTCAGAACTGCGGAATAAAAACACTAAGACTAACTGAGGAAAACTGCTCCAGTCATCTACTGAACTTGTAGACAAATATGAAGAATGCTCCTAAGCAAACATCTAATGTGGGCAGCAATTAGACAAATCAAACTAACACTCAATATCACTGTCAATCATATAGTATGCACAGCAGACAAATGAACACTTATAGAACATCAAACCAAAGCGAACCTAAGCATTCATCTAGCGCCAATCAGATAGAAGAAATCAAACCACTACACAGTGATTTTTAGGTGGTTCGGTCCAGCAGACCTACATCCACCCCACACCCAACCGAGTGTGGCTTCCGCTGACTCACAGCTTAAACAGCTGGGCATCACAGCTTGCCATACAACCGCTGGGCAACACAGCTTGCCGTCCGAGGAATCCTCCCCACCCCGCTGAGCAACACAGCTTGCTATCCAGTGGAATCCTCCACTGCAAACCGCTGAGTAATACAGCTTAGCCGTCCAGAGGCAGCACCTCTGCAAAATCCGTTGACTAACAGCTTGAAGAAGGTATAAAATGAAAACAGAAGATAGAAATGACAGCACCGGAAAGCTGTAAAGAAATGAAGCACAAATGTGGCTCTCTACAAGAGCTGACTGGCCTGGATTTGATCCATGGTCCAGTTGAGACAATCTTCAGCTGATCTCTTCTTCTCAACTCTCGATCTCTCTTTCTCTTTCTTTTTCTTCTTCTTCTCTACTCTCTATCTCTCTTTCTTTTCTTCACTCTTTTCTTCTTCTCTTCTGCTGGATCGAAATCTCTGCACTCTGCCTTTTCTTTCACTCTCTGCTCTTCTCTTCTTTTCTCCTCTCTGTCTGGATCGTGGCTCTCTGTATGGACTTCACCTCTCGCCAACTCGATCGGTCTGCTTCTGTGGAAGAAGGCTCGTATATATAGCAGCAGCAGCAACAGCCCCTGGGCGCGTGGCTTCCACGTTTTCCCGCCCAAGGAATTCGCCAGATCCGAGGCAGCTTCATCCACATGGCAGCATCCTGTAATGGGCTGCTTCCACGTGTCATCATCTGATCACCCCTCGGATCACGTGCCCTCCTTAAGCTTCACGAGCAGAGGCACCTGTCAGACAGTTAGACATAAACTCATCAATTTGGTGTCGACACTTTGTATAAACTCTGCGAAGCTAAAGCGATGTATATACTTGTGAAGGCGAATGCAGTGTACAGACTTTGCCCCAATGTGTAGACTTCACATAAGAAGGCAACGGCTGTACATACTTTGAAGATGAAATGCATTGTATATACTACACAATGCTCAGCCACTGTATAGACTTCAGGAAGCTCACCCAGTGTATAGACTTTCCAATGTCTAGACTTGCAGATGTGAACGACACAATGTATAGACTTCAGACTGTATGGACTTGATGAGACACTCAAGAGTGTATAGACTTAGAGTGAGGCATGCAGTGTATTGACTTGATGAATGAAATGCATTGTGCAAACGAGACAGTCTGTACAGACTTGAGCAAACACAGTGTGTAGACTTATGAACTAATGCAGCCAATGTATGGACTTGAGCAGTCTACTGTTGGACGACCGATGTATAGACTTCACAGTCTGCTAAGCAAGCAATGTATGGACTTGGCCGAGGCAGACTAAAGAAGCAATGTACAGACTATGCAATGTGCAGACTTCAGAAGAACAATGCATGAGCAAGCCTAACGGATGTACAGACTTGAATGTTGTTCATCAGCCAATGTGAAGACTTCATGATGTATAGACTTCCAAGATGTGAGCTGCAGTGTACAGACTTTACCCACTGTATGGACTTCATGTAATGCAAACGAATGTGTAGACTTTGCATTCAACTGGATGTATAGACTTGGAAGAGGTGAAGCGATGTATAGACTTAACAGTCTCCCTGGCTGTACAGACTTGGAAAGATACGCAAGTTGAGATGGTGCAGGATGTACAGTCTTGGCATGAGACTCAAGTTGAGACAATGCAATGTATAGACTTCACCGATGCATATAGACGCTAAGTGAGACGGTGTGTGCACTGTAGCGGATGTATAGACTTTAAAGAAATGCATGCGACAGTGCAATGTCTAGACTTGCTATATGCATGAGACGCTGAGGAATACGGTGGACTGTATAGACTTCTAAATGTTGATGGACACTGTACGGACTTGGCATAAGACGCAAATAGAGACGGTCCAATGTCTAGACTTTACAGTAAATGCATGTGCCAATCGGATGTACAGACTTCAACTAAGACAGACGATGTACACACTTACTGAGTTGACGCTGCAATGTATGCCAATGCAATGAGTTGACGTTGCAATGTATGCCAATGCAATGTACACACTTCAGCTAGACTCTGTGAGACAATGCATGAACAGTTAATGAGTGTATAGACTTAATCAAGAGAGACGCTGGCCAAGACGATGTAGGCTGTACATACTTCCAATGTAATGCAATGCAATGTAATGTATGGATTTCGACGATGTACACACTTAGCCAATGTGCAGACTTTAACAAAGTGATGCAATGTACACACTTGTAAAGACGATGGATGTCCACACTTGAAAAGATGATGCTGCATGAGACACGGACAGTGTGCATACTTGGCTAATCTGAGGAGTCGACCCATGTGAACAAGGGGGTCGACCCACAACTGTCCAGACTACACAATGAATTGTATAG
This sequence comes from Amorphophallus konjac, assembly GCA_022559845.1. Lineage (NCBI taxonomy): Eukaryota > Viridiplantae > Streptophyta > Magnoliopsida > Alismatales > Araceae > Amorphophallus > Amorphophallus konjac. The sequence goes on along the minus strand of CM040121.1, from coordinate 81,122,699 downwards.
ATTCTATGTTCATGCTGCAATGCAATGCACAGAACAGAAGTCAAGCACAAACAAAATATCAGTCATACACATGCATTCTTCAGATAATATATCAGTCACCATCCTATGCATTCATATTGCTATCATCAAACACAATAACATAAAGCACTCACTGTGTTGCTATCATCAAAATAAAACTGCATTGCTATCATCAAAACACATAGCACATGCTTGTGCTTAAGGGGCACACATGCTTGTGCCTAAGGGGCACAACAGCGTCCACTTGATTGTAACGACTTGGAAGAAGATCTTGCTCACTCATATCCCAGATGCCGTACTCATCTCTTCTCTCCTTCCAATCCTTCTCCATTTTGGTAATATTATTCATGAAAGCGTGAAGGGGGTTGGCTTGAAGAGGGGAAGGAAGAAATTTCCTCTCAATAACAGCCTGTAAGGCTCCAAGTTGAGAGCTGAGAGAGTCAATATGAGAAGCCATGAAATCCCAGGCATAGGGAACACTAGTGGAGGGGGAAGCTCCACTAACAGTGGCCTGTATTCCATATGAGGACTTACAGGACGGGCCAACGTCCATGGGATGAACCCGTGGGTCAGGCTGATAGCCCCAGTCTGAGTTGTAGACCCCATAAGAGTCGTGACCTGGGTCACGCATTTGAGACCCATAACGGAAGGCGTCGGCCTCGAAACAATTATAATTATATTCAGCCACCCATCATGTTTTTCGAGAGCGTAATAGCATACACCAGCAAACGATTAGCAGAGATTGACATACAAGTGAATGCCTTACGTCCATTTTTTTTGTTTTTCTTTTTTGATTTTTTTTATTTTTTTTAACCAAATCTGAAGTTCACACAAAATAGGAAGGACCATAATTTCAATTTATTTCACCGCTGTGTTAGCTAGGGTCACTCGTCTCACCACGAATGGATTACTAGCTCCGGGGAACTTCAATGGTACAACCAGCCCAGTGAACGAGGAGGGAATCCTTCGCTGTCGGGGACTTACGGAGGTCCCAGTGGAGAAGATCCTAGTCCGTTGAGAGGAATTCTCAAACGGAGAGTCCTTCCTTCACCGAGAGAGGGTGATCCTTAAAAAAATTAAAAAAGGTAGAAAAGGAGGATGGATGTATGCAATAAAATGCTGACAGATATATGGAGCACAACAGAACAATAACAACCAGGATATAACAACACGCAAGAGATAGTAAAGCAAATCACAAGAAACTGCAAGGGTAACTGAAAGAAAGCAATCATTAGTCCCACCGTGATCGCCAATCTGTGAGCGATGTCACGGGGAATTAATTACCGGGGGAGAAATAAGCGGAGCGCGCGGGCTCGTTTTGCTGCAACACAGAAAGAAGAGAGAAGAGAGACCACCACGTGAGATTACTCCGGCGGGGCGTGCGGGACAGATGCAATATAACAAGATATGGGGATTAAACGGTCATAGCGGGAAATGACTATCCGCGACCTCGGGGGATGGGAAAAGTGCAGAATTTAAGTGACAATGATTTAAACGGTCATTGCGGGAAGTGACTCGCCGCGACCTCGAGAATATGAGAAGATGCGAGAATAACACGGAATGTAAATGACAGAAATTTAAACGGCCATTGCGGAAAATGACTCGCTGCGGCCTCGAGAATATGAGCAGATATGAGAGCAATACAAGATATAAAAAGGGGCAGAATTCAAACGGTCATTGTGGGAAGTGACTCGCCGCGGCCTCGAGAGTATGACAGAATAGAGCAGTTCAAGATATGAGAGACAGATTTCAAACGGCCATTGCGGGAAGTAACTCGCCGCGGCCTCGAGGGTATGACAGGTATAAGAGCAGCATAAAAATATAGAGGCAGGAATTCAAACGGCCATTGCGGGAAATGACTCACTGCGGCCTCGAGAGTATGACAGATATAGGAGCAGCATAAAAATATAGAGACAGAAATTCAAACGGTCATTACGGGAAATGACTCTCCGCGGCCTCGAGAGTATGATGTGATCGCCAGGGGCCGGAGACCCCAAAATAAGAAAGTGATCGCGCCTACCTCACGAGCAGGAAGTGGCGGGTTACTTCTTCCTCTCCCTTCGGCCGGCCGATGGAGAGGGCTTTCCTTGGTAACCCTTGCAAAAGAGAAACAGACAGATAACAGGTGGATCCGAAAAATGACAGTGTAGTATTAGTCCCTTGCGATAAAAAAAATGATGAAATCGTGGCAAGACACACACCTGGTTCGTGTGGTTTTTAAACCCCTCTCGGACACGAGTAGGAGGAAAATGTTATGATGGATGGTGGATCATGTAAACGTGCGTAAAAACGGATCTCCCTTATGAAAGGAGATGACAGATGACGGGATGATACATGCGACAGAAATGACAAAAGAAAAAAAGGAGAGAATGGCTTATTGAAGAAGCCGATGGCGGGATTCGGCGGAGCTTCGACAGCGTAGGGACGACGTGGAAGAACGGTGGACGAAGGCGGCCTTCCTCTCGCGAGCGCGAGCACCCGAGAAGCCGGCAGAACCTCCCCTACAAAAGACCCACGGGTTAGAAAAGGGATCCGACAGAGTCTCTCATTCCTCTGTCGGATCTGAAGCCCCTTCTCTTCGAGAGAGGGGGTCCTCTATTTATAGAGGGGAAGTGGATTGAGGCGTCCAGGACCCTGGACGCCTCAATCAATAAATTAATTTATTTTTTATTTTTTTATTTTTAACTTTTTATGAAGGCGTCCAGGAGACTGGACGCCTTCATAAAAGTCCACCGGAATTTCGCCGAAAGCCGTAAACAGTGGGTAAAGCGCGTGGTTTCGGTGGGCACCCGTGACTCACGAGTGGGCGCGTCAAGCTAGCAAGACGTCCTTATATTCTTGAATTTTTCCGAAACGTCAGATCGAGCGGCGTGCCGAGATTGTCGAGATGCGGAGGAATGAGGCGTCCAGACACCTGGACGCCTTTACAATTATTATTTTTTATTTTTTATTTTTTTTATTTTTTCACTGATGAAGACGTCCAGGCTCCTGGACGCCTTCATAATTATTTATTATTGATTTATTTTTTTTATTTTTTATTTTTTCACTGATGAAGGCGTCCAGGCTCCTGGACGCCTTCATAATTATTATTTTTTTCACTGATGAAGGCGTCCAGGCTCCTGGACACCTCAAAGATTTTTCACGGAAAAAATTTAAAAAAATGTAAAAAAAATCATAAAAATAGGAAATCACCAGAGTAATTAAAAATGTGAAGGCCGTCTTGGGGTATCATAGTGTAATATGAGATTTACTCACGGTAATGTCAAGAACGGCCTGTCTACAACTGGGTCGTCGAGAGACGCAGCGGAGTTCCAGCGTGGTTCTTCTAGTCAGAGTTAGTTGCTAGTTGCCAGAGTCGGGGTATACCCCGTGTACTTGTACTTTCTTTATTTATGTTGACTGTACTTATATTGGACATGAGTCACTTTGGACCTTGTAGCTGTTTAGTGATTATTTATCTTAATTCCTGTATTATTTTTAGATTATCGTGCTAACTCTGCAGTTATTTTAGCTTCTCTTGTACTCTCACACCATCATTTAACCCTTCCGAGTCTTCGGGCTTGTGGGTGGCGGGCCGAGGTTCGAGTTGCGCCGGTTCCTTTCCGGTACTCGGATCTCGGGTCGTTACACTATGCGTTCCTCGACTCCCCGGAGTGGAAATGGCTACGGAGGATGTGCCCGAAGTGGGCGAAATCGTGAAAACATGCGTTGACGGGCAGTTATCAGAAGACGGCCAAGTCGATGGCTGTTTATGGAGGAGCTGAGCAACCAGGTGTCTGGCCGCCTTGGGATCTGGGCGGCCATATGTCTGGCTGCCTTGGTCACCTGGGTGGCCAAAGATGTGGCCGTCCAGGTTCTTGGGCGGCCAGCTCTCTGGCCTTCTTTTGGGATTTTGGCGACCAACATTTCGGATGCCCTGTAAATAGATTTGACTCATAATTTTAATGATTTTTAGACTGGTTGAACTTTTAGACAAGACAAGAAATAGGCACTCAACGTACAATAATATCCATGAAGACAGGGAAAAGTCTACCAATATAAAGATCAGATCTCACACTCCTCCAAAACTCTCAATCATCCATAAGGAAGTGTCATTATTATGATGGTTAAATAAAATTCGCAGGATATCTAAAATTAGATGTCCACATAAATATCTCCATCTTTATAGTTGCAAAAAAGTGAAAAATAACTACAGATGGTCGGAAGAAGCCGGCTCACGAAAGAAGTGATAGATCTTCCTTCTATATGTCCACTATTGCTTAGGCTTCACAACATATGTATTATGTTTGTCTACCTGGGGTATGGATACGAGCCATCCATGGCTTGACTTCTTCTGTTGTATGGAGGGGTTAAATGTTGATCTTACTGTACGTATATCTTTATGGTTTAATGAAAGTTGTCATCTTCTTGATCAAAAAGTCTAGCGAATGACCTCCTTTCCTCTCCTCATCAATGCGCTCGGTTCTCCTCACAATCAAAGTGGTTATACGCCGCAAACGTGGGGAAGTTCTGGGTGGGCAAGCAATTCCCCACAAATGCAATCTGCTCGACACCATGCCCGCATACGGCACACGGACCATCAACGTCACGTGCGTTTGAGGCATCAAAAGCACGCGACACAGTGAAACAAATAATAACAATAACATTTGGTCGTATGTTTATGCGATGCAATGATTAGGATATGGTTTTTTCATATATATCTTTATACATATTTATTTTTATCAACAAATCTCTTATTTAATTTAATATTGAGGAGAGAAAATTTCGTCGGACTCAGCACAGCCCAATAACCCTAGGCTCGTTATAGCTTGAGATGGCTAAACCCGTAACAGATCACCCCGGCCCACCAGAGACCTAATTAACATGGCCCAGTCATGACTCATGAGAGTATTGCTAGCCCACGGGCAGAATATTGCATCGTCAGCGCACGAGCGGGATACCTACACGTGGACGTTCCGGGTGCAGCGGAATTCGCCAACGGAAGAACATTGGGCCACTATCACCGGACTTGTCCCGACATGACTTAGCTCACCCCCACACCGCCAAGATACTCTCCACAACGTCTTCCCTCTGGGAACGCGTGAGTAGGCGACGTATGATCCCACGATCGGGTAGGACTCCATTCTGTGAACGACATTATTACTAAGTCAGGCGAGGCCACTGTGCTCAGTATAAATAGGTCCCCATACGAGGACACGAGATAGACACATAGATATGCATCAGACAACTAAGAGACTCACATCATTAGCAGAGGGAAACTCCCAGCAAGGGGGAGAGAGAGAGTTCCCCACGTGCTCACCACTAAAGGAGATTCCAATCAGATAGCAGTGAGAGAGAGGTCCTTTCACAGTTCCTCCCCTCCTATCTCTCCGAGCACTCTATGAGCGCTCTCCTCAAATTACAGACTCTCAACTCTCCCCCTCTCCTTTTCTCTTTCTCTGCAACTCTCATTGGACAGTTATGACTTAGACATCGGAGGATTGTGTTCTGAGATCTCTCTCAAGACTACTTCTTATGTTCTCCCTAGTAGCTGTAGATTTTCTCAACGTGGTCGGTTGTTCTTTTCTGTTAAACAAATCTTAAACATGTGATAGCAAGCGAATGAGACACTTTTCGACCTCTACAATTATCACACGTATCTAGAATAATTATGATTATATCTCGTGATTTTAAACCATTAGATCGGGTGCCACAGCGAATGTATACTACGAGAATATGCAATATATCAAGGGTACCCGTGATAAAAGATCTGAATAAGTAGTTAATTATAAGAACAGACATTTATAAGGGTATGTATATATATATATATATAATTTAGAACAATGATTGCAAAAAAAAATACTGTTGCCCGATATTAGAATTTAGAATATTCATTCTATATTGTCAGTATCTACCCTCAATCCCTCCCTACGTCATCGATAAAAGGGCATTTGAGACGACTTCTCCGTTATCGTCCAGATGGATACTGGCAGAGGACAGCCGATTAGATGCCCTCCGACCCTGCCACGTGGATGGACGGTAGAGGGTGTCAGAGTCAGCGTTTGTCGGAATTAAGATTAGAACTTTACTCAGGTCTCTCGAGATCCGGTGTGAGTTGACCCGATTTAAGTGAATTCGGTCGAGTCATTTGTCTGTGAGATTTTTTTTAAGTTTTTTATAAAATCAATTTTTTGTAATATTTGGACTCTTTGTCTTCTATTTTAAATTGTAGAACTATTATCTCACCAATCTAAACTATATATAAATAGAACTATTATCTCACCAATCTGAACTATATATAAATTATTTAATAATTTTATTATTTTTAATATTATATCATTATTACACTAATCAATAAATCAATAAAATCAAAAATAAAGCTAAACTAAGACTAATGTTATATTATCGTATTATTATCATACATTTTAATTTACAAATAAAACATTAATATTATATTTTTATTTAAATAATTAATAACGGATCTGGTGGATATACCATGGATCATGACTAGAATCTCCCCCATTTCAGTATGAATTGGGCATATTGCACTGGTCCGACCTAATGCCCTTGCCTTCGTGGCATGTATGCAAGGGCCCACGACAAGGCCATGTATTTTCCTAACAAAACTTCCCTAAAAAGCAGTAGTTCATGTCTACATACCCCTGAATCGTAGATGTGTAAATTTACAAATGGTTTTTGTTTTTATTAAATAATTTTAGTCAAATTATATAATATAATTGGTTTTTGTTTTTGTTCTTGTTCTTGTTCAGAGTAACTTGTTCATCATGCAAAAAATTGAATGTTGGTGTCTTGTTGAAGCCAGAATTTGTTTTAACAGGGAACAGATTCTTGTCTGTTATATCTTGACTTATTAATTCCTTAGATTTCTATTTGTGAAAGGATAACTATGTGTATTTATGCATATTCTACTCTATGCCCCTGTAATTTCCATATTATAATGTTTGCCCTTATAATAACCGTATTTCATCACTTTTACCCTTCACTTCTATTTGTGAAGGGATAACTATTTGTGAAGGGATACAACCTATCATTTGTTCGGTTTAATTTTAGTTAGATTAGGATGAAAAAAATACTAATCTATCCGTATTTAATCTTCCCACAAAATTAAGATAATGACATATATATATATATATCTACAATCTTTAATATTATGTTATACAGCCCTTTAAAACCTTATATTATACATATTTAACCGAATATTCTGCTAACTTTGACGGTGTTAAAATATGAGGGATATAACTAAACAATATTTCTTAATATGGGGGTATACATGAATAAAGAATATGAGGATATAGAATAGAATACATTAGAGTCTAGGGGCATACATATAATTATCCCATTTGTGAATAGGTTTTCACTTTTCAGTAAGATCACCTAATACCTATTCACTATTTGAACTTTTTCTTCTCATATATGCAAGTTTCAATCCACATATTATAATTCTTTTCATAGCCTATGACCCACACTAAAACTCACTTCAAGCCCACTCCTCTCCAAGCTATGCTGAAGCAGGTCACATTTAGATTAATGCATACCCAACCCCATCCACGTCATTCATAGATTGGGGGAAAATTTACATGTATCCTGATCCAATCTAATCCACAGAAGTCTTTGGATTGCATACGTGAGACACTCCACGTTCCTTCCGACCCACTTAACAGCCCTGAAGAGCATCCATAGCGGCAGTGCCGTTGAAGAGGGATATTGAAAATATGTATCATTTCAATAAAAAAACGAATGTGAATAGAAATCACTATTCACATCCAAAAAATTAAAAAAAAAACTCTACAAAATGAAGTTAAATGGAGACGTTCACATTGTAATTCACTTTATAAAATCTAGTACAATACACAGAACAGTGTTTTAAAGAAGGCCCCATGGATTGTTTATAAGCGTGATAAGTGGACCATACAATGGCGATGCAGTGTGGTTCACTAAAAGATCATGGCCAAGCCAGTAAGACAATACAGCCTCCAGTTAATTTACCCCCATTACAGCAGCATAGATCCGATCACCCAAGGTTTCTCCCACCAACGTATTAACTATTAAACCACTGGGAAGTCAGATGTGGGCCAGCCACCTTAGACCAGAAAGTGAGCAATAATACCATGCTTTCTTCCTGGCTCTTGCTGCTCATTTCCCGTAGGCAATTTACTTCGCAGGGGAAGGCATACCTGTGCCTGGTAGTCTACTTGCATTGTCTCGGACGGAAATTTTCTTCAGCCAAGAGGGAGCCAAAAAGGCGCCCCAGCCTAATGGCACCAGGGCCCGGTCTCAGCAGCGTTGTATTACCCACAGCCAGGCAAGGATCCGTCCCATTATTCTCCCTTGGCCCAATGCACCACCCACCAGGCACAAGCATGCCGGGCCCACGGAAAAGGAGCTCGGCATCTACCTTATCAAGCACTGGATCATCTCCATGGATCTTCCTCGCAAACGGGGCGTCGCTGTCAATCATCCTTGACATGTCGTTGATGGTGAGGTAGTGAGGATGCTGCTTGGGAGGGTTGTCCCACGATATGAAATGGAGGTCATGGTTTACGGTGGTATTACGGAACTCCTGAGCATTGCAGACAACCGTATGGAAGTAGCCTTCTGGAGAGGAGATGAAGTTTGCATAGTACATGAGGACAGCTCGAGGAAGATTGTCCCATCCCCAAATGCAGTAGTCAATGAAGGGCCGAGAAAGTGCCATCCAAGCAGAGCCTGGCACAGACATTGGATATATAGTCAAGCAGCAGATTCAATAGTGAAAATATATATATATATAATAAGCAAATCAGGCCACCTTACTCAGCAGCTCAACTAGTCACCAACCACCTACTTCTTCACAGCACTACATGTGACAGATGCTAATCCCACATTTGAATGTACATTCTATATGTTGAATAGTATGTGACGGGTACGAATCCCACATTTGCACGTACATTCTATATGTTGAATGGCCACCTGCCATACGACAGCAAATGCAATGTCTGGGCTAAAGATTCTTGCATGGTCAGTGAGGAGCTAAGGTCTCCGATCTCCTCTGGAGTTGGGTTGATGTGAACATAGACCAGAACTTTTGTCAATTTGGCCCAGCAAGAATGGTCAAAACTGAGATAGCTGGGCATTGATTTATCCTGGATGCCATTTCTGATGTTTCTGACATTGTGCTTGTTTCTTGCTTTGGACTTCTAGGTTATTTATTCCCATGGTAAGGTAAAATCAGAGTCAAAGCAGACTAGCAGGAAAAGAGAGTTTGAAGATAAACAGATTAATGTTATGGCTGCCTGGTAGTGGGGCAGATCTTAGCAGTGTCATTCAAAAAGCTGCTGTTACTAGAGTAAACAGAACCTGGGAATAGGGTGTGGCAATGCAAGGAGAGGGAACAGGTAGGACAAGCCAATGAGTTGGAGATCCAACAATCAAGATCTGATCTCTAAGTGGACTGTGGAGATTGTCCTTGCCTTCCTATGTAGTGGATAGAAGATGAGAAAATCTTGAAGAGGCATTTCAACATTTTCAGCAAAGGGAAGAAACAAATGGGTAAACTGGCACGAGGGGTTTGCTAGGTACTTGTGGTTTGAAGGAAAATAAAAGATGGGTGGGGTGACAATCAGGGAAGGGGATTTTCTTGTCAGGCTCTGCAATCGAGATTTCCTGTACAATCATAGGAGTTCAAAAGGTAATGAAAAAAAAGCATGGACTGTGCAATGCAGTTGGCACTATGGTGCGGTTGGATCCATCTGACCATCCGCATTGTTGTAATTGATCAGAGGTCCATATGGCTGTAATTGGTCAGACGTGGCTATGGTAGAAATAGCAAGGGAGTTGAAAAGGCTGGACTTGGACATTGAAATTCTTGGGGACAGGAAGAACATTTGAGCTTGTTTGAAGACTGTCCTGGACACTATAGCAGTGATCCCTCTGCAAGTACTTATTCAGAGATTAGCAATGTAATTCATCAGTAAAATGCAGTGAGGAATGACATAGACACATCTTCATCAGGCTATCAATTAGTGCTGGAAGTGCATCAGAGATTCTAACAAAAAAAAGATGGCGATTTAGCAGATCCGGTAAACAGGGTCCAACATCAGGGGTTAGGAATGGGCTCGTGGATCAACTTGCAATGCAAGTTGGGAATTAGAAAACAATTAACATTCGAGCTCTAAAAAACTGGCTACATGCATGAGGATTTGAAAGGATCAGTTTATCAAATGGGAAATTTGTGAAGAGACAGCATGCACGTCCCAGTTGAACCCCATGGTACCGGATCCAATGTACCTAGCAAGATTATGTAAAAATACCCCCAGAGGAACTGTAAGATTAATCAGAATATTTCTGGGGAGAGATTAAGGGGAAGGTGAAATAGATTTATTGATTCAAGACATTGGTTTTCATACAAGTCACCAATTTACTCTCGTAATGATTTGGTGAAAAATCAGGTCAACCTATGTTCAAAAATGCTTGTAATCAGAAAAAAAATCTTCATAAAAAAATTCCAAAAAATGCCTAATTACCCGACAGCGTTAGAAGTTTCAACCAAACTGTCAAATCACAGGTGTCATCATCGTCAAGCTCACAATTGTAAAAAAACTCGGCACCACCAAGAGGTGTTTAGCAGGACACAAAGAAAAGCAGGCAGGCCCTGCTCACATTTTCTTCTCTACACATCTTGGGTGGGTGCATGTTTTTCTCTTAATCATCAACCAAAGATGATGGTAAGAAAGGTTTTAGCACAAACCCTCATCACTCAAGTAGTACTCTCTCCAAAAGACCTGGCAGACAATTTGTACACAAACTATGTCTACTCATTACATATATAGTTGTGGGGAAACAAGAGAAAGAACAAGAGAGGGAGGAGGAAGGCCAGCGCAAGGGCAAAACCCCAAAAGGTGGGTCAGACCCAACAACCCGGCCGACCCCTCTCAGCTCATATTTAAACCCTTCTAGGATTACAAGAAAGACAAAAAAATACCGCAGAAAAGACAAAATTACAAAAATGCATCTGTCCCTGTTTCTTTCTACAATAGTGAGCAGTTCAAATCTCCTTCATGACAAGGGCCAACAGATCATTTGTCAAAAACATCAAATGAGCTGTAATCCAAGTCAAGGACTTCACCTTCAAGTTGAACAGATGTTTTGTGTGCTACATTGCACCAGTATTGGAGGACCAAGTCCAAAAATTTGCCACCCGAAAAAAAGAGGACCTCCCTGAGAGTGCTTTCCCATCTCCAGTTTCACAAGTCCTCATTGTGATTAGGTGAACTTGCAGCATAGCCACAAAGTATGGTGGTGACAACAGTCCTGGTCACTGGTTCAATCTGGCGAGGGTGTATCGATGCTGTAGGGACTCCGATTCAACCACACTCTAGCTTGGGGAGGATCCTTATTGTCATTAGAAGATCTGTAGCTGCTCATATTCCCATGTTAGCGCTTTTTATTTATCTTGCAGAGGCAGCTTATCCCCCCAACAGGATCGCAAAATCTGTCTTGTATTTCCTAGGGTGGCTTCCCATATTTGCTTGTGTTCCCTAAGGGTAGCTGCCCTTTTCCAGGAAGCTCTTTCTTTTCCGTTTCCACTGAAAGGATGTAACCCTATTTTGGGAAAGCACTGAATGAAATAGGTAAAAATAGCCCCCTTTTGGTCCCTTGGCATTTCAGAGCTCCATAAGGGAGCTAGGGTCCGAGGTCCACTATACATCCCCCCTCCTCCGCTCTTCCTCTTCTCACTCCCTCTCCTCCTCCTCCTCCTCCTCCACGACCACCACATGAAGAGCTCGCTGCCACTACCGCCAGCATCGACGAACACCACCCTGCAGCTGTTGCACGCAATATAGTCCCCCACCACAAGCCTAACACCCATCACCACATGCCTTCGACCATGGCCGCAAACCCCGGACACATCGCCATCGCCATCACCATCCCACATCCTCTAATCTGCCACCACATGGCATCACCCCCACCACCTGCGCTGACCCGTTTTCTTCTTTCCTCCTTCCCTCCTCTTCCTCTGCCCCGTTCCACCTCCACATCCACCCCCCCCCTTCATAGGGCTCACCCGCTACACCACCTGCGGCTGTGCACCCACATGCCACCACCGTCGCCCGCTGCCTGTGATTGCAACTACCACTTGCCCACTTAGTGACCACGAGTGGTTGTGAGCCCCACCCAGTGCCAGCAACCCAGCCCGCACCAATCACCAGCTCCTAGCCACCCAGTGCATGCCCTGCCACCACCACCACCAGCCATCTAAACTTGCACAACCGCCAAGGATGCCAACGATGCCAGCCTGCCGGTTACCTACCCACCCCTAAATCCAGCCGCCTAAAGCTCCCATCACCTGTGCTTCTTGGACCTTGTAAATTTTTCTTTATTGTCTTCTTTTTTTGCTGTTGCTCGTTGTAATCCCCCCTCCCCAGTACCCACCATTGTAACCTCCATCCCCCAAACTCCCTTTACATGGATCCCCGATGTCTTCCACTTTCGACCCCACCAGCTGGTGTGACATTAGCAATGCCGACCCCTCGAGTTCCATGATCAGACCCACCCTACAGGAGGTGGCTCTCTTCCCTATAACACACTTGGGATGACCACTTTCCAATTTGTATGCACTCAAGACACACACACACATGCACAGATCCCCCAATACATAGCTAGGTGGATGTATCAAGCAAGAATCCCATTCAATACCATGTGTCTACATAGCTTTCAAAGCATGTTGGAAGTTGTAGGGTAATACGGTCTGGAATCAAAACGCCCTAGCTATCATGAAATTCATGAGACTCTTTTGCAAAAGGAGATACAAAAGACTCAAGAGTTGGTGAATGCACAAAAAGCAAATTGGATGAAATATGGTTGTAGTATCATGTACGATCCATGGACAGATGTGAAGGGGAGAACATTGATCAATTTTCTAATGAACTCTCCAGGTGGAACTATTTTTTTGAGATCAGTATATGCTTCCTCACGCGTCAGAGATGCCAAATTGTTAACAAATTTGTTGGACAAAGCTGCTAGGAAGTTGGTGTTGAACATGTCATCTAAATAGTCACATATAACGAGTCAACTTATGTCCTACGTTATCAAAAGCAATGGAGACGATCGCCTAGGTGAGGAGGCGAAGCGAGGCCCGGCCCAATCGCCTCAATCTGGCCTCGTGCGCCCGACCCACCTCCGCAAGCCCCGGTCCGTTTGATCTTTTGTTTAAATTTGTTTAGATTTGTTATTAATTTTATTTAAATTTGCTTGATTTTATGAATGAATGAATTTAGGAAGTATATTGATTTTTATGTATGCATTTTTTGTGATATTTAGACATATATTTATATTTCTGAATTATATATATTATGTTAATAAAATATCACCTCAAATGCCTAGGCCATTGCCTAGACATTTGAGGCATGAGGCGACCCCTTGGTCGCCTCTCGCCTCTGACTACATAGGTTATGTGGCAGCTGGAAAAATATTGATGGCAGCCCATCATCATTTATTTTGGGCACCATGTGCTGCTCGTTATTTAGATTTGTTGTTAAAGGACATTTCCAAATTGTCCCTAATGAAAACTACCATTCGGAAGGTAAAAACAGTTACCATATTTATTTTTGGGCACATGAGGATACTTGCTATGACGAGAAAATGCACAAATGATAAGAATCTTGCACGTGCAGCTGTGACCTGCTTTGCCACTATCTAAACTTGCAATGTTTGCCTAATTGCAATGATAGTTTAGGGAGAATGTTTACATCTACTAATTGGCTAGCAAGTGACAGTCAATGGGCCAAAAAAAAATGAAGGGACAAAGGTAAAGGTGATAATTTTGAAGACTTCTTTTTGAAATGATGTAGTTTATTCTTTGAAAATATTTAAACCTCTTGGTATGGTTTTGCGGTTGGTTGATGAAGAAAAACCAACTATGGACTATATCTGTGAAGCCACGGAACGTATAAAGGAAAGTACCGAGAGTGCATTAAGCAAAAAGTTAGATAAATATGGTCCAATTTGGGATATCATTGATAGACTTTCGAACTTTCAATTGCACCATCCTTTACATGCAGTTGGCCTTTATTTTAATGCAGGACTTTATTTTGCCAATCCAAACATTGAGTATGATACTCAAATTAAGCCATGATTGCATTGAAAAGCTAGTTCATAATGGTAAGGTCCAAGATCTTATTACAAAGGGACTGACAACTTATAGGGATTCTGAAGGGCTGTTTCGGAAAGGAATGGCCATTAGGCAATGCACCACATCTACTCTCAGTATGGATGCTTTTCTTATCAAATTACCTTTTATTACTTCAGTAAGATATGTTGTAAATTATGATTTGTTTATGGTTGGTAGTTGGACTATGGGAGTAGCGCACCTAACCTACAAAAGATGCAATTTGATTCTTAAGTTTGACTTGTAGGGTATCTAGTTGTGAATGCAATTGGAGTACATTTGAGCAGGTTAAATCTATAATTCCATTTTCAAATACATAAAAGATCCTCCATCGATGTTTGTTTTGTTTAATTGATTGCAAATAGTGTATTTGTACGTGCACACACCCAAAAAAAAGGTTAGAGCAAAAGAGGCTAAATGATCTTCTCTGTGCAATATAATCAACACCTCCGCACTCGTCATTTGCATTTTCATCAAACTGACCTTGATCCTATCTCTTTGAAGGACCATGATGATTGTAATGAGTGGATAGCTCATCCTCCCAACGATATTTTGTGGATGAAATGAGGACCTTGCGTGGGTAGATGTTGAAATTGCTGCAGGTGTTAATGAAGAGGAAGGTCCAATCACAAGGTCAGCAACTAAAAAGTGTCACTTAGAAAAGAAAAAAAGGCAGTGCCACAAGTTCCCATTCTCACTTCGAGTCTATAGACGAGGTTTATGTTGACTTCGGGAGACATCTCCATCAGAGAATGAGCTTCCAACTCAAAATGATGGGACTCCAACTCTTTTATGAGTGATGAGGAAGCTTGAGATTTGAGAGAGAATTATGTGTCATTGGGTTGCAATTTGACTTTTGTAGTAGTTAGTAGTGTTCACTTTCAAACACTTTGTGTTATTGGATTATGTAATAGACTTATTTGGTTGTTTACTTGTTTTAGTTTTATTATGATATTGTATTTGCTTTTCTTGTTTAGTGTATTTGCATTATGAGTGTGAATTTGATAGTTGCAATTTAGTTTGTTAAATTTTACATGAATTTAGTGAGTTCTTACAGCAATTTGACACATAGGAATGAATGGATTTAAGAAGTATATTGGTTTTGTGTGAGCATTTTTGTGATATTTAGATATATATTTATATGCCTTAATTTTATTTATTATTTTAAGAATGTTGTCTTAAACGCCTAGGCCATCACCTAGGCGTTTAAGGTGGTTGCCTCGGGGACATCTCACCTCGGACCACATAGCAGGAAACTAACTCATTATGGCTCATCTTCTTCTCCATCTGCTGATCACTGACTGCAACAGCTGAAGCCTCCTTCTGAGCTTTGTACTGCCTTAACCACCTCAGCCCACTACCAAGGACACCTATCTGTATTGGGCATCATCGCCTTGGTCCTACCAGGGCACTCAGAAGCTTCTGGCTTGATGAAGATACAAACCTTTTCCCCCAACTCTGATTCTAACGGAGGGAGGAATGGCCCTTGGATTGTCTATTTCAGTGTCTTAACTCTGGCACATTGGAGGTTCTGCCCATCCAGAGTTCTTCTATATATCTCCTTCAAGGTCAAGCAACCAAAATCAGCAACTATGCACTGAAAGGTTTCAGGGTTCCAAATATGGAGAGGTACAAGACAACACTAAACATCAAACTCAAAAATCAATTGAAATCCCGGTCAATCTGCGAGATCAAGAGGTCTCCAGATCAACTCAATTTAATAGGTGATCAGGTGTTTGCACCATTTCCTAAAAAAAAAGTGTAAACAGGGGTCAGATCCATGGCTTCGAATC
The DNA here is from genome assembly GCA_022559845.1 of Amorphophallus konjac. Taxonomy (NCBI): domain Eukaryota; kingdom Viridiplantae; phylum Streptophyta; class Magnoliopsida; order Alismatales; family Araceae; genus Amorphophallus; species Amorphophallus konjac. The sequence continues at coordinate 81,106,742 of CM040121.1, read as the reverse complement.
TCCAAGTTTGTTGGCTTTAGAACATCTGTTCTAAATGAATTACCGCTTCAATAGGAAGCTAGAACGTTTGGTATGGTAAGGCAATGAAAATGGGATATTCAAAGTCACCTACACATGAAAGAGGAGGTACTGGGTAGTCAAGGGGAAAAAAAATATATGTGTGTAAGTTTTCAAGCTTATGCATGATTAAAATAGCTGCCCCATGAGGGAGATGCTGCAATAGCACCACGATGCAACCCTAGAATATATGTCAACGGGGGAGATTTCAGTGACATCCTATGAAAGAAATGGAAGTAGTCCGACAGTTCCACTTCCCTTTAAGATGAAACTTTTGCCTAGTTCAGTCTAACCTCTGTCTTGGTTTTAAATTCACCAAGCGTACTCAGATTTGATTGTACGAACTTGTACAAATATATTCATAATCAATAACAAAGGTATCACGTGAAAAGAGATCGATCAGCCAAAAATATGAATTGCCAAACAAGAAATGAGGAAGAATAATGAAACGTTTGAGATTAGGACAAATGGAATGAAATTGACCTTCTCACCTGTAAAGAGCTTGAAGGCGGTTGGGACGCTCCTCCTCTGAGTTATCCAGAAGACATCCTCTTTCTTCGTCAAGTAAAGCCCCGGATCAACGATGATGGGCTTTGCCCTCTGAAATCTAAGAGCATCATAAAATCAAATTACCAGCAACGAAAAACTAGCATACTCAAAGAGAGAACACAAAAGGGGGAACCCTGTATCTTACTCCTTCCACCCAATGTTGCTGGTGTGGTCGATAAAATTAAGATCTCTCGGCAGATAGGACAACGTATGAAGCAGATCTGCAGGTTTACCACAAAAAAGAATAAAATGCCACGAACAGTTAAAGGAGAAACGAGGTGGAACAAGGCCGAGCGCGCTGCGAGTACCATCTTGGGTGACGAGCGGGTAGTCGGATGCGCTGAGGTTGATGAACCAGTCCCAGTCGCCCCACTCTCGGAGCAGGATGGCGGCGGCGTGAAGGGTGTTGGCGACCATGGTAGGGCCCCGGTAGGTGATGAGGTTGGCCTTGGTAATCATCCGGACGTTCCCCACGGCCACGAAGACCGGATGCCGGTCGACGTAGTCTCGGAGATCGAGGCGCTCGCGCGGGGGGGCCTCCAGGTCTAGGTGGACGACGTAGCGGTTGCGGGGGTGGTACAGCGCCTGGAGGACGCGCTTGAGCATCTCCCCATCGCCGACGGAGCCGGATATAAGGTAACCGAGTCGGGGGGGCAGCGGGGAGGGTGAGGCGGAGGACGCGGCGGCGACGGCACGGAGCTTGGCCTCGACGAAGACGGGGCGGGGGGAGGAGACGAGGGAGGAAGGGAGGAGGAGGGAGAAGAAAGCGGGGAATGGGGCGGAGGAGGAGGTGGAGAGGGTGGAGAAGAAGAGGAGGAAGAGGGAGAGGACGGAGCCGGCGGCGAGCGGCAGGATCCACTTGCGCTCCACGCTGGCCGCGCGCAGGTGCGCCAAGCTGGCGCCCTTCATGGGAGCCGTGCCCTCTCCCTCTTCCCTTCCGATATAATGGGAATGGCGCAGCAGGGAGCTGCCAGTGGTGCCCGCCAGGGACCAGGACGGGGAGAATGGGTGCTGCGGCGGCGCCGTACTCGGCGATGGCGATGGGGTCGACGGAGAATGGAGGTGGTGAGGAGCTCTGCTTGCGCTTGCTCGGGGGGTGGGGAGTGGCAGCTCGATCTCTGGTAACAGCACGGCGAGGAAGGTGAAGACGAAACCAAGGAGGGGAAGGACTCGCTCTCTCTCTCAACTGCCGATTCGTATTTAGTTTTATTTACCCAACCGATGACTCCAAGAGCAATCTGGAACTTAAATTTCGACCCTTAAACGTTTCTTATCTGATATTTACGCTTGAAATCGGTCCTTATACCATCATTAGGGTAGGATCCCCCCAGTTGCCACCCTCCCCTGCGTCAGTTTCGTCCCAAAAATTTTCATCGGCTGAAATTTTGTGCAATTTGATTTAAAAAGTCACTTTTATTACAGATAATTTTAGGGTTTTTTTTAAATATATCGTTACTAAATTTGAAATGTCAAAAACCCATTTTTAAATTTGTATCGACAGGGATACTCTTCTTTTCGTCAAAATAGTGCAAATATGTCGTCGTCTCGTGACCCACCATAAATCTAACTATAGTTAAATTTAACCCAATATGAGAAAACATATAAATACCCCTGGTTAATAAAAAAAACATCTCTCCTATCCCTCTCAACCGAGGTAAGGGGGGCCTCTGTGAGGTGCCAACAATCGTGGGGGGGGGGGGGGGGGGAGGGGGGGAGACATTGTCCTTGGGGAGGGGGGGCTTGTCAGAAGGGAGAGCGAGGAGTGCGGGGGAGACTTGTGTGAGCAAGGTGGGGGAGATGGCCTCTGGCACCCCCCTCAGAGAGAGAGAGAGAGAGAGAGAGAGAGATGAAAGTCGCTCGTGTGGGAGCGACTTTAGATGAAAGTCGCTCACATAAGGAACGGCTTCCTTTTAAAAATGAAAAAAAGTTGAACCAACCAAACCACCTCTCTAACTTCTTCTTCTCCGATGTCATCGACGTCGGGCGGAGGCAGAGCTGGCTTTTTCTTCTTCCCCCCCTCTCTCTCACCCCACCTGTCGAACCACCCCAGTCCATACGTCTCTCTCTCACCTCCCTACTCTCTCTCCCTCCCTCTCTCTCTCACAGACCCCCACCTCACCCGGCGGACCCCCCACCTCGACCGTATCTCTCTCTCCCCTTTGTGCTCGGTCTCATATCTCTGCTCTCTCTCTCATACCCCCCACCCCCACCCACTGGACTGTCTGGCTTGTGGGAGCTGCTGGTGGAGAACGACCGCATCGTCTAAGACTGCTACCACTCTATCTTCTTCGACCGCGCCACCTATCACCTCTGGCCCCTCAAGTTTCAAACCGGCACCTCGTGCTCCTCCACACAGGCAACAACCAAGATAGCTTCAAGAAGCTCCCGGGGGAGCTTGAGGCGACCGCCGCGACCCCCTCCAGACCGGCGGCGACCGCCTCAATCTCTACAATTGGGAGGAGCTAGAGACGCCTAAGCTTGCCCCAGGGTGTCGGTATGCCACCCCCTCTCTCGCATAGTCTCTCTCTCTCTCTCTCTCCTCTGTCTCACAATCTCTCGCTCGCCCCCTTCTCTCTCACACAATCACTCTCTCTCAAGGAGGGTGAGGGTTGCCCGAGGGGGAAGTTCCCTTCGGGGCCTCCTTTTCTCTCTCCGTAGGTCTCTCTCTCCTCCACCTCTCTCTCAGTAGGTCTCCATCTCTCATCTTACTTTTGATAATGGTAAGAAATTTAGAATTTAAAAAGATTATTTTAGTAATTTAATTATAAAAGAAACAAAATATTCAAATCTTTACAAACTATTCACTTTTTCCACGTAAGTTAATCACAATGGCATATCTACAATATTGTGACAAAAAATAATATCATATTAATGTAAATCTAGGAATAATTTTTTGCCATCTTAATTTTATCAATGTCATGCCACCCCGTAGGAGAACCCTTCGAGTCAGCCCCACATCTTCTGTCGAAGTGGTGGAACCCGGTCGGGTCGGGGCGCCGAGCACTTCGGGTGTCGGCCCCAATTGTCCTCGTTCTCCGTCGTTTGTGGCGTATTGGGTGGTGCACGGGTTGCGGGAAGCCTTTCAGATTCCCCCTAAATTTGATATCATCTTCCCGATTGTCGATGATGACCTGTCGAGTCTGCCTCTGGGCGGTAGTAGGGTTTTTATGGCATCTTTCCGAGCGAGATTCCGCCTCCCCCTTCACCCTTTCATAGAGTCCGTCCTCCACCATTATGGTCGGCAACCAGGGGAACTTTCCCCCAATTCCTACCACATCCTTTGTGATTTTATTTTTGTGTGTAAGAAGGCTTCGGTGGAGCCAACCGTCTTTCTCTTCTGGCAGTTCTACTATCTCCAGAACGGTCCTTTCGATACTACTTTTCCATACTTCAAGGCTAGGCCCTACCGACACCTTGTCAGCGTGTCTAAGGCTGTGTCCAACCTCAAGCGTTGGGCGGAGCACTTTGTATATATTACCAGGGCGGGTGCTCGCGGCCCCTGGAGGTTCGCGGGTTTCCACCCCATCTGGGCTGATAGGCGGCCCTCGGCCACGGCCGAGGAGACTAAGAAGATAAAGGCTCTTCTCCGCTTTCATCTCCCCAATGCCAACTTTTAAGAGGGCGCGACCTTCGAGATCCGCCGCTTCGATTTCCATGAATTTGAAAAGGTGGTGGGACTCCTCTTTCCTTTTGGGAACTTCGCTCCCTTCTATAAGTAGCGACCTTCGCTTTAGCCCCACGGCCACCTGTGGTTCACTAGGCATCCAGGAAGGAGTTCCTACCGTATGTCGTCGGAGGAGTCTGGCACTTCATCTGATGATGGATCCTTGCAAGTTCCCCACCAGCTCATGTGCCTCCGGAGGGAAGCGTTGCCGGCACCGTGGCCGCCGTGGCCAACGCCGGGGGAGAATCGCGGTGGAGGTGTCTTCGAGGAATACCGGATGGGCTACCTGGAGCAAGGCGGTGGAGGTGTCTTCATGTGCCTCCGAGGGGGGGGGGAGGCATTGTCCTTGGGGAGGGGGGGCTTGTCAGAAGGGAGAGCGAGGAGTGCGGGGGAGACTTGTGTGTGCAAGGTGGGGGAGATGGCCTCCGGCACCCCCCTCTGAGAGAGAGAGAGAGAGAGAGAGATAAAAGTCGCTCGTGTGGGAGCGACTTTAGATGAAAGTTACTCACATAAGGAGCGGCTTCCTTTTAAAAATGAAAAAAAGTTGAACCAACCAAACCACCTCTCTAACTTCTTCTTCTCCGATGTCATCGACGCCGGGCGGAGGCAGAGCTGGCTTCTTCTTCTTCCCCCCTCTCTCTCTCACCCCACCTGTCGAACCACCCCAGTCCATACGTCTCTCTCTCACCTCCCTACTCTCTCTCCCTCCCTCTCTCTCTCACAAACCCCCACCTCACCCGGAGGACTCCCCACCTCGACCGTCTCTCTCTCTCCCCTTTGTGCTCGGTCTCATATCTCTGCTCTCTCTCTCATACCCCCTACCCCCACCCACTAGACTGTCTGGCTTGTGGGAGCTGCTGGTGGAGAACGACCGCATCATCTAAGACTGCTACCACTCTATCTTCTTCGACCGCGCCACCTATCACCTCTGGCCCCTCGAGTTTCAAACCGGCACCTCGTGCTCCTCCACACCGCCAACAACCAAGATAGCTTCAATAAGCTCCCGGAGGAGCTTGAGGCGACCGTCGCGACCCCCTCCAGACCGGCGGCGACCGCCTCAATCTCTACAATTGGGAGGAGCTAGAGACGCCTAAGCTTGCCCCAGGGTGTCGGTATGCCACCCCCTCTCTCACATAGTCTCTCTCTCTCTCTCTCTCTCTCCTCTGCCTCACAATCTCTCGCTCGCCCCCTTCTCTCTCACACAATCACTCTCTCTCAAGGAGGGTGAGGGTTGCCCGAGGGGGAAGTTCCCTTCGGGGCCTCCTTTTCTCTCTCCGTAGGTCTCTCTCTCCTCCACCTCTCTCTCAGTAGGTCTCCATCTCTCATCTTACTTTTGATAATAGTAAGAAATTTAGAATTTAAAAAGATTATTTTAGTAATTTAATTATAAAAGAAACAAAATATTCAAATCTTTACAAACTATTCACTTTTTCCACGTAAGTTAATCACAATGGCATATCTACAATATTGTGACAAAAAATAATATCATATTAATGTAAATCTAGGAATAATTTTTTGCCATTTTAATTTTATCAATGTCATGCCACCCCGTAGGAGAACCCTTCGAGTCAGCCCCACATCTTCTGTCGAAGTGGTGGAACCCGATCGGGTCGGGGCGCCAAGCACTTCGGGTGTCGGCCCCAATTGTCCTCGTTCTCCGTCGTTAGTGGCGTATTGGGTGGTGCACGGGTTGCGGGAAGCCTTTCAGATTCCCCCTAAATTTGATATCATCTTCCCGATTGTCGATGATGACCTGTCGAGTCTGCCTCTGGGCGGTAGTAGGGTCTTTATAGCATCTTTCCGAGCGGGATTCCGCCTCCCCGTTCACCCTTTCATAGAGTCCGTCCTCCACCATTATGGTCGGCAACCAGGGGAACTTTCCCCCAATTCCTACCACATCCTTTGTGATTTTATTTTTGTGTGTAAGAAGGCTTCGGTGGAGCCAACCGTCTTTCTCTTCTGGCAGTTCTACTATCTCCAGAACTGTCCTTTCGATACTGCTTTTCCATACTTCAAGGCTAGGCCCTACCGACACCTTGTCAGCGTGTCTAAGGCTGTGTCCAACCTCAAGCGTTGGGCGGAGCGCTTTGTATATATTACAAGGGCGGGTGCTCGCGGCCCCTGGAGGTTCGCGGGTTTCCACCCCATCTGGGCTGATAGGCGGCCCTCGGCCACGGCCGAGGAGACTAAGAAGATAAAGGCTCTTCTCTGCTTTCATCTCCCCAATGCCGACTTTTAAGAGGGCGCGACCTTCGGGATCCGCCGCTTCGATTTCCATGAATTTGAAATGGTGGTGGGACTCCTCTTTCCTTCTGGGAACTTCGCTCCCTTCTATAAGTAGCGACCTTCGCTTTAGCCCCACGGCCACCTGTGGTTCACTAGGCATCCAGGAAGGAGTTCCTACCGTATGTCGTCGGAGGAGTCTGGCACTTCATCTGATGATGGATCCTTGCAAGTTCCCCGCCAACTCATGTGCCTCTGGAGGGAAGCGTTGCCGGCACCGTGGCCGCCGTGGCCAGCGCCGGGGGAGAATCGCGGTGGAGGTGTCTTCGAGGAATACCGGATGGGCTACCTGGATGGCTGGCGGGAGGCCTTGGAGAAGGTCAACCACCTATACTTTGGTAGGGGAGTCCTGTTCCTTGAACAAGATAAGTTTCGTCCCTGAAGGGACCATAAATCTCTTTGTAACCTTCCCCCTGCTCATAAATGAAGCTCTTCATCCGTAATCTTATGTTGGCTTGGTGGTATATGTTCGTGCCTCATTTCTTTTCTTGGCTCGCAAGCGTATGACGAGGCATTTCTCGCTGTTAGCAGGGAGCGTCTCATGATAGTAGGTAGGCCTGCTGATAATGTGTTGGCCTCGTTGTCCACCCACATCCTTTTGGTTCATGTGTGATTACGCAAGATTCTCTTGGAAGTGCGGCTTCAGGGGAGAAGGTTTCTTGCCCTTTTCCTGGTGCAGGCCTTTGGGTGGGCGACTTCTCCAACTGGTCCGCTTCCTCAGAAGCGGCGGTGCCGGGAGGTGATATGTCCGCTGAGGTCGCCTTTGTGGTCGCTGGCAGGTATCCTGACAGACGCTGTATCAGAGAGGTCGGATGCTGAAGACTGGAGCGACTGCAGTGCCACCGTAGCCTTAGTCTTTTTTCCCTTTTATACACTTGTATGTTGGCCGCATTTGGCATTTGGCAGTTTGTATTTTGACTAAAGCAATAAACATCCTTTAGCCTTGGAACTATCTTGATGTGTACCTTTTGGTGGAAGACCTTTGCGCGGTGGGTTGGTGAGAGCAGGCAGGTCTACTGTTTTCCCATTTTTGCGCACGTACATTAATCTTTTGAGCCCATGAGGCACATTGTTCTTGAGAGGGTATGAGTCTCCGCCTCTTGGAGACTCCGAAGTCACCGCGGTTTCTAGAGGAACCTTATGAGCTTCGCCTCTAGGGGACTCGTAAGTCACCTTTGTTTTCAAAGGGAGTGGTGCTCGCCTCTAGGGAGCCCGTAGGCTACCTTTATTTTCAGGGGGAGGGATGCTCGCCTCTAGGGAGCTCGTAAGCAGCCTCATCGTTTTCAAGGGGAGCGGTGCTCGCCTTTAGGAAACCCGTAGGCTACCTCGGCGTTTTCAAGGGGAGCGGTGCACGCCTTTAGAAAACCCGTAGGCTACCTGTTCGTTTCCAAGGGGAGCGGTGCTCTCCTTTAGGGAACCCGTAAGCTACCTCATCATTTTCAAGGGGACCGATGCTCGCCTTTAGGGAGCCTATAAGCTACCTCTTCATTTTCAAGGGGAGCAGTGCTCGCCTTTAGGGAACCCATAGGCTACCTTTTCATTTTCAAGGGGAGTGGTGCTCGCCTTTAGGGAACCCGTAGGCTACCTCATCGTGGACGTTGAAAGGGTACTCTATTGATAAAACATTCTGAGATTTATAGAATTCCATGTCCTGGGTACCTCTCGCCCCCCAGCGTCGCCAACCTGTATGATCCTTTGTCGAGCACTTCAGTTACCCTGTGCGGGCCTTCCCAATTGGGTGCAAGCTTTCCTATGGCAGCCCTAGGGTCTGCCATGCTTGCTCGCCGAAGTACCAGATCTCCGGGGAGGAAGTGTCGTTCCTTTACAAGAGTGTTATAGTACTGGGCCAACTTTTGTTGCTATGCTACGAGTTTCACTTGGGCGCGTGCTCTGCCTTCCTCGAGTAGGTCAAAGTTCTCTCGCATCTCTTGGTTATTTCTGGTCTCATCAAAACGCCCCAATCGTAGCGAGGGATTGGATGTAATGCCCCGGGTTTTTGGGATATTTTTCGGATCATTTTCGTGGGTCTCGGAGTGTATTTTGTGCTTTACACGTATTTTCCCTGATGTGCCTTCGGAACTCTGTACAGGGCGAACCGTGGTGTTCTCCGACTCCGGGATAGTACCGGCGCGTTGTGCTCCTCCCGAGAATCGCAGAGGTATTTTTTCGTAATTTTTTGAATTTCTGAAATTTTTGGATTTTTCTATATATACTAACCTCCTTTTCTCTCTCTCCCCATCTCTCATTTCGCACTCTCTCTTCTCACGCTCTCTCCTCTCTCCCTCTCTTCTCCGACGGCCGACGGAGGTGGACAGGGGCGAGGCGGCGAGGATCGTGGGGCATGGAGCGGCGAGGATGGAGCAAGGATCGCGATGGTGGAGGCGATTCGTGGGATCGCGAGCCGGCGGAGCTTTAACGGCGTTTTCTTCGTGGATCGGCGTCCACGGCACGTCAAATCTTCAGTGGAGGTAGGGAGATGGACTCTCAGCTCGTGTACTTCATTTTTCGTGAGTTTTGTAGGCCGTGCTGAGCCGAGCGGGTTTATTTGGGCGCTTTGGGAAAAAAATATGATTTTGGGGTGAGCGATGGATCTCCCATTTTACGGCGTTTTTGGCCGATGCAGGGCTTTAGATGCATGCTAGGAGGCTTGGGGATGGATTCCCCTTTGTTTCCCCATCATCGGGTGATGATCGGGGCGTGGATGGGCATTTTTGGGATTTCCCGCCATTTTCATGCTCGGGATAATGTAGCGGTTGTTCCAGAGACCGCTAGGGGAGCCAAGCGGTCGTGTGGAGACCGCTAGGGTCCCTTTATGTCGATTTGGGCCTCACGGTCGCGCGATAGACTGCCACGGCCCTTAGCGGTCTGGTGAAGACCGCTAGGATTTGGTTAGTGGTCAGGGCATGACCGTTTACCCTCGTTTTGGTCAGTCGAGGTCGGTGGGGTAGCAGTCTCGCGACTGACCGCTAGGATACACCTAGCGGTCGGGTAGACGACCGCCACCTTCCTTGGCGGTCCTGGAGTGACCGCTAGGGGTTACGAGTTCCTGAGGCTTAGAAGTCCAGGGCTAGACTGCTAGGCCGGCATTAGCGGTCCAGGGGTAGACCGCTAGGTGATTCTTCGTGCTCGACGTGTTCGTTTTTGTGTGTTGGTCTCCGGTCGACCCGGTTGTGACCTAGTTGTTGACCTTCGACCTCGTAAGTGTCCCGGACACCCCGTTGGTTCCGTGACGGTGTTTTTTGGTGTCTGGAGGTACCGTGTTACCTCGATTAGCATGCCCGTAGGTGTGGTGGGTCCGGGTGACCCCATGTGTTCCGTGCTTTCATGTTACGCTCGATCGAGTCACCGTGTATCGGTGTGAGTGCGGTGGGGTTCCCCCGCATGTCGTGGGTTTCTGTGGAAAATGGTTCCCGACTGGGCCAAGTGTATGGCCTTGGACTGCGAGTCCAATCATTCAGCCTGGGTCTGGAGGTTTCCCACTTTTCCCTGGGATGGGGAATCGGCGTGGTGGCTTGTGAGCTACCTTGGGAATCGTGCTTCTGTGCTTTCCACATGGGCCGTGTGTGTGGCCTTGGACTGTGAGTCCAGTTGTCCAGCTTAGGGCTGGAGGTCTCTTGAGTTCCCTTTTGAGGGGATGGTCTTGGCGGCTCGTGAGCTGCCTCGATATTCATGCTACCGTGATTTTAGACCTAGGGATTAGGCTAGATTAACGGCATTGTGCCGTAGCGTACGACGGTCTTGACCCCGAGTCTCGTGACTCAAGGACCGTTGGATTTAGTGAGTCTAGAGTGATGAGTCTATAAGATGGTGTAAATCGGATTCAGAGGGGGGTGAATGAATCTCCCCTTTAAAAATTTTACCCAATTAAAACTGTACTAATAAACTTTTGTAGAAATGAAAACTGATAAGATCAGCAAGACAGAAATTCTATTGAGACTCACACTAGAACACTTGTCCAGAAGTTCTAAAGTGATTCTCACTAGAGTACTTGGATAGCAGTGAGAAGATTTCCTCAGATGGTAACTATGTTGAAACACCAGATAGCTGATATGATGCACCCAATGCAATTTGAACATAGAATTGCTTAGGCTAAATCTATGCAACAGAAACAAACCTAAGCATACATCTATCGATAGTTAGAATTGCATTCAAACCAAACAAACCACTGCACAAAGGATTTTTAAGTGGTTCGGTCCTCCAGACCTACATCCACCCCACACTCAACCCGAGTGTGGATTCTTGCTGACTCACAGCTTGAACAATTGGGCATCACCGCTTGCCTACATCAGCTGGGCCTCACAGCTTACCATCCGCTGAGCATCACAGCTTGCTCTTCTGACTCACAGCTTGAAGTTCAAAGATAAACGAAAAGAACAAAGGAAAATATGAAGCAAAACCACAGCAACGGAAAGCTGGAAATGAAACACAGAATGTAGCTCTCGCAGGAGCAAGTCTGACTTAGATCTGATCTAAATGCCAGGAAGATAGATCTTCAACGATGGCTTCACACTCACGAACTCCTCACTCTCATTTTCTTTCTCTATATAGCTCTGATCACACACTAGCTCTCTCTTCTTTTCTTCTCGTTCTTCATCTGCTTCTCAGACTCCGGCTCACTCTTCTCTTATCTGCTACTCATTCTTTGATTCTGCCATCCTCAATTTTCTAATTCTCTGTGTCTCCTTATCTCTGTCTCTTGTTCTTATCTCCTTTGATTGCAGAAGAGGGGTTTTATATATCTTTAGACCTGGTACCCACGAGCTCACACATTGGGCGTGTGGAGGGAACACTCCCGCCAAGAGAATTCTGGAATCCGTTATCTACGTGTCAGAATCTCGATAGTGTAGCTGTCCACATGGCAGGTTCATCCATTCCATTCCCTGCCTCGGATCACAAACCCTTAACTTGATACTTTGACTTGCATATGGAATAAGCTCACAGGTTGTAGGTTCGCCCATCACATGCTCGACCAAGTGACTAACCTGGCAAACAAATGGGAATGTTCACATAACATGCTAGCACAAACTTCATAGAGTAAAGTGCAAACATGCACAGACCATATAGCAAGACATGCACAAACCTTGGGTGTGCAGAAGAAGATATATGCACTGACCTTGGGTCACACAAGGAAGATGTGCACGGACGTTGTGTTGCATGAAAGAAATTTAGTGTACAGACCTTAGGTAACATATGAGTTGCACAGACCTTGATAACATATGAACATATGTGCACGGTCCTTGCATATGCAAGGAATAAAGCATACACTGGCCTTCATTGCTGTGCTACCGGGAAATGCACGGACTTGACCATGCATAAGGCAAATCATGCTCAGACCTACAGAGTGCATAAGGAAGATGTGCACCAACTCTGTTATGCGCTCAGCAAGTCATCCACAGACCTTGTTTTTGCCTAACGAAGGATATGCACCGACCTTGTTTTAACACACGGCAAAGATGCACTTACCTCATGTGCAACAAACAGTGATGTGCACTGACCCTATATGCAAACCACACACAAAGTGCACTGACCTTCTACTGAATGCACAAGCTATAGAAATATGCACCGACCCCATGTACCATAGATTTAACATGCATAGTCTAGCTATAGTGATTTGCACTGACCTCATGTGCACAGTGCAAAAGTTGCACCGACCTTAGTTGAGCTAAGGCAGAGAGTGCATCGACCCATTCTATGCATAATGCAAACCTACATCGACCTATATGCTGGACAAGAGAATGTGCACCGACTTGATTAGCATATAACAAAACCTGCACCAACCATGTTTATGCATCGACCTAAGCTATGCAAACCCAGAACATGAAGTGCACCGACCTTCTATGAAGGAACAGAGATGTGCACCGAGTTGAATAAAAAGTGGACAGACCTAAACATGCACGCTAACCATTGCACCGACTTTACATCCTATGTGCACTGACCTTAGATGTACGCTAAGGCAGCATTGCACCGATATTAAATGTGCTCCGGCCTTCACGAGTGCGTATAAACAGTGACATGCACCGACTCTATGAACAAATAGAGCTATGACATATATGAAATATTCATCAAAATCATGATGCATGCAGCAAGTGTGCAATAGAAAACATTTCAATCAAGCACAGAAGTCATATGATCCAAACACTTATGACATCATGCACGCACATATAATATCATCCACAAATGAGTCATAGTGTTTGACGTTATCAAAATCACAGGGGTATAACAATCTCCCCCTTTTTGATGATGACAACACTATGAGTCATAAAATAGCATGCTGACTCATATCAAACTATTCTCCCCCTTTGATTTCATCAAAAAAATAATAGTATGAGAGAATCAGTAGAGAGGAATACAATGACATGCATGATGTGGTTAAGCCACAAAATATTCTCCCCCCTTGACTTCCAGATAAGCTGAAACTGATAGACAAAAAGAATCATGGAATCCTACTCCCCCTAAAGATGTATGATGTATGGAAATGGGAATAGGGGAATGTCAAGAGACAGACAAGACAATGACCAGCAAACATTGCAAGGACAGCTAAGAAGGACTATCAATTTGAGCATGGAAGAATCAGGATAATCTCCCCCTTAGGACCAGAAAAAATGATGATGAGTCAATCTTCCCATTTGACAAAATAGAGAAATTGGAGTGGAAAGATGTCATCAGACATGCAGAGTTAAGTCTGATACCAATTGTGAAGAAAAGGGATGTCAACAAAAACACAAGAGCAATCATAGATAGTTTCAGGTCGTACTCAAGAAGCATCAAGATCAGTGAGCACAATGACTTTTTGAATTTCAACGGTAAATGGAAACTCAGCATGGAATGATCAAAGACAGTGAGCAAAGAGTTGAGCACAGAAATAACTGGATTGCCAATGAATAGATAAAGCAAAATGATTTTCAATAGGATACCAATTTCATATATCTTAATGAAAGAATTTGAAACTCTTCAATTATAAGAGATTATTGAAGTCCCGTGATCAATGACACCCAAGAGGGGGGGTGAATTGGGTGATTACTGATTGTATCAACTTTTACCCGATTTAAAACAAGTATTAAGAGCAAGTAACAAACAAGAAAAGATCTGATGGATTACAAAACGAATCTGGCTAAAACAACCCTTACAGTAGTTCTTTGGTACCAGACGAAGTCTGGGAATGCGAAGATTCTCTCACACAAGGTATTTTTTTCCCGACAGGACTGACCGTGTCGATCAGAAGCTACCTTTTGATATACCAAGGATCTCCCGTAGAAGGGTTAATACAACTAGATCTAAACAAAGAAACTAGATGATGATGCAATAAGCAAAAGAACTAGAGCAGAATTGGAGGTAGAAGATAAGGAGCAAACCACTCAGAACACCATGATTTTTAGGTGGTTCGGATGTAACAACTGCAACCTACGTCCACCTCTCACCAACTGTGAGGATTCACACACTATCACACACACACACACACACACACACACACACACACACACACACACACACACACACACACACTTGTGTGAGTTCAGAACTCCCACGAAGGTAAACAAACATCGAATCACAAAGAGATGTGAAGAAGTAAACACACACACACACACACACACACACACACACACACACACACACACACACACACACACACACACACACACACACACACACACACACACACACACACACACACACACACGGATCTGCGTAGATCCACACACACACAAGTATTTAGTTGTTACAAGAATACACACTTGAATCTGAAATAAAAATTGAATAGAAGACACAAAATAAAACTTCAGATTCAAGCTCCCCCTTAGTTGATGAAGAAGGTTTTGGATGCAACTTGATCTCCACTTGGTTTGGGGTTGATCTGGTCCAGATGTGGCTTGAAGATGGATGAAGATCTTCCTTCTCGGAACACTGTTCACGGCTACAATACCAGCACTTGAATCTCCCCTTGATAGCCTCCCTTAGCCTCCTTGGATTGATTAGGGTTACAAGGCTTAATGAGATATTTTTATAACTCTTGAATGGTCAAGAGACAAGCCAGGAACCAGATCCACAAATCATGGGAAGATTGGTGGCTTTGGGATTAAACAAATCCTAGAAGATAGACTTCCCACGTTGAGAACAAAAAGTCAAAAATATGGGCTTTTCGAAGCGGGCGGTCGACCTGTGCACAGGGGCGGTCGACCGAAATTTTTCAGAAACTGGCCCGTTGGTTGCTGGGAAAACCAATCAACCGCTCCTGGCTGGCAGTCGACCGCTGGCTGGGGTTCCTGCAAAAAATAAGGAGTTAGACAATGAACCATAATACGAGAGCGAATGAGTTTATGATTATATCTTGTTCCAATCAAAGTAAGTGGGTTAAGCTAAGCCTGGGTGGTTTAGGAACTAAGATGGATTTTTGCATTTGGAAGGGTTTAAACATTTAAACATAGTGCATGATGAAATTAGGCTTTGAAAGCGTATTAAATTCGAACTTGATTGTTGATACATAGCACGTGAGAAAATAAATAACCTGCGTTTTGTTATCATCAAAATCATATGGATATACTCAACAATCTCCCCCTTTTTGATGATGACAAAACTGAAGGGGTTTTGAAATACATGAACGTGCCTTAGATCAATGTTAGAAAATTGAGATCAAAGTTCGAAATCAAAGCATTTCACTCGCATCCCGTCACGCCAGCGAACACAAACCATTCAAACATTTTATTTGCCAATTAGAAGAGAAATGAGATACAATAGCCAACCATTTGAGATCAAACACCAGTTGCATTCAATTCATCAATTCATTACAAGATACATTAGTGCAAGAGTGAATGCACGACTTATAGACTCAAGAGACTACACAAATGCATAAAACAGACTCATGATTCTCGCATGATCAAACATGCAAACGTATAACCACACACAGACATACATAAATATATAAGGCCCTGCACTACTACTTCTCCCCCTTTGGCATCATCAAAAGGGGATAGGATAGACGAAGAGGGACCCAAGCGACATAAAACCAAAGGACAACAAGCTAGAGGGAGAAAAAGAAAAATCCCCAAGGTGCATCTGTAGGTGGCTGATCCTCTGGAGGAGGGGGCTGGTAACCAAGGAGATGGCGGATGTCTTCAAGAGCATGAGCTTGAGTGTGAAGAGTATCCCAAATACGGCCAATGGAGAGGTCACGAGCCGCATCACGACGAGCCATGCTAAGAAGTGTATTGTTCATGATGTGGAAGGACTGGCTAGAATCAGCAACACTATTGGTGAGGCTAGTCATATGAGTGGTGAGTGTGGCCATTTGAGTGGAGAGGGTATCCAGAGCAGTGAAGAAGGAATCTATGCGACATGACATGGTGTCAATCACATTGCCCATGGTGTCAACGTGATCCCCGAGGGTAGACAGTCCCTCCCCAAAAGTATCCACACGAGTCTCTAGCCCAGAGAACTGCCTGTCAAAAACCTCGTAGTCTACCCAAGAAGGTTGTGTGGCTCCCGGAGTGGAGGACTCTCCATGATAAAACTGAGGTGGAGGAGGCATCTCCGGATCCATATGCTACGGTGATGGTGGAGGAGGCAGCTCCTCAGCCTGAACTGGAGGGGGAACATCCCCTTGATCCTGCTGCTATTCTTGTTCCTACTCTTCCTCACTATCAAAACTGTCCCCATAAGTAGGCACATCCCGACGTAGCTCACCATCGGGACCATAGTAATATCCCATATCTATGCAGATCTTATGCTTATTGTAAATATCATCCTGGCGAACATAAATAAACTATTCTTCTGCTAAGTTGATCCCAACATGAATGAATACCCCGGTCAACTGTTAAGCATATGGCAAAGATCGCCGCAGATTTGTTCGGCAAGCTCCAATGAGGGTCATCATGAGATGACCCATATTGATTTGTATACCATTCATCACATTGTAAAACATGAATTTATGAACTTCTGTAACTTCATTTCTACTGCCACTCTTGGGATAAATGAGAGAAGTGAACATATGATGCAAAACACGCTGTAGTGATGGAAAATGATTCGCATTCAACTCAATCAAATTGCTGACACCACACACATAATAATAGCCAGTCATAGCAAGAAATGTGTCATCAACCTCCCCATGACCAAAAACCAAGTCGGATCCTCTAGCCGCCACTCCTAAACATCTCTCAAAAAGATCAGGAGTAATGTGAATCTCAAACCCTTTAACAACAGTAAATAACTGCTCATTTCTTGCAACCAAGTTCCCATAGAACTGTTGTACTAGATTGGGGTAATGACGGTTATATCGAGAAACGAAATCAGTCCAACCCGGCTGAATCTCAAAGACTGCACATAGATCGGGCAAGAGCTCATTCACCTCGTGGAAATCGACCAGTCGAGGGTCGATGATGGGACGAATAAGCAACCTAGGTGCTTGACGCGGTGCAGGCGCCCGCTGTGGTGGAGGGGCTGGTGCCTCACGTCTCTGGCCACTCCCTTTCCCTTGGGCAGAACGCCGAGAGCTTCATCTAGGCGGCATCCCGAACTAGAAACCCGGTGAAAAACCCTTGAAGAGAGAACCCTCGTCCCGGGGAATGAAGATATACAACGGACACTCCAGGGGCTTGCAAAATACCTTCTCCACAAACTGGAACTAAGGTGGGAACTCCACGAACGCACGAACGGCCAAATGGAGTACATCCCGAAATCGTGACGAACACGCCAGATCTTGTGCGGGTGGAGGAATGATGGGTTTGAGAGGTTTGGGAGGTGGAGAAAATGGGTTCCAGGGTTAGGGCAATGTGGTGGGGGGTGAATGGAAGAGATGGAATGAGAATGAGGGGTTTTAGGACCCCTTATAAGTTGGCTCGGGTGGGACCCGATCGGGCCGGTTCGTCACCACCGATCGACCGGTGCGGGGCTGGAGATCGACTGCTAGCCCAAAACTCCTATTTTATAAATTTTTTTGTTTCTTTTTCTTTTCTTTCTTTTTTTTATATGGGGGTAACCATCAATCGACCGTCAGATCTGGAGCCAACATCATGAAGTGGAGGGAAGGAAATAAATGCATGTTTGAGGGAAGTTTCTAACTCCCCCTCAGAAGTTACCTTAGGTTCGACATCACTGAATCCACAATTATTTATCCAAGGAATATCTGGTTTTAGAAAGATTTTTCAAGGAGGGCTATACATATAATTACATTCAAGGATGCAGAAGTGTATGTGAACACACAAGGTAAAAGTAAAGGCAATATGCATGTTTTCCTACCCTTGATGCATATGTGTTTTTACAAATGCAGATCTTAACCTAAGTGCAAACCTATGCATGTATGCTCTCACCCTTGCACATCCCAAGTTCTCTTCTTATCTTGTTAAATTGATCCTGGTTGAGGGGTTTGGTGAAAATGCCAGTTAGCTGATTGTGTGTGTCAATGAAATTCAATTCAAAGACCCCCTTTCCTACATTATCTCTCAGAAAATGATGACGAATATCAATATGCTTGATTTTAGAATGTTGAACATGGTTTTTAGAGAAGCTGATTACACTGGTATTATCACACAAGATTGGCACACATTTCATCTCAATATCTAAATCAAGCAATTGATTTTTGATCCAAAGTACTTGGGCTCCACAACTTCCGGCGGCTACATATTCAGCCTCGGCCGTTGAGAGAGCTACTGAATGTTATTTCTTGGAGGCCCATGAGACTAGGCACCCACCAAGAAACTGACAGTACACACTAGTACTTTTACGATCTATAGTGCATCCATCATAATCCGCATCGGTGTATGCAATCAAATCAAAAGAACTACCGATGGAAAACCACAAGTCAAAATCTATTGTGCCAAATAAATATCTAAAAATGCGTTTAACAGCCGATAAGTGAGATTCTTTAGGGCATGACTGAAAACGGACACAACGACATACACTGAATTGAATGTCTGGGTGGCATGCTGTAAGATACAGTAGTGATCCGATCATACCTCGAAACAGTGTAGGATATAATGTTTTACCATTTTCATCTTTGTCTAACTTCGAGGCTGTAGCCATTGGAGTTGACAAAGGTTTTGCTTCAGCCATCCCATATTTCTTCAAAAGCTCCATTGTGTACTTGACTTGGCTTATGAAAATGCCCTCAGGTGTTTACTTCACCTGCAGTCCAAGAAAGAATGTTAGTTCACCCATTAGGCTTATCTCAAATTCACCTTGCATAATTTCTACAAATTCATCACATAGCACATTATTAGTAGCTCCAAAAATTATGTCATCCACATACACTTGAACTACTAATATATCTTTACCTGATTTCTTTGTGAAAAGTGTTTGATCAACCTTACCTCTCTTGAAATCATTTTCAATCAGAAATGACGTGAGCCGTTCATACCATGCCCTTGGTGCTTGCTTCAGTCCGTACAAGGCCTTCTGGAGCTTGTACACATGTTGTGGATGTTTGGGGTCTTCAAAATCTGGAGGTTGTTCTACAAAAATATCCTCTTTGATATACCCATTTAGAAACGCAGATTTAACATCCATTTGAAACAGTTTAAAGTTAGACGAGCAAGCATAAGATAATAAGATCCGGACTGCTTCTAGATGAGCAACCGGTGCAAAAGACTCATCAAAATCAATACCCATCTCCTGGCTATACCCTTTGGCCACAAGTCGGGCCTTGTTCCTAACAACCAATCCCGTATCATTTAACTTATTTCTGAAAACCCATCGGGTTCCAATAATGGATTGATTCTTAGGCCGTGGCACTAGAGTCCACACCTGGTTTCTTTCGAACTGGTGCAACTCTTCATGCATAGTCTGGATCCAGGATTCATTTTGAAGAGCTTCGTGGATATCCTTAGGCTCTTCCTGTGAGATTAAGGCTATCAAATCCTTTTCTTCTACTTGCCTTAAAGATGCTCTGGTTCTTACCCCATCTTGAGGATTACCAATTATGTTTTCAGATGGATGATCCTTTAAGAATGTGGAGGTGCTTGGCAAGTTGGGATGCTGCACTTGCTGCTCTTGCAGTGTTTCAATTGAAAGATCTTCATCTTCTTCACTCTTGTTAGGTATTCCTTCCTTTGGTTCATCCTTGGCTTTCGATGTTTAAGCATTAGTTGAGTTTTTGGGGCCTTCTCTGCATCCATAATTTGAGCAGTCAGTTTTAGTTCAGATTCATCAAAAATTACATGAGGACTTTCTTCAACAACCAAACTCCATTTATTAAACACTTGATACGCTCTAGAATTAAGTGCATAGCCTAGGAAAGTTCCCTTGTAACTTTTCTCATCAAACTTACCTAGGTTGGACTTACTATTGTTCAGGATGAAACATGAACATCCAAAGGGTTTAAGATGGGAAATATTCAGGTTCCTACCCTTGTAGAGCTCATAGGGAGTTTTCTTCAAATTGGGCCTTACCATTACCCTGTTGATGATGTAACACGCGATACTTACCGCCTCAGCCCAAAAGTATTTTGGTAGAGAATTTTCACTTAACATGGTCCGTGCCATATCTATCAATGTTCTATTTTTTCTCTCCACCACTCCATTTTGTTGGGGCGTCCTTGGTGATGAGAAGTTGTGTGTATACCCGTGCTCTTCACAGAAATTGCTGAATTCATGATTTTTAAATTCGCCACAATGATCACTTTGGATGGTAGTGATAAGGTAGCCTCTATCATTTTGGATTTTTTTATAAAACACTTGAAATTCCATCAATGCATCATTTTTATTAGATAGAAATAGCACCCATGTAAATCTGGAATAATCATCAACAATCACAAAACTATAGGATTTCCCTCCTAGGCTGGATGTCCTAGTCGGGCCAAACAGATCGAGATGCAGCAATTCCAAAGGTTGGGAGGTAGAAACAATGTTCTTATTCTTGAAGGATATGCATGTTTGCTTGCCTTTTGTGCAAGCCTCACAGATTTTATCACTTTCAAATTTTAATTTTGGCAAACCATTTACTAAGTCATGTTTAGACAACTTGGAGATTACTCCAAAACAAGCATGACCTAATGTTCGGTGCCATAGCCATGCATTATCAAGATTGTTTGCTACCAAGTACACATCATCATGGGAAACATCATCTAGATCAATAGTATAGACATTGTTGCTCCTCTTACCGATGAATCTGATTTCATTTGAGATCTTATTCACGACAAGGCAATGAGTTTCATAAAAAATAATCTTAAAGCCTTTGTCACACAGTTGACTTATGCTCAGCAAGTTATGATTCAAACCTTTCACCAAAAGAACATTTTCAATTAAGGTTTTAGAATTCTTACCTATGTTTCCAATTCCAATTATTTTACCTTTGTCTTTTCCACCAAAAGCAACTGAGCCTCCATCCTTATCTTGCAGCATAGAGAACGCCTTCCTGTTCTTTATCATATGCCTTGAGCAGCCGCTGTCCAAATACCATTTGCTCCCCCTGGCTTCAAGACATATCTACAAGAAATAACATTCTCATGCAAATGATTTTGGTACCCAAGCTAGTTTGTGTCCGTAGGAGTTAGTCCAGTTTTGTGCATATCTTTTCTTGGTCCAAAGAACATGATTTCTGGGTGAGTTTTTTTTGAACCAACAATTTGCAACAACATGACTAAATCTACCACAACGATAATAATTAACAGGTGCAAACTTTCTTTGAAATTATCGTGGTTTGGGTTGGACATATTTTGGCTTAAAGTTGGAACATGAAACATGATGGTTTTCTTTTTCATGAACATAGGATGTAGTGATCTTACACTCAAAAGATTTTTTATTTTTGGGAATGTATCACAATCCTTCTTTTTAAAAATTGACTTTAACTCCCAACAAGTTATCTAGGTTTTGTTTGCCCTTTATAAACCTTGAGAGAGTGAATTGCAAGTCAGTTACTATTGTGCCCCTGTGGTCATTTGAGTTATTTGATATTCATGATTTTGATAATGGCTAAACACTATAAGTCATTGTTGTTTTCCACTCTCATATGACTGACATACGTGATGCTTTGTTCATGACAGGTAAGCCAATGAATGGACAAGGAATGGAGTGGAGATGGAAAATGTGAAAGCTCAATGATTGCGCCCTCGCACGCAGATCGACCTGCGTGGTCAGGTCGCGGGGATCGACCTGCCCGGTCAGGTAGCGGGGGTCAAGGGGGCAGCGCCCCTTGCGGGGGTTTCCGGGGGCGGAGCCCCCGGAACCAAATTTAGAAATCCTCAAATGATCTAATGCATAAACCAAATCTAAAAATGCATGGATTGATAAGGACATGGTGAGGACACGCGCCTCCTTTCTCGACGGAGCACGCGGAGCACGCCGGCATCTCTTTGGCTCGGCGACTACGGCGTGGTTTAGAGGACCTTTTTTTTACATGATGGCCATACCAGGCCTTGGTTTAGTCCCTGCGTGGACATGTTTATTCTTTATTGTGGACCTTTGTAGGCCAATTGGGGCCAATTAGACCTTTATTGGGTGTGCTAGGCTCATTGGTTGGGCGATAGGGCTATTGGGCCACTTCTTTGGTTCAATCACTGGCCCATTTGGGCTGGCCGCCCACTCCCATGCTTAGCCCACCTAGGGTTAGGGTTTTGGGCGCCCCCACCTCTTTCCCTCCTCTTGGAAGGTGGCAGCCGCCCCCCCTCTCCTAGATTATAGGAAGAGGGGTGCGCCCCCCTTTCCCTTCCCCATCCGACCACCCCCCCTCCCCCCTTTGGCCGCCCCCTTCCCCCAATCCACTCCTACATTCAAGGAGTGGTGCGCACCCCCCTTTCCCCCCTTGCCTTGATGCGCACCCCCCCTCTCCCCCTTGCCATGTGCGCACCCCCCTCCCCTCCCTCTTGGCTAGGGTTTCAACCCTAGCACCTCTATAAGCCTTGTATTTTTCTTTGGAAAGGAATGAATGAAATATTTTGATTGAGCAGCCATTGGCGCAGCCACCCCTTGGAGAGGGCGACCCTCTCTTCCTCCTCTGCTCCTGCGACGGGAGCAACCCCGGGGTGCGACTCCCCATCCCCTCGGTGCGACGCCGAGGTTCTTCCTCCCTTCTACTTCGTCTCCGGTTCGAGTTCGCGTGTTCCAGATTCAGCCCCGAGTTGCAGCGGCGTCCCCATCCGGTGCGGATCGAATCCGAGCCCCTCCTTTTTTTGGTGGATACTTCTACGAGTCGGCAGCGCGTGGGCTTTGGTTTCGCCTCGATCCGAGGTCGGCACCACCCGTGGCGAGTTTTCTCGTGAGCTAGCGCAGGAGCCTCCCTCTCTGCGCGCCCAGATCCACCCTCCTTCTTGCGAAAATCCCACAGGATGTACAACTCCGAGTTTGGAGCTGATTTCTTCAGGGTTTGTACCTCTCGTCGTCTTCTTTCCAACGCCGCCAACCTCGTCTCGTTCCGACGTCTGAGCTGTCCGTGGCGTCCGTTCCCGTGAGGTCGCGCGGGCCTGCCCAGTCCACCCGGTGCCAGGACAACCGGCGATTTCCACAGTTCACAGCGTCCAACCACGACCAGATCTGATCGAGCTCTTTGGTCCGGAACTGCTGCTCTGCGTCCCCGACGTCCTCCCACAAGCGGGGCCTCGTTCGCCTACCGGAGCAGCGAGTTACCATTTTCCCCGCTCGACAGCGCAGTTCTGGGAGCAGATTCCTTGTCCCCACTTGCAGGTGCGGCCACGGCTTCCACGGATGGAATCTGAGCACGCCTTTTGGCCGAGGCTTCCTCCTACGACCTAACTACGCGCCCTCGCTGATGGCGCCCCAATCGGACTCCGGATCCATTCGTGGGAACGTTTACCACCGAGTCGCGCGTTGCTGCGATTCTGCCGATCGTCATCCGGACCCTCCTCGTGGCCAACCCTTCACCGAGTGCCGCCCGTCAGCCCGTGTATCGGCCGCCCCGAATGGAATTGTTGTAGCCTGTTATCTCCCTGCGAGGAGTGGGCACCATTGCTGGCTTGTACCTATTCTTTCATTGTGTGTATCGGGGTTGTCGGTCTCGGCCGGGGTTCCTTCCCCACGCCTAGGCGTGGAGGTACGTGCGACGCTCCCCCCTTGGCATTTTGCTTTACTAGTATGTGATCTTGTATGCCGCGTGAGAGTGTAGGGATCCTAGCTAGCATTCAACACCGCGAGATCGTGAGTGAGAGTATCCCATTCCGTGGCCCTAGTCGAGCACCGAGCTCGGACTAGACTCCTATAGTTGCGCGTCGGCTCCTTTGCCGCTTTGATCCACTCGCTTCCCTCATAGGGACGACCGTGGACTTGGGTTTCTTGTTGAGAGACGCCTCTCTTCGGAGGAATAGTACGGAGGTCGATCTCTCGGCTTGCCTTGTCACGTGTGAGTGCTGGCCGCACTTGGTCTTCATCATAGGTTTAGTCCATTTGTCAGTCCCGTCCCGCGTCAAATTTGGTATCAGAGCATATTGTCCCGCATCAAATTTGGTATCAGAGCTTAGGGAACCAGTTTGTTCTAACAAATTGGGGTCTTAGGTCATTTGAGTCTTTAGGTTGTCTAGGGTGCATTGAGTCTCTTAGTTCATCTAGGTAACGTACCATTGCATTGTCATTTTAGGTTTGTGTCTAGTTAGAGTTTTACCCTTATCTCATTGAGTCTTGCATGTCCAGCTTCCCGCCAGCCCCATGGCGATTCCTCGAGCCCATGCATCGTCATCCCTGTTGGCCCGATTCGATGCTCTTATGGTACGACCCCTAAGTGTCGCCCCTACTTCTCAGTCGTCGGGAGACCCGATCCCTATACCGATGACCGAGTCATTCCAGCGCCCTGTCATGTCCACTGCCATCCTACCTAATGGGAAGCATACGGAGATCGACTTTATCAGTAGGGTGTCGTCTAACTGTGTCTCACAAGACATTATTGAGTCACTCTCTAAGACTGGGGAGATTGTTCTCCGTGATGGTTTAGCTTTTATCGAGTTTCAACGGTGGTTTGGCCCCGTTAAATATTCCGATGGCGCTTGGTGCAAGATCAGCACACTTGCTGGTCCATGCATCATTTTAGGGCGAACTTGGTTGGAGGAAAGAAGTGCGACCATCGACCTGGATAGGAGGACCTGCACCTTACACCCATCTCACCTTCCCGGTGAGTTTGTCTTCCATGACGGCGTTACGCCGACCACCTCCATGTCATCACCTGGGTTTGTTCCAGTGAGTTACGAGGCTGAACAGGAGTTGATTGAGGAGTACCTAACTGAGGTTGAGGAGTTAGGGAGTGATCCCCTCCACATCATAGAGGACTCCGTTTCCACTCCCGAGAGAGAGGCTTCACCCTTAGACCCTCATATAGAGACATTCTTACCTTCCGAGGGTGAGCTGGTCATTGGTGAGTCTTTAGCTAGCTGGCTAAGGGAGGGTCCACTTCTAGATGTCTCCATTCCTTGCTATACACCCATGGGACCAGCCCTCCCAATAATACCCCTTAACTCTTTTCACACCACTTTTCGGTCCTTCTGCTTTCTTGAAAATGTGAAGGACTTCCTTAGGAGTTTAGATTATCAATGGGAGTTGACTTATATGTTGACCTTAGGGTCTGACCAACCCTATAGCCATAGCTTTACACTCCCTGCTTTGGGGTCTATTACCTCGGTCTACACCATAGGACATATCACATCCGAGGTCCTTTTATTATTTCCCATACCCGTGGAGGTTGATTTTGTCCCCGCTTATGGTTTCACGGTCCCGAGGGAGGAACCTTGCCTTCCTTGCCTTCCTCATGAGCCTCTTGCCCCATACATGAGAGTGCCTGAAGGTGATTATCTGCACCTGGGCGAATGTCGCACATGGGCAAGTATAGTGAAGGGACCTGTCAGGAGGGGTCATCATTTCTTTGACCCTTTCGATCCCCTCCCTAGTGAGCCTCTCGACCCATATTCTTTTCCCCACCTTGTCGAGGAGGTCCACTATCATACACCACCTAGGCCTTCTAGTCAACACCTCACCTTACCAGCATCCAGATGCCCGAGCTTAGGAGGCCAGGGACACATGTCTCTTCCCCATGTTTCTTCATGTCCACCATCATATAGGGGTTTGTCTCATATAGGGAATGTCATGAGTGAGTTTGGGCAATTTAGTCCCCATGAGTCTACCACATTCCGTAGGACACCCATGCATGATAGATACAACTTTGGTTGTCCTGGTCCTCCCCGTGTTGTCCAATCATGTAGGAGTCATAGGCATGCTAGGTCTGTGTTTGGATGTCCAGGACCACCACTGCATTCACATAGGTATGAGTCAACACAGCTAGTTCGGAGTCTGCATCATCACCACCTCGAGGCCAGCAACGCACGTTATAAGGATCTAGCTGATGCGCATCGACGCACCCGTGAGTTCCAAGTGGGAGAGTACGTCATGATCAGGGTTAGACCTGAACGGTTCCCTTCGGGGGCCGTGAAGAAACTCCAGGACCGCGGTGCCAGACCCTTCCGAGTTCTGAAGCGAATAGGGTCGAATGCGTATGAGATTGAGCTACCAGACGACTATGGGATCTGTTCGACGTTCAATGTTTCAGATCTGGTGGCATATCGGGATCCCGCGGTGATTCCCAGTGAGCTTTTTGGGCCTACCCCTCCTGTTGAGAGCATTACACCTTCTGAGCGTCCACCTCCTCCTGCCCCATTACAGACACGCGAGCATATAGATTGCATACTGGATGAGCAGGTGACCATGACCAGGAGCGGAGCCTACCAGCGCTTCCTAGTGCGCTGGAGAAGGCGCCCTGCGACAGACGACACCTGGATCACACGTGGAGAGCTGGAGCTGATCGACCCGGACCTGCTGGAGCGTTATTGGAGCGATCGTGACCCTTACTCGACGGGGTCGAGTTCTTCCCACCCGGGGAGAATTGGTGAGGACACGCGCCGCCTTTCTCGACGGAGCACGCGGAGCACGCCGGCATCTCTTTGGCTCGGCGACTACGGCGTGGTTTGGAGGACCTTTTTTTTACATGATGGACATACCAGGCCTTGGTTTAGTCCCTGCGTGGACATGTTTATTCTTTATTGTGGACCTTTGTAGGCCAATTGGGGCCAATTAGACCTTTATTGGGTGTGCTAGGCTCATTGGTTGGGCGATAGGGCTATTGGGCCACTTCTTTGGTTCAATCACTGGCCCATTTGGGCTGGCCGCCCACTCCCATGCTTAGCCCACCTAGGGTTAGGGTTTTGGGCGCCCCCACCTCTTTCCCTCCTCTTGGAAGGTGGCAGCCGCCCCCCCTCTCCTAGATTATAGGAAGAGGGGTGCGCCCCCCTTTCCCTTCCCCATCCGACCACCCCCCCTCCCCCCTTTGGCCGCCCCCTTCCCCCAATCCACTCCTACATTCAAGGAGTGGTGCGCACCCCCCTTTCCCCCCTTGCCTTGATGCGCACCCCCCCTCTCCCCCTTGCCATGTGCGCACCCCCCTCCCCTCCCTCTTGGCTAGGGTTTCAACCCTAGCACCTCCCCTCCCCATATATAAGCCTTGTATTTTTCTTTGGAAAGGAATGAATGAGATATTTTGATTGAGCAGCCATTGGCGCAGCCACCCCTTGGAGAGGGCGACCCTCTCTTCCTCCTCTGCTCCTGCGACGGGAGCAACCCCGGGGTGCGACTCCCCATCCCCTCGGTGCGACGCCGAGGTTCTTCCTCCCTTCTACTTCGTCTCCGGTTCGAGTTCGCGTGTTCCAGATTCAGCCCCGAGTTGCAGCGGCGTCCCCATCCGGTGCGGATCGAATCCGAGCCCCTCCTTTTTTTGGTGGATACTTCTACGAGTCGGCAGCGCGTGGGCTTTGGTTTCGCCTCGATCCGAGGTCGGCACCACCCGTGGCGAGTTTTCTTGTGAGCTAGCGTAGGAGCCTCCCTCTCTGCGCGCCCAGATCCACCCTCCTTCTTGCGAAAATCCCACAGGACGGACAACTCCGAGTTTGGAGCTGATTTCTTCAGGGTTTGTACCTCTCGTCGTCCTCTTTCCAACGCCGCCAACCTCGTCTCGTTCCGACGTCCGAGCTGTTCGTGGCGTCCATTCCCGTGAGGTCGCGCGGGCCTGCCCAGTCCACCCGGTGCCAGGACAACCGGCGATTTCCACAGTTCACAGCGTTCAGCCACGACCAGATCTGATCGAGCTCTTTGGTCCGGACCTGCTGCTCTGCGTCCCCGACGTCCTCCCACAAGCGGGGCCTCGTTCGCCTACCGGAGCAGCGAGTTACCATTTTCCCCGCTCGACAGCGCAGTTCTGGGAGCAGATTCCTTGTCCCCACTTGCAGGTGCGGCCACGGCTTCCACGGACGGAATCTGAGCACGCCTTTTGGCCGAGGCTTCCTCCTGCGACCTAACTACGCGCCCTCACTGACGGCGCCCCAATCGGACTCCGGATCCATTCGTGGGAACGTTTACCACCGAGTCGCGCGTTGCTGCGATTCTGCCGATCGTCATCCGGACCCTCCTCGTGGCCAACCCTTCACCGAGTGCCGCCCGTCAGCCCGTGTATCGGCCGCCCCAAATGGAATTGTTGTAGCCTGTTATCTCCCTGCGAGGAGTGGGCACCATTGCTGGCTTGTACCTATTCTTTCATTGTGTGTATCGGGGTTGTCGGTCTCGGCCGGGGTTCCTTCCCCACGCCTAGGCGTGGAGGTACGTGCGACGCTCCCCCCTTGGCATTTTGCTTTACTAGTATGTGATCTTGTATGCCGCGTGAGAGTGTAGGGATCCTAGCTAGCATTCAACACCGCGAGATCGTGAGTGAGAGTATCCCATTCCGTGGCCCTAGTCGAGCACCGAGCTCGGACTAGACTCCTATAGTTGCGCGTCGGCTCCTTTGCCGCTTTGATCCACTCGCTTCCCTCATAGGGACGACCGTGGACTTGGGTTTCTTGTTGAGAGACGCCTCTCTTCGGAGGAATAGTACGGAGTTCGATCTCTCGGCTTGCCTTGTCACGTGTGAGTGCTGGCCGCACTTGGTCTTCATCATAGGTTTAGTCCATTTGTCAGTCCCGTCCCGCGTCAAATTTGGTATCAGAGCATATTGTCCCGCATCAGGACATGAGTATCTTGACTTATGGACATGTTTCTTTGGGCTAACACTTCATTTTTTTAGGTATAGGTCTTTCTGGTCGACCAACACACCTTGGCTGGTCGACCAGTTCTTCCAGAAACGAGAAACTCCAGTTTTCACAGGTTTCGGTCAACCGTCCCTAGGTGTCCGGTCGACCGGTTTTGCCAGAGATGAAAAATCAACCGACTGTAAAATTTTGGTCGACTGCCCCATGCCTTCCGGTCGACCGCCAGCCCCGAGGCCCCCTTTTGTTGACTTTTGTTTCAAGCTCGAGGAGAGGTCTTTCTACCCATTTGTTTAACCCCAAAGTCACCTAATCCCCCATGGATTGTGGA
Source organism: Amorphophallus konjac (assembly GCA_022559845.1). Lineage (NCBI taxonomy): Eukaryota > Viridiplantae > Streptophyta > Magnoliopsida > Alismatales > Araceae > Amorphophallus > Amorphophallus konjac. Next base: position 81,077,873 of record CM040121.1, on the reverse strand, counting down.
TCTGGTCTGGGGGATGTCCAAGGACCATTCAAAGTCTATAAAACCAACACATGAGGGGTTAGAAACCCTAAGGCTTCAATTGGAACAAGAGAGATCAAGGGAGGCTAGAGGAGGTGATTTGCGGGTACTGTAGCACCTCAGTGAACAATGCTTCGGGCTGGAGTTCTTCATCCATCCAAGGTGATTCAAGCTTATTTTTGAAGCCATAAACCTCCAAGAGAAGTGCAGAAGCAAGTAAGGCTATCAAGGTGATCCAAGGAAGCTGATTTCACAAGGTTTTCAAGAGAGATCAAATATGCATCTTTTATCTTCTTCATCAACTCAAGGTGATCCAAGGAAGATCATTTCACAAGGAAGAAGATACCATTGAAGAGTCAGATTCAAGATCCAGCAATCTCAGACAAGATCTGTTCTCTTTGACCATATTCTATATATTGTTTGAGTGTTTTCATATTTGTTCTCTTTCCATTTCATCCAATCATTTGAAACTGAAGATCATCCCTACCGGTGGTTAGTAGGAAGACAATCGGAAGTTGTCCGATCTGCGGTGTTGACGTCTCTACCTGTGGTTAGTAGGAAGGCAATCGGAGGTCTTTCCGATTTGCGGTTCAGTGCGTGGCACTAGTGGAGCCTCACCGGATTTGGTGAGGGGTGGACGTAGGACTAGGAATTTAGTCCGAACCACCTTAAAATCTCGTGTTTTGTGGTTTGCTTGTGTGATTGCTTTGTGTTAGATGCATGCTTAGGTTCAATATCTATATTGCGTAATCATCTGGCTAAGCAAATCATTTGTGTCCTTCGTTAAGCTAGTTATATTCCGCTGCTATTATCATCATCTAGCTTTAAAGAGGGTTACATTGCGAAAAGAGGGGTAGATCTATTCACCCCTCCCCTCTAGATCCGCTATCCACTACTCAACAAGTGGTATCAGAGCCTAATATCTTATTATAGGGTCCAACGACCTTGAGGGAAATGGTGGATTAGCGTCCAAAGATTTTTTACCTGAAGGACATTCTGTTAATAGACCTCCTTACTTTACTGGAACTAATTACCCTTATTGGAAACATCGCATGCAGGTGTTCATTCGTACCCAAGACTACGAACTTTGGCGAGTGATCAGCAAAGGTCCGTATGAGCTTACGGATAATGAGGATTTGTGGACCAAAGAACAAATAAGATAATCCACTGTCAACTGGAGTGTCAAACACATCATGCAGTGCTCACTCCATCCAGTAGAATTCTCAAGAGTGGCTACCTGCGCAACGGTAAAACAAATGTGGGATAAGTTAGAGGTAATCTACGAAGGAACCTCTCAGGTACGAAAAACAAAAGCCAACATTTTAGTTTCTGAATATGAAATGTTCCGCATGAAGCCTGATGAGTCAATTTAAAATATGTATGCTCGGTTAACTGTGCTTACTAATAGTCTAACTGATTTGGGAAAGAAATACTCAGAACAAGAAATTGTGAGAAAGATTCTCAGATCATTGACTCCCGCATGGCACACAAAGGCTACCGTGGTTGAAGAATCGAGAGATCTCGCAACTACCAAGGTAGATGAACTCATTGGGTCATTGATGACCTATGAGATCAACCTTAAGAACAAAGAGGCTGAGGTGCCTAAGAAAAAGCCCCTAGCTCTTAAAGCAGGACCCAGCAGTCAAGGCACTTCTGATGAAGGTGAGGATTCGACAAGTGAGCGAGATGAGGATGACGTAGCCATGCTCACACGTAAGTTCAGAAAATTTTTGAGAAATGAAGGTAAGAGCTTCATGAGAGGAAGGTCAAAAGGTAAGAAATGGTTTCAAATCTAATTCTGAAAACTTAAGAAATCTGACAAAATCATTTGTTATTCTTGCAACAAACCAGGGCATTTCAAGACTGATTGTCCTGACAGATTCAAAAAGGCTGACAAATGGAAGGGCAAGAAGAAGAACAAGGCCATGGTGTCCACCTGGAGTGACGAGGAAGAAAGTGATGGTGGAACTAGCTCCTCGGACAAGAAAAAGAAGATCTTGTCTCATGGCCAGAGGTGACGAAGAAACTGAGGTAAACTCTCCATTTGAAAATTACACACTTGATGATTGGGAGGAAGCATATATACAGCTCATGGAAAAATATGACATGTACAAAAAGGAGAATAAATCATTGAAAAAGAAAATTAACTTGTTTGTGCATGATCATGATATGAATGATAAGAATGCTCTACATGAAACTAAAATTGAAGATCTTAAGAAAATGATTGAGGATTTGGAAGAGGGAAGAAAAGAAATGGTTGACTTGGAAACTGAAAATGAGGACTTAAGGAATGAAATTGACAGCATGAAACTCAAAATGCAAACCTATGAAAAGGATAGCAAATTAAGCAATGAGAAGTATGAAGCTGTCAAACAAGTTAACATTCAACTCCTGTAAAACATTGAAAACCTACAAAAAGAGTTGAAGGACACACAACAATCTTTAGAAAAATTTGTGGATGGAAAAGAAAACCTAGATGCATTGCTAGGTACTAGGATGAACTTCAACAAGGAAGGGTTAGGTTTTGAACCTACAAACAAAAGGCCAATAGGGTTAAAAACTGTCACATTTGTTTTATCTTCCGAAGCTTCCACCTCAAACACAACTCCCACACAAAATCAGCAAAAACAAAAGGAGAAAGGGAAAGAAAAGATTGAAGAGGCAGTCACTGAAATTCCCAAAAAGTTTGTCCAAAAGCCTAAGAAAGGTCGACCTTCCCCGCAGCACAGGTCAACACTTCCTTGGCCATTGCATGCTTAATCTTCCAGATATCATCATAACTGGATTGCACATTCATATAGGCCAACACCACCCTACTTTTGGGGAAATTGTGATTCATGTGTTCACCAATCTTATAAGTCTCAATCCCCTAGGTGGCAAAACAATCACTTTCAACCCAAAACCAACCAACGGCCATAATAGTTTAAGAAGTAAACTTCCTCAAATTTTCACAAAAATCCAACAAAGAGCTTCTAAACAAAAAGTGAATGTTAAAGCTGAAAAGAAAAATCAAATCCCTGCTCGAAGCAAACAAAACGTGAATGCTAGGAAGGTTTGGATTCCAAAAGAAATGGTTTCATGTTTTAAAAATCTAAAGAGTTTGATGGGACCCAAATTTGGTTGGGTTCCAAACACCATTGCTTAATTGCTTGTGCAAGAGTGTCTTGCAGCCATGCATAACAGGTGGTACCTTGATAGCGGCTGTTCAAGACACATGACTGGAGACAAAATAAAATTTTGTCTCTTGGAGGAAAAGGAAGGAGGATACGTTACATTTGGAGGAAACAACAAGGGAAAAATCATTGGAACATGTAATATAGGTAAGAACCTCTCCAACTCTATTTGTAACGTGATGCTAGTTGAAGGCTTGAAATATAACTTGCTTAGCATAAGTCAACTCTATGATAAGAGTCACAAAGTGTTGTTTGACTCTCATGAATGTAGAATCCTTGAACCAAAATCTGACAAGGTAAAATTTTCTGGAAAAAGGGTCAACAATGTTTACATGATTGACTTAGATGATCCTGCTCACATAAATCTGTGTCTTGCTATACCAAAATCTGAACTTGCATGGTTATGGCATCGTAGACTAGGTCATGCTAGCTGCAATGTCTTACACAAACTGTTAAAGCATTCAATGGTGAATGGGTTGCCTGAACTATCTTTTAAACAAGAAAATAAATTCTGTGATGCATGTGCCCTAGGTAAACAAACAAGAAAATCCTTCAAGGCTAGATCTGCAAACATGTCATCTAAACCACTTGAGCTGATTCATATGGATTTGTTTGGTCCAACCAGAACTGCTAGTTTAAGTGGTAGAAAATATGGATATGTCTTGGTGGATGATTACTCTAGGTTCACATGGGTTTTCTTTCTCACACATAAAAATGATACTTTTGATGAGTTTCAGACACTCTATATGAAGATAAAGCAAGACGGTGAGTTTAAGATTTCCAACATTCAATCTGATCATGGTGGTGAATTTGAAAATGCTGACTTCTATAATCTTTGCAGGGCTGAAGGTATTTCACACCTATTTTCTTCACCAAGAACCCCGGAGCAAAATGGTGTAGTTGAAAGAAGGAATCGAACACTCATAGAGATGGTAAGAACAATGCTTGCCGAACGGCAACTCCCAAGGAAATTTTGGGCTGAAGCGGTAAACTCGGCATGTTACATTATCAACCGCACTATGGTAAGGCCACACACCAAAAAGACTCCTTATGAGTTGCTGAAAGGTAAAAAACTCTTCTCTCATGCACATGAAAGTATTTGGATCTAAATACTTCATCCACAATAATGATAAAAGAGACTTAGATAAATTCGAGCCCAAGAGAGATGAAGGTATATTCTTGGATATTCTGATAGATCTAGGGCTTATTGAATTTATAATGTCAAGAGTCAAACTATGGAAGAATCACCCCCATGTTTCCTTTGATGAATATCACGATGATTCTAACAATGATAACTCTTGCAGGAAAAATGATGAAGATGGGGAATTCCTAAGCATGAAGGAAAAGAATGATCCTCCACAAGAAGAAACAAGAGAAGATGGTGACCTAGCTGAATCAAGCAATGCAAGGGATCTAGCTCCAGGAGAAGGTAATGATTCTACAAATATTAGAATTCTTAAGGATCATCCTTTGGAAAATGTCATTGGTAGCTTGAATGACCCACCTAGAACAAGGTCACATTTTAGAATTATGGAAGAATTAGATCAACTTGCTCTTGTCTCCCAGATTGAACCCAAGAATGTTGATGAGGCATTAAAGGATGAAAACTGGATAAATTCAATGCAAGACGAGTTAAACCAGTTTGAGAGAAACAAAGTTTGGCATCTTGTTCCTAGACCTTCATCACAATCTGTCATAGGCACTAAATGGGTCTTTAGGAACAAACTCAGTGAGGATGGAAAGATAATAAGAAACAAGGCTAGATTGGTGGCTCAAGGGTATAATCAAGAGTTTGGGGTAGACTTTGATGAATCTTATGCCCCAGTTGCTAGACTCGAAGCCATCAGAATTTTACTTGCCTTTGCATGCTCCCTTAGAATAAAGATGTATCAAATGGATGTAAAAAGTACTTTCTTGAATGGCTTGATCAAAGAAGAAGTCTATGTTGAGCAGCCCCCTGGCTTTGAGAACACTAACCATGCAGATTTTGTATACAAGCTAGACAGGGCGCTTTATGGACTTAAGCAAGCACCAAGAGCTTGGTATGAGAGACTAAGCTCATTCCTCATTGAAAAAGGGTACACACGAGGTAAGGTAGACCAAACACTTTTCACCAAGAAGCAAGGTAAGAACATCTTGATTGTTCAAATTTATGTTGATGATATTGTGTTTGGTTCTACTAAATCTGAAATGTGTGAGGAATTTGCTAACCTCATGACTAGCGAATTTGAGATGAGCCTAATGGGAGAACTCCAATTCTTTCTCGGTTTACAGGTCAACCAAGGAGAAGATGGGTGCTTCATAAGTCAAGCCAAATACATCAAGAGCTGCTGAAAAGATTTGACATGACAAACAACAAAATAATTGCAACTCCTATGAGCACCACAACATCACTGAGTTCGGATGAAAATGGTAAATTAGTGGATGCAAAGATCTATAAAGGTATGATCGGCTCTTTGCTTTACTTGACTGCATCCCGACCAGATATCCAATTTAGTGTATGCCTTTGTGCTAGATTTCAAGCTAGTCCTAGAGAATCCCACTTGACTGCCGTCAAACGTATCCTTAGATATCTTGCCGGCACTCAAGATTTGGGATTGTGGTATCCGTCATCATGTGATTTATCTCTTATATCTTATTCTGATGCGGACTATGCTGGATGCAAGTTGGATCGCAAAAGTACTAGTGGCTACTGCCAGTTTCTGGGCGGGTGTTTAGTTTCTTGGGCCTCCAAGAAATAACACTCGGTTGCCCTCTCAACCGCAGAGGCAGAATATGTTACTTCTGAGAGCTGTGGCACCCAAGTGTTGTAGATTAAACACCAACTCCAAGACTACTTAGTGGATCTTGGTTGTGTCCCGATTCTGTGTGATAACACTAGTGCTATCAGCCTTGTAAAAAATCCAGTCCAGCACTCTAGGACTAAGTATATTGAGATTAGACATCACTTCATTAGAGATGAGATCGTTAAGAAAAATTTTGAACTATAGTTTGTTGATACTCTAAATCAAGTTGCTGATATTTTCACCAAGCTCTTGTGTAATGATAGATTTTCTACACTCAGAAGGGAGCTTGGTCTTTGCCGACCTCAGGCCAATAAAAATTGAAATGATGATCTTATTCAATTTAGTTGTGTGTTTTTTAAAGATTGGTGTCCATGCATTGTTTATATGTAATTATGTCATTTTGCATATGGTGTAGCATTGCATGTAGTCATAATGCATAATAAAGTTGAATTCATGTTCACGATGCATTACATAGTTTGTGTAGCATCATACTTGCATGGCCATAGTATATTAAATGTTGATGTATGGAAATGCATGTTATGCTTGTCTAGAAGCACTCAATATGCGTGAGGTTTCACCTCCGCCAAGTATCATGTGCCACTGTCGCATATAGGCCATATAGTAAGGGGGAGTTATCTTTTTGAAGCATTAATGCATATGTTTCATCTTCATTCTATTGCCATGAATAAGTGTACAACCATGTGTTGGGTTATGTATTGCATGTCTGCTAACTTCATGTTTGATCAGGTCAATCCCTGCATGGTTCTAGTCAACATCTCCTTGACAATTATCTTTTCACTTGCAAACATAACTCCTTGAGTGCATTCATTGTATATCCTTAGGGGGAGTCTTGTTGCTATTCTTAATCTCTTGCAATCTGAACTTTAATGGCTTACAGTCTGATTTGAGATCATGAGACCGACAGAACTATGGCATAAGAGCTTTCTATTATATGCCCTGATGATTGTCCATCCAATGAAAATGGTTCAGATTTAATGATTTCCTTGAAGTTCTGAAATATTTGTTCTGAAATTATCTATGTTCTGTGGTTTTAATAGACCTTAACTAGAGATTGCATATTGTGCTTTGAATGACTATCCTGATATCTGAAAATTTAAAATTCATGACCATCTTGGTGATACACTCAGGCTTAGTATTGTTCTTAAACATCTTGATGAGCTGGAATTCTTAGAAATCCATTTGACAGAGCAATGATATTGTTGCACTGAGAAACATGTCATGTCATCAAATCAAGTGACAAATGATATGTCATGATGTGCCCATGTTATCTCTGTCGTCATTATATTTGGACTATAGGCAGAGCACTGGCATAATTGTTGAGAAATATATCTTCTCATCAAAGAAATGAGTTTGGATATGTCATGACGTGACTTTGCTGTCTCTATTCATTCTGAAGCATAATCGTCAGTTTTGCCAAATACCTAGGGATACTGGCGTCTAAACGTGTATTCTTACGGCTAGGAGACATGTACTAGACTTGATTGCTCGTAAAATATGAGTCATGTGCCTTCAAATTCAAAAGATATTGAAAATCCAATTTGCTGCACTCATAAAATTCCATGCTTTCCTCATGCTTGTTTAGCCTCAATACTAGTTTTTTGTGTTATTCCCTTTATAGTTATTGAATATGGATGTATAAGATAAGGGACGGTTACACACCGCCATGATATATACTTTTGGTTCATTTCTATTAAAACTTGGATGTAGCTGCTTTTCAAACTCCATTGTTGATCTCGGATTTCATTAGCTTTGAACCATATATATTGCTCACGGCATGTTTCAGGTTTGCATATAATGGCTTGCTCTCAATTCCATTTAGCTCTGGTCTCTCAGACTTTTGTAGCCTACTCTACCTTCTCCCTCCTTTTTTTTGTTGTCAAAGGGGGAGAATCTGCATATGTGAGTCCTTTTTGAGCTACTACCTTGAGCTTGTTTGTTAGTACCACTTTGTGAGTCTGTCCACTCTGTGCGCCTTTGCATCTTGTCAAAGGGGGAGAAGCAAATTATGAAAGGGGGAGAGTCAAAGGGGGAGAGAGCCTTCATCTGTGATGGGGGATTGCATAGCATTCACATGCTTTGATCATCCATGCATACATATTCGCATTCACATGCTTTAATTATCATGGATCTTGAGTTGCATATCTTGAGCTGCATATGTTATAAAATTTGTCATCTTGGACATTACTACCACATAATGACTCACAGTGTTGTCATCATCAAAAAGGGGGAGAATGTTGTGCCCCTGTGGTCATTTGAGTTATTTGATATTCATGGTTTTGATAATGGCTAAACATTATAAGTCATTGTTGTTTTCCACTCTCATATGACTGACATACGTGATGCTTTATTCATGACAGGTAAGCCAATGAATGGACAAGGAATGGAGTGGAGATGGAAAATGTGAAAGCTCAATGATTGCGCCCTCGCACGCGGATCGACCTGCGCGGTCAGGTCGCTGAGATCGACCTGCCCGGTCAGGTAGCGGGGGTCAAGGGGGCAGCGCCCCTTGCGGGGGTTTCCGGGGGCGGAGCCCCCGGAACCAAATTTAGAAATCCTCAAATGATCTAATGCATAAACCAAACCCAAAAATGTATGGAATTGATAAGGACATGAGTTTCTTGACTTATAGACATGTTTCTTTGGGCTAACACTTCATTTTTGTAGGTATAGGTCTTTCCGGTCGACCAACACACCTTGGCCGGTCGACCAGTTCTTCCAGAAATGAGAAACTCCAATTTTTACAGGTTTCGGTCGACCGCCCCTAGGTGTCTGGTCGACCAATTTTGCCAGAGATGAAAAATCAACCGACTGTAAAATTTTGGTCGACCGCCCCATGCCTTCCAGTCGACCGCCAGGCCCGAGGCCCCCTTTTGTTGACTTTTGTTTCAAGCTCGAGGAGAGATCTTTCTACCCATTTGTTTAACCCTAAAGTCACCCAATCCCCCATGGATTATGGATTATGGATCTGGTCTGGGGGATGTCCAAGGACCATTCAAAGTCTATAAAACTAACACATGAGGGGTTAGAAACCCAAAGGCTTCAATTGGAACAAGAGAGATCAAGGGAGGCTAGAGGAGGTGATTCGCGGGTACTGTAGCACCTCCGTGAACAGTGCTTCGGGTTGGAGTTCTTCATCCATCCAAGGTGATTCAAGCTTGTTTTTGAAGCCATAAACCTCCAAGAGAAGTGCAGAAGCAAGTAAGGCTATCAAGGTGATCCAAGGAAGCTGATTTCACAAAGTTTTCAAGGGAGGTCAAATATGCATCATTTATCTTCTTCATCAACTCAAGGTGATCTAAGGAAGATTATTTCACAAGGAAGAAGATACCATTGAAGAATCAGATTCAAGCTCCAGCAATCTCAGACAAGATCTTTTCTCTTTGACCATATTCTATATCTTGTTTGAGTGTTTTCATATTTGTTCTCTTTCCATTTCATTCAATCATTTGAAACTGAAGATCGTCCCTACCGGTGGTTAGTAGGAAGGCAATCGGAAGTTGTCTGATCTGCGGTGTTGACGTCCCTACCTGTGGCTAGTAAGAAGGCAATCGGAGGTCTTTCCGATTTACAGTTCAGTGCGTGGCACTAGTGGAGCCTCACCGGATTTGGTGAGGGGTGGACGTAGGACTAGGAATTCAGTCCGAACCACCTTAAAATCTCGTGTGTTGTGGTTTGCTTGTGCGATTGCTTTGTGTTAGATGCTTGCTTAGGTTCAATATCTATATTGCGTAATCATCTTGCTAAGTAAATCATTTGTGCCTTTCGTTAAGCTAGTTATATTCCGCTGTTATTATCATCATCTAACTTTAAAGAGGGTTGCATTGCGAAAAGAGGGGCAAATCTATTCACCCCTCCCCTCTAGATCCGCTATCCACTACCCAACAGTTACTTCCTTATTCAAACTCACATTTTTATTTTCAATTTCTGAAATGGATGATGTCAAAATTTCTTTTTCATTCATGAGCTTTTCACATACTTTTTCAATTTCTGACAATTTACACGTCAGTTCCTCCTGGTTTTTCTCACTGGCTGAAATTATTTGCAACATGCTTTCTTTTTCTTCCGTTATCTCAAACCATTCTTGTTCCAATTTTTCAAACTTAACAAAAATATCCTCATGTGTTAGCTCATCAATCTTTTTCTTGAGATTTTTATTTTCAGATCCGATTTTCTTATATTTCAAATACAACTTCTCATATTCTGACTCCCATTGTTCATTTGAAATAAAGCAAGGATCAGAATTAACCTCGGTTTAGTCATCCTCATGTGCCATGAGACATAGGCTCTCCTCGAGCTCTTGTATCTCCTCATCGGACGGTTCGTCCTCTTCATCGCTCCATGTGGCGACCATGGCTTTGGGCTTTCTGAAATTATCTTTCTTGAATTTCTTCTTCAAATCTGGGCACTCTCCCCACATGTGCCCTGGCTTCTTTCATTCGTAACATATGATGCTACTTGGTTTGCTTGGCTCGCCCTTGGTTTGAGTGGACTTCCTTTGCCCCTTTCTGAAATTGCCTTGGAAGTTTCTCTTCTTCCTCAAAAACTTTTTCACTTGGCGAGTTATCATGGCCAAGTCATCTTCTTCGTTGCTTCCTTCACTTGATTCTTCTTCTTGAAAGTCTTCATCAGATTGATGAGCTTTCAATCCAATTACCTTCTTCTTCTTTGTATCTTCCTCGGCTGATCTCTTCATATTTATTTCATAGGTCATGAGTGACCCTATGAGCTCGTCCAAAGTGAGTGTGGACTGGTTTTTCGAATCCTCAATTACTGTGGCTTTTGTATGCCATGCCGATGGAAGTGATCTCAACACTTTCCTTACGAGCTCAGATATGGTGTATTCTTTTCCAAGACTCTTGAGACCATTGGTAATCTCAGTTAACCTTGCAAATATTTCAGAGATAGATTCTTCAGATTTCATCTTGAATAGCTCGTAGTCTCTGACGAGTAGGTTGGCCTTGGTCTCCTTGACCTCGAAGGTTCCCTCATATATGAGACGCAACTTGTCCCACATTTCCTTCGTTGAGCTGCACATGGATACACGAGAAAATTCATTAGGATGTATAGCACATTGCATAATGTTCATAGCATTAAAATTGACAATGTATTTTTTAATTTTCTCTGGTGTCCATTTCTCTTCATCGTCAGAGACTTTGTAAGGACCCTTGTCCACAACTCTCCAGATTTCATACTCCTGGGCTCTCAAGAAAACATGCATTCAATTTTTCCAATAGGAGTAATTTGAGCCATCGAAGTAGGGAGGACGATGAATGGAGTGACCCTCAGGCATCATACCCTTGTTTGCCATTGATCTGGATCTTACTTTAGATCGTTAGATCTGAAAGAAATAGAGCGTTGGCTCTGATACCAATTGAAGTCTCGCGATCATTGACACCCATGAGGGGGGGTGAATTGCGTGATTACAAATTTTAGCAACTTTTACCCGATTTAAAATAAATATTAAGAGCAAGCAACAAACAAGAAAAGATCCGATGGATTACAAAATGAATCTGGCTAAAACAACCCTTACAGCAGTTCTTTGGTACCAGGCGGAGTTCGGGAATTCAAAGATTCTCTCACACAAGGTATTTTCCTCACGACAGGACTGACCATGTTGATCAGAAGCTACCTTTTGATATACCAAGGATCTCCCGTAGAATGGTTAATACAACTAGATCTAAACAAAGAAACTAGATGATGATGCAATAAGCAAAAGAACTAGAGCAGAATTGGAGGTAGAAGATAAGGAGCAAACCACTCAGAACACCACGATTTTTAGGTGGTTCGGATGCAACAATTGCAACCTACGTCCACCCCTCACCAACTGTGAGGATTCACACACTATCTTGTAGAAGGTTACAAGATCAACACACACACACACACACACACACACACACACACACACACACACACACACACACACACTTACACTTGTGCGAGTTCAGAACTCCCACGAAGGTAAACAAACACCGAATCACAAAGAGATGTGAAGAAGTAAACACTCTCACACACACACGGATCTGCGTAGATCCACACACACAAGTATTCAGTTGTTACAAGAATACACACTTGAATCTGAAATAAAAATCGAATGGAAGACATAAAATAAAACTTCAGATTCAAGCTCCCCCTTAGTTGATGAAGAAGGTTTTAGATGCAGCTTGATCTCCACTTGGCTTGGGGTTGATCTGCTCCAGATGTGGCTTGAAGATGGATGAAGATCTTCCTTCTCAGAGCACTGTTCACTGCTACAGTACCAGCACTTGAATCTCCCCTTGATAGCCTCCCTTAGCCTCCTTGGATTGATTAGGGTTACAAGCCTTAATGAGATGTTTTTATAACTCTTGAATGGTCAAGAGACAAGTCAGGAACCAGATCCACAAATCATGGGAAGATTGGTGGCTTTGGGATTAAACAAATCCTAGAAGATAGACTTCCCACGTTGAGAATAAAAAGTCAAAAATAGGGGCTTTTCAAAGCTGGCGGTCGACCTGTGCATAGGGGCGGTCGACCAGAATTTTTCAAAAATTGGCCCGTTGGTTGCTGGGAAAACCGGTCGACCGCTCCTGGCTGGCGGTCGACCGTTGGCTGGGGTTCCTGCAAAAATTAAAGAGTTAGACAATGAGCCATAATATGAGAGCGAATGAGTTTATGATTATATCTTGTTCCAATCAAAGTAAGTGGGTTAAGCTAAGCCTGGGAGGTTTAGGAACTAAGATGGATTTTTACATTTGGAAGGGTTTAAACATTTAAACATAATGCGTGATGAAATTAGGCTTTGAAAGTGTATTAAATTCGAACCTGATTGTTGATACATAGCACGTGAGAAAACAAATAATCTGGGTTTTGTTATCATCAAAATCACCAGGATATACTCAATAATTATGAATGAGTCTAAACTGACCAGCATGGTTTAAGCAAGATGTATACATAGTTTGTCAATGAAATTCAATACTCATATCTGAAATCAGGTTTTAATAAAGATGAACCAATTGCACATATGATATTCTTATTTAACATCCTTCTATCTTACTCATTCAAATTCAATGACTCCTTTGAGAGTTACACAAGACAGTATTGAGATTAAACAAATATGAGTGTATCTGAACTTGTATTTGATTACACTAATTTTCCAGATTTTTCTTTTGATCAGCACTTTATTTTTCCCGAGCAATCTTGGTTGATCAACACCTTTTTACATGAGGCACAACACGTCTTATGTGAAGTGACCAAGTTACTCAGTGTGATAACTGCATTGTTTCTCATTCATGAGAATAGAGTTAGAAATTGAAGTGTCTTTTTACGTGAGGAGACACCTTGATTAGAGGTCGGAATCCCCAGTTACTCAACACAACCATGTCATTGCTCTACCAGATTTTCAATCATTTTTTAACAGCAGAGGTAACTATGGCACTTCATGACATGGGTTTACTCCATTTCTTTGATAGGGGACCCAGTTTCTCGGTGACCAAAGTCATTGCTCTGACCAAGATTTCTTTCAAGTATTTTCAAATTCTTCAGACATTTCTCAATACACTGAAATGTTTAAGAACAATACCTACTACATGTATCTTAACCAAAGGAAGCCATGGTTTTTAAAATTTCAGATTTTAGAAGGTTTTGCATGAAATTACATGAGACAATTAGTTAAGATTTATTAAAATAATGATTCAGATATTTTCAAGTCTTTTACATCTAAACTTAACGATTACATTAGACTTAAATCAATTTGATTCATCAGACATTCTTAAACCAGTATAATAGAAGATTCTTCTTTTCAGAAGATGTTAGATTTATGATTAGGGTACACAACTTGAAATCTTTCCAAGTTCAGATAGATCAACACATTCAGTAGCATCCAATCAGTAGAAGCAATAAGAAATTTTGTTTGGTGAGCAGCAAAAGACATTATCAAGCATGCATGGAAAGTGAAAGAATTGGAACACATGCTTATGCACCAGACAGAATTTCAAGAAGCAGTGAGTTTACAAGGATGCAGTAAGAGATATGCACTTGAGTAATTCAGTTCAGAAACCAATAGCTGAGTCTGGAGTTCAGTCAGACCAGCTTGACAATAGTGACAGGGATGAGTTCAAGTAAGGCTCTCCTTCAACAAATTATAGGGTAACAAACTGAATTTTTCAGTTTCAAAGCAAGTAAGAGTTCAGATGATGATGATAAATCAGAAACCAGTCAACATAGGACATTTGATTAAATGAATCACTAGAATGACAGATCTGACAAGATAAATCAGATAGTTGGACAAGAAGAGTTCAGGAAATGACAAAACTGAAGAATTTAGAATGCTCCCCGTGTCTATATGCAGCGAGTCACTTCTTTTTGGAGTTTTCAAAATAGGTGCAATGCAATTAACTATATGCATGCATATGCAGTGGCTTTCCTAAAATCATTACATGATCATGAGTGGCATGAGCATCATGCAGTGATAGCTAGACTCCCCCTGATTATATGCAACAGAATTCAGAATTCTAAATGCCACAAATGCATGACCATTTATGCATCTAGATTTATCAAGGAAGTCAGAAATAGAAATAATCACCAGGAGTGAAGTTTTTAGATATGCATCAGAGATGCCCAAGGATGAGAACAATTCAGATAGAATTATGAATTGACAGAAGATGTTCTCAGAAGAGTCAACTTTGGGTGTCGACATCATTCAGAAATAGAATAGAGGCTTATTCTGGTTCAACTTAAACACAGAACACCCCCTCTCAACATGTATGCAATAAGATGATTCGAATGATGCTGATGATAGAAATGATCACTCAATGACTCCAATGACTCCCCCTGACTGAGTGCAGTCAATCAACTCTTTTTGTATATTCAGAAAATGATTTATATGCAGTGCATATGCATTGAGTGTCTGAATTCATATGCTATGAAGTTAATGATGGAGAGGGAATGACTGGAGTTACTCCCCCTGATGAAATGCAACATATGCAATGAAAGACCCATGGTTATGCATGAAGGTGCATAGCAGATTCAGAAGTTTCAAGACACTTCAATTGGATATGCATATGTATGCAAGAATGAGAAACTATGCAATTGAATTTATTTCATCTGTATGAGTGATGCAATCTATGTGTATGCAGATGAAAATTCATGCAACAGAATCTATGTAAGATATGCATCATGACATTTGTAGATACTTTAAAAATGCATTTGACATATGCAAGCATCAATCAGTTCAGATTTTCAAAAAATTTCAATTAGAGCAATGCAAGTGTCACACGAAAATGCAAACATGTATTCTTAGCTGACAACTTTACCAAGACATGTAACTATAGAGACAGAGTTAAGGAGAATTCAGATAGCTAACCTGTAAGATTGTGAGAATGGGGTTTACCATCTTCTGGTGTCTTGGCTTATTTACCCCCTTTTATTCCTCCAGCCCCAAGGCACACCTGCAAAAACTAAACCTCATTTTGCATGTTGAGGTACCCAAGAATTCTTGGGTCCTCCATGGTGAATAACATCTCTCCTAGATGCATTCCATGAAACAACAGACTTTTTGTTCTCATTATACACATTAGCATGAGCATGAAATTTTTTGTTATTTACATGAACATTTTGTCTGTTATTATTATCCGCCAGCTAACATTCAGCAGCTCTGTGACCTGGCCTTCCACAATTAAAATTAACAATGAACTTTCCTTTAACAATAGATTTGTTTCTACCAAGAATATTTTGATTTGCAGGGAAATTTATAAGTTTAGAATTAAATCTTTTCCCTTGGACATGCCAACAGTCCTTGACTGTGTGGCCATACTTTCCACATTGAAAGCACCCATCATACTTACTTCTAGACCCAAATTCATATTTATCAAAAACATGTTTATTAACATGGAAATTAACACATTCAGGATTAACTTTCTTTACCTGTGCATGCCAACATTGAGCAGCAATGTGGCCCAATTTGTCACAATTAAAACAATGACTTTTCTTATTCAGATATGCATGATTTTCAACATTTTCTTAGCATTCAGATCATCATGTTTCTTTAGTCTACAATCATGCATAAGATGACCTATTCTGTGACAGTAAAAACACTGAATCCTTTTATTCTGAATTGAAGAGGATTTCTTAACCTGAGAATTCCTAACGTGAATTCTGTCAAGTTTCAGATCATCCTTCTTCATCACAAAACAAGCAGCCATCTCATGACCAAATTTCCCACAGTAAAAGCAATTAACATACTTAGCATGAAATTTGTTGTTAATCTAAACTTTCTCAGTATGTTGATTATTCTTTTTATTTTTCAATGGTTTTTGATTCCTAGTCGCAGTAGACTATTTTAGGGATTGTCTTGAAGTTCCTTCTACTTCAGAGCTTCGAATAAAAGTTGTATACAGCTGGTTCCTCTTGGCCTGCTTAATTTCAGAAATGTTGCATGTCCCTTTTCTTTGACCACTTACATTATCTTTCAGAGGCATTTTCATTTTGCCTTTATCCTTCACAGATTCAGACATAGAATTTTTTAGATCGTGGATTTCAGACATTAGAGAAATAATGTCAACCTCATAACAAGCGATGTCAGATTCACAGCTGATAACTTGTTAACGTAAAACATCATTCAGACTTGTGAGTGTATTAATTTCCTGTCTCAATCTTTGTTCGGTGTCAATTTCAACACACTTTCCCTTTTCAAGAGTTAAACATTTCTCTGACATGACAGTATTTAGTACCATCAGTTTTTTATTTTGTTCCTTCAAGATTTTCATTTCTTCCACCATTTTTTCATTTTCTTTTATTAGTTCTTCATTCTGAACTCGCTCATTTAGTAAGATTTGATCATCATTAATTGAACTCAATTTTTCTTTAAGTTCAGAGATCTTATCTGTGAGTTTCTGATTTTTATTTCTAATAAAGAAATTTGTTCCTTACTCATATTAACATCAGCTAAGCATATATTATGAGATTTTCTCAGTTTTTGACAGTTTTCACAAGGAGCATTCAAATTAATCTGATCACATTTCTTTTTCAACTTTTTATTTTTAGATTTTAATTTCTTACATCTATCAGTAAGTTCTTCATTCATATTCCATAAATCATCAAGTGAAATTTCTTCAGATCCAGAGCTTACCTAGGATGACGTTTCTTCATCATTATCTCTCCGGTTGGCCATCAGACAAATTCGTTCTTGCTCCTGATGAATGGTAGTTATTTTATCCATGATCTCCTTTCCAGAATGACATCCTGCAATACATGGAAATATTTCTATGTTAACTGCATCTCTCAGAATATTGAGAACTTTAGTATTCTGGCTATGCTTAATTCTGTCCTCTTTAGACCATCTGGTCTCATTCTGAGGTAATTTGTGTGAGCCTTTTGATACAAGATTCCATAGATTTGGATCAATGGAATTCATATGAACGCATTGGCCGCCTAACCAATTACTAAAGTTAGAACCATCAAAAGCCAAAGGATGAGCCATTAAGATAAATAGCAAATAGGTTCAACGCACAAAGCAATCGATAAGTAATGCACTAAAAGCAAGGTAGCAGGATCTTCTGCAGATCGTTGGATCTGATGAACCAGAACCCGCTCTGATACCAATTGACGAGTCTATAAGATGGTGCAAACCGGATTCAGAGGGATGGTGAATGAATCCCCCCTTTAAAAATTTTACCCAATTAAAACTGTACTAATAAACTTTTGTGGAAATGAAAATCGATAAGATCAGCAACATAGAAATTCTATTGAGACTCACACTAGAACACTTGTCCAGAAGTTCTAAAGTGACTCTCACTAGAGTACTTGGATAGCAGTGAGAAGATTTCCTCATATGGCAACTATGCTGAAACACCAGATAGCTGATATGATGCAGCCAATGCAATTTGAACATAGAATTGCTTAGGCAAAATCTATACAACAGAAACGAATCTAAGCATATATATATCGATAGTCAGAATTGCATTCAAACCAAACAAACCACTGCACAAAAGATTTTTAGTTGGTTCGGTCCTCCAGACCTACATCCACCCCACACTCAACCCGAGTGTGGATTCCTACTAACTCACAGCTTGAATGGCTGGACATCATAACTTGCTTACATCAGCTGGGCCTCACAGCTTGCTCTGCTGACTCACAGCTTGAATTTCAAAGATAAACAAAAAGAACAAAGGAAAATATGAAGCAAAACCACAGCAACGGAAAGCTGGAAATGAAACACAGAATGTAGCTCTCGCAGGAGCAAGTCTGGCTTACATCTAATCCAAATGCCAGGAAGACAGATCTTCAACGATGGCTTCACACTCGCGAACTCCTCACTCTCATTTTCTTTCTTTATATAGCTCTGATCACACACTAGCTCTCTCTTCTTTTCTTCTCGTTCTTCATCTGCTTCTCAGACTCCGGCTCACTCTTCTCTTCTCTGCTACTCATTCTCTGATTCTGCCGTCCTCAATTTTCTAATTCTCTGTGTCTCCTTATCTCTGTCTCTTGTCCTTATCTCCTTTAATTGCAGAAGAGGGGTTTTATATATCTTTAGACCTGGGACCCATGAGCTCACACATTGGGCGTGTGGAGGGAACACTCCCGCCAAGAGAATTTTGGAATCCGTTAGCTACGTGTCAGAATCTCGGCAGTGTAGCTGTCCACGTGGCAGGTTCATCCATTCCATTCCTTGTCTCAGATCACGAGCCCTTAACCTGGTACTTTATCTTGCACGTGGAATAAGCTCACAGGTTGTAGGTTCGCCCATCACATGCTCGACCAAGTGATTGACCTGGCAAACAAATGGGAATGTTCACATAACATGCTAGCACAGACTTCATAGAGTAAAGTGCAAACATGCACAGACCATATAGCAAGACATGCACAAACCTTGGGTGTGCAGAAGAAGATATATGCACTGACCTTGTGTCACACAAGGAAGATGTGCACAGACGTTGTGCTGCATGAAAGAAATTTAGTGCACAGACCTTAGGTAACATATGAGTTGCACAGACCTTGATAACATATGAACAGATGTGCATGGTCCTTGCATATGCAAGGAATAAAGCATGAACTGACCTTCATTGCTGTGCTACTGGGAAATGCACGGACTTGACCATGCATAAGGCAAATCATGCTTAGACCTACAGAGTGCATAAGGAAGATGTGCACCGACTCTGTTATGCGTTCAGCAAGTCATCCACAGACCTTATTTTTGCCTAACGAAGGATATGCACTGACCTTGTTTTAACACACAGCAAAGATGCACTGACCTCATGTGCAACAAACAGTGATGTGCACCGACCCTATATGAAAACCACACACAAAGTGCACTGACCTTCTAGTGAATGCACAGGCTATAGAAATATGCACCGACCCCATGTACCATAGACTTAACATGCAGAGTCTAGCTACAGTGATTTACACTGACCTTATGTGCACAGTGCGAAAGTTGTACTGACCTTAGTTGAGCTAAGGCAGAGAGTGCACTGACCCATTCTACGCATAATACAAACCTGCACTGACCTATATGCTGGACAAGAGAATGTGCACCGACTTGATTAGCACAGAACAAAACCTGCACCGACCATGTTTATGCATCGACCAAAGCTATGCAAACCCAGAACATGAAGTGCATCGACCTTCTATGAAGGAACAAAGATGTGCACTGAGTTGAATAATGAGTGGACAGACCTAAACATGCACGCTAACCATTGCACCGACTTTACATCCTATATGCACTAACCTTAGATGTACGCTAAGGCAGCATTGCACCGATATTAAATGTTCTCCGGCCTTCACGAGTGCGTATAAACAGTGACATGCACCGACTCTATGAACAAACAGAGATATGACATATATGAAATATTCATCAAAATCATGATGCATGCAGCAAGTGTGCAATATAAAACATTTCAATCAAGCACAGAAGTCATATGATCCAAACACTTATGACATCATGCACGTACATATAATATCATCCACAGATGAGTCATAGTGTTTGACATCATCAAAATCACAGGGGTACAACATAGAGGACTGTCCAGAGACTAGTGGCTTGGCGCCACTTGGTTCTTCTCGACTTTCACGCAGGGTGCGTGCGTGAATCTCGGAGTTTCTCCTTTGAGAGTGGTCACATCAGTGACTCTCCACTAGTCGTAGCCTTCCGACACAAGTGTGGTCCCACCAGGGAGTGGTGGTGAGGCTACCCGAGAGACGGCTTTAGGCTGGTTGCCGTGGGCCTCCTACTATGGCGGCTCGAGTCTGGGCCGGGAGGATGAACCAGCTAGAGGGCCTGACGTAGCGCAGTCAGTCAGTGTGTGCGCACATGGTCGGGGACTTCAGACGCGTGCTGACGAGCACGACCCCGACTAGACCCTTGTTCTGTGGTTACTTGTACGGTATCTCAGTTCCCGCTGGGTCGGAGGGAGACACCTGAGACGTAGACTAAGACGTCAGTGGATGCATCCGGCCTTACTTCTGGTGGGCAGGTACTCCTGTCACATGAGACGTGACTCTCCTATTTCCGGGTTCCGTTTCCCGTCTGCGAGACGTGATTTTCTGGACCGTCCGGTGTTTCCGAGTTAGTGGCCTGAGTGCCAATGGCTTCACCGAGGTTGCGTCATGTTAGAGTTGTGTTCACGACAGCGTGGTCGTGACCCTACCTTGGACAGCGTGGTCCAGGTTGGCCTTATCTGGGAGGATAGGCCTTCACGGCGGAGCTGCCGTGAGTGTTTCCTTGGTAGGCCTGGTGTTAGAGTGGTCCGGTTCCCGATTGTGAGATTGGGATTTTTCTTTCTGCTTGACCGGTACATTAGGAGTAGCTGTAGTGTCGAGTTTTGATCGGTCGTCGGTTCGCTGTTCCAGCTATAGTTGTAGCTGTTTTTCCTTTCCGTTACCGACGTTGTTCTCGTTTGGGGTTCCGCGGGATCCCTACTGAGCCAGTGACAGGAGGCTCACCCATACTTTTCAGGTGCGGCAGTTCTTCCTCGAGGTTCGAGGGTGATGTTCGGTGGTTCTTAGTTGCCAGCTCGTCGGGCCGAGTGTTCACTTGGCATATGGTACGTTTTACTACTTTAGACTGTACTTTCTATTAGACTGGACTCTGTTGTAGTCGTTGTTTATTTATTTCTGTTAATTGATAAATTATCCTACTTTATTTCCTATTTCTTTGTACCTCCACACTCCTTTTAGTCATTCCGAGCCCTCCTCGTGGGCGGCAGGCCAGGATTCGAATGGTATCGGGCTCCTCCCGGTATCCAGATCTTGGGTCATTACAGCTGGCATCATAGTAGTGGTTGTGGACATATATAGGAATTCGAGATATTGCAGTGATGAGAGTCCATAAAGTCCAGTACAGTCGGCAGCTGGCATAGGGTTTCGTGCATGTTTTTTGCTTGATTTCTCGCTTGAGAGCTTGAGTGCGCTGTGCGGCGCTGTGAAGGTGGATGCTGTTCGCGGCTTCCGTGCCGGCGTGGGATCTAAGGATCGAGGCCGAGAGCTAGGGCTGTCAATGGGCCGGGCCCGGGCCGGGCTTAGGTCGGCCCGGCCCGGGCCCGACTTATCAAGAGTAACGCCCGAGCCCGGCCCGGGCCCGACCTATGTCGGGCCGGGCCGGGTCGGGCCCGACATTATGTAAAAAATTCAAAGCCCGACTAAGACCCGGCCCGACTACTTAAATAAAATAATAAAAATAATAAAAATTAATAGATTTAATACTATAAAACTTATAATCTCACTAAATAAATTAAATTTTTGATATTAATTACATAATTTATGTGAAAAGAGAATTTTAAAATTTCTAATTAAGTAAAATAACATAAGTTTGACTAAATAGTTTTTAAAATTTGAAGTGAGAATAAAAAAAGGGATCGAGCCGGGCCGAACTCAAAGCCCGAGCCCGGCCCACGAGTCTAGTCGGGCAGGTCTTTTAGGCCCGACTAAAAACCCACGGGCCGAAAAAGACCTTGCGGCCCGGCCCGAAATCGGGCCAAGCCCGCGGGCCTGTCGGGCCTGTCAGGCCCATTGACAGCCCTACCGAGAGCTTTCTCCCTCATCGTTGGTGGCCCCTGTTGTGCTGCGTGGGCAGAGGTTGCCGACAGGTGCGTCGTTGCGGTGCTGTGTTCGAGGTGTTTGTGGTTGAAGTCCCGCGATCAATGACACCCAAGAGGGGGGTAAATTGGGTGATAACAAATTTTACGAAAACTTTTACCCTTTTTACCAAATATGTGATAAACAATAATTAACCAATGATAACTAATTAACCAATTCTCTCAAACTTTCCGTTCATACACGACCATACAACGAAAATAATCAAACCACACAAATAACACACAATGCACAGCGGGTTTTAAGGTGGTTCGGATGCAACGACGGCAATCCTACGTCCACCCCTCACCAAACCCGGTGAGACTTCACTCAGGGATAAAACCCCAAACGGAGACGACGCTCCAACCACACACGTAGGACGACGTCTTCCCACACACACGGGGATGCGCCCCAAAACATACACACACACGGAGACGAAGTCTCTAACACGATCCAACAAGCTGATCAACAAGACACACACACGCTGCGACAAGTGCATCACTCCACACACACAAACACTACGATCTGGATAAATCCACACACACGCGCCGATCTGAGAAGACATACGCACACACGAATCAAATACGACACACACACACACACACGACCATGGATCCAATAATGATCCACACACACACGAGTTTGTAGTTTATAAGAAACACAAATCTGAAACTATAAAGCATAAAACACCAATATGAATAAACCACAGTTTAGAAAGCTCCTGATTTAGGCTCCCCCTGAGTATGTGCTCTGGATATTCACGTTGATTCCTTCTTCACTTGAACAGCTTGAGACTCAGCTTGAATGGCCTTGTATTTGATGTAGATCTTCTTGCACGGAGTACTGTTCACGGCTACAGTACCCTTCCATCTTCCTTGGACAAATCCTTGTATCTTCTTGATGATTGTGAGCTTGTTCTCTTCCTTTGAGATTGTTGACCTCAAATGGAGCTAGAGTACCTTCAGATGATGCTTGAATGGCTACTTCTTCCTTGTAGCATCCTTCTTATTCTTCCCTTGAATCACCTTGAGTTGATGAAGAGGTGTATGGATGTAGCTTTGAACCTTGATTGCTTCTACACTTTCTTGGAGGTAGATGGCTTCAGAAATACCTTGAATGGGTTGGAGATAGATGAAGAGCTTATTGCACGAGGTACTGTTCACGGAACTACAGTACCTCTTCTTCCTCCTTGGACAGCCTCACCTTTGGATCTCTTTGATGATTAGGGTTATGACTCTAATATGATGTTTTATAACCCTTGGAAGGTCTATGGACAAGCCTTAGACCAGATCCACAATTTCTGGAGGGTTTGGTGGCTTTGGGATTAAACAATAGCAAGAGGAGATGCTTCTTTCGAGATAAACATAAGTCAATATTTTTGGCTTATCGGGGCTGGCGGTCGACCTGCAGGGGCTGGCGGTCGACCGCTACTGAGAAACCTGCAGACGGATGGTTCCTGGGAATCCCGGTCCACCGCTACTGGGCTGGCGGTCAACCGCCACTGAGAGACAAGTAGACTGGGGGTTGCTGGCAGGGGCGGTCGACCGCCCCTGTGTTGGCGGTCGACCGCCAGCTGGGCAAACCCCAGGTTTTCCCGGGTCGGTCCGTTAACCCCTTCAGCTCCGTCACTTAAGTCCTTTAGCAGCCCGTTCATGTCTGTGGCATCACCCTTGACAGTTTAGAAGGTGTCAACTGAGTCTTTGACCTTGGGCTCTCTTGGCTATGCTTCTTGGTGCATTGACCTTGGATATGTGACGAGCCGAATAAGAAGTGTCGAATTTTACTTGTAAAAGAGATTTGCATCCTTGCTTGGGCGCTATCAACAAGCTTTCACTTTTGCCATCTCCACTCCAATTCTCGGCATATCTGTCATGAAAGCATATCAAGTAGTTTAGTCATATAAGAGCATCAAGTAGTTTAGTCATATAAGAGTGGAAAAACATCAATGACTAATAGTGTTTAGTCATTAACAGGATGATGTCGAAAGACCCAAGTAACCACAGGATGACTCCAATGACCACATGGGCACTACAATAAAGAGGTTATGAAACCTCTTGCCTCTTGTAAATATGAAACCTTTTCCCTCTTGTAAAAATAACAAGATCACCCATGGAACAAGACCATATGACCATGCATTCAAACAATTATGTTGTAGCCTCAAAAGCCATTTGTCAACTCAATCATATTTAAACAACAACATGAATGTACACAATCAACAAGAACATGTGCAATCAACCATAAATTTAGTTATCATCACGTAATCACATATTAAGTTTAGTTATCATCAAAACCATAACTTAACAGTCGCAATAATCATCAAAACCATAACTCAACAGCGGTGAGATCAGGTGGCTGGCGAGTATTGTTTGCGATTAAGTGGTCGTGAGCGTGCTCTGAGGGAGCTGTTGTCGAGTTTGGCCACTCCAACTTGTGGTTTATCCAACCCCTGAGGTGTTAAGGTCATGGTTTGAGGTGGCAGAGCTGGTGCTCTGGTCGAGAAGTGTGCTCGGGTGAGCTGAGGATCTTCTCGGTGAGCTGATGTTTCGTCTGTTGTGCCCCTGTGGTTTTGATGATGGTTTTGATGATTGGTTTTTGATGTGAGTTAATCACTGTGAGTCATCTTGCTGTGTGAGTCATCATGCTGTTATTCAGTTATTTTCTGATCATAACTCAGCCTATCAAATGTTCAGTCATCTTGCTGCTCAGTTTAGTTTAACATATTTGATGTTCAGTCA
The DNA here is from genome assembly GCA_022559845.1 of Amorphophallus konjac. NCBI lineage: Eukaryota > Viridiplantae > Streptophyta > Magnoliopsida > Alismatales > Araceae > Amorphophallus > Amorphophallus konjac. The sequence continues at coordinate 81,053,096 of CM040121.1, read as the reverse complement.
TGTTAACTGATGCATAAAGCATTCATTGCTACACTCTGCTTAGTTAGTATGAACAGTAGTGGGTCGACCCACCCTTGCTGATGCGTCAACCCATCAGAACACTGATTGTCTGGTTTTTCTAACTTCAAGTCTATACATCCTCAGTTGAACGTAAAGTATATACGTTGCAGCGTCAACTCATTGGGCTGCAGCGTCAACTCAGTAAGTATGCACATCGCCTTCAGACTTTCAAGTCTATACACTCTATACTCATTTAAGTCTATTCAGCCGTTTGCATTTCATGAAGTCTGTACACTTCATCGCCTTCTGCAAGCATTCTTCAAGTATGTACAGCCTGTGCATTGCTTCACAACAAGTCTAGACATCCTGGTTGTAGTCTAAGTCTACACATCCTGCTAGGTCGGACTTCAAAGTCTGTACACTGTGCACCACTGTACAAGTCCATACAATGGCTGTTGAACTGTGAAGTCTATACATTGTCTGATCATTCATCTTTGAAGTCTATACAACGTTGCCTTGTCTCTTCAAGTCTATACAACGTTGCCTTGTTTCTTCAAGTCTATACAATGTGCACAGTTTCTTCATGTCTACACATTACATCATTGTCTTCAGCTCAAGCGTTCAAAGCCAAGTCTATACAACGCTAAGTCAATACATTGAACTGTCCTCCAAAGTCTGCACAATGGTCTTCACACCTGAAGTCTGTACATCCACAGTTAAACTTGAAGTCTGCACATTGGTCTTCAAATCCAAAGTATGCACATTGGTCTTCGAATTCAATGTCTATACATTGGGCTTTTACATGAAGTCTATACATTGTTGTTTGCATTGTAAAGTCCATACATTGGTTATTGTTCTTCAATGTCTATACACTGCCTTTAGGATTTAAAGTCTATACAGCCGTTGCCTCCTTTGTTGAAGTCAACACATTGGGCAAGTCTGTACGTTGCATTCGCCTTCACAAGTCTATACAACGAAGTATATACACTATAATGTACATACTTAAATCTTATGACTTCATTCTTGTTGCTGAAGGGAACAGGGTCGACGCTAGAGCTTAAGGCGTCCACGCACCAGTGAAGATGCATCCATGGATACTCTTCACAGCGTTAACTCTACGCAAAGGCTGCGTCAACTCAGCCACTCAAGAAGCAGAGGCCTTATCAGAAATACTCTAATGCGTCAACGCAGCAGTGGAGCAGCGTCGATGCAACAGTTAAAAAAGGCTAGGCTGGTTGCTCACTGGAACACATCAATGCGTCAACGCCACGGGTTGGAAGCGTCGACGCAGCAGTTAAAAAGGTTTGAAGATCTCTAAAGGCTGCGTCAACTCCTTGGAGCAAGTGGGTTGACGCCATCTAACTCCAGTTGCTGAGCGTACTGATGAATGGGCACGTGACCCGAAGCTGGCACCTGACACGTGATCCGAGGTGGTGCTGAGCATGTGATCCGAGGAGGAATCTTCTGGATGGAAGGTGTGGGAAGCACACGCCCTATCTCCCTACTGCTGCTGGTATATATTGGAGCCTTCGTCTTCAAATGAAGGCTGATCAAAGAAGAAGCCTAGAGAGCAGAGGAGAAAGAAAGAGAGATAGAGAGTGAAAGAGGAAGAGAGCAGCAAAAGAAAAAAGAGAAAGAGAGAGCTCGTGAGGACTGAAAGAAAAGAGAAAGACAGTGAGAGAGAAAAGGAGAGCAGAGAAGAGAAAGAGAGATCGTGAGTTGAGAAGAAGAAGAAGAGAAGTAGCAGAAGAAGTTCCTACTGGACCGTGGATCAGATCCAGGCCAGTCAGCTCCGTTGAGAGCCACATTGTGCATTTCATTTTTCAGCTTTCTGTTTGCTGAAGTTATCTTCATTTCGTGTTTTTGTTTTTCCTTTTTCATTTGGTTATCCTTGTTCTTCCGATTCTTAGTAGTGAGGTCGGGTTCCTCCTGTGGACTCAGAAGAAGGGAGATCTGATCTCCGGTTCTGGGCTTGTGAGTTGCAAGTCCAGGTGTCCCTCCTGGTCTGGAGGAAGAGAGGTCTGCGACCTCTGGTTTGCTGGTGACGGGGAGTCACTGGTGGGTTCCCTCCTGGTCTGGAGGAAGAGAGACTTCGGTCTCCAGTTGCAAGTAGCTGGGTGCTACTTGGGGTGTCCCTCCGGTTTGGAGGAAGAGGGGAGGCTGTTCCCCTGGTCAAGCTGTGTGGCAGCAACTGTTCGCAGACTGAGTCTGCTTGGTTCTAGCATTGGCTAGTGAAGCCTCACTCCGGTTGGGAGTGAGGGGTGGATGTAGGTCTGGAGGACCGAACCACCTAAAAATTATTTGTGCAGTGGTTTACCTTGCGTTAGCTCCATATCTTCTACCTCCCATTCACATGTTGTGCATGCTTGGCTAGTTGCATTATCTAGAGAGTTATTTTTTAGCATTATATTCTGCTAAGTGTGTTTGGGTTGTTTAGCTCTGCCTTCGTTTCTGGTTGATCAGGTGGCTGCATTGTTGCAGTCCAACTATTTGTTCATTTGTTGCCTTATCATTTCATCTTGGAAAGCTCATTAGTTTTTATTCCGCATATCTGAGCTTTAGAGTTTTTAATTTGGGCTATATCTTCTAGAGGGATACATTCACCCCCCCTCTATATCCGGGCCTAGCACCCTAACATCGTCGAGCCCGATGATCTTGCATGCTCTGTGGTGTCAGAAATGACGTGTTGGTCCCGATTATTCTTGTGGATTTCGAGGCAGGATTGGGCTTTGGTGTCCCAGTAAGTCTTGCTCTTGCGCTCTTGTGTGCGAATGGGTTGTGTTCGCCTAGATTTGGCTTGAGATGTGAAGGTTCCGTGGTGAGTTTCAGGACTCAAGGATGAGCATTGACGATTGTCGATTATGGCTCGCGTTGCGGCTCTTGGCATGGCGTGTTGCAGTTCGAGGAATTGCAGTGGTGGTGCATCGAGAGATGCTGTGATCGTGGTCTGACGTGACACTCGTCGAGTGTGTCGGAGGCACTGACCTGATGGAAGCAAAGGTTTTTCTTGGTGCTGGAAGGTGCTGTTCCTAGCATGCGCGATGTTCGAGGTCAGGTCGAGCGTGGATATTCTTCCGTTGGTCAGAGGTATGTCGATTTCTCTCTTTGTTGGAGAGATTGTGTTTGCCTAAGGTTCGTCATCTTGCATTGTGTGTTCGGATTGGTTGGCCTCGTGTGCCATGAAGTCTGTGCGAGACGTGATCCGTGTTTTGGCAAGGTGGTTGCCTGTGAGAGTTGTGCCCATTTCCCCTGGTGTGTAAGGGTGCTGGCGTTGTTCCGGAAGAACGAGTGCTCGTTGGGTGGTGTTCGCATTCTTGGCTGGTGCTGGAACTTTCCGATGCTTGGCAGTTTGGAGTCTGTAGATTTACAGAGGATTGCCAGTTTTGGGAGTGAATATGTGCTTTGGGTTAGAGGTAATGGAGCTTTCCTCGCCCTATTTTCTGAGGTTGACCAGCCGAGTTGTAGATTGTTGGGATGATGAGTCCCGAGTTGCCGTGTTTGGCTGTGCGCGTGGATCTGAGTGCGCAGCAGAAGCCTGGTGGGCCCATAACCCACAGGTTCATGATCGTAACATTGGTTGCTACTGGCAAATTTCCTGAGGTTGCGTTGAGCATCGGAGGATTGGTTCCTCGGTGTGAGACGTGTTGTTGCTGTGCCGTTGCTCGAGATATCGTGGTTCTTGGCACTGGCAGGATGGTGTGTTGGGGGAAAATGTTGGCAAGTGTGCCGCATGAGTACCCTATTCCTGTGGTGGAATTTGTGTCAGGCATCGGTGTTAAACCTGGATGGGGTTGTTGAGGATGTCACCTGACGGGGGCCGAGGACGTGTTGGTCAGAGTCAGTGGCTTGGTGCCCGGCTTGTGTTGCAAGTCATGTTCTCGGATGAGATAGTGTTCTAGAGGAAGTGATCTCTGAGAGATTTTGGGTTCCTGTTGGTAGCTGTGAGTGACTGGTAAGGCTAGTCTTGTAGTCGACCATGGTAAGATGTGTATTGTTGGGGACCCGTGTGTATTGGTCGCGACGTTGGCGACCAGGTTGCTGTGAGATTGGGTGGCACTTTCCTCCCCTAGAGACGTGTGCCATGAATTGTCATGATGGTGTCCCATGGCTCTATGATAAGGGCGAAATCGGGATTGGCAGGTGTCCACTTGGATTATTTGAGACAAAGGTTTTGATGAGACAAGACGGAATAGTGTCGCTAGTGGTTGGAAGCCCTTGATGGGACGTTGTCGTGGGATGTTGGTCCTTGGTCTGTGACCAACATGGGATGGTTTCCCTGTAAGTCTGAGTCGAGTGAGGTAAAGACCGAAGACACCATGATCTTATCATTTGGTTTCGTTGTGCTCCCCTGTAAGGGTTGAGTTGGCGCGATGATCGAGATCGGATGCCGTGTCCGAGAGAAGTTCAGCTCGTGATGTAGTAATTGTCTGTGTGTGAATCAACGGATGGCCTGTTATGAGTTGGATCGTGCCTGTTAGGCCAGTGAGGTTTCCCATTGACGTGTATCTGGCGACTAGTGGATGGTCTTTTCACAGACTGATGATGTTGTTGGTTGTGCATCGTGAACGTTGAGAGCCGTGTTTTGGTGAGTCCTTTGGTGGTCGTTTCCATGATGTGCTTTTAGGATGGGATCTGGGCTTTGTCGAAGTTTATCTTCTGGCAGAGTTGGCCCAGTGATACGTCTGGCTTTCAGCTTGCCAGGTGTGAGCTGGTGGAGGCTCTGTATTGGTTGTTCCCTTGAGAAGGGTGTGCGACTGGTCAGCTGATTGTGAAGCTGATGTGTGAATTATCTGCCGACCATAGGATGGATCGGTAGCTATTTCTCGTGACGAGGACTGTGTCTCCTCGGTGAGCGAGTTGGTGGCAGCGGTGCCATGATTGGTTCTCGCGTTGTCTGAGGTGATGCCGGACTGTGTCCTTTGGTGTATGCCTGCCCTGATGGCCGGTGTGCGCGGCGTGCGGAGTGAGGTGTTGTTTGTGATTGTAGTCTGGCTGTGTCCCTCAGGATCGGTGCTTTCGTGAGAATCGATGTTTTCTGTGCTGGGGCTCTGACGGCGTTGTCAGTTGGTTATGGCTTTCTTCCCCTGTGTTCCCACGTTTGTCCTTAATTTCGAGGATGAAATTTCTTTAAGGGGGGAGGGTTATAATGCCCCGGGTTTTTCGGATATTTTTCAGATATTTTTCGTGGGTCTCGGAGTGTATTTTATGCTTTACACATGTTTTCCCTAATGTGCCTTCGGAACTCTGTGCAGGGCGAACCGTGGCGTTCTCCGACTCTGGGATAGTACCGGCGTGTTGTGCTCCTCCTGAGGATCACGGAGGTAATTTTTCATAATTTTCTGAATTTTTGAAATTTTTGGGTTTTTCTATATATACTAACCTCCTTTTCTCTCTCTCCCCATCTCTCATTTCTCACTCTCTCCCTTTCTCTTCTCAGGCTCTCTCCTCTCTCCCTCTCTTCTATGGCGGCCGACGGAGGTGGACAGGGGTGAGGTGGCGAGGATCGTGGGGCGTGGGGCGTGGAGGATGGAGCGAGGATCGCGATGGTGGAAGTAGTTCATGGGATCGCGAGCCGGCGGAGCTTGAACGGCATTTTCTTCGTGGATGGGCATCCACGGCGCGTCAAATCTTCGGTGGAGGTAGGGAGATGGACCCTCAGCTCATGTACTTCATTTCCCGCGAGTTTTGTAGGCCGTGGTGAGCCGAGTGAAATTATTTGGGCGTTTTGGGAAAAAAGCATGATTTTGGGGTGAGCGATGGATCTCCCGTTTTACGGCGTTTTTGGCCGATCCAGGGCTTTAGATGCATGCTAGGAGGCTTGGGGATGGATTCCCCTTTGTTTCCCCATCATCGGGTGATGATCGGGGCGTGGATAGGCATTTTTAGGATTTCCCGCCGTTTTCGAGCTCGGGACGATTTAGCGGTTGTTCCAGAGACCGCTAGGGGCGCCAAGCGGTCGTGTGGAGACCGTTAGGGTCCCCTTATGTCGGTTTGGGCCTCGTGGTCGCACGATAGACCACCAGGGTGCTTAGCGGTCTGGTGAAGACCGCTAGGATTTCGTTAACGGTCAGGGCATGACCGTTTATCCGCATTTTGGTCAGTCGAGGTCAGTGGGGTAGCGGTCTCGCGACTGATCGCTAGGATACGCCTAGCAGTTGGGTAGACGACCGCCACCTTCCTTGGCGGTCCTGGTGCGACCGCTAGGGGTTACGAGTTCCTGAGGCTTAACGGTCCAGGGCTAGACCGCTAGGCCGGCATTAGCGGTCCAGGGGTAGACCGCTAGGTGATTCTTCATGCTCGATGTGTCCGTTTGTGTGTGTTGGTCTCTGGTCGACCCGGTTGTGACCCAGTGGTTGACCTTCGGCCTCGTAAGTGTCCCAGACACCCCGTTGGTTCTGTGACCTTATTTTTGGGTGTCTGGAGGTACCGTGTTACCTTGATTAGCGTGTTCATGGGTGTGGTGGGTCCGGGTGACCCCATGTGTTTCGGGATTTCGTGTTACGCTCGATCGAGTCACCGTGTATCGGTGTGAGTGCGGTGGGGTTCCCCCGCATGTCATGGGTTTCTGCGGAAGATGGTTCACGACTGGGCCAAGTGTATGGCCTTGGACTGCGAGTCCAGTCATTCAGTCTGGGGCTAGAGGTTTTCCACTTTTCCCTGGGATGGGGAATCGACGTGGCGGCTTGTGAGCTACCTTGGGAATCGTGCTTCTGTACTTTTTACGTGGATCGTGTGTGTGGCCTTGGACTGTGAGTCCAGTTGCCTAGCCTGGGGCTGGAGGTCTCTTAAGTTCCCTTTTGAGCGGATGGTCTTGGCAGATCGTGAGCTGCCCCGATATTCGTGCTACCGTGGTTTTAGACCTAGGGATTAGGCTAGATTAATGGCATTGTGCCGTTGCGTACGACGGACTTGACCCCGAGTCTCGTGACTCAAGGACCGTTAGATTTAGTGAGTCCAGAGAACTGTCCAGAGTCCAGTGGCTCGACGCCACTTGGTTCTTCTCGACTTTCGTGCAGGGTGCGTGCGTGGTTCTCAGAGTTTCTCCTTGGAGAGTGGTCACATCAGTGACTCCCCACTAGCCTTCTGACACACGTGTGGTCCCACCAGGGAGTGGTGGCGAGGCTACCTGAGAGACGGCTTTAGACTGGTTGCCGTGGGCCTCCTACTGTGGCAGCTCGAGTCTAGGCCGGGAGGACGAACCAGCTAGAGGGCATGACGTAGCGTAGTCAGTTAGTGTGTGCACACGTGGTCGGGGACTTCGGACGCGTGCTGACGAGCATGACCCCGACTAGACCTTTGTTCTGTGGTTACTTGTACGGTGTCTCAGTTCCCGCTGGGCCGGAGGGAGACACCTGAGGCGGGGACAAAGACGTCAGTGGACGCATCCGGCCTTGCTTCTGGTGGGCAGGTACTCCTGTCACGTGAGACGTGACTCTCCTGTTTCCGGGTTCCGTTTCTCATCTGCGAGACGTGATTTTCTGGACCGTCCGGTGTTTCCGATTTAGTGGCCTGAGTGCCAGTGGCTTCATCGAGGTTGCATCATGTTAGAGTTGTGATCACGATAGCGTGGTCGTGACCCTACCATGGACAGCGTGGTCCAGGTTGGCCTTGTCTGGGAGGATAGGCCTTCACGGCGGAGCTGCCGTGAGTGTTTCCTCGGTAGGCCTGGTGTTAGAGTGGTCCAGTTCCCGATTGTGAGATCAGGATTTTTCTTTCTGCTTGACTGGTACAGCAGGAGTAGCTGTAGTGCCGAGTTTTGACCAGCCGTCGATTCACTGTTCCTGCTGTAGTTGTAGTTGTTTTTCCTTTCCGTTACCGCTATTGTTCTCGATTGGGGTTCCGCGGGATCCCTACTGAGCCAGTGACAGGAGGCTCACCCCTGCTTTTCAGGTGCGGCGGTTCTTCCTCGAGGTTCAAGGGTGCTGTTCGGTGGTTCTTAGTTACCAGCTCGTCGGGCCGAGTGTTCACTTGGCATGTGGTACGTTTTACTTCTTTAGACTGTACTTTCTGTTGGACTGGACTTTGTTGTAGTAGTTGTTTATTTATTTCTATTAATTGTTGAATTGTCCTGCTTTATTTCTTATTTCTTTGTATTTCCACTGTAACGACTCGAGAATCCGATTACCGGGAAGGCCCGATAACCTGAGACTCGCACCGCCACCCACGAGTCCGAAGACTCGGAAGGGTTAAAAGGATGGTGTGAAGACTACACAAGTATCACAATTAATTGCATAAAATAAATTGTTATATAATTAAGCAGGAAATAAATTAACGTTTTAGATGATACATGGTCCACAAGATATAATAAAATAACAACAGTAGTAGTCCACAACAGGTCAAAGTCGCAAGGACTGACAGTCTGACATTCCCGACTCGACAGGAGTACCTCCCACTAGAAGCACAGTCGGTAGCGTCCCCTGACGTCTTACACCGCACCGCAGGTGAACTGCCTAACGTGGTAGCTCCTACCAGAGGCACGGACACCGAACCAGTAACCACAAACGAGTGACTAGCTAGGGTCACGCCCGTCAGCGTGGGTCCAACCGCCCCCAACCACCTGTGCACACATAGACCGTACGTCCTAGGTCTGGCCTCTAACTGGTTTTCCCCTGGAGCCAGACTTTGGCTACCGAGGAGGGGCCCGACGGAAACCAGTCTAAAACTGTCCTCAGGGTAGCCTCTCCACCACTCCCTAGTGGGTCCACTCACGTGCAGGCAGGGTACTGTTGACACATAAAAAATGATAAAATAATAACAATATATATGTATATATATAGATAATGTCAACATATTTTTCCTACTAAATCATCTTATATTCCTTATCTTCTAGGGATAGAGCAAGCGGCGGAGAGGCTACAAGGGCCCATTAAGCCCACAAAGGCACCCAGACCATATTAAAGCTTAAAAGGACGTCGAAGCCCATACTGAAGAGAGGGCGCGCCGAGAGCACCAGGCAAGAGGAGCGCGCCGATGAGAAGATGGTTCGAGAGCCCATTATAAAAGCTGAGGTTCGACGAAGAAGAAACTCTCTCTCGACAAGCAGAGTTTGCGGCGGGCCTGCTGAGCGAGCAAAAGAGAGAGACTTGCGAGAGAAGAAAAAAAGAAAAGAGAGAAAGAGAGCCAGTCGGCAAATAGGAAGAAGGGAAGGGGGAGCCATCTACGGGCAGAGGTAGGGGGCGCCGTTGCTGCTGCCGTTCGACGCCCCTCGGGGCTACAATCTCCCCCTCCCCCTGCTTCTTTTCTCTTCTGTTTTATACATTCCTCTACCGCTATATTTCTGCCGGCGAGCTCTGTAATTCAATAGCCTCTCGAGGCTTTCTTCTGTTTGTATCCGGCTATGCCTGATTTTATATGAATGAAAGATATGTATCGATGCATCTGTTTATGATAAGAATTCTTTCTTTATATAGATGTGTTGTTGTAATTAAATCCCCTTGATTTCGTCTGTGTGCTCCCTTTATTCTGTCTAGAATTGATGTAGTTCCGGTTTTATGTTGTGCCTCTTCGGCACAAGCATGTGCTATGTTGTTTTTATTATAGCAATACTATTTGGTTTTGATGATAGCAAGACAGTGAGTGCATTTGATATTGTATTTTGATGAAGAAAATGTTATTGCGTTTTGATGATAGCATGCTGAATTGTTTTGATGATTGCAACACAGTCAGTGCATTATGATATTGTGTTTTGAATATGGCTGCTGATATGATTGCATAAGACTGTGTCTGATATACAGCATTGTATTCATGAGTTTGCATGCGTATTGCATGATGCGTTGACGCATGGGATCATTGCGTCAACTCACTGGTCTGTCACAGAGTCCAGCGTCTCAGTAAGCATCTCATGCATTTGACTAAGTCTGTACAGCCATTTACATAGTGAAGTCTACACATTCGTTTGCATTGCATGAAGTCCATACAGTGGGTAAAGTCTGTACACTATCCATGTTTCATATAGCGTCAACTCTACAAGTGTGTACATTGCTTGGCAAAGTCTGTACACTGCATTCACCTTCAAAAGTCTACACATCAGACTACATTATGCATGGTTGAGTTGAAGTCTATACAGAGTCTGCATCTTTGGAAAGACTGTACAGCGTGAAGTCTAAACGTTGTCACTATAGCTCGCTTGTGCAAGTCTGTACATTGGAGTCAATCCACCAAGTCTATACACTGGACCTTGTTTGATCAAGTATGTACAGAGCTTCTGTGCTCAAGTCTATACAGCCTTTCATATGAAAGTCCATACATCGCCCTTGGAGTCCAAAGTCTATACATCATGTTCATTCAAGTTCACTTCATGTCTGTCAGCCGTGTGCATTGGTTTCCAAGTCTACACAGCCTCATGTGTGTTCTATGCATCTCATAAGTCTAGACACTCAGCATAGTCTATACATTGTGTTGTGTTTGTGTTTCGTTGAGAACACAAGTCTATACAAGTCATGCATTGTTGCTGAAGTTGAAGTCCATACATTGGACCGTCTCCTTCAGCGTCTCAAGTGGACACAAGCGTGTACACTACCTGCATTCGCTGTGAAGACTACGTCCATACATTAGACCGTCTCACTTAGCGTCTTATGCATAGGCTAAGTCTCCATGTCTATACATCCGAGCGTCTCATGCAAGTCTAAGCATTACTGTTCATGCATCAGTCTTCATATGCTAAGTCTGTACAGCCTACGTCTCATGCAGCGTCAACGCTGTGAGCATTCTCAAGTGTACAGCGTCAACGCATGAAGTCTGTACATCAGTCTTAACATTCTAAGTCTGTACAGCCGTTAGCTTTGAACCTCAGAGTCTGTACATCCACAGTGGATCTTCGAAGTCTGTACACTGGTTCAAAGTCTACATAGCGTCTACCTTCATCTGAGGCTTATGAAGCCTTTGTATTCATTAAGTCTATACACTACGTTGTGCATACTTTACATTGCTTTCGCCTTCACAGCAAAGTCTATACAATGAAATGCATATACTTAGAACTAATGACTTCGTTTCATCTGTCTGACAGGGACTGAAGAGGCTAATGAACCCCTTAACGCAAGAGGGGTGAAGACATCCAATTTCAGCTGCTGGAACACACCAATGCGTCAACGCCTTGATCAAGTGGCGTGGACGCAGCAGTTCAAACAATCAAAAAAGAAGCTGGTGGATTACTCTGGTGCGTCAACGCATTGATCAAGCAGCGTCGACGCAGCAGTTGAAGAAGCATTCAGCTTCACAGGCTATTCCACTGCGTCAACGCCAAATTGAGCAGCGTCGACGCAACAGCTAAAGAGACGCCAGTATACAAATGTACATGTTCGTGCGTCAACGCCACCAACTGGCAGCGTCGACGCAGCAGTTCAAGAAAGGGGCAACTCATCTCTGGCTGTCTTCAATGCGTCAACGCAGCAGGCTGATGGAGTCGACGCAGCAGTTAAAAAGGTTGAAGATCTCTGATGGCTGCGTCAACTCCTTGGAGCAAGTGAGTTGACGCCATCTAACTCCAGTTGCTGAGCGTACTGGTGCTGGGCACGTGATCCAAGGATAAGGAGAATGCCCAGATGAGGACACGTGTACTGACAGCCTGCTGGATGCTGCCACGTGGTCCGAATTCTTAGGGCGGGAACTGTGGAAGCCACACGCGCCCTGCTGCTGCTGCTGCTGGTATATAATAGAGCCTTCGTCTTCAGATGGAGGTGATTGTGATCGAAGCCAGGGAGCAGAAGCTGAGAGAAGAATAAGAGAAAAAGGAGAGAGAGCTTCCACGATCCAGCAGAAGAAGAAGAAAAGAAAGAGAGAAGAAGCAGAAGAGAAAAAGTGAGAGATAGAGAGCTCGAGCAGAGTGTGAAGAGAAAGAAGAGAGGAGAGAAGCAGACGTGAAGGAGTTGAGAAGAGAGAGAGTGAAGAAAGAGAGTGAGATCGAGGGAGATCTGTTCTTGCTGGAAGTTGGATCAGATCCACTCCAGTCAGCTCTTTAAGAGCCATATTCTGTGCTTAGTGCTTACAGCTTTCCGATGCTGTTTACTCCCATCTTTTGTTTTCTTTTGAACTTCCTTTGTCAAGCTGTTAGTCAGCGGATTGCAGAGGTGCTGCCTCTGGACGGCTAAGCTGTATTGCCCAGCGGTTTGCAGTGGAGGAGTCCACTGGACAGCAAGCTGTGTTGCTCAGCGGGGCGAGGAGGATTCCTCGGACGGCAAGCTGTGTTGCCCAGCGGTTGTTAGGCAAGCTGTGATGCCCAGCTGTTCAAGCTGTGAGTCAGCGGAATCCACACTCGGGTTGAGTGTGGGGTGGATGTAGGTCTGGAGGACCGAACCACCTAAAAACCCCTCTTGCATTGTGGTTTGATTGCTTATGGTTTGCTTCCGCTAGATGAATGCATAGGGGCGCTCCATGTGTTTGGCTTCTGGTTGAGAAGAAGAGTTAATTAGTTTTCTGATTGGCTAAATTTGTCTTGTTAGCACTCTAGTGATCTCACTGTGTGTTTGTTTCAGTTCCGCAACTGCCCATTAGCCTTCAAGGTTGTTCAGTTTGCGAACTAGCATTTTTAGTGAGCATTAGATTTTAATTGAGCGAAATCTTTACTGGGTGAAAGTTTTTATAGGCCATATTCATTCACCCCCCCTCTGAATACTTGCACCGAACCCAACAATTGGTATCAGAGCGGTCTCTGACTTAACAGATCTAACAATCTGCAGAGGATCCTGCTAACTATTTAGTGCATTTCAGAGTGGGTCTTTTGGAATCGTCTTGATTTACTGTCTTAGTGCATTTCTGTCTGGTGCATTTCATAAGTGTGCCTCTTGTGTTCTGTATTTAGCTTCACTGAGTTAGTACCGTGTCTTGCTTATCTGGTTTTATTGTCTAAGTGTTTTGTGCTTTGAAATTTGGTTGTTATCTGATTCGATGGCTAATCCTCCGATATTCAGAGGTGATAACTTTGACTCTTGGTTCGAAAACCTCCATCGGTATGTAAAGTCTACTGATCCAAAACTGTGGAAGGTAATGACTCACGGCCCATACAAACTGTCGAAGGATAAATCTAAATGGACCAAGAAGGACAAGCTGAAAGACTCTGTCAATAATAGAGCTGTAGTTTTATTAAAAGAATCAATTGACAGATCTCTAATTGAATGCATTTCATCTTGCAGGTCTGCCAAAGACATTTTGGATAAACTGAAGCTAATCAGGAATCACAGCAAGTGCTTAATGGCTGATCATAGAAATGCTGATGATGAAACTTCATCCGAGGTAAGCTCTGAATCAGAAGGATACTCCTTCGATGAATTGATAGAGATGTATGAAAACTTGTTAGAAGTTTCCAAGAAATTGAAATCTGAAAATAAAAAATTGAAAAAGAAATGTGATAGAATAAATCTGAAAGATTCATGTGAAAACTGTCCAAATATGAAAAAGTCTTATGATGCTTGCATGCTAGATGTTCAGAATCTTAAGAAACAAAATGATTCTCTAAAATTTGAAAAATAAACATGGTTGGATAAAATGTCAGAAATAGAGAATCAGTTGAATGATAAGAAAAAGGAGCATCTAAAAGGCATGCAGGAACTCACTGAAGTTAATTCTGAATTGGACAAAATGAAATTGGAGAATGAAGATCTTCAAAAGAAGAATAAAACTCTTATGGTCAGAATGAATGAAATCAATGAGGTTTCACAGTCCTCTTCTGCTAAATCAAATTGTAAAACATGCTCAGCTTTAAGAGAACGTAATGAAGATCTCTTTAGTGAGAATGAATGGCTAAATAAACAAATTGCCTCACTTAAAGATGATCACAAAAATCTGCTCGCTGAGAAAATTAAAGCAGAAGAAAGAGAAGATGAACTGATTGAAAAATTGGAGCACATGTCTGGAAGAGAGAGATGTGCTAATAATGAAATTCAGGATAAAAATCTTGAGGAAGAAAACACTGAATTAAAAGCTGAAGTTGAAAAACTAAAGTGGTTGAACACTGGCTTGTCTGAAAGACTTCTCACTATAGAAAAAGGAAAAGCTGTCTATGATGGAAATTCAGAAATTTTGAACAGTCTAGAACAAGAAATTGAGAAGTATAAAACTGCAAACCAAGTTCTAAGCGAATGTGTTAATTGCAGTGAACAGGAAATAGCCAGTTATGAACTTCACATTGCTAGCTTGGAAGATAAAATTCATAATCTGGAAAATTCAGCTATTGAGTCTGCCAAGATTAAAGGAAAAATGAAAACTGTTGGGAAGAGGAAGGATGATAATTCTGAAGGGGGAACAAATTGCTGTTCTGATGTTAAGAAAATCACTAAAAACCAGCTATATACAACTTTTGTTCAAAGCACTGATGTAGCTGGTACTTCAAGGCAATCCACAAAACAAAATGAAAATCAGAAGTCACCTTCAAAATCTGTCTTTCAGTTTAAAGCTCAGAAAATTGAAAAACAAACAAAACCTGTTGAGGATAATCAGAAATTGACAAGAAAGAGTCAAACAAAAAGGGCAAAGAATAATTCTGGTTATACTCTGAAATTTGTTAGCTCTGCTGAATCTGATGGGTCAATGCAAAATGCTCATGCTTCTTGTACTCATTCACATGCATCTGTGAATTCATCTGATAGAAACCATGCCCCTAGGAAATCTGATGCTTCATGCTATTATTGTGGTAGGTATGGTCATTTAATGAATGAGTGCTATGCCTTGAAATCTGATGACAGAATGCATGCCATATACACCCCAAATCATCATGAGTACAAAAGAAACAAACTCAAATTCAATCAGCATATCATTTGTTTCACTTGCAACAAGCCTGGGCATAAGGCTAATGAGTGCTGGTCAGGAAATCATTGGGGTAAAAATGAATCAAGAAGAAAGCATCTTAAATGCTTTGAATGTGGTAAGCATGGGCATGCAGTCAAAGATTGCTGGCATGCTCAGGGAAATAGATTAAACTCTAAATCTGTCAAATTCCCTGCTTTCTATAATTCTGCTAGAAATAACTTGAGAGATAAAAAGAAAAACTTTGCATGTTTTGAATGTGGTAAGCTAGGCCACAAAGCTGCCAACTGTCGGCTGGCTGAGCATGGAAAGAAAAATTTTCAAGTCAATAAAAGAAATACTCATGCTCATACACATAATTTTTATACTCATATGCATGCACATGGGCATCATGTTTCTGCTAACATGAAGAATAAAAATAAAAATTCTGTGGCTTCATGTTATTATTGTGGAAAAACTGGACATTCAATGTTTGAGTGTAAACTGATGGAATATGATGATCATGTTGCTAAAAGATTGTTTAGAACACCCGTTAGGGCTCATACAGGACCCAAGGCAGCTTGGGTTCCTACAGGATCAAAATAATCCAGTTGTTGCAGGTGTGCCTTGGAAATGAATAAAGGGGGTTAATCAACCAAGGCACTCAAGAATGAAAACCCCATGACTACATTTCAGGTTAGTTCTGAAAACTCTGCTTAAATTCTGTCTTCTGAATTTGTGTGCTCTAAATGCCTGCATATCATGATTAATTCTTTTGTGCATCATCTAACTGAATCTAATTGAAAATCTGAAATGCACATGGAAATAATTGTAGTTTACCTCTGAATGCATTACATATCTATGTCATGATGCATGATATGTCAAACTCCCTGCATGTCGTATTGCACTGATTTGCATGACCATCATGGTATATTAGATGGAACAGTGCTGAAGGGCAGATGGAGTATGTCTGGATGCTACTGCCATGTGTGAGGTGGTCCTTGGACCAAGTCCTCCGCCCAGTACCATGGGTCAAGTCATATAGAGCAGTGTATTGCATATCATGTTGATCTGTTGGTGCTAAACTGAAGTTTTCTGAAATATGAATTGAACAATCATGCTTATAGTAATTCTCTTCTGTCTAATTTGCATGAATCATATCTGAATGCTAAATTTGATATCATGTGATGTGATTTCAATACATTTCATGCATATAGTCAGGGGGAGTCCAACTGTTTTTGATCAATGCATATCATAATAATCTGTCTGTGCTGAATTGAATTATCTTGAAGAGTTGATTGCTCTAGCATGATGCTCTCTGAATAAAGAATGCTCTGACGTTTGAATAATCATCTTGCATAAATTGCATCAATTCAGGGGGAGCTTGTTGAGTCTTATGTGAGTCACTGCATATAGACAAGGGGGAGCATTATCACATTGTTGACACTATTTGAAATTCTCACTCTACACTCTTTCAAATCATCAATTGACTATTTTGAATTCATACCTTCTTGAATCTGAGAATTTGACTACTAATCCTCAATCTGTTGAAGAAGGAGTGTCTCATTTTGTCTGACTGAAATTCAACTCTGCTATTGGCTTTAAACTTTTATTCTCTTTTGCTGATTGATTCTTTCACCAGCTAGTACTCTTCCTTCATATACCTCTCAGCTGGTGTGACTGAATTGGCTCTACTATTGATTTGTTGGTCAGCTAAACTTATTTTTCTGATCTGAGGAACTTAAGCTGCATGTCATGCAATTCAGTCTGAGAACATTGTAGAAACTTCTATCATATAGGTTTAAGAATTATCACTGAATCAGACTGATATAAGATTAATGTATTCTCAGACTTGTAGTTAAATGAATTGAAAATATCTGAATGATAAGGTTTAATAAACTTTAACCACATGTTTCATGTAAACCTTAGACTCTCTCATCAGATATCTGAAAATTTGAATTCAGGGCTTCTTTGGTTAAGATGCATATAGTGTGTATTGTTGTTAAACATTAATTTGAAAAATGTTGACTAAATGAGAAATTGTGAATTCAGAGCAATGACTCGGTCACTGAGAAACTGAGTTCTTTATCAATGAAATAAAGCAACTCATGTCATGAGGTGCCATAGTTATCTCTGATAAAAATTTAGTGAAACAAAACCTGACAGAGCAATAGCTTATTTGTGTTGAGTAGCTGGGGAGTCTGGCCTCTGATAAAGGTGTCTTCTCATGTAAAAAGACACTCATATTGCTAACTCTGCTCTCAAAGTGAGAGGCAATGACAGTTATCACACTGAGTAACTGGGTCACTTCAACTAAGACTTGTTGTGCCTCATGTAAAAAGGTGTTGATCAACTTAAATTGCTCAGAAAAAATATAATGTGCTTCAAATGAAATTATCTTGAAAAAAATCTGTCAACTCATGTTCTTGAAAAGTGTTTAACTTCTGTACTAATCTGTGTATCTTTCAAAGGTGCTATTGAGATCATATGTGTAAGATAAAAGATGATTGATTTTGGGTGTTATCTGAATATTTGGTTCACCTTTATTAAAACTTGGATTCAGATATGAGTATTGAGTTTAAGTTGACAAATTTGGTATACATCAAAATTAAATCAGATTGGTTAAGTTGCCACTTCATAACCCTTTATGATAGAAGAGTCTACATCTTTTAAGACTTATTGAAGTGATGTATGCATTAAAAATCCCTCATGATCAGATTTTCCAGATAGCCTGATCAGATTCAGTCTGATTATTCATTGAGATGTCTTGTGATGATTGTTGTCTATTATTGCCCTTCTATCACAAATCACTTTACTCTCCACACTGTTGGAATCTTCCATCTTGTTCTGCAATAAGTTCTGATTATGTGATCTTTTAATCAGAATTCAGATTCTTTGTAAAGGCAGAATTCAGATTGATTTATTGGATAACCTGAATCCATTCCTGTGCTTCAGGGGGAGTTATGGTTTCTTTGCATCTAGGGGAGAGTAGTTAATCTTGCATGCTGATAGGGGGAGTGATGTTTCATTGTCATAAGTGTCTTTGTGTGCTGTATTATGTCTCTCAAACCATTCCCTTTCTTTTTGATTATGTCAAAGGGGGAGAAAATCTTGTGTGTGACTCACTGTCACATTGTGTTGCCATCATCAAAAAGGGGGAGAATGTTGTGCCTCTTCGGCACAAGCATGTGCTATGTTACTTTTATGATAGCAATGCTATTTGGTTTTGATGATAGCAAGACAGTGAGTGCATTTGATATTGTATTTTGATGAAGAAAATGTTATTGCATTTTGATGATAGCATGCTAAATTGTTTTGATGATTGCAACACAGTCAGTGCATTATGATATTGTGTTTTGAATATGGCTGCTGATATGATTGCATAAGACTGTGTCTGATATACAGCATTGTATTCATGAGTTTGCATGCGTATTGCATGATGCGTTGACGCATGGGATCATTGCGTCAACTCACTGGTCTGTCACAGAGTCCAGTGTCTCAGTAAGCATCTCATGCATTTGACTAAGTCTGTACAGCCATTTACATAGTGAAGTCTACACATTCGTTTGCATTGCATGAAGTCCATACAGTGGGTAAAGTCTGTACACTGTCCATGTTTCATATAGCGTCAACTCTACAAGTGTGTACATTGCTTGGCAAAGTCTGTACACTGCATTCGCCTTCAAAAGTCTACACATCAGATTACATTATGCATGGTTGAGTTGAAGTCTATACAGAGTCTGCATCTTTGGAAAGTCTGTACAGCGTGAAGTCTAAACGTTGTCACTGTAGCTCGCTTGTGCAAGTCTGTACATTGGAGTCAGTCCACCAAGTCTATACATCATGTTCATTCAAGTTCACTTCATGTCTGTCAGCCGTGTGCATTGGTTTCCATGTCTATACAGTCTCATGTGTGTTCTATGCATCTCACAAGTCTAGACACTCAGCATAGTCTATACATTGTGTTGTGTTTGTGTTTCGTTGAGAACACAAGTCTATACAGTCATGCATTGTTGCTGAAGTCTATACATCGTCCGTCTCATGCATTGTCTCAGGCGAAGTCTGCACATTGCATTGATGCTTTGGTAGCATGAGTTGAAGTCCATACATTGGACCGTCTCCTTCAGCGTCTCAAGTGGACACAAGCGTGTACACTGCCTGCATTCGCTGTGAAGACTAAGTCCATACATTAGACCGTCTCACTTAGCGTCTTATGCATAGGCTAAGTCTCCATGTCTATACATCCAAGCGTCTCATGCAAGTCTAAGCATTACTGTTCATGCATCAGTCTTCATATGCTAAGTCTGTACAGCCTACGTCTCATGCAGCGTCAACGCTGTGAGCATTCTCAAGTGTACAGCGTCAACGCATGAAGTCTGTACATCAGTCTTAACATTCTAAGTCTGTACAGCCGTTGGCTTTGAACCTCAGAGTCTGTACATCCGAATTGCCCTTGATCTGGTCAAGTGTGTACACTCATTCACTGTAGCTCTCACATATTCAAGTCTTCACATTGAAAGCCTATACATTGCTGGATGATCAAGTCTGTACATCCACAGTGGATCTTCGAAGTCTGTACACTGGTTCAAAGTCTACACAGCGCCTGCCTTCATCTGAGGCTTATGAAGCCTTTGTATTCATTAAGTCTATACACTGCGTTGTGCATACTTTACATTGCTTTCGCCTTCACAGCAAAGTCTATACAATGCAATGCATAGACTTAGAACTAATGACTTCGTTTCATCTATCTGACAGGGACTGAAGAGGCTAATGAACCCCTTAACGCAAGAGGGCTGAAGACATCCAATTTCAGCTGCTGGAACACACCAATGCGTCAACGCCTTGATCAAGTGGCGTGGACGCAGCAGTTCAAACAATCAAGAAAGAAGCTGGTGGATTACTCTGGTGCGTCAACGCATTGATCAAGCAGCGTCGACGCAGCAGTTGAAGAAGCATTCAGCTTCACAGGCTATTCCACTGCGTCAACGCCACAATTGAGCAGCGTCGACGCAACAGCTAAAGAGACGCCAGTATACAAATGTACATGTTCGTGCGTCAACGCCACCAACTGGCAGCGTCGACGCAGCAGTTCAAGAAAGGGGCAACTCATCTCTGGCTGTCTTCAATGCGTCAACGCAGCAGGCTGATGGAGTCGACGCAGCAGTTAAAAAGGTTGAAGATCTCTGATGGCTGCGTCAACTCCTTGGAGCAAGTGAGTAGACGCCATCTAACTCCAGTTGCTGAGCGTACTGGTGCTGGGCACGTGATCCAAGGATAAGGAGAATGCCCAGATGAGGACACCTGCACTGACAGCCTGCTGGATGCTGCCACGTGGTCCGAATTCTTAGGGCGGGAACTGTGGAAGTCACAAGCGCCCTGCTGCTGCTACTGCTGTTGCTGCTGCTGCTGGTATATAATGGAGCCTTCGTCTTCAGATGGAGGCTGATCGTGATCGAAGCCAGGGAGCAGAAGCTGAGAGAAGAATAAGAGAAAAGGAGAGAGAGCTTCCACGATCCAGCAGAAGAAGAAGAAAAGAAAGAGAGAAGAAGCAGAAGAGAAAAGTGAGAGATAGAGAGCTCGAGCAGAGTGTGAAGAGAAAGAAGAGAGGAGAGAAGCAGACGTGAAGGAGTTGAGAAGAGAGAGAGTGAAGAAAGAGAGTGAGATCGAGGGAGATCTGTTCTTGCTGGAAGTTGGATCAGATCCACTCCAGTCAGCTCTTTAAGAGCCATATTCTGTGCTTAGTGCTTACAGCTTTCCGATGCTGTTTACTCCCATCTTTTGTTTTCTTTTGAACTTCCTTTGTCAAGCTGTTAGTCAGCGGATTGCAGAGGTGCTGCCTCTGGACGGCTAAGCTGTATTGCCCAGCGGTTTGCAGTGGAGGAGTCCACTGGACAGCAAGCTGTGTTGCTCAGCGGGGCGAGGAGGATTCCTCGGACGGCAAGCTGTGTTGCCCAGCGGTTGTTAGGCAAGCTGTGATGCCCAGCTGTTCAAGCTGTGAGTCAGCGGAATCCACACTCGGTTGAGTGTGGGGTGGATGTAGGTCTGGAGGACCGAACCACCTAAAAACCCCTCTTGCATTGTGGTTTGATTACTTATGGTTTGCTTCCGCTAGATGAATGCATAGGGGCGCTCCATGTGTTTGGCTTTTGGTTGAGAAGAAGAGTTAATTAGTTTTCTGATTGGCTAAATTTGTCTTGTTAGCACTCTAGTGATCTCACTGTGTGTTTGTTTCAGTTCCGCAACTGTCCATTAGCCTTCAAGGTTGTTCAGTTTGCGAACTAGCATTTTTAGTGAGCATTAGATTTTTAATTGAGCGAAATCTTTACTGGGTGAAAGTTTTTATAGGCCATATTCATTCACCCCCCCTCTGAATACTTGCACCGAACCTAACATTTTACACTTCTTCTGTTCAACCCGGGGCGACGGCCTTATGGCTACTACGATTTCGCAGAGACAGGGGGAATGTTATCCCATCTGTCAATGACATTTGCGAAGGCATTGCTACGCCCCGGGAACATTGAGTTCTGGTGTTTACTCTCCGATTTCCACCATGAATAGTCGAAGTTATATACCTCTGATATAAGATGGGAGCCTGAGACAGTCCATCTCGTGGCCTTCCCATCCCCCAAATCATGAGGTAAAGCAATTTTTTGTTTGGCTCCACTATGGTGTTTGTGTTCTCCTGATGATTCTCTGTTCACTCAGATGAGCTCAAACCCGGCCGCTCCCATGAGATCTTAATTAAACCTCCAAACCCCCTTTCTGCTAGCCTCAGCGCCAACAGCTCTCGGCGCCAGACTAGCGCCGATTACTACCCGCGCCGGTCCCTCTGCCGTGCCGAGAAGCTGCCACGCTGAGCTAGGCCCCCCCCCCCATTTTCATTTCCACGCCGAGACTCCCCCGTCCGTGTTTCCGCGCCGAACGTGAGCTCCCCACCGTTTCTGCCCTCCCGTGTGCAGCATGCATGCATGCATTTCTAACTAATGGACATCTCATGGTTCACGTGTTGCAAATTGTTCGTGAGAAGCATTCCTGTGGTCAAGCCTATAAATGCATGGCCCCCCACTCATGAAATGCATAATACATGTAAATAGTGATCGGAAGTTCACTATTCATTAATGCATACATGTCTGCTTGCAGTAATGTCCTAAATAAAACCTCCACCCACTAGCTGTGACCATGTCACGTTGGTGCATGGGGTAGTGAAGACCAACCCAATTATCATGTATGTATGTATATACATAGGAAGGGATATATATTGGCTTATGCATACATAAACAATTCTTTTATTTGTGCATGTTGTACATTACGTGAAAGCCCACTGCCCTCTCGTGTCTAAGCATGCATATTAAACTAATGCATTAATCAATTTCTAAACAGCCCATTAATCATCATTAGCCTTTGATGCCCATGGTGGTCATGCATACAGGAATGTGTATATATACACATATGAAAATAAGAATAAATGCATGCGTTCTATTCCTTTGAATTAATACTGTTGAGCTTTCATACTCGTTTCTGTAGGAGTCAGAGGAGCTATATCAACGGGGTTTTACCCCTACATTTATGTCAATTCGGGTTTCGGGTTTCCGATTTCCTTCTTTCACCCCGTCGGGTCACGGAGTTCTGCCACTGCATGTTCTCCGCTGGTCCCTTTAGGGGAATATTAATGAGTTGTCATGACGAGTGGACACTGTCCCGCTAAATTTTGATCCTCTTGGATCTCGGGCTACGCCCATCTTTATTTTGGCTTCCATCTCGGCACTCCGTGGATGGATGTCCCATACTCCCCTTTTGGCATAGTCCAAAATAAGGGGAGATGCTGCCGAAATTCATTCACGATCATTGCTTTGTCATATCGTGTGATGTTTTCGTTAAACTGATAAATAAACCCCCTACTATTTGGTAGAGGCCTGAGATAGACTATCTCATGGCCCTTTGCCTGCTATAAGGGGAATATGATCATTACAAGATTTCCTGCCGATTGTCACATGGTCTCCCTAGACCTTCTGTGGATGGATTTCTCTTCCCCTTTCAGCTTATCTAAACATCATCACCAGAGCCCATGAAGCCCTGTTTAAACACAAGAGATTCCCCAAAAATCCACAGCCTCAAAGCCCTCAAAAATCCCTAAAAGAAACCCTATTATCAGCGCCATATAGCCTCCCGGCGCAGCCCTGTCTCGGCGCGAGTTTCGCGCCGGGTGGGCTGTCGCGCCGGGTGGGCTGTCGCGCCGGGTGAGCTGTCGCGCCGGGTGAGCTGTCGCGTCGGGTGAGATGTCGCGCCGGGAGAGCTGTCGCGCCGGGTGAGCTGTCGCGCCGGGAGAGCTGTCGCGCCGGGTGGGCTGTCGCGCCGAGTGAGCTATCGCGCCGGGTGAGCTGTCGTGCCGGGTGAGCGGTCACGCCGGGTGAGCTGTCGTGCCGGGTGAGCTGTCGCGCCGGGAGAGCTGTCACGCCGAGGCTCCACCAAGCCGGTTGGCCTTCACGCCGGTTCCCATCCGTGTCGGTTCATCACAGCGCCAACTATTATTCGAGCACTCAACTTCCTAGCAACCTTAATGAGCCCTAAACTCAGTCCAAACCCAATTTCCTAACCTCATTAGCTTGCATGCCAACCTTCATTATATCATGGGGAATCATGGTTCTTCATCCAAGTCTAAGGGAGCTAAATTAATGGGGTTTTACCCCCACATTATACCATTTGACTGCGATGTTTTCTTCTAACCCTGTTGACTCTTGGAGTTCTGCCACTGCATGTCCTCCAATGATTTCTTAAGGGGATATCAATAAATACCATGATAATGGACAATGTCCGGTTGGATTATGATCCTCTTGGATCTCGGGCTACGCCCATCTTCCATTTGGCTTCCATCTCGGCACTCCGTGGATGGATGTCCTATACTCCCCCCTTGGCATAGTCTAAGATAAGGGGATATGCTGCCGGATTTATTCCGTATACTAATATGTCATATCTCGTTTTGCATAATCGCATGCATCTTCTATCCTGCAAATGAATGAGCATACCTATCACATTGGTTTTTCCCCTGGGATCCTTCTACTTTGGCGATTAATCAAGGGTTGTCCTTCCTTGGAAGGACGTAATTAACGTCATAGCCTTTATGGTATGACGGACTTCCGGTCCCGACACGGACTTCACAATCGACTGACTGAGTCAGATCGAGCGCACAATAAAATCGTCACTCCGGTGACTGGCACGCCTAATAAACCAACCAATAAATCAATAAATAAAAATAGATAATAAATAAATAATGAATAAAAAAACCATTCCCACAAGTTGGCACGCCCGGTGGGACCTAGTCTCCCTTCATCTCTTCGCCAAAGTAGAAGGCCTGGAGGCCTTCCCCAAAATGCTGATCGTTTGCTCATTCTGATTTGCAGAGATCTCAATGGCTTGCGGACTTACTGCACTTGCTTTCGGCCCCCAAGTGGTCGCTACCCACGTGGAGCACGGGTACCTGGCGGTACCCACTACTTTCGGGACTCTGCCACCAGTGGTGGGGTTCCCTAATTTTCTCGGAGTTGCCTTCATCGGCTTGCTGATGACCGAGGAAGAGGAAGCTGATAAGACTATTGCGGCCAAGGCCGTAACCCCTGCAAAGGCGAGCTGTCCACGGAGAACCGCTCCGTCTCGCCATGCTATCTCATGTTTTGTCCACCACGTGGACTACCATGCTGCCGCCACCAGTGACAAGGCGTCCGGGCGCAAGAAGAAGAAGAACCAGAGAAGAAGAGTTGTTGCTGTTTCCCGAGGCCGACTCTCGGCTTCTGGGAAGTCTGTTCTAATTGGTGGCATTCATGTTTATCTGAACGGCCGCCATGCTAAAGCTTTGTCGGATCATATCATCCCGGTAGTTCCCGTTCACAACGCCTTCCAGGCATTAGCAAGCCAGAAGGCCAATCTAGACATGGATGTGTGGGGGAAGCTAGCTCCCAAGCTACCAAAATTCAAGCAAATTTGGGTTCTCAAGAGGACCCGAGGCCCAGCTTCGACCCCGCAAGATTCAACATCAACTGTCAAGGACCCCAGGTGTGGGGGCAACAAAGCTGCACCAAAGGAAGAAGAGGTCATGCCAGTGGCCTCTCCGCCCGCTCATAGGGTCTGTGCCAGGCAGACCAATGTTCTCCGACGTTCGACAAGATCGAACGGAGCTACTAGACTATCGCGGCCCTCCTACATGCCGTTGATGCAAGACCAACTGTTAATTCATGCTCGCTCTCCAGGGCACAATCAAGAAGGAATGGCCCAAGTGGTCCAGAACTACTTCTATGGCTTAGGAAGTTCTTTCCTAAGTCGGCAAAGGCTACTCCGCGCCATCAGCACCGAAAGAAAAGAAGAAGGCAAAGAAAGAAGAATGGCGTCATTCATGCACATCAATGAATATGAAGATGGCTTGCAAGCCAAGTACTCTAAAGCTTCTCCAGAGCATGAAGAGAATAAAAGGATATCAATGTTTGAAAAGTCAACCTTCCCCAGTCAAGTCCAGAAGACAGTCTGGGGGCAAAGAAAAAGAATCTAAGTCTTCACTTGCAACATGGCAGGGGTGGCTAGCAGATATGGGGCCCTACCCGAAGAACCAGAAGAGTTGGCCAAGTTAGCTGAAAGGCCCGGGCTAATGACAAGAAGAGGCAAAGCTGCAAGAGAAATGCTCGAAGCAGCCAAAGAGAAGCAAACTATCACTACTTCAACTGCCGACATGGTGGCTTCTGAAGAAGAAGAGATTGCTCTACCAGCCTCGCTTGAAGATGTTTCAAGCAAAGCATTCAAGGGTACCTTTACTATGGCAGTGCAAGACCCAGCTATCTTAATGATGTTACAAAATTACCAGCAAGAGATCGAAGCCTTGAAGAGGCAACTGAATGAAAGAAATGAACAAGCCCCTTTTTCCTGGCAAAAGGACGTGCATGCTGAATCATCCCGGGAAGTTTCTAACCCAGTCAATGCTACACCCCAAACTACTTCTCAAGCAATAGGCTATGGCAAGGCCGCTCTGCAGCCACATTCCCTACAGTCACCCTTGGTGCAACTAGCTCTTCCACCAGCGCAGTAGTTGCCACCAACGGAGCCGTCGACACCTCAGGTCGAAGCTCTACTCACTCCCTCTATAAAGCATTCTGCACATTGCCACTCGGTGCCGGTGGACCCAACCGTGGTAAATAGATCAATGGTGGAACAACTAATTGAAACGAAGCTGGCCGAGAGGACAGATGGTGATATCAACACTTTTGATGTTTACAAGGTGCCATATCCGCCACAGTATGCCGCAAAGAGGCTCCCGCCTGGCATCAACAAGCTGCCCAAGTTCGAAAAGTTCAACGGGCATGGCTCTCCTAAAGAGCATATTGCTTACTATATGACAGTAATGGGCGATCTGGCAATAGATGAAGCCTACCTGCTAAAGTTCTTCGGGTCCTCACTGACAGGCCTGGCTTTTGAATGGTATTCCAATCTACCGGTCGACTCTATAAGCAACTGGGCAGCTATGCAACGGAAGTTCCGGGAGCGGTTCTATGTTGCTGAAAGAGAGGTCACACTGGCCGAGCTGTATGCATCTAGGCAAAGACATGATGAGTCAGCTCTGGAGTACATCAAAAGATGGCGGAATCTCAGTATGAGATGCAAGCGGCCGCCACATCCAGAAGACGCGGTGCAAATATGCAAGCAGAATCTGAGCTGAAAAATCCTCAGCAGGATGATTGGAATTGAAATACGGTCTTTCGACCGGCTAAATAATGTGGTTGCGGAGATTGAAGCCTTCATCTCCAACTCTCCCTCTACTCCAACTGCTACAAGCCAAAAGGGCAAGTCTATTGACAAGTGGCCATCGCCCAAGGAGGCTCACACAATTAACTTCAAAGCATTCAATCAACAAAAAGAAAAGGAGGAAGGAATTGCCAACCCTCCTCCCGCTAAGCTAGCTGAGTAGCAAGAAGTCCCGTCCTTGCGGGCCAAGATGAAAAAATTCTACTCTTTTCCCAAGGAGAGGACTCGAGTCCTCTTCGAATGGGCTGTTGCAAATAACAAGGTTACTCTACCAGAGCCGAAGAGATGGGAAGATGCTAGAAAGAAGGATCATCCTCGCTTCTGCCCATATCACCAGATGGTTGGGCACCATATTGAAGATTGTTACGTCTTTAAAGACGCTATTGAAAAGCTAATCAGAAGAGGGGAGCTACAACTGGGCGACTATAAGGTTGATCCTCCTCGCCCGCATGAGCTACCTGCTATGGAAAGAGCAATCAATACAGTGTCTCTATGCCAGCTATTGTCTCAAGAGACGACCGGAGTTCGCATCACACACCAGGTGCCAACTACAAAAAGGCAAGAGAAGAATAAGCCAAGAGACAGAGAGAGCGGCGTTCTCCTCTCCTGCAATACCCTATCAGCCTTGCCTAGTGCGAGCCGAGCTGCTGAAGAAGATGACGAAGAAATATGCTACACACCGGTAAGGGCAGGTCAGGTTGCAGCACCTATCTCTCACCGTCAACCTCAGGAAGGGTGGGGGCATCCTCCACCACCTGCTGAGGAAGCATGCTATTATACCCCTCCTCAACATGAGGGCATGGGGGCAAGAACATCCACTCACACAGGACCATACGTGTCCCGTGCCGACAATAAAATGCTGCTACTCCCACCTGAAATTAGCACGGGAAACAGCACTCCCAGCTCCTACCAAGCTAACTCCGCTCTGATGATGGAGCTCTATCAGAAAATACAAGAAGTGGAGACACTAAGAAAAAGATTGACTGAGATGGGCTTACTCCCAGTCACACTCAGGCAGGCAGGACCCTCATCCGAAGCCCTACAAGGTGACGCTAAATCATTTGAAGCCTCACTGCAACCAGCTATGCCACAGTCAACACAAGGCCATGATAGGAACACCCGCCCACGGCAGCTATACCACGCGGCCCCCGCATACCCCTCAGCTCTCCAGGCACTTCAGGGGGCAACTTCCATGCCTCATGCAATGCCGCCTCTACAATCAGCTGGCTTGCGCCGGAATCTAGCGGCGACAGCCATAACAAACAAGCTAGTAATAGAACAAGCAACTGAGATAAAATCCGCTGAGGAAGAAGTCACCAAAGCGGAGTTATATATGATCCAACAAAAAGATGATGAGTCTACTTCGGACTACATTCAACGTTGGAAGAATCTCAGTGCGAGATGCAAACATCCGCCAAGCTACAAGGACGCTGTCCAGCTATGCAAGCGCAATCTGAGGAAAGAGATCCTGCAAAGGGTAATTGGCCTCGAAGTCAAATACTTCGACCAATTAGAAGATGTGGCAATTGAAATTGAAGCCTTTCTGGACAAATATTGCCCGGCTTTTACACCTCCACTTCAAAAGCACAAGCCAATTGAAGAACAGCCGGCACCAGAAGGAATAGAGGCAGCTGACTTCGTAACCTTCGAGCGTCAGTGGAGGAAAGCACAAGAGGCAACTAGCTCCTCCTCTACCAAGGTTGCTGAATAAAAACCCCCTTCACTAAGGGTAAGAATGAAAAGACCATACTCCTTTCCGCAAGACAAGACCCAGCGGCTGTTCGAGTGGGCCCTTGAGTACAAAAAGGTCATCCTCCCGGAGCTCAAGAGACCAAATGACATCGAAAGAAAAGACGACCCTCGATTTTTCCCCTACCATCAGAAGAGGGGACATCTCATCGAGGACTGCTATATGTTCAAAGACATCATGGAAGACTTAGTCCAAAGTGGTGAATTACAACTTGGAGAATATAGGGTGGATCCACCTCGCCCTCACCTGATGCCCATTTTCAAGATGACGGCTAACACAGTTTCCGTACATCGATCGGGACGGTACACCTTCTAAGATGCATCCCGGGGTCCCTCCGTTGTGGCGAGAGGCCGAACGAATGCAATTGTTGCACCGTCTCCGGGACAACTGCTGAAGACCAAAACAGAAATAAACCCAAGAATAAAAGAAAAGATGATGCCTTACCGCTCGATGTGCTGCCCTCTTTATTCAAGCCATCAGCTCAGGAATGGAGTCCGCTCATATCAGGGCCAACTGTAAAATGATAAAGATGCAAGGAAGAATCTCCTTCCGAATGAAATGACCTGGCACAACGTAGCCGTTGCTCTATATGCTCCAGCACACAATAATGGAGGCTCAACTCTCTCCGAGCAAGGGGGGGGGGGGGGGGGGGGGAGAATGAAAATATGCTCAGCCGCAATCAAGCTCTGAGGTGCCGCTGGGCACAGCAAGACTCCATTCCCCGCTCGGGGGCTGCCAACAAAAGAGAAGAGGGTGGAGTCCAATGGTCGAATTTCCCTGCTATTGTCTGCCTACACAACTACTCGTGGAGCGAACAAGCTACCCAATGGAAAGACGTGCTTTGAACAACTCGTCTTCAGCTATCCACCCTAGCTTGGGAGCATTAAAAGGAGAATGAACTCTCTGACTATCCACCCCAGCATGGGGGCATCCAAAGCTAAAAGAAGAGAGAACGGGATTATTCAGGGCACACCAACATCCCACCGTGAACTGGACAACCCGCTGTAGATGTTAACTGTTCGACAAGCTCGACTGCTAAAGATTTCAAGCTCCTCGCTTAGAGGACCCATCTGCTGCATTTCATTCAATGTTAGAACGGGAGTCCTCCTTATCCTGCAAAATGTTTCCCATTAGTCCCACTGGGATTGACCCTCTATCCCCAG
This sequence comes from Amorphophallus konjac, assembly GCA_022559845.1. NCBI lineage: Eukaryota > Viridiplantae > Streptophyta > Magnoliopsida > Alismatales > Araceae > Amorphophallus > Amorphophallus konjac. The sequence continues at coordinate 81,023,687 of CM040121.1, read as the reverse complement.
TGTGGAACCCACATTCATAACTAATACATCCTTGCCATCCTTCGGCATTCCACCGCAAACAGCTACACAAACATGCTAAGAGATACCAAACTTGTCTCACTGGGCTCATAAAATCTCTCCCTTGGCCTGTGGCACTCCGCCCTCGCCAAGCTCTAGGCGTTGCCCATCAGTCCCATTGGATCGGGCCCATAAAACCTCTCCCTTGGCTTGTGGTATTCCGCCCTCGTCGAGCTCTCATCGCCCATCAGTTCCATTGGACCGGGCCCATTAAATCTTTCCCTTGGTCTAGTGGCATTCCGCCCTGACCGAGCTCTACCTACCTTAGTCTGGTGGCACTCTGCCCTAGCTAAGTTCTACCTACCTTAGTCAAGTGGCGCTCTGCCCTAGCTAAGTTTTACCTACCTTAGTCTAGTGGCACTCTGCCCTAGCTAAGTTCTACCTGCCTTAGTCTAGTAGCGTTTCGCCCTAGCTAAGTCCTACCTACCTTGGTCTAGTGGCATTCTGCCCTGACCGAGCTCTATATGTCTTAGTCTAGTGGCACCCTGCCCTAGCTAAGTTTTACCTACCTTGGTCTAGTGGCATTTCGCCCTGGCCGAGCTCTACCCACCTTGGTCTAGTGGCATTCCGCCCTGACCGAGCTCTATATGCCTTAGTCTAGTGGCACTCTGCCCTAGCTAAGTTTTACCTACCTTGGTCTAGTGGCATTCCGCCCTGGCCGAACTCTACCCACCTTGGTTTGGTGGCATTCTGCCCTAACCGAGCTTTATCTACCTTAGTCTAGTGGCGCTCTGCCCTAGCTAGGTTTCACCCACCTTAGTTTAGTGGCACTCCACCCTAGCTAAGTTATACCTACCCTTGGTCTAGTGGCATTCCACCCTGACCAAGTTTTACCTACCTTGGTCTAGTGGCATTCCGCCCTAGCCTAGCTCTACCCACCTTGGTCTAGTGGCATTCCGCCCTGACCAAGCTCTACATGCCTTAGTCTAGTGGCACTCTGCCCTAGCTAAGTTTTACCTACCTTGGTCTAGTGGCATTCCACCCTGGACGAGCTATACATACCCTTAGTCTAGTGGCACTCCACCCTATCTAAGTTCTACATACCTTGGTCTAGTGGCATTCCGCCCTGGCCGAGCTATACATACCCTTAGTCTAGTGGCACTCCGCCCTAGCTAAGTTCTGCATACCTTGGTCTAGTGGCATTCCGCTTTGGCCGAGCTCTACCTTGCCGCCGAGCTACCCCTATCTTGGTCTAGTGGCATTCTACCCTAGCCGAGCTACCCCTCATCTTGGTCTAGTGGCACTCCGCCCGGATCGAGCTATCTCCACCTTGGTCTAGTGGCACTCCGCCCTGATCGAGCTACCCCTCATCTTGGTCTAGTGGCACTCCGCCCGGATCGAGCTATCTCCACCTTGGTCTAGTGGCATTCCGCCCTGATCGAGCTACCCCTCATCTTGGTCTAGTGGCACTCCGCCCGGATCGAGCTACCCCTCATCTTGGTCTAGTGGCACTCCGCCCGGATCGAGCTATCTCCACCTTGGTCTAGTGGCACTCCGCCCTGATCGAGCTACCCCTCATCTTGGTCTAGTGGCACTCCGCCCGGATCGAGCTATCTCCACCTTGGTCTAGTGGCACTCCGCTCGGATCGAGCTATCTCCACCTTGGTCTAGTGGCATTCCGCCCTGACCGAGCTCTACCTGCCTTAGTCTAGTGGCACTCTGCCCTAGCTAAGTTTTACTTGCCTTAGTCCAGCGGCACTCTGCCCTAGCTAAGTTCTGCCTGCCTTAGTCTAGTGGCACTCTGCCCTAGCTAAGTTCTACCTGCCTTAGTCTAGTAGCGTTCCGCCCTAGCTAAGTCCCACCTCCCTTGGTGTAGGGGCATTCCGCCCTGACCGAGCTCTATATGCCTTAGTCTAGTGGCACTCTACCCTTGCTAAGTTTTACCTGCCTTGGTCTAGTGGCATTCCGCCCTAACTGAGCTCTACCTACCTTAGTCTAGTGGCACTCTGCCTTAGCTAAGTTCTACCTACCTTAGCCTAGTGGCACTCTGCCCTAGCTAAGTTTTACCTGCCTTAGTCTAGTGGCATTCCGCCCTAGCTAAGTCCCACCTACCTTGGTCTAGTGGCATTCCGCCCTGACCGAGCTCTACCTGCCTTAGTCTAGTGGCACTCTGCCCTAGCTAAGTTTTACTTGCCTTAGTCTAGTGGCACTCTGCCCTAGCTAAGTTCTGCCTACCTTAGTCTAGTGGCACTCTGCCCTAGCTAAGTTTTACCTGCCTTAGTCTAGTGGTACTCTGCCCTAGCTAAGTTCTGCCTGCCTTAGTCTAGTGGCACTCTGCCCTAGCTAAGTTTTACCTGCCTTAGTCTAGTGGTATTCCGCCCTAGCTAAGTCCCACCTACCTTGGCCTAGTGGCATTCCGCCCTGACCGAGCTCTACCTGCCTTAGTCTAGTGGCGCTCCGCCCTAGCTGAGTCCCACCTGCCTTAGTCTAGTGGCACTCTGCCCTAGCTAAGTTTTACTTGCCTTAGTCTAGTGGCACTCTGCCCTAGCTAAGTTCTGCTTGCCTTAGTCTAGTGGCACTCCACCCTAGCTAAGTTTCACCTGCCTTAGCCTAGCGGCACTCTGTCCTCGCTAAGTTCTACCTTTCCTTGGTCTAGTGGCATTCTGTCCTAGCCGAGCTACCCCTATCTTGGTCTAGTGGCATTCTACCCTAGCCGAGCTACCCCTATCTTGGTTTAGTGGCGTTTCACCCTGATCGAGCTACATTTCCTTGGTCTAGTGGCATTCCGCCCTAGCCGAGCTAACCCTATCTTGGTCTAGTGGCATTCCGCCCTGATCGAGCTATCCCCCCTTGGTTTAGTGGCATTCCGCCTTAGCCGAGCTACCCCTATCTTGGTTTAGTGGCATTCCGTCCTGATCGAGCTACCTTTACCTTGGTCTAGTGAAACACTGCCCGGATCAAGCTATCTCCACCTTGGTCTAGTGGCACTCCGCCCTGATCAAGCTACCCCTTTTCTTGGTCTAGTGGCACTTCGCCGGATCGAGCTATCTCCACCTTGGTCTAGTAGCACTCTGCCCTGATCGAGCTACCCCTTTACCTTGGTCTAGTGGCACTCCGCTCGGATTGAGCTACCTCTACCTTGGTCTAGTGGCACTCCGCCCGGATCGAGCCACCTCCACCCTGGTCTAGTGGCACTCCGCCCCAATCAAGCTACCTCCACCTTGGTCTAGTGGCACTCCGCCCTGATCGAGCTATCCCTTATCTTGGCCTGAGGCACTCCGCCCTCGTCGAGCTATGAGACTCTGGCCATCAAGCCTCGCCGAGCTAGGCCCATAAACCTTTTCCCTCTTGCTCAAGGCACCCCGCCTTGTCCGAGCTCTCAGATGTTAATCCCTAGACCCACCGGCGCTATAACAACATAGTCAAATCCATCAATAGTCCCACCGGACAACACAGCCTGCACTATGGGCTGGTCTGTACCAGGAGTACTTTTGCAGGGTACCATTCTTAGCCCTCGTCAGTCGGCTAAGTTTTAACCTTGGCCTAGACCCCACGTCTTCGCTGAGCTGCTTGGTTTCGGCATTCTGTCGAGTCAATGGCCACTTATATATTCTGCCCTTGTTTCAGACCTCCCGTCTGAGCAAGGTTTGTTGATTCCGACATCTCGTCGGGTCGACGTCTATATCCTGCCCTTGTTTCAGGCCTCCCGTCTGAGCAAGGTTTGTTGATTCCGACATCTCGTCGGGTCGACGTCTGTATTCTGTCCTTGTCCCAGATACGCCGTCCGAGCAAGGTTTGTCGGTCCCGATATCTCGTCGGGTCGACGTCTGTATTCTACCCTTGTCCCAGACCTACCGTCTGAGTAAGGTTTGTCAGCTCTGACATATTGTCAGGATTGGCATCAAGATTCTACCTTTGACACAGATCTCCCGTCTGGGTCAGATGCATGGGTTGTCTTCGACAGTCCGTCAAGGCAACATCAATTCCAGATTGCTTCCAAGTCCGACATCCTACCCGGATCTGCTATCCTATCTTCTGGCCTTTGACATCCAGTCGAAGCCAGCTATCCTTATTGGCGAGCCCAACACCCTATCATGTATTTCAAGTATCCCATCCTCTGGCTCAGCCATCCCGACCGAAGTCGCTACCATAATTTTTCAGCTATCTCCTCTTTCGGTTTAGCCATTCTGGTTAAAGCCGCTATCACAATTTGCTGGTTATCTAGTCCCCGGGCTCAGCCATTCCGGCCAAAGCTGCTATCATAATTTTTGACCATTCTATCTTTTGTCTTAGCCATTCCGGCCAAAGCTTGCTATCAGGGCTCATCCACCCGTCCCATTGCAATAATCAATGCAATGCAACGGCCTAGACCTGTCGTCGAAGCCCACTTCCCTTGATTGTGACTATTCAGTCCCTCTTCTCAATTTCAACTCACATTCCATCCTCCTGGATGTCGGCTTGGAAGCCCGCTTCCCCACAGCATGTGACCACTATCCTATCTTTCGGCTTAGCCAATCCGGCCAAAGCTGCTACCTCACACCTCAGCTATCTTATCTCTCGGCTTAGCCAAAGCCCGCTATTATGACTCTCAGCTATCTCGTCCTTTAGCTTAGTCATTTCGGCTGAAGCTCGTTATCCCACGCCTCAGCTATCTTACATTCTGGCTTAGCCTCTTCGGCTAAGACCTGCAACCATATAATTCGGCTAAACTACCTTCTGGCTCTCACAAGCCAGATTCCTTACTGCTCTCTGGCTTTCGCATCCTGCTATCTCTGCTACTTTTGGCTCTCGAAGCCTGCTATATCTAGCTCTCACAGCTCGCTATCTCTGGCTCTCATGGCCTGCTATATCTAGCTCTCGCGGCTCGCTATCTCTGGCTCTCATGGCCTGCTATATCTAGCTCTCGCAGCTCGCTATCTCTGGCTCTCATGGCCTGCTATATCTAGTTCTCGCAGATCGCTATCCTGGCTCTTGTAGCCTACTGTCTCTGGCTCTCGTAGCCTGCTATTCCTGGCTTCTACAGCCTGCTATCCTAGCTCTTATAGCTTGCTGTCTCTGGCTCTTATAGCCTGCTATTCCTGGCTTCTGCAGCCTGCTATCCTGCTCTTATAGCCTGCTATTCCTGGCTTCTACAGCCTGCTATTCTGGCTCTTATAGCCTGCTGCCTCTGGCTCTCGTAGCCTACTATTCCTGGCTTCTACAGCCTGCTATTCTGGCTCTTATAGCCTGCTATTCCTGGCTTATGCAGCCTGCTATCCTGGCTCTTACAGCCTGCTGCCTCTAGCTCTCGTAGCCTGCTATCCTGGCTCTTATAGCCTGTTGCCTCTGGCTCTTATAGCCTGCTATTCCTGGCTTCTGCAGCCTGCTATCCCGGCTCTTATAGCCTGTTGCTTCTGGCTCTCGTAGCCTGCTATTCCTGGCTTCTACGGCCTGCTATTTTGGCTCTTATATTCCTGGCTTCTACGGCCTGCTATCTTGGCTCTTATAGCCTGCTGTCTCTGGCTCTCGTAGTCTGCTATTCCCAGCTTCTATAGCCTGTTGTCCTGGCTCTTATAGCCTGCTATCTCTAGCTCTCGTAACCTCCTATTCCTGGCTTCTATAGTCTGCTGATCCTGGCTTTACAGCTTGCTACCTCTGGCTCTTTTAACCTGCTACCCTGGCCCCCACGGCCTGCTATCATCACTTTCCGGTCCTTGTCACCATCGGCAAGACCGTCTACCCTTTGCGGTCCTTGCCACCATCGGCAAGACCGTCTACCCTTTCGACCCTTGTCACTATCGGCAAGATCGGTCGCTACCCTTTCCGGTCCTTGTCACCATCGGCAAGACCGTCTACCCTATTCGGTCCTTGTCACCATCGGCAAGACCGTCTACCTTTTCGACCCTTGTCACCATCGGCAAGATCGGTTGCTACCCTTTCTAGTCCTTGTCACCATCGGCAAGGCCGTCTACCCTTTCGACCCTTGTCACCATCGGCAAGATCGGTCACTACCCTTTCCGGTCCTTGTCACCATCGGCAAGACCGTCTACCCTTTTCGACCCTTGTCACCATCGACAAGATCGGTCACTACCCTTTTCGGTCCTTGTCACTATCGACAAGACCGTCTACCTTTTCGACCCTTGTCACCATCGGCAAGATCGGTCGCTACCCCTTCCGGTGCTTGTCACCATCGGCAAGACCGTCTACCCTTTTCGGTCCTTGTCACCATCAGCAAGACCGTCTACCTTTTCGACCCTTGTCACCATCGGCAAGATCGTTCGCTACCCTTTCCGGTCCTTGCCACCATCGGCAAGACCATCTACCCTTTCCGGTCCTTGTCACCATCGGCAAGATCGGTCAACCTACTCCTGACCCTTGTCACCATCGGTGAGATCGGCCAACCTACTCATGGCCCTTGTCATCATCGGCAAGGTCGGCCAGCATCTCCTCAAGCCCATTGTCTCGCTACCCTTGTGGCTTAGGCCTACTTCAACAATGACCATCATGTCCCACCGTGATGATTGCTACAACTCAATGACTTGGGCTCCCCTTGAAGCCTGCTTCCCTGCTATCGCTAGGTCTGCATATCCTATTCTCCCATTATCTCTTGGCTTTTATAGCCTGCCTGCCATGTTACCTTTCGGCTGTCATATCCGCTTCCCTTGCCAACTGTTGACTTCTATAGTCCACCTTCTATATTCGGGTTAGACTCCCTGTCAAACTCGCTGCCCGTCCTTGGCCAAGGCACCCTGTTGAGGCCTACCACTCCAATTTAATCCAGGTCCATCATCTGAATAAAACGGCTCTCGTTGGCCAGTACCAACCCTCTTCGTCCCGCCAGGACTTGCTGCATAAAGCCCTTTTCCATTATTTTGTTATCAATTCTACTGGCTTTTGAATAACTAACCTGCAGGTATTCGCATCAGGCGCTCGAACAAATAAATGGATATGTAGTGACATATACACATATGCATGCATATAAAATAAAATAAAATAAAGAAGAAGAAAGAAAAAGAGAAAAAAATTGATTGCTTTCAAATTTTGGGTGTTTGTTGGCCCTCCTTGCATGCTTGCTTATACTATAAGATAATACACCTCCTTCAATTTCCTAGGACCACATCTCCTTGCTAAATAAAGCTGCCTGATTCTAAGCATGTGTGCGCCACAGCATACACGAAGGGATGAAAAGTCAGTATTGGCTGAGTGCATGCGTCTAGTGGAAAAGTCATAGCTATGTCGCTAATGCAACTCGTGAGATACACCCAAAGCAAAACTCCCACACTTTGCACCACAATGTGTTCAGTGGCCTCTTATCATAGGGATGCTAGAAGGTTCTTCCTAACACTATATGTGTGCTCAAACTTCTGCACCCACATAAGGGGTAATCATGAAGAAATAGCTGTCTGCCCCCCATTCAAAAAAAAGAGGAAAAAATGATGGGATGAATACTAGTAGTCGGGAATCCCCATTGAGACATATGAGGAGACTCGCGCTGAACGGTGAAGTCCACAATAAAATCACTATAAAGGATGAATCCTAGTAGCCGGGAATCCCCATTGAGATACATGAGGAAACTCGCGCCGAACGGTGATGTCCGTAATAAAATTGCTATAAAAGGATGAATCTTAGTAGCCGGGAATCCCCATTGAGACATATGAGGAGACTCGTGCCGAACGGTGAAGTCCGCAACAAAATCACTATAAAGGATGAATCCTAGTAGCCGGGAATCCCCATTGAGATACATGAGGAGACTCGCGGCGAACGGTGACGTCCGTAATAAAAATGCTATAAAGGATGAATATTAGTAGCCGGGAATCCCCATTGAGACACATGAGGAGACTCGTGCCGAACGGTGAAGTCCGGAGCTAGAAATAAGCTAAGGGGGTTGCACGAAACTACCGAAAATCAAGAACCCCAGCTGTGTGTGTAGACGCTAGAGCAATGCTCTAATGTTATCCAGAACATCTTCGTATCCCTACGTCAAAGATTCACTACTCGCATACTTGCACTATCACACTATGGAGAAGTAGCCTCGGGTGTAGATCGTGGCTTACGCTGTGCACATATTCTATGTGATGTCCTCTCTGTGCATGCACATCTCCCTTAGTTGTGCCTTGTGAGCCGCACTCTGCCTATGAGTCACAGGCGCTGTCCTTGTCCTATCCCCGATATAGGGGAGCTATTCTATATATCTAGCTTATGCTTGCTGTTGAATGCCTGCATGCTCGCATGAACAAAAAGACACGCTTTCAAATGGGCTTCACTCGTAGGCCCCGCTCGCTCGTCCCTCATTCGCGCCACCTACGGGTGGGGGGCATTTGTTGACACATAAGAAATGATAAAATAATAACAATATATACGTATATATATAGATAATGTCAACATATTTTTCCTACTAAATCATCTTATATTCCTTATCTTCTAGGGATAGGGGAAGCGGCGGAGAGGCTACAAGGGCCCATTAAGCCCACAAAGGCACCCAGACCATATTAAAGCTTAAAAGGACGTCGAAGCCCATACTGAAGAGAGGGCGGGCCGAGAGCACCAGGCAAGAGGAGCGCGCCGATGAGAAGATGGTTCGAGAGCCCATTATAAAAGCTGAGGTTCGACGAAGAAGAAACTCTCTCTCGACAAGCAGAGTTTGCGGTGGGCCTGCTGAGCGAGCAAAAGAGAGAGACTTGCGAGAGACGAAAAAAAGAAAAGAGAGAAACAGAGCCAGTCGGCAAATAGGAAGAAGGAAGAGGGAGCCATCTACGGGCAGAGGTAGGGGGCGCTATTGCTGCTGCCGTCCGACGCCCCTCGGGGCTACAATCTCCCCCTCCCCCTGCTTCTTTTCTCTTCTGTTTTATACATTCCTCTGCCGCTATATTTCTGCCGGCGAGCTCTGTAATTCAATAGCCTCTCGAGGCTTTCTTCTGTTTGTATCCGGCTATGCCTGATTTTATATGAATGAAAGATATGTATCGATGCATCTGTTTATGATAAGAATTCTTTCTTTATATAGATGTGTTGCTGTAATTAAATCCCCTTGATTTCATCTGTGTGCTCCCTTTATTCTGTCTAGAATTGATGTAGTTCCGGTTTTACACTTCTTCCGTTCAACCTGGGGCGACGGCCTTATGGCTACTACGATTTCGCAGAGATAGGGGGAATGTTATCCCATCTGTCAATGACATTTGCGAAGGCATTGCTACGCCCCGGGAACATTGAGTTCTGGTGTTTACTCTCCGATTTCCACCGTGAATAGTCGAAGTTATGTACCTCTGATATAAGATGGGAGCCCGAGACAGTCCATCTCGTGGCCTTCCCATCCCCCAAATCATGAGGTAAAGCAATTTTTTGTTTGGCTCCACTATGGTGTTTGTGTTTTCCTGATGATTCTATGTTCACTCAGATGAGCTCAAACCCGGCCGCTCCCATGAGATCTTAATTAAACCTCCAAACCCCCTTTCAGCTAGCCTCAGCGCCAATAGCTCTCGGCGCCAAACTAGTGCCGATTACTACCCGCGCCGGTCCCTCTGCCGTGCCGAGAAGCTGCCACGCCGAGCTAGGCCTCCCCCATTTTCATTTCCACGCCGAGACTCCCCCGTCCGTGTTTTCGCGCCGAACGTGAGCTCCCCACCGTTTCAGCCCTCCCGTGTGCAGCATGCATGCATGCATTTCTAACTAATGGACATCTCATGGTTCACGTGTTGCAAATTGTTCGTGAGAAGCATTCCTGTGGTCAAGCCTATAAATGCATGGCCCCCCACTCACGAAATGCATAATACATGTAAATAGTGATCGGATGTTCACTATTCATTAATGCATACATGTCTGCTTGCAGTAATGTCCTAAATAAAACCTCCACCCACTAGCTGTGACCATGTCACGTTGGTGCATGGGGTAGTGAAGACCAACCCAATTATCATGTATGTATGTATATACATAGGAAGGGATATATATTGGCTTATGCATACATAAACAATTCTTTTATTTGTGCATGTTGTACATTACGTGAAAGCCCACTGCCCTCTCGTGTCTAAGCATGCATATTAAACTAATGCATTAATCAATTTCTAAACAGCCCATTAATCATCATTAGCCTTTGATGCCCATGGTGGTCATGCATACAGGAATGTGTATATATACACATATGAAAATAAGAATAAATGCATGCGCTCTATTCCTTTGAATTAATACTGTTGAGCTTTCATACTCGTTTCTGTAGGAGTCAGAGGAGCTATATCAACGGGGTTTTACCCCTACATTTATGTCAATTCGGGTTTCGGGTTTCGGGTTTCCGATTTCCTTCTTTCACCCCGTCGGGTCACGGAGTTCTGCCACTGCATGTTCTCCGCTGGTCCCTTTAGGGGAATATTAATGAGTTGTCATGATGAGTGGACACTGTCCCGCTGAATTTTGATCCTCTTGGATCTCGGGCTACGCCCATCTTTATTTTGGCTTTCATCTCGGCACTCCGTGGATGGATGTCCCATACTCCCCTTTTGGCATAGTCCAAAATAAGGGGAGATGCTGCCGAAATTCATTCACGATCATTGCTTTGTCATATCGTGTGATGTTTTCGTTAAACTGATAAATAAACCCCCTACTGTTTGGCAGAGGCCGGAGATAGACTATCTCATGGCCCTTTGCCTGCTATAAGGGGAATATGATCATTACAAGATTTCCTGTCGATTGTCACATGGTCTCCCTAGACCTTATGTGGATGGATTTCTCTTCCCCTTTCAGCTTGTCTAAACATCATCACCAGAGCCCATGAAGCCCTTTTTAAACACAAGAGATTCCCCAAAAATCCACAGCCTCAAAGCCCTCAAAAATCCCTAAAAGAAACCCTATTATCAGCACCATATAGCCTCCCAGCGCAGCCCTGTCTCGGCGCGAGTTTCGCGTCGGGTGGGCTGTCGCGCCGGGTGAGCTGTCGCGTCGGGTGAGCTGTCGCGCCGGGAGAGCTGTCACTCCGGGTGAGCTGTCGCGCCGGGTGAGCTATCGCGCCGGGAGAGCTGTCGCGCCGGGTGAGCTGTCGCGCCGGGTGAGGGGTTGCGCCGGGTGAGCTGTCGTGCCGGGTGAGGGGTCGCGCCGGGTGAGCTGTCGTGCCGGGTGAGCTATCGCGTCGGGAGAGCTGTCACGCCGAGGCTCCACCACGCCAGTTGGCCTTCGCGCCGGTTCCCATCCGTGCCGGTTCATCGCAGCGCCAACTATTATTCGAGCACTCAACTTCCTAGCAACCTTAATGAGCCCTAAACTCAGTCCAAACCCAATTTCCTAACCTCATTAGCTTGCATGCCAACCTTCATTATATCATGGGGAATCATGGTTCTTCATCCAAGTCTAAGGGAGCTAAATTAATGGGGTTTTATCCCCACATTATACCATTTGACTGCGATGTTTTCTTCTAACCCTGTTGACTCTTGGAGTTCTGCCACTGCATGTCCTCCAATGATTTCGTAAGGGGATATCAATAAATGCCATGATAATGGACAATGTCCGGTTGGATTATGATCCTCTTGGATCTCGGGCTACGCCCATCTTCCATTTGGCTTCCATCTCGGCACTCCGTGGATGGATGTCCTATACTCCCCCCTTGGCATAGTCTAAGATAAGGGGATATGCTGCCGAATTTATTCCGTATACTAATATGTCATATCTCGTTTTGCATAATCGCATGCATCTTCTATCCTGCAAATGAATGAGCATACCTATCACATTGGTTTTGCCCCTGGGATCCTTCTACTTTGGCGATTAATCAAGGGTTGTCCTTCCTTGGAAGGGCGTAATTAACGTCATAGCCTTTATGGTATGACGGACTTCCGGTCCCGACACGGACTTCACAGTCGACTGACTGAGTCAGATCGAGCGCACAATAAAATCGTCACTCCGGTGACTGGCACGCCTAATAAACCAACCAATAAATCAATAAATAAAAATAGATAATAAATAAATAATGAATAAAAAACCATTCCCACAGGTACGACTAGTGGAGGGTCACTACATAGTAGACTCTCAAGTCAACGAAAAATAACGTCCGCATCCGACGTTGTACGGGGACCGTCCCACGTACCAGCACCGTCGTACGGTGACCACGGTCAGAAAGGAAACGGGGTTGCAAACCACCCGAGGCAACCCAGAGCCTCACGGTCTACCCTAGACGCGTCACAGGCTCTAACGGTGTCAGGCTGGACCGTCACAGCCATCTGACGGCCAAACACTGGGGCGTGAGACACCCAGTGCAAAACAGGGTGTAACGCACCTGCCCTAGTGCGTTATAGTCTGTGGAGCACCTACCCTGGTGCATCACAAGACAAGTGGAAAACAAACTGTGACGCATGCCACTCGGTGCGTCACAGGCCCTAACGCACTTAGCCTGGTGCGTCACAGTGTGGGAATGCGTCCAATCTAACGCACCCACACAGGGGCGTCACAAGGCTGTGACGTGCCAAGCCTGGTGCGTCACATGCCTTGACCCCCAACGGTCAAAAACCCAATGGTCAAAAGCCAACGATCGAACACCCCTGACGGTCCAACCCAGGTACGTTACAGCACCTGTGGCGGTCTATCGTGGGACCGTCACAGCCCACAGACCCCAACGGGCTGAACGCAGGGCTGTAACGCACCCACCTGGGCGCGTTACATAGCGTGACGGTCACTGGAAGGACCGTCACACCCGCCCAAGGGCGAAACGGCGAAAACTGCCCAAAAAACTGACCACGCCCCCATGCCTCCATCGGAGAGGGGGAAATCAAAGGGGAAGACCCCTGGGGACCCCTACCATGCTTCTAAGCCATCAAAATGCGAAATCTTGGTCTAAAACCATAGATCGGGCAAACTCTCCCAAAAGCATGCTTTTGCCCAAACCCGCTCAAAGACACCCCTCTCGGCTCCCATTCGGTCTACAAAACGCGGGGGATGACGGGATGAGCATAGGGATTCGTCCCCCTACCTCAATGGAGCGAAAGCTCCGCCGAATCGAGCTCAAATCACGAAGAACACTTTTGGAAACCCCGCTCCTTCACGCTTCCCACGAACACCGCACGCCCACGAGATCACCTCGCAGCCTCCCATGCAACCGCGCCGTCGCCCCGCCGCCGTCTGCAGTTGGAGAGAGGCCCGCCGCGATCGAATGGGAGAGAGAGGGGGAGAGGGGGCGGTTTCCACGGTGGGAGGAAGAAGAAGAAGAAGAAGAAGGGTGGGGGAGAGAGAGAAAAGAGAGGGTATTTATAGGAAAATCCAGAAATTCTAAAAAATATCAAAAAATCAAAAATTATATTTCCACGATCCTCGAAATAACACTCTCGCCTAGGTGAATGACCTGGTTCACCCGCAACGAGGTTCCGAAGGAATTACCGAAACACACACCGGTAATCGGAAAACACACGCGGAAAAGCCACGGAACGCTTCCGGACCTCCGAAACAACTCCGGATCGCGCCTATCCGAACATAAAAGATGTCCGAAACAAAATTTTGGGCACAGTGGAGTCGGACACTCCGAGAAACCAGATTCGGGACCCACGAAGAAGGATCCGAAAGGTTCGGGATATTACAGCCCTCCCCCCTTAAAGGAATTTCGTCCTCGAAATTGAGAACAACCCAAGGGGAAAGAAGAGGAAGACTCACTCAAACAGGTAAGGAAACTGCTGACGCATCTCGTCCTCACGCTCCCAAGAAGCCTCACCACCAGAGTGCCACTGCCACACCACCTTAACCAAGGGGATGACCTTGTTCCGCATGCGCTGCTCTCGCCTATCCTCCACGCGGACTGGAAACTCTGGGAGAGAAAGATCTGGAGTCACCTCGGGCCAAACAGAAACCTCGAGCACATGAGAGTCATCGGGCATATACTTCCGCAACATCGAGACGTGGAACACGTCATGCACCGATGCCAACTCAGGGGGCAACTGCAACCGATAAGCTACCTCACCGATGCGTTCCACGATGTGGAAAGGACCAATATAGCGGGGACTCAGCTTCCCACGCCGTCCAAAACGCATCACCCCCTTCATCGGAGAAACTCTCAAGAACACGCGATCGCCCACGGCGAACGCGAGAGGCTGCCGCCTACGGTCAGCATAGCTCTTCTGCCGACTCTGGGCCGCCAACATGTTCTGACGAACCAGGTGCACAACATCCACACACTGCTGCACCAACTCCGGTCCCGTCAAGACACGCTCACCAACCTCAAACCAATCCAGTGGAGTTCGACACGGACGCCCATACAAAGCCTCATAAGGAGCCATGCCGATGCTCGAATGATAGCTGTTGTTGTAGGCAAACTCCACCAACGGTAGGTGGTGAATCCAACTCCCCTGCCACTCCAGGCAGCAGGATCTCAGCATGTCCTCCAAAGTCTGAATGGTCCTCTCTGACTGACCATCTGACTGAGGATGATACGTCGAGCTAAAAGCCAAATCCGTGCCAAGAGCTCGCTGGAAACTCCCCCAGAATCTAGAAGTGAAATGTGGATCCCGATCCGACACGATGGAGATGGGAATCCCATGCAACGGAACGATCCGCTCCACATAAAGACGAGCCAACTTGGACACGCTCCAGCTGACTTTGACCGGTAACAACCGAGTCACCTTCGTCAGCCTATCCACCAGTAACAAAATATTGTCCTGACCGCTCGGAGTCCTCAGCAATCCCACCACGAAATTCGTGGTCACGTGGTCCCACTTCCACGCAGGAACATCCAAGGGCTAGAGAGTACCTCCCGGTCGCTGATGCTCCGCCTTCACCTGCTGACAGGTCAGGCACCTGGCCACAAACTTGGCGACATCTCTCTTCATGCCAGGCCACCAGAACTACCTCCGCATGTTCTGATACATCTTCGTCGCACTCGGGTGTACGGTGTACCTCCTCCCATGAGCCTCGCGCAACACCGCACGACGAACCCGCTCCTCGGCTGGGACATACAGCCTACCACGGAACTTTACGGCACCGTCCTCGCCGAGCTCCACATCAGCCAAAGCCAATATCCGGAGCAACTCAAGGTCTGCATGTTGTGCCTATGTCACCTGACGACGGATAGCAGGCGTGACAGTCAGACTAACAAGCACTGCCAACCCTGGATCCTAGGGAATCTTGAGCCTGAATGAAACTTCGGACACTTGTTCCCAGAGCCTCCACTTCCTCAACATCAAGGCACTGACCGTGACCTTCCGACTCAAGGCATCGACGACGACATTCATCCTGCCCGGCTGATAAGACAGGGTGAAGTCATAATCCTTCATAAACTCCATCCATCGCCTCTGCCTGAGGTTAAGGTCCCTCTGCGTGAACACATATCGCAAACTCTGATGGTCAGTGAACACCTCAAACCTCTCTCCGTACAGATAATGCCTCCAGATCTTCAGCGCTAAGATCATAGCCGCCAACTCCAAGTCATGGGTAGGGTAGTTCTCCTCGTGGGGATTCAGCTGCCGAGATGCATAAGCCACGACTCTACCATGTTGCATCAACACAGCACCCAATCCGACCCCGGAAGCATCTGTACACACCACAAAGCCTCCCGATCCAGAAGGCAGAACCAACACTGGAGCCTAGGTGAGCAATCTCTTCAGTTCCCTGAAACTCCGCTCACACTCCTCAGACCATACGAAAGGCACATCCTTTCGCGTAAGTCTAGTCATCGGGGCCGCAATGCGAGAAAAATCCTGGATAAACTGATAATAACCTGCAAGCCCCAAGAAACTCCGGATCTCCATTACCGAACTCGACCTCGGCCACTGCATTACTGCCTCGACCTTGGCGGGGTCCATGGAAATACCATCACCAAAAATCACGTGCCCTAAAAAGTGCACCTCACGAACCCAGAACTCGCACTTACTGAGCTTCGCATACAATTGGTGATCTCGCAACGTCTGCAGCACCACACCCAAATGGTACGCGTGCTCCTCGGCAGACCGCGCATAAACAAGGATGTCGTCCACAAATATGACCATGAACTGGTCCAGATATGGATGAAACACCCTCTGCATCAAGTCTATGAAGGCTGTGGGGGCATTGCTGAGCCCGAACGGCATCACCAGAAACTCATAATACCCATACCTCGTACTGAACACAGTCTTCTCCACATCGGACTCGCGAATCCTCAGCTGATAGTAACAGGACCGCAAATCAATCTGCGAGAACACTCACGCAGACTGAAGCTGGTCGAACAAATCATCAATCTGCGACAACAGATACTTGTTCTTAATGGTCACTTCATTCAGCTGCCGGTAGTCAATGCACAATCGCCAGCTACCATCCTTCTTCTTCACGAACAACACGGGCGCACCCCAAAGGAAAAAGCTAGGGCGAATATACCCCTTGACCAGCAGCTCCTGCAACTGCGCCCTCCACTCCCTCAACTCAGCGGGGGCCATACGGTAGGGAGCCGTCGTCAAAAGTCCCGTACCTGGCACAACCTCGATAACGAAATCAATCTCCCGCTGGGGAGGCAATCCAGGTATGTCCTCCAAAAAAATATCGGGAAACTCGCACACCACCGGAATGTCCTCGACATCCGGCTCCATTCGGTCAATCACAACCACGGAGGCGAGAAAACCCTGACAACCCGCATCAAGCAAACGACGAGCTCGAATCGCAGAAATGAGAAAGCGGGAAGAGGAAGACCTGATACCTTGAAAATAGAAGGTGGGTCCGTGAAGTCGCCGAAAATAAACCCTCTTCGAGCCGCAATCCACAAACGCATGATGTGTCTTGAGCTAATCCATACCCAAAATCACATCAAAGTCATGAAGCGGCAACGCATAGAGCCTAGCCGGCAAACTCCACCCTTCCACCCACACAGGAACCTCATCGAAGCAATACAGAGTGATCATAAAATCACCCGAAGGCAAATCCACTGCCAAATCACAGGACAACTGGGTCACAGGCTCCTCAATACTCAGCGCGAAATCCTCCAAAACAAACGAATGAGACGTGCCAGAATCGAACAAAACCGAGCCGCACAACCCAAAATCCGAACGGTACCTTCCACGAGCTGCGACGCCACTGCCTCTGCCCTGGTCATATGTGTGATTTGGCCTCGAGCTCTCTGCCTGCCTCCCACACTAGTTGACCTGGGTAGCGGCGGATACTATCCCTGCTGCTGCTACTTCTATGGCCTCTGCTGCTGGGGAACCTGCTGCTGCTGAGGAAACTGTTGCTGTTGCTGTTCCTGAGGACAGTCACGTGCCATATGCCATAGCTGGTCACACCGGAAACAAACTATCCGTCCTGTGCACTGCCTGCCTGGGTGGTACTCACTACACCGTGGACACGGTCCTCGCGATCCACCCACTGATCCCTGACGCTGAAACGGGACCGACTGTTGTACACTACTCGATGACGCCTGCCCCTGATCCTTGTGCTTCTTCTTCCGGAAACTCTTCCCGAGGAACTTCTTGACCTTAGAGCCAAAAGACACAGATCCTGTCACCGATGCTACTGGTGCCGGTGCTCCTGAACCACCCGACGCATGCTGAAAGGAACCCTGCTGCTGGGTAGCCAACTGCTGGCTGCGACCCGACAAAGACTGCCCCTGGCTAATCGGTCCTCGAGTCCTCTGCATATCCATTTCCAAAGAAGACGTAACACGAGACACTGTCTCCAGATCAGTGGCCGCATTCGTGATCAAATGGTGCCTCAGCTCCGGTCTCAAGTCCTATACAAATTGTGCGGTCTTCACCCTCTCATGCTCCATGATATGGGGTGCATACCGACCCAGCTCAACAAATCAGGCCCTGTACTGCAACACGGACATGTCACCCTGAACCAGCTCCAGAAACTCACGCATCCGCTGCGTAGCGATATACTCTGGATAGTAGGTACGCTCGAAAGCACTGACAAAGTCACTCCACACAATCTGCTCAAGTGGACGAAGCTGGAAAGACGTCTTCCACTCGGAAGACCACCACTCCCGAGCCGTACCCTGCAACTGGTTAGAGGCCAACATCACTCTGTCCTCCGTAGTACTCCGCGCGGAACTTAACACCCGCTCTATCTCGTCGAGCAAACTCCAAGCGACATCAGGGTCTAGCTGACCGCTGTAGTAAGGTGGATGAAACTGCATGAAATCCCTCATTGCCCGACCTGGCCCACCCCTGGTCGACGAGCCCTCATCAGCCTCTCCGCCGAACTGCTGAGACATAAGCTGGTACATGCCACGGAAGAAATCCTCGGCCCCCGGAAACCTCGCAGTATCCACTACCTCGGTGGCCCCCGGTGGCGCTCTACTATGCTCCTCCTGATCTCGCTGAACCCCCTGCTGGATCTCCTGACCTCTAGCCGACTGCCCATGTTGAGAGCGAGTGCTCCGCCTCGGTGCCATGCTCGCTCCTGAAGTAAAAGACAGAAAACACAGAAACAGCAAGGTCAAGAAAAACGCACGATGCCCGATGCCAACGTCAATTGTACATCATCGCTGTGGACTAGTGGACCACTATAATTACTTATGATTCTCGTATAATCCCACAACCGCTGCTCTAATACCAACTGTAACGACCCGAGAATCTGATTACCGGGAAGGCCCGATAACCCGAGACTCGCACCGCCACCCACGAGTCCGAAGACTCGGAAGGGTTAAAAGGATGGTGTAAAGACTACAGAAGTATCACAATTAATTGAAAAAATTAAACAGTTATATAATTAAGCAGGAAATAAATTAACATTTTCATGATACATGGTCCACAAGATATAATAAAATAATAATAGCAGTAGTCCACAACTAGTATAGAGACAAGAAAGAAAAGTACAGCTACACGGGACATACCCCGGCTCTGACCTCTGGCACTAACCCTGGGCACCTGAACCACGCTGAGCCTCAGACGCGCTCCCTTGAGGCCGCGACTCACCTGAAACACGGTGAAAACACGCAGGGAATGAGTCTCGGAACAAGACTGAGTAGGGGTCACTCAAACCCTAGCTCACAAACGGAGAAACCGCTACGCTAGAAGTAAGTGAGTACCTCAAAAAGGAAAGCCCTACAATCTACAAAACATCAATCTCACGGCACGAAAGCCGACACACGTGCCACGGTGGAACGACCGGAGCACCACGGTCAACACGACAAAACCCGAAGGTCAATGTCGCAAGGACTGACAGTCTGACACTCCCAACTCGACAGGAGTACCTCCCACTAGAAGCACAGTCGGTAGCGTCCCCTGACGTCTTACACCGCACCGCAGGTGAACTGCCTAACGTGGTAGCTCCTACCAGAGGCACGGACACCGAACGAGTAACCACAAACGAGTGACTAGCTGGGGTCACGCCTGTCAGCGTGGGTCCAACCGCCCCCAACCACTTGTGCACACATAGACCGTACGTACTAGGTCTGGCCTCTAACTGGTTTTCCCCTGGAGCCGGACTCTGGCTACCGACGAGGGGCCCGACGGAAACCAGTCTAAATCCGTCCTCAGGGTAGCCTCTCCACCACTCCTTGGTGGGTCCACTCGCGTGCAGGCAGGCTACGACTAGTGGAAGGTCACTACGGAGTAGACTCTCAAGTCAACAAAAAATAACGTCCGCATCCGACGACGTACGGGGACCGTCCCACGTACCAGCACCATCGTACGATGACCACGGTCGGAAAGGAAACGGCGTTGCAAACCACCTGAGGCAACCCTGAGCCTGACGGTCTACCCTAGATGCGTCACAGGCTCTGACGGTGTAAGGATGGACCGTCACAGCCATCTGACGGTCGAACACAGGGGTGTTAGACACCCAGTGCAAAACAGGGTGTAACGCACCTGCCCTGGTGCGTTACAGTCTGTGGCGCACCTACCCTGGTGCGTCACAAGATAAGTGGAAAACAAACTGTGGCGCGTGCCACTCGGTGCGTCACAGGCCCTAATGCACTTAGCCTGGTGCGTCACAGTGTGGGAATGCGTCCACTCTAACGCACCCACACAGGGGCGTCACAAGGCTATGACGCGCCAAGCCTGGTGCGTCACATGTCTTGACCCCTAACGGTCAAAAACCCAACGGTCAAAAGCCAACGGTCGAACGCCCCTGACGGTCCAACCCAGGTGCGTCACAGCACCTGCGGCGGTATATCGTGGGACCGTCACAGCCCACAGACCCCAACGGGCTGAACACAGGGCTGTAACACACCCACCTGGGCGCGTTACATAGCGTGTCTGTCACTGGAAGGACCGTCACACCCGCCCGAGGGCGAAACGGCAAAAAATGCCCAAAAAACTGACCACGCCCCCATGCCTCCACCGGAGAGGGAGAAATCAAAGGGGAAGATCCCTGGGGACCCCTAGCATGCTTCTAAGCCATCAAAATGTGAAATCTTGGCCTAAAACCATAGATCGGGCGAACTCTCCCAAAATCATGCTTTTGCCCAAACCCGCTCAAAGACACCCCTCTCGGCTCCCATTCGGCCTACAAAACGTGGGGGATGATGGGAGGAGCATAGGAATTCGTCCCCCTACCTCAATGGAGCGAAAGCTCCGCCGAATCGAGCTCAAATCACGAAGAGCGCTTTTGGAAACCCCGCTCCTTTACCCTTCTCACGAACACCGCACGCCCACGAGATCACCTCGCAGCCGCCCACGCAACCGCCCCGTCGCCTTGCCGCCGTCTGTAACCGGAGTGAGGCCCACTGCGATCGAATGGGAGAGAGAGGGGGAGAGGGGGCGGTTTCCACGGTGGGAGGAAGAAGAAGAAGGGTGGGGGAGAGAGAAAAAAGAGAGGGTATTTATAGGAAAATCTGGAAATTCTAGAAAATATCAAAAAATCAAAAATTACATTTCTGCGATCCTCGGAACGCACCGATCGCAACGGTACCACTCTCGCCTAGGTGAACGACCCGGTTCACCCGCAACGAGGTTCCGAAGGAATTACCGAAACACACATCGGTAATCAGAAAACACACGCGGAAAAGTCCTGGAACGCTTACGGGCCTCCGAAACAACTCCGGATCGTGCCGATCCGAACACAAAAGATGTCCGAAATGAAATTTCGGACACAGCGGAGTCGGACACTCCGAGAAACCAGATCCGAGACCCACGAAGAAGGATCCGAAAGGTCCGGGATATTACATCCACACTCCTTTTAGCCCTTCTTAGCCCTCCCGGTTCGTCGACGGCGGGCCAAGATTCGAATGGTATCGGGCTCCTCCCGGTATCAAGATCTTAGGTCGGTACATTGGATATCTCCACTGGAACCACTGCCTCTGCTCCGTAAGCGAGGTGGAGGGGTGTTTCGCCCGTGGCAGCTCTTGCGGTGGTCCAGTGCTGTGACGACCCAGTCTCTAGATACCGGGTAAACCCGATACCACTTGGATTTCGAGAGGCCTCCTAAGAGCGGTATGGCTCCGAAGGGATAGAAAGATAAGTGAGAGTACATTGAACTTCTAGATAAAGTAGTAAGCAATTAAATTTCAATGATCAGGATTGCTAAAATGGTAGAAATAAAATTACATTTTCTATAACAATTAAAATTAACAGAGTTCAGTCCAAAGAAGGACAAGTACAGTCCAACAGAAAAAAGAACGTACTCTCAAGTCGGGGGGAGCCTGACACTGGAAAATGCTGGCAACTAAGAACCACGCATTGCACCTCCAAAGCACAAGGAAGAAGAGGTACACCAAAAAAGTCTGGGGTGAGCCTCCTATCACTGGCTCTGTATGGATCCCGCAGAACCCTAACACAAAAGAACGCAATAACAGCAGTGCTAAACTAAAGCAAAGCAGTAATAGCAGGAGTAACAACAGCAAAAGTAAAGAGGAAAGCCGTAACACGGAACACGGCAGCTGAAGGGACCTCGGCCCTCTAAGCAACTCCAAACAACAACATAAAGGCGAACCCCGATCTCACAAAGTCGTGCGTTACCGATCCATTGTCAAATCACGAAACCCATATCCCGAAAGCCTACCAAAATAGGCAAAGGCCTTATCAAAGACCTACATAGGTCAAAGGCATGATACATACACGATCTCAACATAGTGTATGCTACAGAACCCGTAACCTCGAGTGAAGCCAAGCACAGGCTACCCGGACAAGTCATGAAATCATAAGTCATGCGTCAAGTGACAGAAGCAGCTCCTCACTAGAAGAACATCCAGTTGTATTCACTGACGTCTTACACTATCCCACAAGTATCTCCCACATGCCTTGAACGGCGATAACTGAGACACTCTCAAAGAACCAAGGACCAAGTAACGAGTGACTACTCAGGGTCACGCCCGTCGGCGCTCGTCTAAACGCCCCTGACCATGTGTGCACACACAAGCTCAATGTCTTGAGCCAGGCCTCTAGCTGGTTTTTGCCTCGCATAGGACTCTCACGGCAAGACAAAGGGGCCGATGGCAACCAGCCTATAAACCGTCTCAACTTGGAACTCGCCCCGCCACCACTCCCAGGTGGACCGACACACAAGAAAGTGTCGTCAGGATATGACTAATGGAGGCTCACTAAATACCGAGACTCAAAACAGTAAACACCGCAGTATAGACAGGGTAAGCACGTACTATGGAGCACAAGGCATCACACAGAACTGCCGCCAGACTCAGGACAGTCAACTAGACCTGCTCACAACGATCCTTCAGTCACAAGACTTAGGACAAGATCGTCGCATATCACGGCAACACACCGTTAATCAGCCTAGTCCCTAAGCCAAAATCACGGTAATACACATTATGGAAAATGACACCTAACAGCCGGATCCCTAACAGCAATAATGATAACAATGAGTCCGCGGCCACCAAGCCGCACAATGGACTCACAATTCCATATAACATGAAACACGGAACATGAGGGATCACCAAAGCCCTCAAATCTCATGACAGGTAAATCGAGGTAAGACAATACCTCTAAGTGTCCAAAATCAGGTCTCGATCCTCGCAGGTAGACGAGACACTCACGAGGTCACGTGTCAACCACTGGGTCACAATCAGGTTGACCAACGACCATAATAATCCTCGAAGTAACACGACACACCACTCGATATTATGGCTCTTTCGGACACCCAACAGCATGGTCACAGCCCTCACAGGACGTTCGTGACATCCTCCAAACCAAGGGCTAACCTTGGAGTCCAAGCCAAACCAATCGAAAACCAAACTGACGCTGACACAACACTCTGGGCAGGTGGCGGTCTTACCCCTGGCCGCTAGACCAAAATGGCGATCATCCAAAGGGCTATTACCATCAACACATAGCAATAGGCAAATGGCGGTCTCACCAGGGCCGCACCTTGCCATTGGCGGTCCTCAAAGGGCCGCCTCCTGGAGGTGGCAGTCATCTCCATGGCCGCTAACCTCAGGAAACCCCAGACACGAAATCCACCGAAGCAGGCGGTTTGCGGTCTGCTTGAGGCTGCTACTTTGCACAAGGCGGTCTCCTCAGGGCCACAAGCTGGATTTAGCGGTCATAGCCTGGCTACTATTTGAAGTCAACCCCCAAACCGGTCAAACCGACTAAACCTAGCTAGAGGTCTTCCTAGGATAGTTTCTCAGGAATGGCGGTCATCCATATGGCCACTAAGGCCACCTTGCGGTCGGGAGCTAGACCGCTAGCCCAAACCGACTTAAATCGATATAATCAACTTAAAATGTCAAATAGCGGTCACCCAAGGGCCGCTAAGTCAGAGTTGCGATCGGTCGCGAGACCGCAACACCAAACCAACAATGGAGCTCCGAATAGCGGTCTCCAGTGGCCCACCTCTACAAATGGCGGTCACTGGAAGGACCGCTACTATGCTCCGACGAGAAAATCGTAGAACCACCCAAAACTTGGTCGTTCTATGCCCCAATCGTCCTAGAATGACAGGGAAACATTCCTAACTACAATATCATCAATCCACAAGCCGGAAGGGATCAAACCGACCTCAAAACGATAAGAAACGGACGATTCTTACGAATCGACCCAAAACAAGTCACGAGGGGAAACGGCCTTGTGTCGGCCCCAAATCACAACCAAACGCAGTAAAAGTGGCGGGGAATAAATCCCAACATGCCAGGGGTTCAAATGAATCCATTTAAACTACAAATCATCGTCTGAAACGACGAACACGGCTCACATCCCCCGAACATGCATTTCGCCCAAACATGGCAAAACCCGCTCAAACTCACACCGTTCGGATACAAATCGCGAGGGAATGTAGGAAAAGAGTAGGGTATCAATCCTCCTACCTCCACCAAAGATTTCATGTGTCGAAATGGCCAAACCACGCCGAAAATAATCACACGAACAACCCACGTCGGCTTTGAATCCACGAACGGGATAACGCTAACGCCACGCTCCGATACTCGCGCCATCACGCCTCAGGGTAGCTCCACGCCGTCATCACCTCACCCAGCTCCACGCCGGTCACGCGCTTAGGGAGAGGAGAAGAGAGGAGAGAGAAAGGAGGGAGAGAAAGTGAGAGAACGTGAGGAGGAGAGAGGAGAGAGAAAGGGTTAAGAAGAAAAGAAAAATAGGAAAATTAGCAATATTTCATAAAATCTGATTTTTTGCACAAAATTCTGTAAACTCATAAAAATATGAAAAAATAGTCTCCGCGATCCTGGGAATGAACACAAGGCACCTGTAGCGTCCCGGAGTCGCAAAACTTAACGGTTCACTCTCCACAGGGTTCCACAAGCTATACCAGGAAAAAACCCGAGTGGATCGTAAAACACGTTTTAAGACCCATGAAAGCGTTCCGAAAGCTCTCCGATTCCGATTCAAAGATTCCAGGATATTACAGTCCTCCCCCCTTTAAGGAATTTCATCCTCGAAATTCAAGGAGCCAACATGGGAAAAAGGGAAGAGCAAACCCAAACACTGGCTACGCTCTCCAAGCATCAGCCAAACCTCAAACACAAAGCACGATAACACAATTCTCAAAAAACACAATTCAGAGGAACACTGTCAGACCACAATCACAGGCACACGCTCTATACCTCAAGACACATCAATCCACAGAACGAGCATGGCACACAAAGGAACACAAGTCTGGCACCTCCGAAACATCATGGCACCATCGCTTTCATCTCACAGAGGAAGGAGACATGACCCATGGCACGAAAATAGTCACTGATAAAACACACTCGGCAGACAACACAAGCATCAGCTTAGACAAGGAGACATAGTCCTCTTAGATGACTACTCCAACCATCGGCTTCTGCGCCATGAACAATGATCGAAACTGGCATGCAGAACACCAATGACAGCACTAGACCACAAGCACAATCAAGTCAGTTGTCACTCAGACATTACATCTGATTCGAGTTGCATCCCAACTCTACCACGGCAGAAGAGTACATCAAAATCAACCGACAAGACCTTGGTCCACACAATGCCAAATTCAGACTCACAAGGAACTCCTCCAAAGCTGAACACAACCACAAACCACTAAACAACAACTGCAGAATCTCGGCTCCGTTCTTAACACAGAACCACGGGACACAACTGCAAGCTGGGTCACATCAAGGCACAATTATAGCTGAACACACAGCTAAAATGTACTAGTCGCTCGCAGCTTACCAATAAGGACCC
Organism: Amorphophallus konjac; assembly: GCA_022559845.1. Classification (NCBI taxonomy): domain Eukaryota; kingdom Viridiplantae; phylum Streptophyta; class Magnoliopsida; order Alismatales; family Araceae; genus Amorphophallus; species Amorphophallus konjac. The sequence continues at coordinate 80,998,245 of CM040121.1, read as the reverse complement.
ACAACAATAATCTCGGAGAATGCATCTCTAGGACCACGATTCGTCCCAAGAGCATAATTCCCAATAAATACATAGAAGAAAGGGTACTCGACCAGCATACACGCTGACAGATTTCCCCAATTCTCAAACCTGCCAGTGCCAACAACCACAATGCCTCAAGCAATGGCACGGCAACCAACAGCATCAAGGCACGCATAGTCAAGATGATGTCACACCGACGAAACAATCCTCTCAGCCGGTCAGAATCTTCCAACCAACGATCCTTGACCTGTGGGTTATGAGCCCACACGCTTCTACTGGGCACTCACACCACGCACACTGGCATCGGAATCAAATCGACATCCGCATCTCAGCACACACCCGGCGCCATCATAATTCACAAACTGCAATGTACCACGCCTCGAGTACCGATCCTGCTAACAGCCAATCATAAGTTGCCAAAGTGCAAACTATCGTGGCAAGAGCCATAGCACAAGCCACAAAGAACGCTAATCTCAGCTTATCCTCACGTCCTGAAAGAATTACTGAACCTTCACAGCACAATACCCGCCAAACAAGGCACGTCGAACACGGTGCACAACGGCCCCCAATTCCAAAAACTGGGTCCAAAGCCAGGCCACCGCCGAAACAAGAGCATATCAGGTTCAGAACTAATACAGTCCACACATAAGCAGACACATGACAAAGACTTCACCGAGACAGCACTTCCAAAGCTTACCTCGAAAAGACGCCACAAGACAAGATGAGAAGAATCAAGCTCGACTAACAGTAGCTCACCAGGAAGGAAATCCTAGGTTCGCCCGAGCACTCTCTCGAACAAGGCATCCAATAGACCACCACAAACACAACCTTAACACCTCGGGGGCTGAACAAACCTCAAGCTGGGACGGCCAAAACAACACTAATCTCAACAGAGAACATGCACAGCCATCACACCAACGATAGAGTCACCAGCCACCAGAACAAGCCACGGAAAAATCTCGAACATCGCACCACATATTCACGCCTACCGGCGAACTCTGCCAAACGCAGCACAACCGAGACAAACACCATGACAAAAGAAGAACGCTCCATCAAACCTGACAAGAGCAAAACCATCTCTCACAGTGCCAACACAGCACGCTCAAAACCTCACGCGAGAAGCAAAGCGATAAATAATCGCAAAACCTATGCCAGCTGCCGACTGTACTGGACCTTATGGACTCTGAGCACTACGATATCTCAAATTCTCATGTAGTTTCACAACACAAGCTCAGATAGCTCTGAAAAACTCTGAACAACTCTGAACTCTGCTCTGATACCAACTGTGACGACCTAGTATCCGAATACAGGGTAAACCCGATACCACTTGGATTCCGAGAGGCCTCCCAAGAGCGGTAAGGCTCCGAAAGGATAGAAAGGTATGTGAGAGTACATTAAACTTCTAGATAAAGAAGTAAGCAATTAAATTTCAATGATCATGATTACTAAAACAGCAAAAATAAAATTACATTTTCTATAACAATTAAAACTAACAGAGTCTGGTCCAAAGTGATGTGGGACGGACACGCGACCTAGGACTCTAGCTCGCGATCATCCCTATGCGAGGGAAACGTTGGACCGTGCGCGGTTGAGGAACCGGCAGTGAGTCTCAGGTATCGGCTTTCCCGCGTTAACTCGGATTGAGTCACGGGACGGTCACTCACTCACTCTCGCAGCGGTGATACAAATGATATAACAGGCTAATAACCTATCACATGCAGCGGCATATACGAATAAATACGAGTAAAGCAAACGTCAAGTAAGAGAGCGAACACGATACCTTCACGCTCCGGGCGTGGGGAAGACCATCCCAGCCAGTTACGGTAACTCCCGGTAACAACGGTTAAAACTTAATTACAATAGTGACTTTTATTGCCCACTCCACGCAGGGAGGTAAAGGGCTACAAGTGGGCCCGGGAGGACCGACCCTGGGTTGACGGGCAGCAAGTTGGACGGGCTTTGGGGGCGAACTCAACCTGCTGGTCCGACTCGGTACTGCGCCGACACGGTTCTGACTCGCTGGACAGCAAGCCTTGGCCTCCAAAGGAACGTCACCTTCCTGAGATCTTCTGGAGGCGCCGCTTGACTGGAACGTTGGCAGCACGTCCCTGGTCGACTCCTGGGAGTGGCAGCTCCTGAAGTTGATTTTTGATATTTGTTTGTGAATTTTTCTCGGAGTGTAATTTTGGACCTGCACAGAGAATAGGTCTGCACACCTCGGCTGCTCGAATTAATTCTCTCAGATCTGAAATCAGATTGAGGCAAGACCAGTGGCGTTGGAAAGAGGACTCCCAGATCTACAACATATATTTTTGTAGGTCGATCCAACAAAGGGATGAGAAATGGGAGGCTATGCAAGACTGTATTTTTTTCTGTGGGTCAGATTATAGACACTCGGGACAGAAGGGATCTGCCTAAAATTGATCTTTGACCGAGGGGTAAATGATTTTTTCAGAAACTAACAAAATTATGGGAGATAGGGGGGAATGTGAGGAACATGAAGACATTTTTGTAGATTTTTTGGAAATTTTTAATAGGGTGGGAAAAATACGAATAGGTGACACTGTCCCTCAGATCTGTAAAAGGACAGATTACTAAAGGGAAGATCAAAAATACGGGAAAAATATCAAACGGAGGCTAAATGGCACAAAATTTGAACTGGAGATTAGGGGAGACAGGGAGAACAAACGCTCAAAGTTTGGGCTCGATCAGACAACAAGAGAAAAAAATAAAATTACGGGATTGAGGTTCTGTCCTGATTTGGACAGAACTCCGACGAGTGGCGGTGGCGGCTCGATGGTGGCGACGGCGGCGGCGCTGAGCTTCACACTCAGGAAGGGGGAGGGGGAGGAGGCTTCACACCTCAGAAATTCGTAGCTTTCACAGCAACTAGGGGTTGGGAGAGAGAGAGGGGTGCCCTTGGGCTCTTGGAGGTAAATTCTGATTTTCTTCTCATTAATTCTAGTAAAATGGGAATTACATGGTATTTGTATGAAATACAAAATGACCTAAACTAACCTCAGATCTAGGTTAGGGGAGGGGAACTTAGGGGATAGAACATATTTAATTCTCCATGTGATTTGGAACAAAATAAAAAAATATTAAGAGGGGGGCCTTTGAAAAATGGGGATGGCATCTTGGACATTTTAAGCCCATTGTCCCCTTTGAATGGTCAAGCTTCTAGAAGCCCATCTTGGACCTTTGACTAGCCCCACATGGGCCCTAAGGCTTAGGTGGATCAATAGAGAAGGAGATGGGGGCCCCTTGCTTGTCCTACTGGACTTTTACACAAAAACCCAAAGATCCTTAAGGAATGACAGATTGGCTTATAAAGCCTTACAATTGCATACATATTTTCCCAAGGATATAAATACAAATAAAAGGACTCAAATGTAAAATAAAAAGTTATTGGTCTTGCTCTGATGTCCCCATCAATTCTCTCCGGGTGGGAAGAACTCGACCCCATCGAGTAAGGGGTGCCGCTGCTCGAGTAGTTCCGGGGGATCCGTCACCGAACCTAGAAGCGCGGAGTACGCTCCACTCCAAGTCTTCGACACCTGCTCATCCCGTTTAGATTCGATATGATCACGCTGCTGTGGGAATGAGGCTAGAGGTGGACACTCTGGGGTGGGGTCACTCTCAAAATAGGGAGGCAGCTCAAAAACTCACTAGGAATCACCGCTTGTCCCTTATGTGACTAGATCCGATATGTGAGGTAGAACCAATCCCAAAGTCTGACAAGTCTCGAAAGGGACTGACAACGCGAGCGTACAAAAGACCGACTATGCTGGACACATGCATGGACAGACACACAAGACCCTAGACACACCTACTGTTAGTCCGACCCATACACATGCAAGGGTGGACCAGGACACCCGAATGTGTGCCATGCATACACTAGATGCAACCGATGGTTGGCAGAATGGTGAAGGCATCCTAAAGTGATCCATTCCTGCATGGACGGCCTCTTAGATTTGGGAGGTTTTGGTGGGCCATCTTCTACATTATCCCGATATGTAGGTGTATCATGAACGGGCTTGGAGGGTGCAGATGGATCGGTCCGTGGAGAAGGGGTATGACGGTGGACTCCCTCGAAAAGGTGGAGTAAAGGTGATGGGTCAAGGGGTCCACAAGAGAATGGGTCGAAGGGATCAAAGAAAGTATGACCCCTCGAACTGGGCTCCCATAAGTCACGGTCCCACATTTGGAAATCTTGAAGGTGTAGGTGGTCACCTTCATTCATGTGGGTATAGGGGACGGTGATCTCATATAGGAGGTATGGTTCCTCCTTCGGGCAAAAGGGTATGAAGGTTGGCTCGGCCGGCAAGGGAATGAATAGGAGAATCTCTGTGATGACACAATCCACGGTGCACACGGAGGTAATGGACCCGAAGGCCGGATGGGTGAAGCTACGACTAGTGGGTTGGTCGAAGTCTCGGGCCAATAAGTGCGTCAACTTCCATTGCAAGTCTAATCCCATAACAATGTCATCCAATGTATCAACATGGTGATTAGACTGGAATTCGGTATGAAATGAGTTGACCGGCCGTAATGGTAGGGTGGGGTCCATGGATGGGAAGGAAGGTGGGACCAAGCCGTTCTTGAGCCAGCTAAGTAGTGGCTCGATGATGAAAAGCGTTCCCGTTAGAAACACGGGTGGCTGGGACGGAGGTGGCTCCAAATAAAGATGTGAGGGTGGTGGCATGGGAGCTATCATGGGTGAGGAAGGCATGTCCTCCCGGAGGGGAAGTGGTCCTTGGGACCCCTTAGGTGGGGCCGGGTTGGGGCTAAGGGCTATGGCCTCCCTAGTCTCAAGTATGGCTACCTCCTACCTCGGAGGTGGGCAAGGGGAGACCAACGACTCAAAATAAGCGCACCTCCTATCCACCCGTTCCGAAATCATTTGCACAAGTTCGGCAATGGTATGGGTTAGAGTAGGGGTATCGTGGTGGACTCGCCCGTAATTAACCGACCTAGGCTTGGGTCGGGGCTCATCTAAGTGCGGGGCTCCTTGCCTCCGATTATGACCCACTTGGTTGGAAGTGAGTTGGTGGGGTCGGCTGGAGGTGTGACCCACGGGGTTGGAAGTAAATGGGTGGGACGGGTTGGAAGGGACCGGATGGGGAAGGTAGACCCTCCTAAACTCTCTCGTCATGTCCCACCATGATTCGATGGGCCATTGCCTCCTAACCTCTCTCAAACCTTCGATCTCTCTCCACTTTTCGGCCGCCTTGTGGAGGAGCCTCTCCTTGACAAAATAGAATTGCCCGACTTCGGACATGGTACAACAATCAAAGTATGTGTCCATGGTGGCCTCCCACTTGAGGTAGTTGCCCGAGTTATTGGACCCATAAAAATCCGAGGCTTTGGGCCTACGGAAGTGGAGAGGGTGGTTGCCAAGTCCATGGGTGTGCCAACAGTCATATCGCCTGGGCGATCGAGATTCCATTGGAAATGGGGAACTACAAGACGGACATGCTGACACTTGGACAAGACACTAGACACGACTATGCAAGGTTGGAATGCACTAACTAATGCACACTAAGGACCCTAGACTTAAACCAAGATCCGGTACGTTGGCAAAGTTAGGGGATCCGAAGATCCTCTCGCGCAAGTGTGCGGTCTTCCCGATAGGCGTAGCCTAACGTTCAGACAACACCTTTTAATATAGCGAATAAGGTATGCGATGCAACCTTGGACCGATTTAAACTTAGACTCAACTTAAATGACTCTTTTTTTGTATTTTTTTTAAGCAATGATGAATGACTACCCTAGACTCAACTGGCGCTCTGATACCAAATTGATGCGGGACGGACACACGACCTGGGACTCTAGCTCGCGATCGTCCCTATGCGAGGGAAACGTTGGACCGTGCGCGGTTGAGGAACCGGCAGTGAGTCTCGGGTATCGACTTTTTCGCGTTAACTCGGATTGAGTCACGGGACGGTCACTCACTCACTCTCGTAGCGGTGATACGGATGATATAACGTGCTAATAACCTATCACATGCAGCGACATATACGAATAAATACGAGTAAAGCAAACGTCGAGTAAGAGAGCGAACACGATACCTTCACGCTCCGGGCGTGGAGAAGACCATCCCGGCCAGTTACTGGTGCGGACACCGGAGCAAGCGAATAGCACGCGTCGGCGAACTGATGGTACCACACGCGGAGCACCAATTGGACTACATCGGCTTCCATCTCAAATGGGGATAATTTGGCTTCAATTTGGATACTTTTTGCATGAACATTGGGCTTGTAATGGTCTTTATAGTTGTGTTTTCATGTTGGGCTGCTTGTAAGGCCCTTAAATGGCCAAACTTGGCCCATTCAAGGCCCAAGAAGGGGGGTGCCCCCTATTTTGTGGTATTAGGCCCATGAACATAGGTTGTTAGTAATGTATGTCACTATCCCTAAATTCAAAAGAAAGATCATTATAAATAATTATTCCAAGATTAAATGGTGGAATTTAAAAGGTAAAAGTTTAGAAACTTTTAAAAGTCATCTATTCAAGAAAAAGCTTTGGAATTTAGAACAAGAAACTAATGTAATGTGGAATAATGTTACAAATTGTATAACGAGGGTTTCAAAACAACTCTTAGGCGAATCTAAAGGTAAAAAGAATTTAGAAAAAGAGACTTAGTGGTGGAGTGAGGAAATCCAAAATACCATTAGAGTAAAAAAGGAATGCTTTAAAGTTTGGCAAACTAACAAAAATGCTCAAACCCTAGAAACCTATAAAATCGCTAAAAAGAGAGCTAAGAAAATAGTTAGCGAAGCTAAATCAAAGGCATTTGAAGATTTATATAATAAATTAGGAACCCGAGAGGGTGAAAAGGACATATTTAAACTTGCTAAATTAAGAGAAAGGAAAACTAGAGATTTAGATCATGTTCGGTGTATTAAAGGTGAAGATCAAAGGGTTTTAACTAAGGATCTTGAGATTAAAGGGAGGTGGCATATCTATTTTCAGAAGTTACTTAATGGAGATTCCGTCAAGGATTTATATTTAGAAGGTACCCAAGAGTCCACAATATTCGATAAATATCAATATTTCAGGCGTATTAAGATGTCAGAAGTGGATGATGCTTTAAGGAAAATGAAAGTGGGCAAGGCCTTAGGACTAGATGGCTTACCTATTGAAGTATGGAAAGGCCTATGAGATATTGGTATTCAGTGGCTAACTAAATTTTTTAATAAAGTTTTAAAGGAACGGAGAATGCCAGAAGTTTGGAGAAAAAGTGTTGTTGTTCCTTTCTATAAAAACAAATGAGATATTCAAAGTTGTAATAATTATCGTGGAATTAAGCTTATGAGTCATATTATGAAACTTTGGAAAAGAGAAATTGAAAAACGCCTCCGTTGTATGACTACTGTATCGGAAAATCAGTTTGATTTTATGCCAAATAGATCTACTATAGAAGCTATTTTCTTACTACGGTAGCTAATGGAGAAGTATAGAGAGATGAGAAAAGATTTGTATATAGTTTTTCTTGATTTAGAGAAGGCGTACGATCGAGTACCGAGAGAATTGATTTGGTGGACATTAAGAAAGAAAGGAATCTCTCAAGGATATGTTGATTTGATTAAGGATATGTATGGCGGTGCTATTACTAGTGTTCGAACTATTGCTGGGGAGACTGGTGAATTTCCTGTTTCTATAGGTTTGCATCAAGGTTCTACACTAAGTCCGTATCTCTTTGCCTTAGTTATGGATGAAGTAACAAAATAATTGCATGAGGATATCCCTTGGTGTATGCTATTTGCAGACGATATTATTTTAATTGATGAGAGTATTGATGCTCTAAATACTATGTTAGAGTGTTGGAGACTTGCCTTGGAGTCTAAAGGTTTTAAAATTAGCATGAGTAAGTCCGAGTTTATGCACTGTAATTTTAGTAATGGGAGAGTGGTTCAGGAAGACATGGTTCTAATTGATGGACATAACATTCCGAATAGTAGTAGCTTTCGATACTTAGGGTCTATCATACAAGAGAATGGGGAGATTTATGATGACGTTACACATAGGATTAAGGCAGGCTGGTTAAGATGGAGAAGTGCATCAGGTGTCCTTTGTGATCGTCGTATGCCTGTGAAACTCAAAGGGAGGTTTTATAGAATGGATGTGAGACCTACTTTGTTATATGGTACCGAGTGTTGGGCAGTACGAAAGGAACACATCCACAAAATGTGTGTAGCAGAGATGAGGATGTTGAGATGGATGTGTGGCAAGACTAAGAAAGACAAGATTAGGAATGAGCGCATCCGTAAGGACTTAGGGATAGCTCCAATTGATAGTAAAATGAGAGAAAATAGACTCGGGTGGTTTGGACATGTGTTTCGTTGCCCTAACTCAGCGCCGGTTAAAAGATGTGACCAAATCTTCGTGGATGCTAGTAAAAGAGCTCGAGGAAGGCCTAAAATGAGATGGTGCGATGTTATTAGGAAGGACATTAGTTCCTTGAGTTTAAATATGAATATTGCACTTGATAGAAATCTTTGGCGGAACGGGATTCATGTAGTCGATCCCAATTAATTGGGATAAGGCTCTGATGATGATGATGATGATGATGATGATGAGGCTAGATTTTTTTTCTTTTCTTCCATTCTCCATTTACCACATGGGACATTAGAATGGCTGCTGGTCAAGGGGAAATGGCTGCCACCTACCCCCCCCCCCCTTTCCTAGAATTTCAAAGTTATGTGAGTTTATGTCACCTTGTTCCCCCCCGCTCTCCCATCAATGTCAAGGGGGCGCACCCCTCTCCCCCTCCCCTTGGTTCCTTCGAACCATTCAGCCCCTCACCCTTGCTAAACTCTATATAAAGCCTTGTATGATGTTATGTTAGAAGTTAATGAAATTTTGTTGAGTGAGATTTGTATTAAGAGAGTGATTCTCTTCTTTCCTTCTTGGGTGTGAAGCCCTTGTTCAGTCCTGTGACGGGACAGAAGTAGGGCGTGTGACTCGCCCCCGTATCTCCCCTATCCCCTTACTATCTGCCTCCACCAAAATTATCCTTGATACCTCTACGAGTTAGGAAGAATTGAGAGTTGTTTCGAGTCGATCGGAGTTCGGGATCACCAGTGGTGATTTTTCTCGTGACGGCGCGCGGATCTGCCCCAACCAGCTGCCCAGATCTGAAGTTTCCTGCTTATTAATTTCCTCATATCGTCTCTCAAGTCTTATGGAGCTGATTTTCTGAGTGTTTGAAGGATTTTGAGTCCTATTCGCGTTGCCGCTAGTCTCGTCTCAATCCGAGATCCGTGCTGTTCGTGGCGGCGATTCTCGTGAGATCGCGTGAGCTGACCTGAGCAGACCCGGCTAAGATCCAGAGCTGACTTTCAGAGTCTGTACCGCCTCTTCCAATCGAGATCTGAGTGAGCCTTTTGAACCACGACTTTCTATGGACGTCACCAACGATCTCCCACAAACGGCGCCTCGATCCGACATCAGCAACTAATTTTCCATTAATTACTCGTGTTTCTGTGCAGTTCTCTGAGCACAGAACTAGAAGCTGAATCAAGTCGCTGCTGCGCCCAGATCTGAAAGGATCTGCTCACGCCCTTAGGAGTGGACGAACTACATCTAGTCGCCGTCGTTCTCCAACAAACGGCGCTCCGATCGGGCATCGGATCTGGCCGTACCGGCCTCCGCAAGTTCACTACGCAGGGTGACCAGCGCGGACAGAACTGGGTCGGCTTCCCATCGGCGTACCCGAGCGGCTCCGGCACGCATCCCTCACCTCCTGCGAGTGTGGCCTGTCAACCCGGGTTCCAGCAACCCCACATTTAGCCATTGTAGCCCTATACCTCCCTGTGTGGAGTGGGTATTAAGTTCTGGAGTTGTAATTGTAACAATCGTGTGTATTGGGGTTGTTCGGATTCGGCAGGGAGTTCTTCCCCATGCCTAGGCGTGGAGGTACGCGCTTCGATTCCTTTCTCACTTGCTGATTTAGTATATTGTTTATCATGCTGCGTTTGTGAGATTAGGGCCATTAGCTAGCTGCAAATCACCGTGAGTGTGAGTTGTGAGCGCCCGTTCCTTAGCTCCAGTCGAGCACCGAGCTCGGACTGCACCACCCTAGGCGATAGTGGTTCCTTAACCGCTGCGATCCCCACGTTTCCCTCGCAAGGGACGATCGTCGGGCTAGCTAGAGTGCTGTTGAGAGACGTCTCCACCCGGAGAATACCACGGTGGTCAGCCGCCTGGCTTGCCTTTAGCATGTTAGTGCTGGCCGCACTTCGAGTCCGTCGTACGTCTTAGCCCAGTCGTCATCCGTCTCGCATCAGTTACGGTAACTCACGGTAACATCGGTTAAAACTTAATTACAACAGTGACTTTTATTGCCCACTCCACGCAGGGAGGTAAAGGGCTACAAGTGGACCCGGGAGGACCGACCTTGGGTTGACGGGCAGTAAGTTGGACGGGCTTTGGGGGTGAACTCGGCCTGCTGGTCACTCTCGGTACTGCGCCGACTCGGTTCTGACTCGCTGGACAGCAAGCCTTGGCCTCCAAAGGAACGTCACCTTCCTGAGATCTTCTGGAGGCGCCGCTTGGCTGGAAAGTTGGCAGCACGTTTCTAGTCGACTCCTGAGAGTGGCGGCTCTGGAAGTTGATTTTTGATATTTGTTTGTAAATTTTTCTCGGACTGTAATTTTGGACCTGCATAGAGAACAGGTCTGCACGCCTTGGCTGCTCGAATTAATTCTCTCAAATCTGAAATCAGATCGAGACAAGACCAGCGGCGTTGGAAAGAGGACTCCCAGATCTACAACATATATTGTTTTTAGTTCGATCCAACAAAGGGATGAGAAATGGGAGGCTCTGCAAGACTATTTTTTTATGTGGGTCGGATTACAGACACTCAGGACTGAAGAGATCTGCCTGAAACTGACCTTTGACCGAGGGGTAAATGATATTTCCAAGGGCTAACAAAATTATGGGAGGTAGGGGGGAACGTGAGAAACACTAAAGAATTTTTGTATATTTTTTGAAAATTTTTAATAGTGTGGGGAAAATACGAAAAGGTGACATTATCCCTCAGATCTGCAAAATGGCAGATTACTAAAGGGAAGAACAAAAATACGGGAAAAATATCAAACAAAGGCTAAATGGCACAAAATTTAAACTGGAGATTAGGGGAGACAGGGAGAACGAACCCTCAAAGTTTGGGCTCGATCAGACAACAAGAGAAAAAAAATAAAATTACAAGATTGAGGTTCTATCTTGATTTGGACAGAACTCCGGCGAGTGGCGGTGGCGGCGCGATGGCGGCTCGATGGTGGCGGCGGCGGCGGCGCTGAGCTTCACACTCAGGAAGGGGGAGGGGGAGGAGGCTTCACACCTCAGAAATTCGTAGCTTTCACAGCAGCTAGGGGTTGGGAGAGAGAGAGGGGTGCCCTTGGGCTCTTGGAGGTAAATTCTGATTTTCTTCTCATTAATTCTAGTAAAATAGAAATAACATGATATTTGTATGAAATACAAAATGACCTAAACTAACCTCAGATCTAGGTTAGGGGAGGGGCACTTAGGGGATAGAACATATTTAATTCCCCATGTGATTTGGAATAAAATAAAAAAACATTGAGAGGGGGGGGGCCTTTGAAAAATGGGGATGGCATCTTGGACATTTTAAGCCCATTGTCCCCTTTGAATGGTCAAGCTTCTAGAAGCCCACCTTGGACCTTTGACTGGCCCCACATGGGCCCTAAGGTTTAGGTAGACCAATAGAGAAGGAGATGGGGGCCCCTTGCTGGTCCTACTGGACTTTTACACGAAAACCCAAAGATCCTTAAGGAATGACAAATTTGCTTATAAAGCCTTACAATTGCATACATATTTTCCCAAGGATATAAATGCAAATAAAAGGACTCAAATGTAAAATAAAAAGTTAGTGGTCTTACTCTGATGTCCCCATCACAAAGAAAGACAAGTATAGTTCAACAGAAAAGAGAACGTACTCTCAAGTTGGGGGAAGCCCGACACTGGCAAACGCTGGCAACTAAGAACCACGCACTGCACCTACAAAGCACGAGGAAGAACAGCTACACCTGAAAAGTCAGGGGTGAGCCTCCTATCACTGACTCAGTAGGGATCCCGCAGAACCGTACCATAAAACAACACAATAACAGCAGTGCTAAACTAAAGCAAAGCAGTAACAGCAGGAGTAACAACAGCAAAAGTAAAGAGGAAAGCCGTAACATGGAACAAGGCTGTAGACATGCCAAAATCGATGCTATGTTGAGTAAATCTCATGTCACCATGTGATGCCCCAAAGTGGACTTCAATATTGGCTTAATACGAAGTTTTTCTATTTTTCATGTTTTAATTGTGATTTCTTAGCATTTTTCTGTGTTGAATGAAATTGACGACTTAAGTAGGGGCGTCTTTTAATTGACGGCGTAGTCAAGGGCGCCTCTTCATAAACGGACGGCTATGTATAGTGGCGTCATTTTCTGGAATTTTACGAATCCTAAGCAAAATGAAAATTCACAGAATTGACGTCCCCCTTAGGGGCGTCTCTTGTTTGACGCCCTTATAACATGCACCATTTCAGAATTTTTAATAAGGAAAGTATTTTCTTGCCATAATTAAATCCAGGAATTGACGCCACTGTAGGAGGCGTCATTTTAATTAACGCCTTTGGTAAGGTCGTCATTTTTAATTGACGCCCTTTAAGAGGTCGTCAATTCCAGTTCCGTCTCCCTCTCGCCTGCTTCTTTCCAGTAATGATCCTTACCCCATTTTGCAACTTGTGTTTGATTGGGAAGAGGGTTTCTTGTTGGAGAGTCATTACCTTGTTTTAATCCTTGTTTTGCAAGGATTTTTAGCCTATAAATACCCCCTTAATCTCCCTCGCGCGAGAGGACCACACACAGAGAAAAAGAGAGAGAGGAAGAACGTTAACAGACAATAGGGAGAAGAGAGTTTATTTTTTTTGCAGGTTTCGCTTCAAGTAATCTCTCTTCCTCTTGGAGATTTCTTCTTCTTCCACGGTCATCAGCTGCTACTCAACTGGTTTCTCTCCCAGTACTGTTGCACACACAGCAGAGAGGAGATTGTCCTCTTCCTTATTAGCATTAGCATCATCATCATCTTGTCCTTTCTAGCTACTTTGCTAGGAGACATTGCCACTTTCACATCGTATACATTGCTTTGCATACTTTGCATTCATATTCCCATACCTTTGTTACTCCTCTTAAGGGGTTTTAAAAATCAAAACACACAAGGTGTGTTCATTCCCAATTTGTTTGATTTCATACCTTTAGAGCATTGATACTACACACTTTTGGCTAATCAATCTTTTCACTTGTCTTGTGTATTTTGCAAGGGTAATCAAGCTATAACCCCCTTCATCGGCCGACCGGTAGAAGGAGGAAGGAAAAGCTCACAATCTCTCATGCTCAACACAAGGTACATGCGATCACTTTTATTCTTCTTGAGGTAACCCCTCTGGCGATCACACTTCCCATTAGCACCACGTGCTGCTTTATATTTTGCTTCATTATTTTTAAGTGGATTTTCCATAATCTACTAATTGGTGATCATGGTGGGACACCTTTTGTTTTTAGTTTGATTACCCCTCCATTTTGCTTCACGTAGCACCCTCCCATTGACACCCTCGCGTGTCCCTCCTTCGATACCCTCGCGTACCCCTCCATTGTGCTCCATGTAGCACCCTCCCATTGACACCCTCGCGTGTCCCTCCTTTGGTACCCTCGCGTACCCCTCCATTGTGCTCCACGTAGCACCTTCCCATTGGCGCCCTCGCGTGCCCATTCTTTGGTACCCTCGCGTACCCCTCCTTTGTGCTCCACGTAGCACCCTTCATGATGCGGGACGGATGACGATCGGGCTAAGACGTACGACCGACTCGTTGTGCGGCCAACACTAGCATACTAAGACAAGCCAGGCGGCTGACCACCGTGGTATTATCCGGGTGGAGACGTCTCTCAACAGCGACTCTCTTGAGCCCGACGATCGTCCCTTGCGAGGGAAACGTGGGGATCGCGGCGTTTAAGAAACCACCGTCGCCTAGGGTACCGATTCGAGTTTGGTGCTCGACTGGAGCTATGGAACGGGCGCGCACAACTCACACTCACGGTGATTTTGCAGCTAGCTAACGGCCCTATTCTCACAAACGCAGCAATATAGAAAGCACACTAAATCAGCAAATATAGATGTCGGAACGAGCACGTACCTCCACGACTAGGCGTGGGGAAGAACTCCCGGCCGATTTCCGAACAACCCCAATACACAAATGATTAACTTTATAATTTCAGAACTGAACACCCCCTCCACACAGGGAGGTATCTGGCTACAATTGATAATTTTGGGATTGCTGGAACCCGGGTTGACGGGCCACACTCGCAGGAGGCGAGGAACGCGTGCCGGAGCTGCTCGGGTACGCCGACGGAAAGCCGACCCGGTTCTGTCCACGCTGGTCACCCTGCGCAGCAAACTTGCGGAGGCCGGTACGGCCAGATCCGATACCCGATTGGAGCGCCGTTTGTTGAAGAATGTCGGAGACAGGATGTAGTTTCTTCACTCTGAAGGGCGCGATCAGATCTTTTCAGATCTGGGCGCAGTAACGTTTCTTCTCAGCTTCTGGTTTTGAGCTCCCAGAACGACGCAGCGACACGATAAAATGATGGAAAAATAGATGCCGGTGTCGGATTGAGACGTTCTTTATGGGAGATTGTTGGCGACATCAAGAGAAAGACGTACTCCAAGGATCCCTCACAGATCTCGACCGGATGAGTCGGGGAGGACTCTGGAAGTCGGCTCTGGTTTGGGGCCGGATCTGCTCAGATCTCTTGCGCGATCTCACGAGAATTGCCGCCACAAACACCACGGTGATCAGATCGAGGCGAGACCAGCGGCAACGCGAAGGCGACTCGATATCCTACGATCTCTCTTTAGGAACCAGCTTCATATGGCATCGGAGTTGGGCTGGAGAAATTAAAACACAGTCATCTCCAGATCTGGGCAGCAATCAGGGACCGATCTGGGCGCCTCCACGAAACGAATTACTGCTGTCGCTCACAAACTCCGATTGACGCGAAACCAACGCTAAAATTTTCCTAACTCTCAGAGGTATCACTGAGATTTTTTGTGGAAGAAGAAGATAAAAGGAAGAGGGGGATACAATGTCGAGTCACACGACCCAATTATGTCCCGTCACAGGACAGAACCAAGGGAGTCACACCCAAGGAAGAACAAGAGAATCACTCTCTTAAACACACTTTTCATAAAACTTTCATTAACTTCTGCACACACACTATACATGACTTTAAATAGACAAATGCAAGGGGTAGGGGAGGGACTTACATGGGATACATGGAGAGGGAGGGGGGGTTGCGCCCCTTGACCAAGAGAGAAAGGGAGAGGGGGACAGCCAACATGTTGGCTCACCTACCTTTGAAATCCATGTAAAGATGGTAGGTGGCAGCCATTTTGAACTTGACCAACAGCCATTCTTAATGCTCCCATGTGGTAAATGGGATGGGAAGAAGAAAAATCAACATTTTCTAGCCTAATACATCCAAAACATGGTGCGCCCCTAGCTTGGGCCCTTCTTGGCCCAAGTTGGCTCAAGTCCAACTAAGGCCATTCACAAGCCCATTCCACTCCAACCTAGATGGGCCATGTGGAAGGGAAGCTTAATGGGGCCTTAAGTGGCTTAAGATCCAATATGAAGCTTAATGAAGCCTCATAGCCCAATATGACAATCAACCCTTAATGGACTCTAAAAGACTTACCCAATTGGCTTATTAAATGCCTTACAATGAGTCCAATATGAAAAACCCAAGTAGAATATTCATTACAAGCCCAATCTCAATGCAAAAAGAGTCCAAATTGAAGCCACATTGTCCCTAATTTGAAGGGAAGCCGAAGTAGTCCACTTGGTGCTCTGCGTATGGCACCGTTGATTCACCGACGTGTCACTGATCGCCCTGGTGTCCGCACCACTTCACCTTGTACACCACGTGCACACCTCCCACTGATTAGCCTTTTTTTTTCTGTCTGATTTCTCTCTGATTGCTAGGGCTGTCGGTTCTTTGAACTGAGTAGCGCCTTTCACACTGCCGTCATTTTTATAATTCGCGCCCCTCACAGAGGCGTCATTTCATCATTCGACGCCTTCCAGCAAGGCGTCATTTCGTTGATTACTATCATTTTGCCCTTTATCTCGTTACTGTTTACAGTGTTTTGACGCCCCTTTTCAGAGGCGTCCGTTCATCATTTGATGCCTCACTCCAAGGCGCCTTTTTTTTTACCTGCTGGTGCTTATTGCACGATTTGACGCCTCCCACGGAAGCGTCTTTCACTGATTCAGCACCTTATCACAAAGCGTCATTTTATTATTCTTATACTGCGAGTACTGTTTATTGTCATTTGACGCCCCTTCTCAGAGGCATTTTTCACAGAATCAGCGCCTTGCTCCAAGGCGTCATTTACTTCTGTGCCCACAGAAGTACTGATTATTGGTGTTTATTGGCTTGAACTATTTTGATATCACATGCTTGATATTGCTTGCATTAGATTGCATTCAGGGCATACGGTTTGGGAGACCTCCTCTCCCCACACTTTTAGGAGCTACACCCCTCTTGGTGAAGGAAGGAACCTCCTTTGAGCATTCCATCTCATTGGACCAAAAATTCCTAAGCCAAGCCTCCGTAAGTCCTCGCACCCGTGGATTCCCTCACGAACGCCAGGCAGGTTGTACCTTTGAAGTACCCGGAGTATAGTTGACCCATACGTTGGAAAGGAGAGAGAAAAATCTAGATACCCGGAGATTATACCCAAATTTTCAATCAGGATCCACCTTCAAAAGAGAGAACCTAATATTGAACTCATCCTAATCTTCAAGAAAAATCTTAAAATTTTTTGGGACTCATTATAACTTGTGTGCTTCTCTTGATTGGAAAGGTGATAGTAATTGATTATATCTCATTGCTGGAAATTTATTTCTTTTTCCTTAAGTATGAAATTACGTTCAGGTAAAATTATCAATATGGCCAACTACGGGTACACTTATGACGGTTATGAGGAGGGCCACTCTGACCCGTTATATGAGATTCCCTCGTAGGATCATGTCTATTACGAGGGAAACTACAATTCTTCTTCCACTCAGGTCCACATGGTGGACACCACCACTACTGCTTTGGAGGTTGAGCGTTCTTCCCAAGCTCAACCTACTACTCAAAATACTCCAGGGGACACTTCCCCTTCTCTCAATTTTAATGAATTTCTCAAGGTTCTTGCTCAGCTGGATGACTCCCAGCGCCAGGCAGCTCAAGCCGCCCTCCTAAAGGGAAAGTCTATCCCGTCATCTTCTAACCCTCCCCAGGCCATGGGTGGCCACTCTGTTAATTCCCCCAACGACCCGGCGGTCACCCCTAGGGTGCCCTCGCGCCCATCAACTCCGGTTATGACTATGCTGGCCCAATCGGTAAGTCACTCCGTTACTAGGCCTCAACAACCTCCTGTTTCTCAAATTCTAAGAAGGCCTATGACAAACCAACACTCTTTTCATCAGGCCCCAGCCGAGTCTGATAGCCATGCTCTACTCTTCCAAAAGATGGCTAGTATGGAGGAACAGCTTAAGAGGGTTACAACATCCAAGATCGCTCTCGAAATTATGCTTCCCCCTATGCTGGTTTTTCATCTACCACCGTCTGAAATGCCGAATTTCTGGCGATATAATGGCACGGGCAACCCAAACATTCATTTGAAGGATTTTATGTATGAAGCATCATTCTGGAAGGATAATAAGAACTCGTTGGCTTATCTCTTTAGGCGGTCTTTGGATGGCCCAGCACTGGAATGGTTTTATTCTTTGGAGCCGGCTGATGCCGGCGACTTTGATATAGTTCAGCGGAAGTTCGTAAAGAAATATAAGGACCGTGTCGGTCCCTCCTTGTCTGTTACTGATTTGGTTGCGGAGAAGATGAAGCCCGAAGAGGACTTCATCTTACTTGCTGATAGGTGGAGGGCTATGGCCGAAAAGTTAAAGGATACATTGTCGGAGACAGAACAAGTCAAGATGATAATATCAAACTCCACTCCGCAATTCCGTCATATTTTGGCCATGAACAGATTGAGCACTATGGAGGAGCTCTATGAAAGAGCTAGATATATACAAACTCAAATGAAAGATTCGCCCATTATGGGCATGTTCGAGCCACGGCCGAAGGTGATAAGGAAGAATGTTAATACCAGTAATACTAGCCCAACTACTGAAGGCACTGTCATCAATGAGCATGTGAGCGCGTTCGGTAACTCCACTCCTTTCCGCCACCCTCAAAACCAAGGGCCATCACCACAATAGCCCACCTTCCAGAACCAAGTCCACCAGCCAAATAATAATCCTCCTCAGACCTTAAGGCCTTCCCCACCTCCTCAACAACTCCCCTTTGCTCCACAAAACCAATATCACCAAGTGCCCCCCCGGCCAATTATGCGCCGCAACAACCAAGAAGGCTAATGGGCCCATGAAGAGCCCAATACCCTCCCCTACCTGAAAGTTTGTCAGACATTTTTAACGCCCTCATGGCTGCTAACCTGCTCACATTGCCTAAAGAAAGGGCAGTATGGCCGCAACACGTGGACACCTCCCGTTATTGCGTCTTCCATCGGCAGCCGGGGCACAACATTGATTATTGTTTTCACTTCAAGGATTACATACATGACATGAACGATCAAGGGGATATTAATTGGGATGAGATGAGGAAGGTCATCGCTACTTTGAAGGCTCGAAGGCCTCCTCGGTAACCACCAGTTCAGCAACCACAACAAGGTCAGCAACAGGTTCCACAGCAACAGCAGGCTCCTGCACCCCAGCCAAATATGGGGATTGTTAATAACCCGCTACCGGAGCACCCGGTTCAGAATCAACAAGTGAACCTTGTCACCTCAACCCATGAAGTGGAAAGAGGGCAGGTTTGGCATAAAGAAAACGCCTCTGTCGGGGCCATTAGTCAAAATTCCAATCAACCACAACCACCACAACTGATAAGAAGGCCTCAACTTGTATCTCCTTCCCAGCCACAACGTACCCTTATATGCTCCACCACTCCTCCGCAGCCTCTTCTTTTACGCCAAACCCCGAACTCCACTCCACACCAAAATCCTCCACCAAATAGATCTCTTCTTATCCACCGCTCGCCGGCAGCCATCACTCCTCCTGCTCCACCTCCACCTACCACTACCATGATTCCAAGGCCCCTCCATGTTACCCGGCCTCCGCCTCCGCCTTCCGATAATCCCCAGACGGCGAGGTCCCTTACAAGAACCTCTCCCCCTGCTATTCCAGCACCCAATACCACTATTCCCTCCACCTCCTCTAACACTTAACCCGCTCCAGGCCCGACAGAGGCGCCCCGAACCATGGTTCTCCGTAGTGGACGGATGTTCCACCGAGTGTTTCCCCAGCGGGAGCAAGAGCGAGCACAAGAACAAGGAGAGCAAGAGCAAGAATCTACACCGGGCACGGAGTATGATTTGTTGAAGCATTTGGATAGAACGTTGGCACGAATTTCTATTTTAGAATTGATTAAAAGATCAACCACACATCAGCTGGCCTTGAAACAGTACTTGCAAAAAGTGATGGTCAATGAAGACATCCCCGCTGAACAAGTCACTACAGTTTTGAATCCGGCCAACAATCAACCGGCTATTACCTTTTATGAACATGAATTAGCTCCTCAGCCGACTAGAAAGTATGCACTATGTATCACTATTGATATCAATAAGATAGCTGTAAAGCAATGTTTGGTTGACACCGGGGCATCTATTAATGTTCTGCCACCGAGCACCTTGAAGATGTGTGGCATTCCCGAAAGTCAGATCCGGCCATCTACAATTATCGTCACAGCTTATGATAATACTAAGAAGCTGCCATTGGGAATGATCACTCTGAGAGTTGGTTTGGGTCCAGTTACTGTTACAGCGGACTTCCACATTTTAGACATGGATCCAACATTCAACGGCATCTTGGGTCGTCCCTATATTCAAGAACTTGATGCTGTGCCCTCCACAAACCATCAATGCATAAAGTTTCCACACAAAGGGCGCATTATCAAGGTCACTAGCATGCCCATCCTGCCGATAGAAGATATACATTCAGCAACTTCAGTGCCTTCCATGTGGCCTTCCAATAGGCCTTTACTTTCAGTCTTGGATGTTGCCGATCCGCGACGAGATTTGCTAAGGCCCCCAGTCACTAAACTAGCTTCACCCCTAATGACACCCCTGCCTCCCCAAGGAAAGAAAAAGAAGAACATGATGAACACTCTTGGATGGAATATCTTACTAAAGATGGGATATAAAATTGGTAAAGGCTTGGGGGTCAATCTCCAAGGCCACGTTAAACCAATCAGACACCAAAAGATGATTCTCCGGGGTGGTCTAGGGTTTAAAGGGCCGAGCAAAAGCAAAGATGAAGATGGGCCATGGGCCGTCATGACCTCCACTCTTAAGACAGACCGGCAGCCTCTTACATGGACCCTACAAACACATTTTATAAAAGGGGGAATTCAGAATGATGAGTAAACTACACTTGTTACTTCCATGCTGGACTGTCAAGATGTACATGCATGGCAGTTTGCTCGCCATATAGCCCCACTGGCTACTTACAAAGCCTTGGAATCATTGCGGCCAGATAAGAGAAGAAAAATGGATGACCCTGAATGTGACTGGTATAGATGGTTTGATATGAATGACATTGTCATTGCTCTAAGCCGACTGTTTATGCCAACTGACCCGGAATGGCCGCCACTAATCCATGAGCTAATTGAGAAGCCGGCAGTGATTACAAACAAAAGGCAGTTATTAAGCAATTATACAGATACCGGAGAGCCTGATGTGCCGTTAAAGGAGGGCTGCAATATAGACAAGCTGTGGGCCGGCCTCTTCCTTACCAAGTCCGTTCACCCAACGGCTGTTGTCCGTTTGATCAATCAACTATTTTTCTCAGATATCCCTAGACCGCCCGCGGTCTTAATAACTTTTTCCCCAAATTCATCTCTGGTTTCTCCATTAATTCCTCCCTTGCTCCTCGAGCAATTTTCCAAACTCTCCATCACGCCCCCGTGCGGGCCATCATTGATCCAATCTTTTGCCAATCTTTCAATTTCAACTCCACCTCCTGTTCCCCCCTCGCATTGCCTCCTCTTGGAAAACGAAAATGAAAATGAAAATAAAAATGAAAATGAAAAAAATGCCAAAATTCCAATTTTTCAATCCTCCATCTCCATTGAGGAGACCTCCTATCTCCTTTCTGAGTGTGTCCCGACCCCGGGGCCGCTCTTTCAAGATTCATTGATAGATCTTTTCTACTTCTCTGGCGAGGGGTCTTCATCTGTATCCCCTTCTGTACCCGCTTTCCCCCCTCCTTTCTCTTCTTCGTCAGGTTTTAGTGAGCAAGCTAGTTGTTCTTATTCCCATGATATTAAGACTCATGGGGTAGCTTCATATAAGAAATCCAAGGGCAAGCAGATTCCCCGTAGATTCCTTAGAGAATTAGCTGTTAGATGTCAAGCTTGTTTAGCCATCCCCGAATTTGTGGAGAATCCGATTATCCTGCCAGAAATAGAATATGAGGATACTTGTACTTTTAATGAGGGTTTTGGAGTTTATAAGATTATGAATGATGAAGACCCTATTGAGGAGGGGGACGAAAGTTACAAAGAATATGAGGACAAGGCTGATGCTTTTGCTAGTGACATGAGGAGATTTGATGAACCATCAGCCTCAGTAGAAGAGCCTACCAAAGAAATAAATCTGGGTACGGAGGAAGACCCTAGGATTGTCCTCATCTCAAAGAACTTGCCGCCCGATGAAGAGGAGGTGCTTATTTTGGTTCTTCAAGAATATAAGGACACGTTCGCGTGGAGCTATGAAGATATGCCTGGACTAGACCATGCGCTCGTTGAACATCGACTTACACTTAAGCCAGGGTCTGTTCCGGTCAAACAGCGGTTGAGATGTTTCCACCCTAATATGGCATTAAAGATGAAAGAAGAGGTCGATAAGCTGCATAAGGCTAGATTTGTTAGAGTTGTCATCTATCCTAATTGGGTGGCTAACATCGTCCCGGTCATGAAGAAGGACGGAAAGGTTTGAATTTGTATAGACTTTCGGGACCTCAACGGCGCGTGTCCTAAAGATGATTCCCCCCTCCCTCATATTGATGTTCTAATTGACAATACGGCAGGATATGAGACTCTCTCCTTCATGGATGGCTTTTCAGGTTACAATCAGATTCGCCTGGCTGAGGAAGATCAAGAGAAAACATCGTTCACTACACCATGGGAAACTTATTGTTATGTGGTCATGCCTTTTGGACTTAAAAATGCTGGAGCCACCTATCAAAGGGCTATGATGGCAATTTTTCATGATGTGATCCACATTTGCATTGAGGTGTATGTTGACGATTTGGTAGTAAAATCACGGACAAGGATTGAGCATCCCAGGGTTCTAACCAAAGTCTTGCAAAGGGCACGGGAGTATCAATTAAAGATGAACCCTAAGAAGTGCGTGTTTGGTGTTTCATCAGGGAAATTACTTGGATTCATCGTGAGTAAGAGGGGTATTGAGATTGATACCAACAAGGCGAAGGCTATAAGAGAAATGCCTCCTCCCAGGAATTTGAAAGAAGTTCGAGGCTTGATCGGGAGGTTGCAATTTATTCGCCACTTTGTCTCCCAGCATTCACAAAGATGTAGGCCGTTCTACGAGCTTACTAAGCCGGGAGTCAAGTTTGTTTGGGATGACAAGTGTCAGGCAGCTTTTGACGGATTGAAGGATTATCTCTCAAATCCTCCTATCATGAGGCTGCCAGTTCCAGGCAAACCGCTTGTTCTTTATATTTCCATCCTGGATGACTCCGTAGGCGCTGTCCTAACCCAAGTCGATGAAGAAGGAAAAGAAAGGGCAGCCTACTACTTGTCAAAGCTTCTCAACCCCTGTGAGTAGAGGTACTCAGCTATAGAAAAGACTTGTGCTGCTTTAGTCTGGGTAGTTCAGAAACTTAAGTATTATTTCTTAGCTCACGAGGTTCACCTCATCGCTCGTATGAATCCAATCAAGTTCCTTCTTGAAAAATCTGTTCTCACCGACCGATTGGCACGATGGCAAAGCTTCCTTTTTCAATTCGCCATTATCTATATTCAGCAAAAACCGATTAAAGGCTATGCCATAGCAGAACATCTTGCTCACCATCCCCTCCCTATATTTGACCCCGTTTGTTCAGAGTTTCCAGATGAGGAACTAATGTCCATCAATCAGACCGATTCAATGTGGACATTACATTTTGATGGA
The DNA here is from genome assembly GCA_022559845.1 of Amorphophallus konjac. Taxonomy (NCBI): domain Eukaryota; kingdom Viridiplantae; phylum Streptophyta; class Magnoliopsida; order Alismatales; family Araceae; genus Amorphophallus; species Amorphophallus konjac. The sequence continues at coordinate 80,974,896 of CM040121.1, read as the reverse complement.
GCTTTGAATTCAAAAGGGAAAGGGATTGGTATTGTTCTTCTATCACCAGAGGGTATCACTATTCCACTTGCCTCTCAGCTCGCATTTCCAGTTACAAACAATATAGCTGAGTACGAGGCCCTCCTAGCCAGGCTGGAGGCCGCTCATCAATTTGGTGTTACCCACTTGCGAATTGTAGGTGATAGTCAGCTTATTCTTCGCCAAGTGCTTACCAAGTGCCGCACGCTCAGCCCTAAACTCAAACCCTACCAAGAATTGACTTCCGCTTATACCAAGCTTTTCACCAAATTAATTTTTATCCATGTTCCTCGTGATCATAATATCTTAGCTAATGCTCTCGCTTCTCTTGCTTCCTCCTTGGCTTTCCCTCCCGAAAGGGATTCCCATTCTATCATTGTTCACAAGCGGCTCACTCCGGCTATTAAGGATCCAGCTTTCCTTAGTGTTAAGGAGGAGGTGCTTAGGAAGGTGAAGCAAGAAGGCATCATTGAGAATAAGGAAGTCATACTATTGGACTTAGAGGAAGAATTGGACGATGAAGAAAAGCTATGGTATTATGAGATTTCTAAATATTCCCAAGATCAATCATATCCTAGAGAAGCCACGACTGAAGAAAAGAAAGCCATTCGAAGAGTTGCTCAGCGATACACTGTGGTTGGAGGTGTACTTTATAGAAGAGGTCTTACCGGTACTTTGCTAAGATGCCTTGATGATGATGAATATTGGAAGGTCGTGGAAGAGGCGCACTCAGGAGTGTGTGGCGGGCATGTCAATAGCCAGATGATAGCTAAGAAGATCCTTAGGCTAGGTTTCTATTGGCCCACTCTAGAAGAGGACTACTCTATCTATGTTCAAAGGTGTGTTAAGTGCCAACTACACGCCGACAAAATTCATTCTCCTGCTTCTTCACTCCATCCTGTATCTTCCCCATGGCCTTTCTCCATGTGGTCTTTCGATATCATTGGACCTCTTGGTGATCCGACCCTCCTCACAAACCAAAGGCATTCATACTGACGGCGACGGAGTACTTCACCAAGTGGGCGGAAGCGGAAGCATACGTGGAGATAAAAGCGTCAACCGTTTGCAAATTTATAATGAAGAACATCATCACAAGATTCGACATCTCGAGTACCATCGTCACCGACAATGGACCGCAATTCATCTCTCAGGAACTTTAGGACCTCTGCAACAGGTATAACATTGCATTGCATCATTCATCTCCTTATTATCCGTAGGGCAATGGCCAAGCAGAGGCAACTAATAAAACTTTAATTAAAAATATTAAGAAAACGTGTGAGGCTACAAAATTTACGGATTGGCCAGAAAAATCGGTTGAAGCTCTTTGGACCTATCATACTTCCATTCGTACCCCTACTGGGCAAACCCCTTTCGCCCTAACCTATGGAATAGAGGCGGTAGTTCCTTACGAGATTCTTATTCCTTCTCTACGAGTTCAATTGGACAAGGAGCTCCCTATTGATGAACGTCGCGAATCTCTCCTTGCTCAGTTGGAACTCCTAGATGAGAAGCGTCTGGCCGCCGCCGAGCATGCGCGCATTTATCAAAACAGGCTTTCACGTTTTTACCAAAAGAAAGTGATTGAGAGAAAATTCAAAATTGGTGAGATGGTAATTAAAAGAATTTTTGTAAAACCTGGTGGATCACGTTCAAAACTCCAACCTAACTGGGAAGGTCCTTTTGTTATAAAAGATGTTTATCTTGGCAACGCCTATAAATTGATTAACGCTGAAGGGGAAGAATTAACTCATCCTTGGAATGGTCTATATTTGAAGAAATACTACTCCTAAGTCAACACAAAACCAAAAAGAAAGAGCAAAAAAAAAAAACAAAACAAAACAAAAATTGAAAATCGCAGGCAGACATATTACATCGGCCATAAGCCCGAAAAATCAAAATCCTTAATTCATTCTTCAGTCTCGATGGTTTAACTTTGGGGTCAACTCCCGCATACACTACACGCTCTACTTTTAAACTCAAGTAGCCCGGAATTCAAGGAAAGTCTGACTCAAACTAAGAGTGTAAAAACCTTACCTATTCTCTTCTCTTCGGCTCACGAAAGGAAGTACGAGTCAAGGGTTACTAACCAAAACTGCCTGCCGCCCTAGTAGGTGGAAGTCAGGGCCCAAAAGGGAACAAAATGCTTAAAGCCCAAGTACAATTTGGTCTTTATTTTTGAAAGAAAAGGAAGAAAAAGAAAATAAAGTCATAAAGAAAGCATGTCAAGAGGGCAAAGTCCCCGCAGGGAAAACCCTGGTCGTAAGTATGCATGAATAAGGGCGAAAAGAGCAACAGAATTTCCCTAAGTCGAAGACCGAATCCCAACAGGCATTAGGGCAGGGGAGGAATGTTCCCCTTCCTTGAAAACCTCTCGTGAGCTTCCCCAAATTATTCTTCTTTTCCCTCCCCGGGGCGGGTTCTAAACTCAAAGAATGGCGAAGATCAACCAAGAAGGATAGGCTGCGAGAGAATATGAGTAGAAGCATGAGTCATTTATCACGTTGACCCCTTGTTAAGTTTTTCGAGAAAGATTAATGAATTTAAGATCATGATAGCGTAAGGTTTAAAGGCCCCATGCTATGCCTGCTTTCAATATATATATATATATGAAAAAAATCATCAAAAAAATTCACGCCTTTAATTGAGCCGTCATTTTCAAAACAAAAAAAATGATGAAATGAAAAAAAATAAATTTACGTCATCTATACAGGCGTCTCTTTCAAAATTAACGACATTCATAAAGTCGTCATTTTCAAATCAAACAACAACAAAAAATGTGTTTTTTTTAAAATAAACGCCTATCGAGGTGGCGTCAATTTCACAATAAGCGCCCGTTTGTGAGGGCGTCATTTTTAAAATTGAAAAAAATGAAAAAAAATATATACTAAACAAAAAATGGAACATTGTTATGCATATGTCTGATTGCATCTTTGTGTAGGCATCTTTTATTTTGAGTTAGCATCTGCTTGCTTGCATATCGCATTTTCCTTATATTTATTTATAACTTACCTTCATTGATTAAAGGCTTGGCCCCTTGACTCGTTATCAAGGTCAAACTAAAGACATCCCCTTGCTTATTGAGCAAGGGGCCAAGCCGAGCAGATGGATTAACCTATTTGTTTAAGTGTGGATCACAGCTACAAGCGCAGGGCAAAGGTAAAAGGCGAGAAAGTGAAAAAAACACAAATACACAACCACACGAGTGCTCAGGTAACAAAAATTTCAATCTCATATATATATATATATATATATATCAAATGTATATCTGAGTACAGGTGTGAGGGTGGAGGAGTACAAGTAAAGTCTCTCTCAGCTCTCGCCTCCACACTCCTCTCTCCTACTCTCGGCCTTACTCTCGTCCTCACGACGAGGCTCTTGTGGAGGGGGCATGGACCCCCGTGAAGTAGATGGAGCTCGAGCCGGCTCCCCTGCCTCGCTCCTCTACCGGAGAGAGGAACCTGCTACAAAAGTGGAGCTGGTGAAGGCGTACCCCGCAGCCCGCGCTCGCTCTCGACCTCGCTGGAGACGCTCCTCGGACACTCGTAGCAGCTCCTGAGTAACGGCTAGCTGGGTCCTCAAGTCCGTAAACTCCCGCTCGCGCTCTCGGTCATGGGTCCTCTCTGTTGCGCGCTCCTCCTGGTCACGGGTCCGCTCGGTCGCACGCTCCTCTCGCTCCCGGGCACGCTCTCTCTGCTCCATCTCGAGGGCGACTCGCAGCTCCGCCACGTCCTGGGGCAGCTCCTCTCGCCGCCTCAAGGCCCACTCGAGCTCTGCAACCCGCTGGTCGCGGATGGCCAACTCCGCCCCGGCTAGAGCGATCTGGGTAAGCGCCACCTGTAGCTCCGAGGTCTGCAAGCATTTAAATGAATCATCAGTTTTATATGCACAATTCAATAATTCATGAAATAAGCAATTAACAACTGAAATAAATAACTCACCCGGGAGGCCATCGCCTGATGTCCCTCCTCGATACAGGTAAGAGAGGCCCGGAGCTCCTCAGTCTGCAAATACATTTTTTTTCATGAGCATATCATATAAACAATTGAATTGAATTTTGAGTTTCAAATTTAAAGCATACCCGTGTGGCGAGGTCGCGCTCTGCTGCCGCGGCCCGTGCTACTGCTCCAGCTAGCTGCTCTGCTAGTGCAGTTGTCTCTGCACTAGGTCCCCTCGAGCTGGAGGCCTCTCCCGTACCTCTCACCACTGCTCTCTGCTGGGCACGCTGCATTCATTGAGATTGTCAGTGGCTAATCATCAACAACAATTCAAGAATTCATTTGCATATAGATAATTTAAACACTCACCAGGGTCTCAAGGTCTGCCCGTGTGGTAGCCAGCTCGGCCTCCAAGCTGTGGAGGTGGGTCTGCATGTCCATCGCCACTATGTCCCGAGCGTCCTGCATTCATCACATATTAGTCGCCTGATAGATATACAAAGCATTTGCATTTAATTAAAAAAAAGTGCATTCATACGTACCCCTAAGACCCTCATCTGGGGTCGGTCGACGTAAACCTCCCAGTAGCGTCGGAGGTACTCGGAGTTGTCCGCTGCCTGGGAAGTGACTCGGGTCCCGCCACGCTGCCAGTCGGCGTACTGGTCTGAGAACCGGACTCTCCAGTCGATCGCCTTCGTGCGACCGCGTGTCTTCTTGCCTATCCCACGCGGCTCTCCAACCTCGACCCACTCCTGGTGTAGGCCGAGGGTCCTCATCACCAGCCTAAGTCGTAGCGGCTCAATCTCGCTCAGGCAATGAACCCAAAGCTCATATCCAAAGTGAGGTCGGCCCGCTACGACCCAGGGCTGGCCCTCATCAGTCATCCCCTCATAAGGTCTCCACCTCACCTGCATTCACAAGCACGCATATCAGCATGTCATCATCATATCAACATATTTCACATAAAAATAAATAAAAATTACATCATGCGTACCAGTGAGGCGGGGAAGTCGCGGAACTCCCGTCGTAACACGCGCAACTCGTAGGCGAGTGGGGCTCCAGTCACCACCGGTAGCCAGCGCCGTGCCAGAGGGAAGGATCCCTCACCTCCAGGCCGTGGGTCGGCGCGCCCCATCGGCATGTACAGGTGGCTCCACACCTGCATCCATCCATTGCATTAGTAAAGCATTCATATGCATATAAAAAGAGAAGAAAAGAGGAAAAAGAAAGAAAATGCATACCTGAAGGAAGGGTGAAAAGCCACTAACAGTCGTCTCTCGACCTGTCCCCGTGGACAAGTCAGCTATCAAGTGTGCCAGCAGCGCCGCTCCCCAAGTGTATCTGTCGATGCCCTCCAGGTCCTCGAGTATCCCTAGGAATCGGCAGTTGATGATGTCGCCCTTTGTACCGAGCAGCAACCTCCCGAGCATCAAGAATAGAAACCTCCTCAAGTCTCGATCTGCTCTCTCCTTCTCAGCCGGGTCCTGGTAGTAGGCAGCCCTAGCCCCGTCTATCAATGTCTGTGATAGCTGCTCCAGAGACTCCTTCGACCTCTGCCAAGAGTCACCTAAACCCATAGCGATGTTAAGGTCGGTACGGAAGATGGTCCTACACTCGCTAGGTGTCTCGTACACCGTCTCTAGCCCTAGTAGTCTCTGTGTAAGCTCACTATAATCGGGTAGGGTGATCCCGCTCACCGCCTCTCTGTCTACCCTCAGCCCAGTGATCCTAGCGACATCCTCTAGGCTAGGAACCATGTGACCCCACGGCATCAGAAATGCCCTGCTAGACCTATCCCATCTCTCTCTGAGCACCTGGATCAAGGGTAGGTCTGGTCTAACTGGCTCTATGCTAAGGAAGGCCCCAAACCCCATAGCATCTACCCTAGCTCTCTGGAACTCGGGGAGTCCGTAGTAAGCTGCCCAGACCTGGACCCAAGAGATCCGTGTCCTCATCAACCCCTGCATCCAACAAATAAAAATTCTCACTTAAGTTTTCATGTGGATATTCGTCAAGTTCGTTTGCTGTTAATCATTTAATTGACGCCCCTAAGGGAGGCGTTATTTCATAATGTGTTTCTGATAATTTCGTGTGCAATTTGAATTGACGACCTATCCTGGGTCGTTGTTTATTTAAATGACGCCCCTGTGGGGGACGTTATTTTGAAGGTAATTTTCTAAAATTTTGAGAAATTTTGAATTGACGCCCAACCCTGGGTCGTCAGTTGTCTAAATAACGCCCCTGTAAGGGGCACAGTTCACAAAGCAATTTTCTACCCTACACTACATTTCTGGAAAATGTTAAACTGACGACCACCCCTTTGGTCGTTACCTAATGAATTAACGCCTCGGTGGGGGGCGCTGTTTCTCTGGGGTTTTAAAGCTAGCATGCGAAATAAAAAAAAGCAGAGACATATACATTTAAAATAAATGAAATGGCATGGAAATTAACAGCATAATGATAAAATATGATGATTTAAAACCGACGACATGCTGCAGGGCGTGATTTCACATTAATCAATTTCAGAAATTTAAATTGACGACCCAGGCTCGGGCGTCGTTTTAATTAATGACACCCCTGGGGGCGTCATTTGTCTAGTTTTCCCTCGACCGAGGCCGAGAGCTATGGAAATGGGTGGAAATTGAAAATAAAATCAAAAATAGGGGGTCTGGGGGCCTACCTTGAGTCGTCCGGGCACCATTAGCCCTCCACGGAGGGGCTGCCAGGGTTGGCGCGGTCGCCGTGGTTGCCCGGGTCGAGGAGCAACCGCCGCCGCCACCGGCGTTTGCTCTCCTTATCCTTCTTCTTCTCCTTGTTCTTCGCCTCTCCTTCTTCATCTCCTTCATCTTCTTCGTCGTCCTCTTCGTCTTCGTTGTCATCACCATCATTGTCTTCATCTTCTTCTCCATCGTCTTCTTCCTCGGTCGCACCGACTTGTCCACCATTGGAGCCTCCTCGGACGGTGGTCCCTCCTCGGTCGTCGCCGAAGGAACCTCCTCTACCGCTTGTTGTTCGCCTTCCAAATCCACGACTTCGGGGGCCGTGACCCGTTGGCGTTTCTGTGCACGGCCCGCCATGAGAACGAGAGTTAGAGAGAGTGAGAATGAGAGGGATAGAGATGAGAGAGATAGAAAAAGAGATGGGGGGGGGCTTTCGGTTAGGGTTTGCAGAAGAGAGAGAAAGGGAAAGAGAAGACGAAAGAAGGAGAAGGAGGGAAAAAGGGTCTTAATTGTCGAAATGAATTGACGCCGTGAGGGAAGTCGTTTTTATATCAATTGACGGTTTGGGTTGTGGCGTGGTTTTTCTATGTAACGTCCTGAAGCTAGGCGTCATTTTTATTTGCGTGGGAAATTGCAACCGTCGTCAGACGCATTAATGGGACAGTGACTGATTTGATCGATCGTCATAATTACTGTTTGAATTTGACGCCCATGCAAACCGGCGTCCGTTTTTAATAGGGGACATGATTGAAGGTGTCATTTGTGATTTTAAATTATTTTAAGGAATTGATTTAATGGAATGTATGACATCATCGCAGACGTTGTTTAATCAATTGACGCCCTTTTTGAAGGCGCTGTTCAGAACAGAGAGCCCGAAGCTCTCTTTTCATCAGATAGAATTGCAAATATTTGGAAGAAGTGATCATTAATTCTTTATTTTGGCTCAAATAAAGGAAATATCTTTATTTCATTAAGGAAAAATCATGATTACATCTAATAAGCCATCATAGGCCTTATCTTCCTAAGGGCTAGTACATAAGCTTTGCACTTGTCTTCCTCTTCTTCCACACGTGCCTTGGACTTTTGGAGTAGTCCAACCTTCCATTGAGCCATTATTGTTTTGATTTCTTCTTGGTCTCCACTTGAGCATAGTTCCCTTCTTTTGAGTGGAGGTAGGTGAGAAGGTTCTTCAAAGAAGTGTCGAGGTAGCCCGAGCTGTGGGAGGCACCGGTGTGCGTTGTAGAGGGCGAAATCGGTCCCGCCAATCAACCGAAGCTCTATCCCGGAGGAGAGCCTTGAGCGAAGTTCTTGGGTTTTGAGAAATCTCGGTGTGCAAGTAAAACCGCTCTTTGGCATTGTTTTGAAGTAGTCCCTCCATTCGCTTCTCTTCTTGAGCTTGGGTACTCGATTGGCCACTCTCTCACATAGGCCTAAAGAATTTGTCATATACCGAAGTGGGCTCTTTGAGAATATCTTGGAGGCCGCTTGGGTTGCTTCACATGGGTCAAATTTGAAGTGGAGGTCCAGCCAACAAGAGAGAAGGAGCATTGATCCATAGAGGGGCCGTCCTAAGGAAGTCGAGGTAAGCCCATTGTATAGGTTGGCTAGTACCGCCGGACCTATTCTTTTTCCCTACCATATGCCAGCTATGGCACTTAGGTGTTGTTCCTCTAGATGGTCTTCCATTAAAGGGAAGAGGAGAGCTCCCGCTATACATATAACGAATCCCTTCATCACCCTCTCCAATAAGTCTTCATCTTCTTGAGCCTTGTCCATGTTCTTGTATACCCATGAGGCTAACTTTAGAAGGTTGATCCCCTTATGAGCTTTAATTTTGTTCACTAGATTTGGGCTTTGAATGAGGCTAGTGAGTATGTCATGAGCTTGTATTGGTCTAGCCATGTGAGCCATCTTAGATTCCTCTCCTTGCTTCATCTTTCTTAAGCCTAGGAGTGTCTCTACTTCCTCTAGGAGTATAGTGGCTTCAAAGGTTGGGAAGAGGAATGTGTGAGTATTGAGGGTGCCATAGTTCTACCAGAGCTCCAATAGAGGCCCAATCTAGGTGAATGTCATTGTAATGGGTAGCATGGGTCATGAGGCCAAGAAGGTGCCACCTAGAAAGGAAAGATTTTGATGCAGGACGAGACCACGGACACGACAAGCTCGTGACTGTCCCTTAACGAGGGAAGCGCAGGACATGCGCGGTTGAGAAACCGGCAGTGAGCTAGGGTGGTCGGCTCTCTCGTGTGCCCGGATCGGGTCACGGGACGGTATCGCACTCTCTCGCAGCAGCGGTAGTGAATAAATAAAGCGAGCTAGATACCCCTACACATGCTCTCTAGCAGCTGCATAAATAAATATATATGAAAATAAGCAAATGCCGAGTGTAGGGAGCGAGAGCGGTACCTCCACGCGCTCGGCGTGGGGAAGATGGACCCGGCCGAAACTCGTACTCCCGGGACAATTAATACACCATATTATAGCAAATGAATTACTGCCCACTCCACGCAGGGAGGTAAAGGGCTACAAAAACGGGCCCGGGAGGACCGAATTCGGGTTGACGGGCGGCTTCATGCGTCTCTTCGGCAGCACCCAAACTAGTGATGGTGGGGCCCACGTGCTGTCCGGAGGGGCCGTGTGGGACCCGATGGCACCGCTGTAGTGGGGACACTTAGGGAAGCGCTCCCCGGGCTGGCGGCATGCTAGTTCGCCGGCCGGAGGCCGGGCGGCTCTGTCCGGCACCGGTCGGAATAACCGGCCACGGATCTGCAGGTTCTATTTTCCGGCGCGCACTCCGGCGAGAATGGACGCTGCGATCAGCCCCAATGTCGGAATGTGACGAAACTGGCGCCGTTGGAAAGATGCTTCGAAGGGCTTCAACCCAAGGTGATTACAGAAAAATAATCAAGCATGTACTTCTGATTGGCGAATTTTGAAGGTCTGTTGTACAGTATCTGAACTCTCAGACTAGCAGGGAATTTTCCTGAGAGTTGCCTTTGACCGATATGAAGACCTCGGATTCAAACTTTGCCTTGTTCATAAAAGTTGTAGTAAATCAAGTAAGGAAACCAGGACTATTTTTGGATATGGATTTGGAGGTAGTGGTGATTTGTTCTGATTTTGGAAGTGGAGAGTGGTCGGATCTGGGATCTGACTGAAAACACTGTAGCAGAGGAAGAACATGAATTTCTAAAAATAGATAGAAGAAGGATAAAAAATTAAGAAAATTTGTGGATGTAGGGAGTGATGGACAGAACTCCCAGTAAAATTGGGAGGGTTTGGACAAATCAAAAAGATGGTTGGAAGGGGAGAACTCAGAGGTTCTGTCACTGTAGATAGAAACCTGGCAGATCTGGGATGACAGGTTGGACGAAAATGTAAAAATGCTAAACGGTGGATTTTGGGCGTGAAATTTAGGTGGCACTTGGGATGCAAGGGTAGAATACACCATAAAAATTGTAGCTTGAGATATTCACGTGGTGGATAGCAGATATTCGGACAAGAAGCCTCTATCTAGGATGGACAGAACACCGAAGGCGGCTCCGCGGCGGCGTGATGGCGGCACGAACGGCGGCGGCGGCGGCACCGATGATCACCGGAGGTGGGGGAAAGGAGATATCACTCTAGAATGGGGGTTGGGGATGAAGAAACCAGGGGGAGAGAGAGGAGAGGTCGAAATTCTCCAAGAGAGGGGTTCTTGCACAATGATTTTTTCACTTTCATTAATTCTAGAATAATAGAAATACATGACTTATATAATAAATAAAAAAAGACCATGAATACCCTTAGATCTAGGATCTAGAGGGGCATTTAAGGGACTTCATATTTGATTCAAATAAAATAAAAAAAATGAAATTCTTAATTAATTCTAATGGGGGGACAAGGTAGGTGAGGTAGGTAGCCTACCTTTGAATTTTTAATCCACTTGTCTCCCATGTGGTCAATTGACATTCCAACCTTCTAGATGGCCACCTAGGATGGTTGACCAGCCCCACATGGTCTAGGTGGACCAATGGGAAAGGGGTGAGGGCCCCCTTGCTTGGGCCTACTGGAATTTTACATATAAACCCACTAAGACTTACAATTGCGTACCCATATAACACAAGGGTATACATACGAATATGAAAGGACATAAATACAAACAAAATGCGGACGGTCTTGCCTCGATGTCCCCATCAATTCTCCCCGGGTGGGAGGAACTTGACCCCGTCGCGTAGGGGTATGGATGCTCGAGTACTCCGGCGGATCCGTCACCGTGCCAAGTAACGCGGGTATGCTCCACTCCAAGTGACCGTCACCTGCTCATTCCATATATACTCGATATGCACGAACTGCTATGGGCTAAAGGTGGACACTCCGGGTGGGGCACTCTCAAAATGGGAGGAGGCGGCTCGAAGACTCACTAGGAATCACCGCTGGGTCCCTATAGGTGACTAATCTGGGTATAGATGTAGAACCGATCCCATACTCATCGAGTGAGTCCAATCGCCTCTTACTCATAAGAGAATGACAACGAGCTTGCACAAGACACATGCAGACAGACATACCACACAAAGAAAAAGCACACCGACTCATCTATGACCCTAGACACACCTAATGTTAGTCCGACCCGTACATGGGTGACGGCGGACCAGGACACCCGAATGTGTGCCATGCATGCATCTGACGTAACCGGTGGTCGACATCATGTGGAAATCCTAGACCTCCTAAGGTGGGCCATGCATGCATATGGGATGTGGATGTGGGAGGGCCAAGAGTATCTCCCCTAGATGATGGTGTATCTTGTAAGGGTACGGGCTTGGTGGGCATAGACGACCCAGCCCGTGGGGAAGGGGTGTGGTAGCGGACTCCCTCGAAGAAGTGAAGTGAATATGAAGGGTCTAAGGATCCACTAGGGAATGGGTCAAAGGGATCAAAGAAGGTATGATCCCTTGTGATGGGTTCCCACAAGTCACGGTCCCACGTGTAGAAGTTTTGAAGGTGTGGATAGTCACCTTCTTGAATTGTGACGGGTGGGACGGGGATCGTAGGCAAGAAGTATGCTTCCTCCCTCGGATAAAAGGGTATGAATTCAGGCTCGTCCGGTAGCGGGAGAAGTAGGAGAACCTCCATGGTGACACAACCCACAGTGCACTCGGAGGTAATGGACCCGAAGGCCGGATGGGTGAAGCTAAGACTAGCGGGTTGGTCAAAGCCTCGAGCCAAAAGATGCGTCAACTCCCATTGTGAATCTAATCCCATGACAAGATCGTCCAACGCATCAACATGGTGACGAGATCGAAATGTGGTATGGAATGAGTTGACCGGCACTATAGGTAGGATGGGGTCCATGGATGGAAAGGGAGGTGGGACCAAGCCATCCTTGAGCCAACTAAAAAGCGGCTCTGCGATGTATAGTGTACCCGTTAGAAATACAGGTGGCTTGGGCCTTGGTGGCTCCAAATGAGATGGTTCCGAATCACGTTCGGACGTAGAGGGTGGTGGCATTGGAGCTCTCGAGGGTGAAGAAGCTCTTATCCTTTCCAACAAATCCGAAATCATTTTCTCAAATTCCTCAAAGGAGCGGGTTGGAGTAGGGACCTTGGGGTGGACTCGCTCCTCGTCCCTCGGCCTAGGTGTGGTCCTAGGCTCGGCTATAAGCGGGGCTTCCACTCGGTTAGAGGTACTTGAGTGGCTTGGGATGGGGGTGCCAAGGGGAGACTGGTTGGAGGTGACTGGGCAGGCCACTAGATTGGGGTGGCCTTGGTGGGCTTGGATGGCGGTGAAGGGGTGGGATTCGGTAGAGGTGTGGCCCACTTGATTGTGGGTGAGTTGGTGGGGTTGGTGAGTGGTATGACCTCTGTGGTTGGAGATAGGTGGGCGGGGAACGTAGGCCCTCCTAAGCGCTCTCTTCATTTCCCACCATGACTCGATGGGCCTTAGATTCCTATCCTCCCTCCAATATTTGATGTTCCTCCAAGTTGCGGCGGCTTCACCAAAAAGTCACCTTTTGGCAACATCGACTTGCATGGGCCCGTACATAATGTACACCTCAAAGTAATCATCCATGATGGCTTCCCATTCTAGATAGACACTCGGGTCATCGGACCCGTAGAAGTCCTGGGTATCGGGCCTCGTGGGGTGGTTCGGGTGGTCCTTCCATTTGAGATAGTATCGCCACCATCCGGGCATTTGGGAGTCCATGGGTGATTGGGGACTAGTGGGTGGACATGTCGACACTAGTAGATAAACCAACTAGACAATGGACTACAACTCTAGACATGACAACCAAGACTCGGTACGTGGCGGAGATAACTGATCCGAAGATCACTCGCGCAAGTGTGCGGCCTTCCCGATAGGCATAGCCTAACGTTCGGACAACACCTTTTGATATACCGAGTAAAAGGATGCAAATGCAAAAAGACACTTTTTTTTAACAATGATGATCCTAAACACGACTTAGATAATGACTAATGACTAGACCTAAATGACACCTTTTTTATTGACACCCTAGACTCAACCTGGCTCTGATACCAAATTGATGCGGGACGAGACCACGGACACGACAAGCTCGTGACTGTCCCTTAACGAGGGAAGCGTAGGACGTGCGCGGTTGAGAAACCAGCAGTGAGGTAGGGTGGTCGGCTCTCTCGTGTGCCCGGATCGGGTCACGGGACGGTATCGCACTCTCTCGCAGCAGCGGTAGTGAATAAATAAAGCGAGCTAGATACCCCTACACATGCTCTCTAGCAGCGGTATAAACAAATATATATGAAAATAAGCAAATGCCGAGTGTAGGGAGCGAGAACGGTACCTCCACGCGCTCGGCGTGGGGAAGACGGACCCGGCCGAAACTCGTACTCCCGGGACAATTAATACACCATATTACAGCAAATGAATTACTGCCCACTCCACGTAGGGAGGTAAAGGGCTACACAAACGGGCCCGGGAGGACCGAATTCGGGTTGACGGGCGGCTTCTCGCGTCTCTTCGGCAGCACCCGAACTAGTGACGGTGGGGCCCACGTGCTGTCCGGAGGGGCCGTGTGGGATCCGATGGCACCGATGTAGTGGGGAGACTTAGGGAAGCGCTCCCCGGGCTGGCGGCATGCTGGTTCGCCGGCCGGAGGCCGGGCGGCTCCGTCCGGCACCGGTCGGAATAACCGGCCACGGATCTGTAGGTTCTGTTTTCCGACGCGCACTCCGGCGAGAATGGACGCTGCGATCAGCCCCGACGTCGGAATGCGACAAAACTGGTGCCGTTGGAAAGATGCTTCGAAGGGATTCAACCCAAGGGGATTAAAGAAAAATAATCAAGCATGTACTTCTGATTGACGAATTTTGAAGGTCTGTTGTACAGTGTCTGAACTCTCAGACTAGTAGGGAACTTTCCTGAGAGTTGCCTTTGACCGATATGAAGACCTCGGATTCAGACTTTTCCTTGTTCATGAACGTTGTAGTAAATCAAGTAAGGAAACCAGGACTATTTTTGGATATGGATTTGGAGGTGGTGGTGATTTGTTCTAATTTTGGAAGTGGAGAGTGGTCGGATCTGGGATCTGACTGAAAACACTGTAGCAGAGGAAGAACACGAATTTCTAAAAATAGATAGAAGGAGGATAAAACAGTAAGAAAATTTGTGGAGATAGGGGGTGATGGACAGAACTCCCAGTAAAATTGGGAGGGTTTGGACAAATCAAAAAGATGGTTGGAGGGGGAGAACTTAGAGGTTCTATCACTGTAGACAGAAACCTGGCAGATCTGGGATGACAGGTTGGATGAAAATGTAAAAATGCTAAACGGTGTATTTTGGGCGTGAAAATTTAGGTGGCACTTGGGATGCAAGGGTAGAACACACCATAAAAATTGCAGGTTGAGATCTTCACGTGGTGGATAGCAGATATTCAGACAAGAAGCCTCTATCCAGGATGGATAGAACACCGAAGGCGGCTCCGCGGCGGCGTGATGGCGGCACGAACGGCGGCGACGGCGGCACCGATGATCACCGGAGGTGGGGGAAAGGAGATATCACTCTAGAATGGGGGTTGGGGATGAAGAAACCAGGTGGAGAGAGAGGAGAGGTCGAAATTCTCCAAGAGAGGGGTTCTTGCACAATGATTTTTTCACTTTCATTAATTCTAGAATAATAGAAATACATGACTTATATAATAAATAAAAAAAGACCATGAATACCCTTAGATCTAGGATCTGGAGGGGCATTTAAGGGACTTCATATTTGATTCAAATAAAATAAAAAAAATGAAATTCCTAATTAATTCTAATGGGGGGACAAGGTAGGTGAGGTAGGTAGCCTACCTTTGAATTTTAAATCCACTTGTCTCCCATGTGGTCAATTGGCATTCCAACCTTCTAGATGGCCACCTAGGATGGTTGACTAGCCCCACATGGTCTAGGTGGACCAATGGGAAAGGGGTTAGGGCCCCCTTGCTTGGGCCTATTAAAATTTTACATATAAACCCACTAAGACTTATAATTGCGTACCCATATAACACAAGGGTATACATACGAATATGAAAGGATATAAATACAAACAAAATGCGGACGGTCTTGCCTCGATGTCCCCATCAGATTTCATGTCTAAAGAGGGCTTGGAGAGTAACAAAGGAAGCCACTTAATCTTTAAAAACCTCCTTGGACCAGGAACAATTGGGTAATCCTGAAAACATAAAAGAAAGAAAGAAGAAGAAGAGAAAATGTAATTAGAAATTTTGAAAAGGAAGGAAGAAAGAACAGAAATAAAAGCTTTGATATCATAAACACTTACTTGGCTGTTGGCGATTCTCCCACTAATATGGCCTGGTACTTCAAAAATTCTTGGAAAACTCATCTTTGGCTTCTTGGAAGGCCTTTGCTTCTGCATCATCATGTTCATCTTCCTGGAAGTTGTTCTGCAAGTGCTTTGCTTCTGTTAAAGAGGGCTTCAATTCTTCTGTCAGATCCTCTGCAAGTTCTCGGTCTACTTCGATTGTTTGATATGCTCATCAGACGAACTGTTGCCTTTTATAATGTTTTGGAATGCTAACGGGTAGCACGATTTGTGTTTGATTAGAACGAGTTGCTGGAAGTTTAATTCTGAGCAGGAAACGAAAACAAGTTAATTGACGACTCACCGTTTGGGGTCATTTGCTTAATTGACGACACACTCATTGTCGTCATTTAGGTAAACGCCTCCCTGGAAGGCGTCATTTGCGGTTCAATTCCAAATCAAACCTTAATTGCAATTGACGCCTTAATAACAATCGTCATTTCTTGATTTGACGCCGCTGTAAAGAGGCGTCATTTTCCGAGCTTACGCTTTTAAATTGCTTTACAACATTTTGAACTTAAGTGATATATGTTATATTGAAATTATTCATGTTATGCACTTATGATCATATTATGAACTGTCCTGAGCTGATAATTCTTTTGATAAACTAATGAGCTTTGAAGTGCAGAAGTGCAGGTTGTGCAAGTCTGGAAGTATTTGCATTTGCATAAGTCTATACATTGCATTTCTGAAGTCCATACATTCATTCCTCCTGAGTCTGTACATTGCATAAGTCTATACATTGCATTTCTGAAGTCCATACATTCATTCCTCCTGAGTCTGTACATTGTCAAAGTCTTTGCATTTTTGAAGTCTATACATTCATAAGTCCTAAGTCTATACATTGCATTTCTGAAGTCTGTACATTCATAAGTCCCATGTCTATCCATTCTCCAAGTTTATACATTCCCATGTCTACACATAAGTCTGCATTCCATAAGTCTATATTTTTCCAAAGTCAGTACATCCATGTCCATCCATTCTCAAAGTCTGTATATCCATGTCTGTACGTCCAAAGGTCATACATTCTTCCCCAAAGTCTATACATTCTTCCCCAAAGTCTATACATCCCCCCGAAGTCTATACATTCTCCCCAAGTCTATACATTCATTCCCAAGTCCATACATTCCTTCATAAGCCTATACGTTCCATCCATCTAAGTCTATGCATTCCATCTAAGTCTGTACGTTCCAAGTCTATACCTTCATTTCTAAGTCTATACATCCATCTAAGCCTGAGTCTATACATCCATCTAAGTCTATGCATTCCATCTAAGTCTGTACGTTGCACTCCATGTCTACGTATCAAAATTTTCAAATAATTCTCAAATAAATTCTCAAAATTCTCGAATAAATTCTTAAAAAAACAAAAAATCCAAATAAATCCAATAAAATCCAAATAAAAAAACAAAAATTCTCAAAATAAATCCAAAAAAATAAAAAAAAATTCAAATAAATCCTCAAATAAATTCTCAAATAAATCAAAAAAAAATTTCTCAAATTCAAACCAATGTTGTTGAGTATGCTCTCATGCTTAAACTGCTGCCTTATGCATCTTTATATCTTGGCTAACGAAAATTTGAGTGCAGGATAAGAAGCTCTTGGTCCCACTGACTGGGCATCACCATATAAGCCCCACGGTGTTTGCACCTCATTTCTCAGTTCGCTCATTGCTATCACCATCTTCCTGTATGCATTTCTTGTAAGTATTTTTACTATATGATATCCTACACTACTATAACATATCAAAGACCTTGTGGTTCTTATGAACCTGGAATTTGAGTTCCCCTTCATCAAAAAATAGTGATAATTCCAGGGGAATCTTGATCATACGGATAGGCCGTTGAGTCATTTAAGGTTTGGGATGATGGTTCCACTTTCTGAGTTGATGCGTGGACAAACGGGCTTCGGCTTAGTGTCAGCTTAGAGATCTGGATTCTTGACCAAATCTAGATGGTTTAGCAATATTATCCTTGATTATTTTCTATTTTTAGTTTATTTTAATTTTTCTTTTAGCCCAGCATGCATCATGTAGGACTTTGAGCTTAACGATGAAAATCTTCATATTACACCAATAATGAAGGTCGCTCGCTCTTAACTGAGTTGGCATGAGACATTCTATTCCAGATCAAGTACTTTATTCTCCTTGAACCATTCAGGCTGGTTCCTTGAAAAGCGTTCATTTGCTAGGTCTCCATCTCAATTCATTTTATTTTTGTAAATCACCTTGGTTATAGCACGTCCACATTGGCTGGTAACCGCTCTCCAATGTTGTCTTCCCTTTCGTGCCCTCGTACACATTTTTTCATTTAGTTTAATCCCTTCGGTCCAGCTCATCAATGCTTTCTTGTAATCATCCAGAGTTGTTTCATTCAGAGTCTTGGAAAGATTTCCAGTGCTTAGTGTCGAAGGCGTGTCACATCACACCTTGGCATCTACTTATCAGTTCGTTCCGCTTGCTTCACTTTCGCTTCATTCTGTCTCACTCCCTTGCAAAGCAGACACCAAGGCGGGGCAACTGTAGACACGCCAAAATCGATGCTATGTTGAGTAAATCTCATGTCACCATGTGACGCCCCAAAGTGGACTTCAATATTGGCTTAATACGAAGTTTTTCTATTTTTCATTTTTTAATTGTGATTTCTTAGCATTTTTCTGTGTTGAATGAAATTGATGCCTTAAGTAGGGGCGTCTTTTAATTGACGGCGTAGTCAAGGGCGCCTCTTCATAAACGGACGGCTATGTATAGTGGCGTCATTTTTTGGAATTTTACGAATCCTAAGCAAAATGAAAAATTACAGAATTGACGTCCCCCTTAGGGGCATCTCTTGTTTGACGCCCTTATAACAGGCATCATTTCAGAATTTTTAATAAGGAAAGTATTTTCTTGCCATAATTAAATCCAGGAATTGACGCCACTATAGGAGGCGTCATTTTAATTAACGCCTTTGGTAAGGTCGTCATTTTTAATTGACGCCCTTTAAGAGGTCGTCAATTCCAGTTCCGTCTCCCTCTCGCCTGCTTCTTTCCAGTAATGATCCTTACCCCATTTTGCACCTTATGTTCGATTGGGAAGAGGATTTCTTATTGGAGAGTCATTACCTTGTTTTAATCCTCGTTTTGCAAGGATTTTTAGCCTATAAATACCCCCTTAATCTCCCTCGCGCGAGAGGACCACACACAGAGAAGAACACAGAGAAAAGAGAGAGAGGAAGAACGTTAACAGAGAATAGGGAGAAGAGAGTTTAATTTTTTTGCAGGTTTCGCTTCAAGTAATCTCTCTTCCTCTTGGAGATTTCTTCTTCTTCCACGGTCATCAGCTGCTACTCAAATGGTTTCTCTCCCAGTACTGCTGCACACACAGCAGAGAGGAGATTGTCCTCTTCCTTATTAGCATTAGCATCATCATCATCTTGTCCTTTCTAGCTACTTTGCTAGGAGACATTGCCACTTTCACATCGTATACATTGCTTTGCATACTTTGCATTCATATTCCCATACCTTTGTTACTCCTCTTAAGGGGTTTTAAAAATCAAAACACACAAGGTGTGTTCATGCCCAATCAGTTTGATTTCATACCTTTATAGCATTGATATTACACACTTTTGGCTAATCAATCTTTTCACTTATCTTGTGTATTTTGCAAGGGTAATCAAGCTATAAACCCCCTTCATCGGCCGGCCGTAGAAGGAGGAAAGAAAAGCTCACAATCTCTCACGCTCAACACAAGATACATGCGATCACTTTTATTCTTCTTGAGGAAACCCCTCTGGCGATCACACTTCCCATTAGCACCACGTGCTGCTTTATATTTTGCTTCTTTATTTTTAAGTGGATTTTCCATAATCTACAACGGAAGCCGAAGGAACCTCGGCGCTCTAAACTATTCCCAACAGCAACAGAAAGGTGAACCCCTGTCTCACAAAGTCGGGCGTTACCGATCCATTGTCAAATCACGAAACCCATATCCCGAAAGCCTACCAAAACAGGCAAAGGCCTTACCAAAGACCTACACGGTCAAAGGCATGTGACATACACGATCTCAACGTCGTGTATGCTACAGAACCCATAACCTCAAGTGAAGCCAAGCACAGGCTACCCGAACAAGTCACAAAATCACAAGTCATGCGTCAAGTGACAGAAGCACCTCCTCACTAGAAGAACAACCAGATGCGTCCACTGACGTCTTACACTGCGCCACAAGTATCTCACGCACGCCTAGAATGGCTGTAACTGAGACACTCTCAATGAACCAAGGACCAAGTAATGAGTGACTACTCAGGGTCACGCCCGTCGGTGCTCGTCCAAACGCCCCTGACCACGTGTGCACACACAAGCTCAATGTCTTGAGCCAGACCTCTACCTAGTTTTCCCCTCCCGTAGAACTCTCACGGCAAGACAACAAGGCCCACGACAACCAGCCTACAAACTATCTCAACCGGGAACTCGCCCCGCCGCCACTCTCAGGTGGGCCGACACACAGAAAAGTGTCGTTAGTCTATGACTAGTGGAGGCTCACTAGACACAGAGACTCAAAATAGTGAACACCGAAGTACAGTAATGGTAAGCACGCACCTGTCACACGTACTACGGAGCACATGGCAGCACACAGAACTGTCGTCAGACTCAAGACAATCAACTAGACCTGCTCACAATGATCCTTGAGTCACAAGACTCAGGTCAAGATCGTCGGACATCACGGCAACATGCCGTTAATCAGCCTAGTCCCTAAGCCAAAATCACGGTAATACACATTATCGAAAACGGCACATAACAGCTGGATCCATAACAGCAATAATGATAACAATGAGTCCTCGGCCACCAAGCTGCACAATGGACTCACAATTCTGTATAACACGAAACACGGAACATGAGGGATCACCGAAGCCCTCAAACCACATGGCACGTAAACCAAGGTAAGATAATATCTCCAAGCGTCTAAAATTGGGTCTCGATCCTCGCAGGGTAGACGAGACACTCACGAGGTCACGTGTCAACCACTGGGTCACAACCGGGTTAACCAACAACCATAACAATTCTCGAAGTAACACGGCACACTACTCAATATTACGGCTCTTTCGGACACCCAACAGCATGGTCACAGCCCTCACAGGACCTCCGCGACATCCTCTGAACCAAGGGCTAACCTTGGAGTCCAAGCCAAACCAATCGAAAATCAAACTGACGTTGAAACAACACTCGGGGCAGGTGGCGGTCTTACCCCTAGCCGCTAGACCAAAATGGTTGTCATCCAAAGGGCCGCTATCATCAACATAGAGCAATAGGCGAATGGCGGTCTCACCAGGGCCGCACCTTGCCATTGGCGGTCCTTAAAGGGCCACCTCCTGGAGGTGGCGGTCATGTCCATGGCCACTAACCTCAGGAAACCCCAGACACGAAATCCACAGAAGCAGGCGGTTTGCGGTCTACCTGAGGCCGCTACTTTGCACAAGGCGGTCTCCTCAGGGCCGCAAGCTAGATTTAGCGGCCATAGCCTGGCCGCTATTCAAAGTCAACCCCTAAACCGGTTAAACCGACTAAACCTAGCTAACGGTCTTCCTAGGACCGTTTCTCGAGAATGACGGTCATCCATATGGCCGCCAAAGCCACCTTGCGGTCGGGAGCTAGATCGCTAGCCTGAACCGACTTAAACCGATATAACCGACTTAAAACATCAAATAACGGTCACCCAAGGGCCACTAAGTGAGAGTACTTTCGGTTGTTCGCGAGACCGCAACACCAAACCGACAATGGAGCTTCGAATAGCGGTCTCCAATGGGCCGCCTCTATAAATGGCGGTCACTGGAAGGACATCTACTACACTCCGACGAGAAAGTTGTAGAACCACCCAAAACTCGGTCGTTACATGCCCCAATCGTCCCAGAACGACGGGGAAACATTCCTAACTACAATACCATCCTTCCACAAGCCGGAAGAAATCAAACCTACCTCAAAACAGTAAGAAACGGGTGATTCCCATAAATCAACCCAAAATAAGTCACGAGGGGAAACGGCCTCGTGGCGGCCCCAAATCACAACCAAACGCAATAAAACTGGCGGGGAACAAATCCCAACATGTCAGGGGTTCTAATGAATCCATTTAAACTACAAACCGTCGTCTGAAATGACGAACACGGCTCACATCCCCCGAACATGCATTTCGTCTAAATATGGAAAAACCCGCTCAAACTCACACCATTCGGCTCCAAATCGCGAGGGAATGCAGGAAAAGAGTAGGGTATCTATCCCCCTACCTCCACCGAAGATTTCACTCACCGAAACGGCCAAACCACGCTGAAAATAATCACACGAACAACCTACGTCGGCTTTGAATTCATGAACGGGATCGCGCCAACGCCATGCTCCGATACTCACGCCATCACGCCTCAGGTCAGCTCCACGCCATCACCACCTCACCCAACTCCACGCCGATCGTGCGCCCGGGGGAGAGGAGAGAGAACGGAGGGAGAGAAAGTGAGGGAACGTGAGGAGGAGAGAGGAGAGAGAAAGGGTTAAGAAGAAAAGAAAAATAGGAAAATTAGCAATATTTCCTAAAATCTGATTTTCTGCATGAAATTTTGTAAATATGGAAAAATAGTCTCTGCGATCCTCGGAACGAGCACAACGCACCTGTAGCGTCCCGGAGTTGCAAAACTCAACGGTTCACTCTCCACAGGGTTCCGCAAGTTATACAAGGGAAAAATCTGAGTGGATCGTAAAACACGTTTCAGGACCCACGAAAGTGTTCCGAAAGCTCTCTGATTCTGATCCAAAGAATCCAGGATATTACAGGTGCACCCACAGAATGCTCGGGATTGAGTCTATCCATGAGTCGCCTGCTTGGTCCAGCCGGGTTTTGATGTCGTGGTGGAGTGTCCTGTTAGTGTTCTCCACCAATCCCTTTACCTGAGGATGTCCCACCGAAGTATAGTGGTTCCAGATCCCCAATTCCAAGCACTTCTCCTGGTAGGTAGTGCTTGCGAATTGTTTGCCGTTGTCAGTAGTAAGAACTCGCGGAATTTCAAACCGACAGATGATGCTTCGTAGCACAAATTTCTAAGTTGCTTCGCTCGTAATCTTCCCTAATGGTTCTACTTCGACCCATTTGGTGAAATAGTCAATGGCAACTATGAGGAACTTTTTTCTCCCTTGAGCTTCGGGGAAGGGGCCTAGTATATCTACCCCCCACCGAGCAACTGGGTGAGGCTCCATCAGGGTATGTAGCTGTGTAGCTGATTGGTGGTGCAGGTTGGAGAACTTCCGGCATTGAGGGCACCTCCGGGCATACTCGAGGTAATCCTACTGTAGAGTAGGCCACCAATATCCTTGCCGGATCAGCGTCCGCGCGAGTGCTCGCCCACCCACATGACTTCCACAGAGTCCTTCGTGGACCTCTTGAGTAGCATGCTTCGCTTCCATAGAAAATAAGCACTTCAGTAGTGGAGCTGAGAGGCATCGACGATACAGACGACCATCGACTACCGTGAAGTGCGCCGCTCGTGCTCGCGTGCAGTGAGCTTCAGTGCGGTTGCTCGGGAGTTGTTGTCGCAGTAGGAAATCCAAGAGGGGGTCCATCCACGAAGGTACATATTCGATAGCGTATGCCTGGGGCGCTGGTTCTTCTATGCTTCGTGTTGATAACTCCTCGATCAAGATGGATCTTGAGTTGGAGATTGTGGTTGCTGATGCCAAGCGAGACAAAGCGTTTGCTCGGACATTCTCCTCAATAGGGATGTGGACCATCTCGAAGTGAGATAATTCCTTTGTCGTGGCCTTGGCCTTCTCTAGATACTTGATCATGGACCATTCGCTTGCTTTGAACTCCCCCTTAACTTGGCTAGCGATGAGCATGGAGTCATTGTATACTCGTACACTGGTCGCCCCTAGGTGTTTTACCATTTGTAGCCCTGAAAGGAGTGCTTCATATTCGGCCACGTTGATCGTGGTAGGGAAGTTGAAGTAGAAAGCGTATTGGAGTTCTATCCCCTCTGGTGATAGTAGGACTAGTCCTGCTCTACTACCAGCCGCATAGGATGAGCCATCGACGTACAGCTCCCATGTTGGTCCCGAGGACTGCTCGGGCAAGTCCTCCGCAGGTATCGTGCATTCGACCACGAAGTCGGCGAGGGCCTGAGCCTGATTGCAGTCCTCGATGAGAACTTGGTGTCGAACTCACCCATCTCGACGGCCCACTAGACCAACCTTCCTGATGCATCAGGATTCTGGAGGATCTGTCATAGAGGTTGATCCATGAGGACGGCGATTGGGTGAGCCAGAAAATATGGTTGCAGCTTGCGAGCGGCCGTGAGTAGGGCTAAAGCGAACTTCTCAGCCCGCGAGTACCGAAATTCCAGCCCTTGTAGTGCCCGGCTGACGTAGTCGATGGGCTTCATAATGCTAGCTTCCTCTCGTGTGAGCACGGCGCTCATCGTGCTCGGCGTCACTGATAGGTATAGGAGCAGTTGTTCTCCCCTTTGTGGCTTGGAAAGTGTGGGGGGAGTCGCCGGGTAGTGCTTCAATTCCTCGAACGCCTGCTCGCATTCCTGATCCCAGTCGACGTGCCCTTTCTTCTCCCACACCTTGTTGGCTTGCTTGATGAGCCGGAAGAAGGGGAGGCATCTCTCAGCTGCTTGGGACAGGAACCGAGTCAGGGCAGCGACACGGCCGGTGAGGCACTGTACGTCCCTCACTCGTGCTGGTCGCTTCATCTCCAGTACTACTCGAATCTGAGCAGGGTTCACTTCTATTCCTCAATGGGTAACAAGGAAGCCGAGAAACTTGCCTGATTTTACACCGAATGCACACTTGTTTGGATTGAGTTTCATATTGTATTTCCTGAGCGTTGCGAACGTTTCTGCCAGGTCGTCCAGGTGCTCGGTTGCTCGGAGGCTCTTAACGAGCATGTCATCGATGTAAACATGCATATTTCGGCCAATCTGCGCATCGAACATGTGGTTGACGAGATGTTGGTAGGTTACTCCCGCATTCTTTAGTCCGAACGGCATGCATGTGTAGCAGCACAGGCCGTGGTCGGTGACGAACGTTGTCTTGTCTTGGTCGAGTTCGTGCTTGCTGATCTGATGATACCCATAGTAGGCATATAAGAAGCTCAACATTTTGTGCCTGGTCATAGCATCGACTAGTTGGTCGATGCGTGGCATGAGGAAGCTGTCCTTTGGCGTAGCTTTGTTGAGGTTGGTGTAGTCTATGCACATTCGCCATTTCCCGTTGCTCTTAGGGACGAGGACTACGTTTGCTACCCAGTCTGGATACCGGGTGGGTCGAAGTAGCCCTGAGCGTAATTTCTCGCTCACTTGTTCCCCGATGATGGTCTGTCGCTCGGGATTGCAGCGTCTTCGGCGCTGCTAAATCGGGAGACAGCTTGGATCCAACTTGAGTTGGTGGGTAATGATCTCCGGTGGGATCCCAGGGAGCTCGTCCTCGGACCAAGCGAACACATATTGGTTGGCTATGCCGAATTTTGTATATGCTTCCTTGTCTTGCTCGGATAGGGTGGCCCCGATCCTCAATCTTCTGCTCGGATCTTCTCCCACTTGGATGAGGTACAGGTCCTCGACTGGGGTGCTTGTACTCGGACCTAGATCTTCCATCCTTGCCTTCTTTTTAGGCGGCATTTCCTCGGGCTGGCGATCGCGCGTCGAAATAAGGTAGCACCTTCTGGATTCCCTTTGATCTCCTCGGACTTCCCCCACTCCACGAGGCGTGGGGAACTTGAGTTTCTGGTGATATGAAGAGGGGACGTCCCGAAGGGTGCCGAGGATTCCTCGCCCTATGATGGCGTTGTACCCGATCATTGCGCGGATGACCGTGAAATCTGCCAAGAAGGTTACATCCCTTGGTGTGGTCCCGAACGTAATCGATAATGAGATGCGCCCCTCCGGGCGGACCGTCGTGCTGGAGAACCCATAAAATGGTGTGTGCAACAGCGTGATTCAGGACAAGTCCACACCCATGAGTACAAGACAGTCGTACGAAATGACGTCAGTACCACTTCCATTATCGACCAGAATGCATCGTACGGTACATTGGTTAATGGTGGCTGAGACCACCAAAGCATCGCAGTGGGGAGTGGTTACACCATTTAAGTCATCGTCGGAGAAGACGATGGGGTCTTTTAGGTGCTCTCGGGCGGCAGCCTCCCGTTGGGCACTGTCGCCTTGCTCCACGGTGTTGATAGTCGACGTGTACCGTCGTCGCCTACTCTCGCTATCTCCGCCCACGGCCGGCCCTCCGGAGATCATCATGATCTCCTTCCCATTGGTTCAGTTGTCGAGGGGCGGAGGGGTCCGTTGTCGCTTCTCCGCGGCCTTGGCGACGAACTTGTCGAGGAGTCCTCGCCGGATGAGGTCCTCGATGGTGTCCTTCAGATTGATGCATTCGGCCGTGTCGTGGCCGTGGTCGCGATGGAAGCAGCAATACTTCTTCTTGATCCTCGCGCCTGGATTTCGACTTCATCCTTGGAGGCCACTTGAGGAAAGGTTCCTCACGGATCTCCATCAAGATTTGGTAGGGAGGAGTCGTTAGGGGTGTGTAGTTACGGTAATTGCCCCTTTCCTTTTCTGGGCGATCACGGCGATCTTGGTCATGTCGCTCCCGCTTGTTCCGCCCTTCGCGTGGTGAGTCGACGGATCTCTTTCGGTCGGACCGATCGGTTCCCAGGGCCACAATGTTTTCCTCACACCGCGCATGCTTTTGCGCCTAGGCAAGGAGGTCGGTGAGGGTCGTCGGGGCTTCGACTCCGAGCGCAAGTCGAAGGATGTGGTCCCGCGTCCCTTGGGTGAGTGCGATGGTAGCGATGCTGATGTCGAGGCGTGGGATCCGGAGTGCCTCCGCCTGAAAACGGGAGACGAAATCACAAAGCATCTCTTCTCGCCCTTGGTTGAGGGCGAGTAGGTTCACCACAGAATTGGCTACCTTTCGGCAGCCAATAATGTTTTCCTTAAATAGCTTCTTCAGCTGTTAGAAGGAGGAGATAGTCCCGGCCGGTAGGGACTCGAACCAAGCCCGGGCGTTCTCCTGGAGAGTCGTGACGAACGCCAGGCATTTCACAGCGTCCGAGGCCCGGTGGAAGACCAGGTGGGACTCGAAGCTGTGCATGTGGTCGGTCGGATCGGTGGTGCCGTCATACGGGGTGAAGGACGGAAACTAGAGCTTCAGCGGGATGGGGGCTTCCATGATCTCCTTGGAGAAGGGAGCATGGAAGTCTTGGTCGTCGTCGGTGAGGCCACGATTCTTCGCGACGAGGAGGACATCGTCCAGGTACCAGACATTGTCCTCGATCTCGTCGATGTGTTGGAGTTGGCGATCCATCTCCAGGTTAGAGTGCGGCGAGCTGCGTGCTCTTGAAGCGGGTGAGCTGCGCTATCGTCGAGTCCTCGCGACAGAGATGTGGGAGGCTTCTCGCACCCGACGAGAGTTGGCTACCGTGGGGGCCCCCCTATTCTTAGGATTATCGAAGGGGGTGTGCCTCCTCTCGTCGGGTTTGTTGACGAGTCCCTGACATAGTTCTGTCAGGAACTGGATTTGTTGACGCATCTCCGCAATCTCGTTGGCGGCGACCGCTGGTGGCAGACGAGGGGAGGATGAAGCCTTCCGAGATCCTCATCGAGAACTAGGGGCCTGGAGGGATCCGCACCCACGGTTGCTGGCGTTGCGAAGACTCCCACAGGGTGCCATGGCTTTTCGCTCGTCTTCCCACAAACGGCGCCAAGAAGTGTAGAGGCAAGAAAATGCTTCCTATGCCATGTACCATGCTTCTCTATTTATTGTTTGGGGAAGATCGTCCGGCACCCGTGGAAGTCTGCAAACACCAAAAGCAAAGGGCGTTAGAAGGAGCCATGGGCATTACCCGAGGGGACAACCCTCCGATACTTAAGTCAGCAACGGTTTGTAAATAAAGAGCAGAGAAGAGTAGGAGAGAAATTGTAGAAATAGACCACTGTGGAAGATCTGAGAGACGCGTAGACCCTCGAATCGAGTGCTCGCCGGTCCCAGTGGTCACTCGGAGAGTGCTCGCTGGGTGGTAAGGTCGCACAGGAGTGGATTCTCTCTTAGGATGTGAACTATCGAGACCTCTCTAGTAGTAGGGTGTGTAGCTCTCCCGTTGGATTCTCTGTAGGTGCTTCGTTGGTGAGATTCACCGTCCCCTTCTCTTCTCTGCCAAGGCCCCTTTTATAGGTGCTTGTCCTGGTATTAAAGGCCAATCCCTTAGCAGGGAAGGGCGTGAGTCGTGGAGTAATGTCTCCCGCGATCGTTGTGGGAGTCTCGCATTGGGGGGCGATTATCTCGGCATCGACTGGTCCCTGGGCAAGTCTTAAGACGCTCGTGGGACGTGCTCGCCCGTTATGGGATCAAAGCTGACGTCGTGGGGGTAATGGTCGATCGTCGGAGGGTCATCCGTCGGTCATTACGCTTGGGCCAAAGCCCCTCCTGCGTTGTCGAACCCGATGCTAAGTCGTAGTGGGCCGCGCCTTGATGGGTTGCGGTTGTCTGGCGTCCCTTGGACGCGTTGTAGACCGCGAGTCAAATTGGGCTCGTCATTGACGGGCCGGTTCTGGGCCGAGCCAGATTTACCCTCCTCAGAACCCAAATCACATCAAGAACAATTTTGAGGAGGAGAATAATGGACGATATTATCTTTTGATAGCAATCTCATTCATATACGATGTAAGGATCTAGGCTTGATTGCTAGAAACATAGCGGAATAAAAATTTTCCCTGCCATAAGAGTAGTTCGTTCTGATTTCTCCTAGTTTCTTACGAGAGTTGATCCTATCATTTCCTTTGTGATATGTAGATCCAAGCGACGTAGAAAAGAATCCTCGTGGTGGTTGTGAACCATGCAGACACCCGATTTCTAATGCTATTTTACATAGGTCCAGACGATAAAGTCCTCCCAGCTTAGCACTCTACGAACGGTCTCCTTCCTGGCAAAGCTTCGACAAAGTCTTAACGTTTGAGACAAAGGTGGAGAGGAGAAAAGAGGGGATACTGGTGTAGGAGAAAGGAGAGAGAGGGGGTGGCCTTGGCTCCCATGCAATATATTCATGGACTATTCCTGGAATTTTTCACAAAAGCTCTCATTAGTCTATAATTGCATCATACCTTTGTCGTCCCTAACCCTAG
Organism: Amorphophallus konjac; assembly: GCA_022559845.1. Lineage (NCBI taxonomy): Eukaryota > Viridiplantae > Streptophyta > Magnoliopsida > Alismatales > Araceae > Amorphophallus > Amorphophallus konjac. The sequence goes on along the minus strand of CM040121.1, from coordinate 80,946,274 downwards.
TGTGTGTAACTCTCTAAGTCCATAGTCAATATGGTTTTAGGCCCATTAAGTTTAGAAAGTACTTCTTAGCTTAACTGTGTTAACTCTTAACATAAAATTAATTATTTAATACTTTTCTGAGTTAAAAATTAATTTATCATTTTATCATGGATAATCATCTCATAATTATTTTTTATTGGGCTTGCAGGTCACAAAAAGCACCAAACAATACTTCATGGCCCCAGAAGACAAAGGGGTTAAGCTACCCACTCAAGAGTCTTTCCATCTATAGTTACCACATTGTTATAATCCTTTATTCACATAATTACGGGTATGGTGATGCTGTCAAACTCTTATATCTTTTATAACATGATGAATCTCATACTCATTGGTCTCATTAGAAAACTCTTTTCCCAATGAACCATGCAACCACAACTAGGGATTTCTTGAGTATTATTCATAGAACATTCTCTCTCTTTCTATATCAAAGAGTGAATGATCTACTATTGTCACTCAATTCCTTTCTCACAGATTTTTCTATATTCGAAACCCAAACTTTCACGTTTATGGTTAATGTATGCATACTTGGGATCACAATATAGCAGTCCCCATGTAAGGTGTCATTAATTACTCATGTCTGAGAACCAACTGTGCTACTGTGACCTAAGAATTTTTTGGCTGACAGTTAGATATAATTAGCATTTCGAGATCCTTTATTAGATCAATTTAGTGAACTCATTCTCTAATGAGCACCTACATATTGGTCTTAGTGTCTCTACACAAGTGACTATGAGATCAGTCACTCTCATGGTATCCTTATATGAACAGACGCAACATGTGCTTGTCTATCTGAATGTTTTATGTCATTTTAAAGTATTCTATGACTAGGAACATTCTAAACTTATGTTTAAAGAATATTGATCTTTTTATTATAATATCATTCTAATTTAATCTTAATTACATAAGTTTATAACAGACTTCATTATAATCTACACAAACACATAGCACAAATATACTGAACATCAATACCATACATATATGCTAATAATAATGTGCATAAAGTGTTCCATCATATCTCATATGATTGACTTGGGTTACACATTTTAACTAACAGATGTAACTAATTAAGAACATGTAGGGATGTTATCTCAACAACTTGCCAAGTTAATGGTAGTCACGCAGGGCCCAACCCCATTGTTTAATGTTGTATTTAGTCGATACTTCAATATATACATTCATCCATTCCTTGTTATCATGTATTTAAAACTTATTTAATAATGCATATTGTAATTATATCCATCTAAATTGACTCATATCTAATCATAACATAATGTCTAGCCACCTCATATAAAACACTTCCAAAGATCAAGGAGAACAAACCTCCAATGTCTTCAAGAACTACTTGAGCTTAATTAAAGGTTTTAGGCAAAATATGCATCGATTTGTTAGTGAAGCCTAGGGTTCCCTTGTCGGACCCACCATTAGTGGACTCTTTTCATTATAAGATCTTCACAACATCTTTTCCAATGATATTTTAAATGTGTCAATATGTATATATATATATATGTGTGTGTGTGTGTGTGTGTGTGTGTGTGTGTGTGTGTGTATGTGTGTGTGTGTGTGTGCAAATATGTATCACATCGATCCAGCTATCTAGGGGAGATGCAAATGCTTCGCATTTTTTGTATGAAAAAAAATAGTGCTAGGGTTTCTTAAGTTTTAGGCCACGTACTATTGTAGATAAGTAAATTATCCCCTCAAATGGTACAAAAGAAGACTACGATCCTGTGAGAGTAGGAGAAGATGAAAGAATAAGAACTACTTCAAATAAATAAAAAAACGTATATAGCTGCATACATATCAAAGGGTAGGGAAACTATATATATATAGGGCCTCTTCTCCTTCCTTTCCAGCCAGACAAGAGAGCAAGGGCCTCGTTCACGTTCTATAGGTCCCTTCAAAATAGAAACAAACAACAATGGGATGCAACGAGAACAATGAGGTAGTGTAGTATTTACACTAAATAATGAATTAAAAGTAAGCATGCATGCAAGAACAAATCTTGGGGTGGCTTTAAAACTCCTTTACGAACGGACAAAGCTAAGTTTGGATCAAGCGCAATGGCTTGAAAGTATGCAAAGAGAGGTTGAAAAGCAACGATGCATGAAAACTATGCTACATGCATGAAAGGAAAAAAAAATGAAGAGAAAGGGATGCTCGCTATCAACGTAAACTCCACCAAAAGCTACGTCATCACTCGTCACACGATGAAGCGCCTATATATAGTCCATCCGTTAGAGCCTACGTCAAACTCCTGATACTCCCAAACCCATCTAGAAACATCCGGGATCAGTTTTATAAGGGGCGTAAGACATAAGAAAACACGGTTGGGATCTAATTAGGAGAGTATTATTGCGAATAAACCCTACTTCGAGAGTAACTTGGGAGATCATCGATGTGCATCGGTCAGAGGCGTGCGAAAAAGTTAAACATGACAGCTCCATCATTCCAGAATAGGCTGTCAATACGCCGGATGTAAGTCAGGTGTAGGTCAAGTCTACGTCGTCTCAGTTTGGGCTCGACTCGTTCTTTTTTAAAGTAGAAGCCCGATCAAAGTGTGCGAGGTACGTGGAGTCGGATTAGGCCGATCGAGCACGAGTTTTTCACTTATGTAGGTTTTCTCTAAAATATAAGGTCCAATTTCGACTCAACTCAGCCCGATAATTTAATAAAATAAATAAATAAATAAATAAAAGAATATAAAATTTACCTTTTCATTGAAATAATTAAAATTTTAAATGTTATTTTGTTTGAAAATATTATTTAATTTTCTAATTAAAAAGAGAAATTTAAAATTTTAATTAAGTTACATAAAAAATTTCAAGAGAGAAACAAGAAAAAAAGAATGAGCCGACTTGCGCGCGGGTTAAACTAAAAGGCTGAGTTAGCCAAACTTACGGGCCTTCGCAGGTCGAACTTTTAAGCTTGCTAAGGGCTTGCGGGCTAAAAAGGGACTAGCAGTCCGGCTCAAAGTTGAATCAGGCCCACAGGGATGCTACACCATCTCGACTCGTTGACAGTGTTAGTCATAATTATAAATATTATATTTTAAAAATAATTTAAAATAAGGAAACGTGATAGCTTGACTTAATACGAATCAATGAAGGCAACAAACCCCAATGTTACAAATTAGCCTGAAAGTGGATCTTGCACGAAATCAATGTGAAATTGATAAGAATGATTAATTTAAAATATCTATTATAAAAATAGAAAAAATGACTCGACTTATAATGCAAAATAAGTGATTATAATAATATATTTGGAATGAATTAATTATTCACTTTACTATTTTTATGCCTTTATAATTTATTTCTCTAATAATAAAAACACTTAGTGCACATTTTTTGTTAATTACACACCTAAGGTGTGTACTAAGTAAACTATTATTTTTAAAAAATTTGTGATGTGAGACTCACATTGTCCTAATTTGTCATATAAGACATAATCTCATCCGATGGTCCAAAATGATTTAAAAAATAAAAATTAGATTCAATAAATAGTGTTGGATCCATTTTATTTGAATCAGCTCATTTTGTTTTAAATTTTTTATTTTTGACATCGAATGGAGATATGTCTTATACGATAAATCAGGAGGATGTGGATCTCACCTCACAAATAAACTTTTAAAAAATAATTTACTTGGTGGACACCCTAGATGTGTAATTGATTTGGATATGCACTAAACATAAATCCTTTAATAATGCCTTCATCCTTTATATTTACCTAGATTTGATTGGGCCCACTAAGATGATACCATCAAACTAACGGACATTACCTAGGATTCAAAAATGCACTGTGTTAAATACATTAAAATGTGGATATTCTAATGTGTTAATATATTACTAATCATTATATTAAATTATTAAAACATTACCTAATCAATATGTTAGCATATTAATAAAATGTTAACAGAGTTAGTGTACGTACATGTTGACATATTAGTGGCAGGGTTTGTCGTTCAGATTGACTCGTCCATCCCGATCACGGCCCGGGACGGGTTGGGTCGGCAGGATGCCTGGTGTCCCGGTCCGCTTGGAAAGACGATACGATTTTTAAAATTTTTAAATTTGTTAAAAAATAGAATTTTTATAAAATTTTGTTTAAATTGTAAATGATATATACATTTAAAAATATTAGAATGTAGAGTTATTTTTTACGATCATACATCCATACTAAATTGCATATAATTAATTATATAAAAATAACATATTACACCTGTTAATTAAACATCTTACTTGAAGAGATAAAAAAAGATCCCTTAATATGTTAAAGCAAACATAGACATAATAATGATGTGACGCCCCGACTCGTAGACTCGGTCCAGTCGTAAAGACTCGCGTCGAATCCCGATCGGAAGGTCACGGTGGGGACAACCCAAGCGGTACAATTGTAATTGAGAATTACACATAAACACTTAGATATCATTGCAGCGGAAATGAAAATACTTATTTCATCAGCTTACAGTCAAATGACTACATCCATATAGATAGAAATAACGATAACAATTTCACACGTCTTTTATTACATAACCAAATTTCACACACTTTTTTTTCATAAGACATAACTAACTAAGATAAAGATTAGTAGTAAATCCGAGCCGCGGTCAAAACACTGCGAGATCACTCCTCGCTTTCTTCTACCGCTTCTCCTGAAAATGTTCAACAGGGTGAGTCTACGAATAGACCTAGTAAGAGACTAAGCATAGTCCCCAGTCAAAATATGTATCAACATATCCAAAGTGATTTGCGGTAATTTATTTCATAAAGTCATGCCATTATCATTTGACAAAGAAAACATGTACATTAAAATTTATCCTACCCATGACACAGTAAATAAGAATTCATCATTTGTAAACATTAACTAATGATTCCAGTAATGAATCAATGAACAGTAATAACAGTTTCAGTATCAATTCAGTGAGCAGTAATAGTCGTATTAATAACGACTCAGTGAACAGTAACAGTAGATCAGTGCCAATTCAGTCGGCAATAACAGTTGTTCAATTTCAGTTCAATAAACAGTAACGGTGGTATAAATAGCCAGACACAATGCCCAAACCACCACTAGAAGGACAGTCAGTCGGTACTCGATCACCTAGGTAAATAGTGATGAGTCTTGGTTACTACGCAGAATCGGGAGAAGTCATCTCCACCTTAACCAGTGGTACTTGTCCACCTCCAAGATTTCATTCCCGTTACCCTCGGGGCCAGTACAGTGTGAACCTCCCCATAGGGGCATTTCTATAGTTTGGTTCCAGTCTCCCCCTATGGTGGCAGTGTCCATTTGACATTACTAACGGTACGATAAAAATATAAATATGACTTATATGAAATGGACACATGCCACTCAAAATTCATGCTGTGAATATTAATATACCAATACTGAAAATCATTTTTCTTTTTCTGAAATTTTCAAGTTATTCAAATATAATGACATATCTATATATCAAAATTTACTAAATCTGTTTACAGGTATCAGAATGCCTTGAAATTTCAGGAAATCAATATATTTACAGAAAGAATCCAAACATAAAATTTCTATAAACTTTAAAACAGAATTTATAATTTTCCAGAATTACTTGTATATCAACATGTATCAAAAATTTACTAAATTTAGCTACCATGTTCTGAAAATCACTTAACATTTTCTACATATCATATTTATATGTAACATTACACATAAAATTTTCCACAAATTTTCATGCAGTAATTTAAATTTTTCTAGAATTACATCTATTTCAACATACATCATAAATTGACTAAATTTAGTTATTATGTTTTGAAATTAATCAAATTTTTACTGCAAATCACGTTTACATGTAACATTATACAGAAAATTTTTCATAAATTTTCATGCAGTAATTTGAATTGTTCCAGAATTGTATAAAATTTCCCCTACATGAAAAATTAACTAAATTTACTCACAACACTCTAAAAGTCGCCATAATTTGTCAAACCATCATTCATAACAGAAATATTTATTTTAAAACTTTTTATTATTTTTAACATTGTATTATTATTTTTCACACTGTATTATTATTATTCACACAAAGGAAGAAAATTATATCATGAATAATAAATCAACTAAATATACCCAAAATGATCAGATAACTTCTAAAAATTTACAGAATGTTATTTCAGACAGAAGTGTCATATATAAAATTTTTTGTCATTTTTCATTCAGTATATTTATTTTCTAATTTTTTGATATCAATTTCTAAAATTTACAATAATTTACAATAATAACTTTTAAATAGAGACAATTATCCAGAATACTTACAATGGCTAAAATATACTGAAAATTAACTTACAGATATCAAAACATCAGCTCTGTGATTTTTTTAGATTTTTCACAGAATATTAGTATTTATTCAAATTTTCTAATTATTTGTTTAAACATTGATAATTATACCAATGATGATTCTGATATCGTAATGCAATGATATTTTTATAAATTAGTTTAAACAAATATTTAAGTCTTCGGATAAAGTTTCAAAATTTTTCATATATTATTTCTCTTTTTCTCATAATTTTATACTTCTATTAAAATATCAAAAATTATATAATATTACTTACAGATATCAATAATTATTGATATTTTCATAATACAACACACTCAATGCCTGGACCTTACTGTAAAATTATAAGACTTCTGTAAACATGATTTCTAATTTTCATAATTTCTATACGATTATTTATATATTTTATCATGTATGAAAATTCATTAAAATAAATATCATGGTCCAGAAACTATGAAAAATTTTTTGCACATGGATCTCACAGTAAGGTGTCTTCTGACAATTTATTGTAATTTTATATCATCCTTTGGTATTTTAATATAATTTAAACACCGTTAAAATATCTTTAAACGTGAAAATAAATTAAATCAGACATAGAAATTTTTACAGAAAGTTCATAACATCAGGTTTTAAAATTCTGGAAACTCTCTCAATTTAACATACACTGATGCTAATTTTAAGATATTAATCACTTAATTATACCATTAATCACATGCTATAACTTAATGATTTAATATTAATTCGACCAAGATAAGATTACAGAGTATGAAACTACGATCTATGGATTTAACTACCTATATAGATGCTAATTACACACCATAAATCATTCTAAATACGCTAATACATGCTAATCTAGGGGATAAAGTGCTAATCTCTTACCTTAAAAATGCTTAAACACTCCTTAAGGACCTTCACACCTCCCCCTGCTGCACTCCACGAACTCAGCTTCCAAGAGGAGCAATGAGCCCCCTATACCCCTCTATTTATAGAGATTTTTGGCTTAATCAATCCTAACCATCCACTTAAATCAAGAGTTAAGATTTAAACAATTATATTACTATTATTTAATTCACATTTGACATTCAAACTTTTCCAACCCCTCACCAAATATCTTTTGACTATCCTATATTTTTTTCTTTTTTTACATATAAAGCATGTGAGATTTTGACTAAATAAAACTTAAAAGATTAAACTAATTACAAAGGTTAACAGAAAAATTAAAAAAAATTAATAAACTGACTGCCGCGATTAACTAAATAAAACTTAAAAGATTAAACTAATTACAAAGGTTAACAGAAAAATTAAAAAAAATTAATAAACTGACTACCGCAATCGCGGCAGTCAAAGGCGGGGGCGGCGCCCGCCCACGCGCACGCGGCGGCCCGCGTGCACGCGGGCCGCCGCGTGGGGCCACCCCCCCACCAATTTTTTTTACTTTTTTTTATTTTTTTGACCTTCTTCTTTTTTTTTGATATTTATGCCCTTTTCTTTTGTTTAACCTCTTTCTTTCATTTTTTTGTTCCAAATCCTTTCAAAAACTTTTTTAAAAAAAACAATCAACAACCTATAAATTTGTGTATGTCTAAATAAACATAATAAGATAAAGGATTTAAATATTTAGATATATATAATTTTTAAACAATTAAATAAACTACTAACAAAATCGTAGGGCATTACACTCTCCCCCCTTAAAGAAAACTTCGTCCTCGAAGTTTGGGGTTAGATCACATACCGAACAGATGAGGGTACTTCTTCTTCATCGCTTCCTCGGGTTCCCACGTGGCCTCCTCATGCGAGAAGTTCCTCCATAGTACCTTCACCAGTGGGATGACTTTAGTCCTCAGCACTTGCTCTTTACGGTCAAGAATTCGAACATGTTGCTCCTCGTAGGATATGTTCTGCTGGAAGTGCATCTGCTCAGTACTGATCACGTGCGCCGGATCATGCACGTACCTCCTCAGCATGGACACGTGGAACACCGGATGTACTCCCTCCAGAGACGGAGGTAAAGCCAACCGATATGCCACATTTCTCAATCTCTCCAGAATTTCGAATGGTCCGACGAATCGTGGATTTAATTTTCCACGCTTGCCGAACCGAACGATTCCCTTTGACGGAGACACCTTGAGGAAGACGTGATCACCAATTTTGAATGACAGCTCCTTCCTTCGGTTATCAGAATAGATCTTCTGTCGGTCTTGTGCTGTCATCAATCTCTGTCGGATCTGCCTGATCTTTTCGGTAGTTTCTTGAACAACTTCGGGCCCCACATACTGCCTGTCTCATGTTTCCTCCCAGCACAACGGAGACCTACAAGGTCTACCATATAGTGCCTCGAATGGAGCCATGCCTATACTCGCGTGGAAGCTATTATTATAAGAAAATTCCATGAGAGGTAGATGTCGCTCCCAATCGCCCTTCCAATCAAGAACACAAGCCCGAAGTATGTCCACCAGTGTCTGAATCGTCCTTTTGGACTGACCGTCAATTTGTGGGTGAAAAGCTGAACTGAGCTTGAGCCGCGAACCAAAAGCTTCATGCAACCCTTGCCACAGTCTGGATGTGAACCGTGGATCCCTGTCGGAGATGATAGACTTTGGAATCCCGTGAAGTCTGACAATGTTATCAACATATAGTCTTCTCAAGTTTTCCACCGATTGCTTTACCTTCATAGGAAGGAAATGTGCAGACTTTGAAAATCGGTCCACGATCACCCATATAGAGTCATTACCTTTTACCGATCTAGGTAACCCGGTCACAAAGTCCATAGTGATTCCTTCCCATTTCTACTGAGGAATTTTCATTTTCTGCATTAGCCCTGATGGCCTTTAGTGCTCTACTTTTACCTGCTGACAAACCAAGCATCTAGCCACAAAGTCAGCTACGTCCTTCTTCATTCCCTGCCACCAGAAAGACCGTTTCAAGTCTTGGTACATTTTACCACCACCTGGATGAATAGAGAACATTGATCGGTGAGCTTCCTCTAAAACCTATCTTCTTAGATCGGCTAAATCAGGTACACAGATCCGATGTTGAAACTGAATCACTCAATCTTCATCACGAGTAAAGCCGGTCTTCCCGATCAATCCTTGTAGCTAGGGATCATCTTTTTGCACATCTATTATCTTGTCAAGCACTGCTGACCTAATAGTCAGTTGAGACACAAATGCCTGACATAGCTGAGGCTCGATCACATCCATAAGTTGTGCTGCATCTTCGATCATCTTCCAGTCATGCTGCATCATAACTCTTTTCCTGCTGAGAGCATCGGCTACTACGTTCGCCTTTCTGGGATGGTATCGCAGTTCGAAGTCATAATCTTTCAAGAATTCAACCCATCTTCTTTACCTTAGATTTTAACTCCTTCTGAGAAAATAGGTACTTTAGACTCTTGTGGTCAGCAAACACTTCGAACTTGACGCCGTAAAGATAATGACGCCAGATCTTCAATGCATGAACCACTGCAGCCAATTCCAGATCATGAGTCGGGTAGTTTCGCTCGTGTTCCTTTAGTTGGCGAGAAGCATAAGCGACCACCCTTCCATTTTGCATCAATACACTGCCTAGCCCAACCTTCGATGCATCAGAATAGATAGCAAAGTCATCATCATTGTTGGGCAAAACAAGAATTGGTGCCGATGTCAGCCTAGCCTTCAGCTCTTGGAAACTCTTCTCACAGCTCTCATACCATATATATTTGACTCCCTTTCGGGTCAACTTGGTTAGTGGCGCCACTAGAGATGTAAATTCCTCAATAAAGCGACGATAGTAACCAGCTAACCCTAAGAAACTCCGAATCTCTGTGGGAGATTTAGGAGTCTCCCATTCCAGAACCGCCTGGACCTTTGCGGGGTCGACGGCAACACCATTGCCTGAGATTACATGCCCGAGAAAATGAACCTCCGTCAGCCAAAAGTCACATTTGCTGAACTTAGCATATAGCTCATGCGCTTTTAGCGTCTCGAGGATGATTCTCAAGTGTTCTCGGTGTGAAGCTTCATCAGGAGAATATATCTGCACATCATCAATAAAGACAACCACAAAGGTGTCAAGATACGGTCTAAACACCCGATTCATCAAGTCCATAAAAGCAGCAGGGGCATTTGTCAGACCAAAAGGTAGCACCAAGAATTCATAATGACCATATCTCGTTCGGAATGTTATCTTGGATGTGTCTTCTTTCTTTATCCTCAACAGATGGTATCCCGAACGTAGATCAATCTTTGAGAACATTGTGGCTCCTTGCAACTGGTCAAACATGTCATCAATGCGGGGTAAAGGATATTTATTTTTAATGGTCACCTCATTAAGTTTGCGATAGTCAACGCATAACCTAAGAGAACCATCCTTCTTCTTCACAAATAGAACTGGAGCTCCCCATGATGACACACTTGGACGGATAAATCCCTTGTCTAACAAGTCTTGAAGTTACTTTTTCAACTCTGACAATTCTGCTGGGGCCATTCTGTAGGGTGCCTTAGAGACATGTGCTGTACCAGGTAACAAGTCAATGGTAAACTCTAACTCCCTTGTATGGTGGTAACCCGGGCAAATCATCTGGAAACACATCAAGGAATTCCCGAACAACCTCGATCTCTGCTATAGTCGGTGATTGATCAACATCCGACTTCGTGACTACGCTTGCCAAGAATGCATCGTAGCCCTTCCTCAACATTCGCACAGTCTTCATTGCTGAAACTACTAACTTCTTCCAGCCATATGCTTCAGTAAGGGATGAGAAAACTCTTTCTCTCTAGGGATGCGAAAAATTACTCTCTTCCTTCGACAATCTATCAGAGCGTAATGCTCTTCTAACCAGTCCAGTCCTAGGATAGCATCAAAGTCTTGCATAGGTAAACAACAAAAACAACCAGGCAGAGTTCTTCCTTCTATATTAACTGATAGTGAGGGGATGTGCCTCTTGGTAGATACTGCTCCTGCAGGTGTGTGTACCAACAGGGGCACGTCTAGTTCTACTGATTCAATTCCAAATTCTTCATGTAATTGACTAGCAAACCTCTCAGAAATGAAAGTATGTGTGGCACCGGTGTCAAACAATACTCTAGCATGAATACCATTGATAGAAATAGTACCTTCTGTGAGGTCCTCCGCCTGCTCGGCATCCTCTCTCGCAAGTGCAAATACCCGAGCTGGCGCTCGGGGTCTCCCCGCGGGTCTTGCTGTTCCTGGTCTGGCTGCTACTATTGCTGGTCTGACTGCCACTGGAGCTGTTGTTGCTGCTACTGGCCGAGCTGCTACATGTTGCATCATCTTCGGACAATCTCGAATCATGTGGCCCCTCTCACCACAACGGAGACATCTGCCGGTGGCGATCCAACATACTTCCCCGCCATGACGCTTGTCACATTGCTTGCATTCTGGTTTGTTGCTGCCCCAAATTGGTGGTGTGGTCTTCCTTGCCACGAACGGTCGTGACGGATTGCTCATCACCCTTTTACCTTTATCATTTCGGTGAAGGGGTGCCGATGATCTTTTTGTTGAAGTCCTCTTCTCTTCCTGATATAACTCCATGTCGCTCTCTTGACGGCATGCCGCGCCAAGAGCCGCCTCCATAGTAGCCAGATCTAGTGCAACTAGGCGGGTCCGAAGTGATGGTCGAAGTCCCGCCACGAACGTTTTCACCTTCCGTCTTTCATCTGCAGCAATGTGTGGTGCATACTTTGATAATTCTGCGAACTTTGCTTCATACTCGAGCATGGTCTTCGACCCCTGTGTTAAGGCCAAAAAATCTTGCTCCGGCTTGTCTTGAATATGTTACGGTATATATTTTGCCGTGAATAGCTCCGTGAACTCTTCCCATGTAATTTCATGCTCCAGTCTGTCTGGTTGATTCCTTAGAACAGACGCCCACCAAACGTCCGCTCTCTCTTGTAGCATATACGCCGCCAGACTGGTCTTGTCCTCATCTGCACACCGGATGACCCGAAAGATCTTCTCGATCTCGCGGAGCCAGTTTTCAGCCATGATTGACTGACTCTTCCCCTTAAAAGAGGGTGGTGACATCTGCTGAAACCTCTCCATCATGGTCACCCCTCCAAAAGCCTACTCCTGGGGTGATGCTGCCTGAGTCTGGAGTTGCGCCTGAAGTGCCGCCTGCGTCTGCGCCTGGGTCTGCATAGCTTGAACCATGCCTTAAATGAACATCCCATAGTCCACCAAAGGTGGCGGCGGCGGAGCTGGGGGTCCTCTCGGCTCCTCCTGAGCATCGTCATTTTGAACCGCACGACGACCTCCTCCCGCCATGGTCTGATAATACAAATATTCGGTTAAGTTTTCATCATAACTCCCTACTAATTTAAGTTTTTTTAGAATGTAGATTAAGCTGATGACCATTTATGTAAATTCTCAATCTTGGGCTCTGATACCACTCTCTGTGACGCCCCGACTCGTAAACTCGGTCCAGTCGTAAAGACTCGCGTCGAATCTCGATCGGAACGTCACAGTGGGGACAACCCAAGCGGTACAATTGCAATTGAGAATTACACATAAACACTGAGATATCATTGCAGCGGAAATGAAAATACTCAATTCATCAGCTTACAGTCAAATGACTACATCCACATAGATAGAAATAACGATAACAATTTCACACGTCTTTTATTACATAACCAAATTTCACACACTTTTTTTTTTACATAAGACATAACTCATAACATAACTACCTAAGATAAAGACTGGTAGTAAAATCCGAGCCGCGGTCAAACACTGCGAGATCACTCCTCGCTTCCTTCTACCGCTTCTCCTGAAATTGTTCAACGGGGTGAGTCTACGAATAGACCCAGTAAGAGACTAAGCATAGTCCCCAGTCAAAACATGTATCAACATATCCAAAGTGATTTGCGGTAATTTATTTCATAAAGTCATTCTATTATCATTTGACAAAGAAAGTATGTACATTAAAATTTATCCTACCCATGACACGGTAAATAAAAATTCATCATTTGTAAACATTAACTAATGATTCCAGTAATGAATCAATGAACAGTAATAACAGTTTCAGTATCAATTCAGTGAGCAGTAATAGTCGTATTAATAACGACTCAGTGAACAGTAACAGTAGTTCAGTGTCAATTCAGTCGGCAATAACAGTTGTTCAATTTCAGTTCAATAAATAGTAACAGTGGTATAAATAGCCAGACACAATGCCCAAACACTCACTAGAAGGACAGTCAGTCGGTACTCGATCACCTAGGTAAATAGTGATGAGTCTTGGTTACTGCGCAGAACCGGGAGCAGTCCTCTCCACCTTAACCAGTGGTACTTCTCCATCTCCAGGATTTCATCCCCGTTACTCTCGGGGCCAGTACAGTATGAACATCCCCATAGGGGCATTTCTATAGTTTGGTTCCAGTCTCCCCCTATGGTGGCAGTGTCTATTTGGCATTACTAACGGTACGGTAAAAATATAAATGTGACTTATATGAAATAGACATATGCCACTCAAAATTCATGTTGTGGATATTAATATACCAATACTGAAAATCATTTTTCTTTTTTTGAAATTTTCAAGTTATTCAAATATAATGACATATATATATATATATCAAAATTTACTAAATCTATTTACATGTATCAGAATGCCTTGAAATTTCAGAGAATCAATATATTTACAGAAAGAATCCAAACATAAAGTTTCCATAATTTTTCAGACAGAATTTATAATTTTTCAGAATTACTTGTATATCAACATGTATCAAAAATTTACTAAATTTAGCTACCATATTCTGAAAATCACTTAACTTTTTCTGCATATCATATTTATATGTAACAGTACACATAAAATTTTCCATAAATTTTCATGCATTAATTTGAATTTTCTAGAATTACATCTATTTCAACATATATCATAAATTGACTAAATTTAATTCTTATGTTCTGAAATTAATCAAATTTTTACTGCAAATCACGTTTACATGTAACATTATACAGAAAATATTTCATAAATTTTCATGCAGTAATTTGAATTTTTACAGAATTGTATAAATTTTCCTCTACATGGAAAATTAACTAAATTTACTCACAACACTCTAAAAGTCACCATAATTTGTCAAACCATCATTCATAACAGAAATATTATTTTTAAACTTTTTATTATTTTTAACACTGCATTACTATTTTTCACACTGTATTATTATTATTCACACTAAGTAAGAAAAATATATCATGAATAATAAATCAACTAGATATAACCAAAATTATCATATAATTTCTAAAAATTTACAGAATGTTATTTCAGACAGAAGTGTCATATATAAAAATTTTCGTCATTTTTCATTCAGTATGTCTATTTTCTAATTTTTTAATATCAATTTCTAAAATTTACAATAATTTATAATAATAACTTTTAAATAGAGACAATTATCAAGAATATTTACAATGGCCAAAATATACTGAAAATTAACTTACAGATATCAAAACATCAGTTCTGTAATTTTTTAGATTTTTCACAGAATATTAGTATTTATTCAAATTTTCTAATTATTTGTTTAAACATTGATAATTATACCAATGATGATTCTGATATCTTAATGCAATGATATTTTCATAAATTAGTTTTAACAAACATTTAAGTCTTCTGGTAAAGTTTCAAGATTTTTCATATATTATTTCTATTTTTCTCATAATTTTATACTTCTATTAAATTATCAAAAATTATCTAATATTATTTGCAGATATCAATAATTATTGATATTTTCAGAATACAACACACTCAATGCCTGGACCTTACTGTAAAATTATAAGACTTTTATAAACATGGTTTATAATTTTCATAATTTCTATACGATTATTTATATATTTTATCATGTATGAAAATTCATTAAAATAAATATCATGATTCAGAAACTATGCAAATTTTTCTGCACATGGATCTCACAGTAAGGTGCCTTCTGACAATTTATTGTAATTTTATATCATCCTTTGATATTTTAATATAATTTAAACACCGTTAGGATAATATTAAAATATATTTAAACGTGAAAATAAATTAAATCAGACATATAAATTTTTACAGAAAGTTCATAACATCATGTTTGAGGATTCTGAAAACTCTCTCAATTTATCATACACTGATGCTAATTTTAAGACATTAATCACTTAATTATACCATTAATCACATGCTTTAACTTAATGATTTAATACTAGTTCGACCAAGATAAGATTATAGATTATGAAACTACGATCTATAAACTTAACTACCTATATAGATGCTAATTACACACCATAAATCATTCTAAATACGCTAATACATGCTAATCTAGGGGATAAAGTGCGAATCCCTTACCTTAAAAATACTTAAACACTCCTTAATGACCTTCACACCTCCCCCTGCTGCACTCCACGAACTCAGCTTCCAAGAGGAGCTATGAGCCCCCTATACCCCTCTATTTATAGAGATTTTTGGCTTAATCAATCCTAACCATCCACTTAAATCAAGAGTTAAGATTTAAACAAGTATAATATTATTATTTAATTCACATTTGACATTCAAACTTTTCCAACCCCTCACCTAACATCTTTTGACTATCCTGTATTTTTTTCTTTTTTCATATATAAAGAATGTGAGATTTTGACTAAATAAAACTTAAAAGATTAAACTAATTACAAAGGTTAACAGAAAAATTAAAAAAAAATTAATAAATTGACTGCCGCGATTGCGGTAGCCAAAGGCGGGGGCGGCGCCCGCCCCCGCGCGCGCACGCAAGCGGCCGCGTGGGGCCGCCCCCCACCAATTTTTTTAATTTTTTTTTATTTTTTTGACCTTCTTATATTTTTTTTGATATTTATGCCCTTTTCTTTTGTTTAACCTCTTTCTTTCATTTTTTTTGTTCCAAATCCTTTCAAAAAATTTTTTAAAAAAAAACAATCAACAACCTATAAATTTGTTTATGACTAAATAAACATAATAAGATAAAGAATTTAAATATTTAGATATATAAAATTTTTAAACAATTAAATAAACTACTAACAAAATCGTAGGGCATTACAAATGACATAATTCAACTCCACTCATAAAGTACAAAATATCAAAACTTGCTTATCTGACTCATCTGGGAATCCTAAATCTCAATCAGAATCAGATACATGAGACTGATGACCCGTATAATCTAACTCTATCCTAGTGGATGGAGGTACATGTGGGTGAGCCTGAAAATATGTAACCATCTGCACAAAGGTTGGGTCATGTGCAACGGTGGATGGTACATAAAATTCTTTAAAAAAAGCCCTAACTACATGTATATATTCAAGTCTATCATCTGCTACTGGTGCGACTGGTGCTGGTGCTGGTGCTGCTCGAACTCTGGACGTGGAGGAAGAGCCTGCTTCGCCCGGTGCTAGTGGTGGGGGTACCCTGGACGTAGAAGATGATGCCCCTGCTCTGCTACGAGAAACATATCCCTCCCGTAACTGTATCCGAAAGTAATCTCGGACATCCTCTGGAACTATGGAGCATGCACGATAATCCCGTCTCACTCCTGCAAGGTGCTATGTAAATCTGTGTATGCCGGTGACGCGATGTCCGCAGTATCTACAGTGCACATGTCGATCACCCTCAACAGTGTAACCATGCTCCCACGCAGGGTGACATCGTCCGTCCATGATGACATGTAAATGTTGTAAAATTTTGTATTAGTAACTTGAATGATAACTGCAAAACTCAAGATATATATGAAGAAAATTCGAATTAATTTATAGGTACTCATAAATATAAATAAATGACACATACTCCTAATCATATGGGCTCAAACTTGGCCACATCCCATCTCCAAACAATGTGACATTATACGTGCTCCGCAGATAGGACAAATAGTCTTCATAATGCATGGAACATGTATAGTACTCATAGTACATGCGTACATAAAATATTTATCACTAAATTTAAATTTAAAACATCTACAACTAAATGAATTAAAGAATATATCTAAATTAAATTTTAAATATCTAACAAAATCTAATCTAAAATTTATACAACTAACAAAATTTAATTTAATTAAACTAAAAAATTAATTAAATTTTTTTAACCCCACCCCCACCGTCCCCCGCCGCCCCCCCTGCCCCACCCCACCTCCCCCACCCCCAGCCCCGTCCCCCACCGGCGCCCACCGACCATATCTGACCGGTGGGAGGCCGGAGGGGGCGGTGGGCGCCGGTGGCTCCCCCCCGTTCCCACCGCCCCCCCTACCCCAACCTCCCTCCTCCCTATTTCCCACGCCCCCCCCCCCCCCCCCCCCCCGTCCCACTACCCCCCCCTACCCCAACCTCCCTGTAAGGTTTCGCACAGCACCATCGGGCAACGCAGCGGATAACAAAAATTTATTGGCCCGGTTTGGACGCATTGCGCCCAGGGCGCAATGCGCCGGCCGCGTGCTCGGTGTGGGCGGCGCACGCGGCGCCCGTAACGCGGACGCCCCGCGTTGCGGGCGCCCACCCGCGGGCGGGTCAACGCCCGCGCGCGCGGGGCTGGCCCGCGCAAAAAAAAAGGAATGAAATAGAGGTAACCCCCTTTTGATTCTATGGATATGGGTCCACATACATCCGAATGTATGAGCTCGAGAAGGTCAACAGCCCTCTCACCATGTCCACTAAAGGGAGCCTTGGTCATTTTTCCCATGAGACACGACTCACAGGTATCAAATGGCTTGTATTCGAACGAATTCAAATACCCATTTGAGTGTAAGTGAGAGACTCTTTTCTCACCTACATGACCAAGTCTGCAATGCTATAGATATGCAGAATTCACTTTATCAGCATTGGAAACTTGCATAACATTAGAACGTGTATCTAATACATAAAGACCATTGACTAATGAACCATTGGCTATAACCAAACCATTATTCATTATAGAGCACCCAGTGCTATTAAAAGCCAATGTATATCTAATGTTATACAAACCAGAGATTGAAATAATGTTCTTAATAATATTAGGAACATAATAACAGTCATTCAACTCCAGAATGACTCCTGAAGGTAAACTGAGGCGTGCAGTCCCGACAGCTTTGGTAGAAACCATTCCAGTCCTCGTGTAAGATCCGATCAATGTCTCAGGTCAAAGGACCAACGATGCTACTGAGACAGTTGGATCTTCAGTTGACATTAGGTATAATCAACCATCTGAAGATCCAATAGCGGATCAGTTCAGTGTACATCCTCCAAGGACATACACCTACACATATGCGTTGGTGCCCTGCACCAATGACCATGAGACTAGTCACTGACACATCATGTGTACTGGTTTAATAGGTAATCAAAGTCCCCGAGTGATTGCCCTCCAACTAGGAACAGTTTAAGGTATGTGTTCATGTAAAGTCAGTCTCATAATCGAGATCTCATCTCGAGTTGACTTTACAACCACATATCCTAGGGACAACGTAAAGTGACACAATCGCATATTTACGCTCAAATACCACTTTATTAATAATGAACAAGATTGTACATATATCGGGTCTACCCGACCCTAAATTGGCCTGTAGTACACCAATACTAACACTACATCCTCCCTATTTCCCACGCCCCCCCGTCCCCGTCCGGCCTCCCACCGTCGTAAACCACCTCCTCCGCCCTCCACCACCCTCCCACCCCCCCCCCACCGGCCACCCTCCCCCATATAATTTTTTTTTTCAAAAACCGTAGCTTACCTCCGATGGCCGGTCCCCGCCGCCCTTCACTGCCGTTGGCAGCCGCTCGCCGCCGTCCACTGACGTCCACCGCCGCTCGCCACCGCCCCTGGACGCCCTCCACCGCTGCAACAGACGCCTCCCTTCACCCCTAGACGCACTCCCACCGGCCCGTTAAATGGGCAGACCGGCACGAGCCAGTCGACCCGCACGTACCATGCCGTCTCGACCACGGACCGGTCTGGTACGTGACAGGATGCACGGGACCGTGCAGTCCAGTCCATCCCGATCACGACCCACGGCCCGGCCATCCTGCTCACCGCCTGGGATGGGCCAGGTCATGCGGGTCGGGCCGTCTCGGCCCGAGATGGCAAACCCTGATTAGTGGTTACTTTTTTATAATTTTAACATCATGATATTTTAATATATTAAATTATTAATACACGAATATGTTAATAGCAAAAAAATAAGGTGGCACCATGACCGAGATAGAACACCCCATCTTTCCTTAATAAATATTAAGATTCTCCATGTGAATCACAATAAGTATCCAGCATGAAATAATATTATTCACATCAGGGTTTGACGTGGCAGTTCAGACTGTTCAGTACGTGACATATCCTACGTATCGAATTGTACCAGTCATAAACCAATATGGTCAGTCTATGATACGCAATCAATACGCTACTTATATCTTTTTAAATGTTATATATATTATTTTATGTTAAAAATATCTTTATAGGTAACTTCATTCCGAGCGTTCTTTTAGACCATTTGGAACCCGATTCGAAATGTGTGAGTTGCACTATTTTCCTTCATTTTTCATTATTCTTTAAAGAAAAAAAGCCAAAAATCCATTCTTATCATATTTTATTATAATATAAATTCATTTAATAATTGTTTATTCATTACACACGATGATATGATACAATACAATGCCGTATCGTATCGTATCGTATCGACAGACCAGGCTAGCAAACCTTACTTCATATTGTAATATTACATTCATTTTTCATGGGATAACATTTTGTTCTTAAAAAGGTTTTGTACAACAATACCCCTCTAAAATTTCTTGTTTACTTACAAACCCCATCTTTACCATATTGACAAGTATACCCTTCATTTATTCTGTATCGTTACAATTATATCCCTTTGATTCTAAGTCATCAGTTGAAGGTGAATATTTGAAGGAGTATGCCACAAAAATCATTTTACCATATGAAATATCAAAAAATGCCCTTATTTGTGAGAGAGAGAGAGAGAGGGACCTAACCCTGGTCATGCGTAGCGACGATGAGCTCCTTTAAAGAGTGGATCCAACAAATCTAACCCAATGAGCACCATTGACACCGCCTGCAAGGCCACAAGTATGGGTGGGCGTAGGATGGGTTAGGAATCCGACGACCTCTCTTGGAACAAGTTGAGCTCCAACAACTCCCCCACCCCACCAGTACGATCTCCCCGCTGGGTCACCTGCATGGCATCGAGCTTGGTCTCACCCAACAAGGAGTACCCAATAACTGCATTGGCGCATGCCGTTGCGGCTATTGCCAATGCTTATAGGAAGCTGCACACCCCACCATGGCGGCCCTCCCTCCTCCCATCAGGCCCGCCTCTTCCCCACCCCTCCCGGTCCCTCGACGCTCATAGGCCCCCTCCTCCCCTACGCTTCTCAACCCTCTTTTCCCCCACCCTTCTCGACCTCTCGGCACTCGTAGGCTCCTTCCTCCCCCACCCTTCCTGACCCTCCTCTCCCCCACCCCTCTTGACCCCCTGGCACTTGTAGGCCCCCCTCTCCCCACCCCTCAAGGTAGCACTCGCAGGCCCCTTCTCCTCCTCCCATCTTCTTCTTCTCCCATCTCATCTTAAAAATGACGACAACCCTCCCTCCTCCCATCTCCTTCTTCTCTAGTGGGGGGGGGGGAGAGAGAGAGAGAGAGAGAAGAGAGGGAGATGAGGGGAGAGTACGATGGTGGTAGAGAGAGGGGGATGTTAACGTGAGGGTAGGTGAGTCATTTCCTCTTTTAACCCACACTTCTATGGTTAAATCAACTAGGGTTACAACAAGGTTATATCCACAATATATTGAGTATACGAAAGATATATGCGTCAATATGGCAAAAGTAGGGGTTTACAAGTAAGTACCAAATTTAAAAGGTTCTAGTTATAAAAAATCTTTTTAAAAATTATCCATATACATCTCAGGGTTTGCTTTCCCGGTGCGACCCGCCCCGACCCGCACGACCCGACCCGACCTAGGCGGGCGACGGGACGAACGGGCTGGGGGTCGTGGTCGGGACGCACTAGACCGCATGGTCGCGTGCGTCCCGCCGCGTACCGGACCGATCCGTTGCGGGCCCGGTCTGGTACGTGCGGGACGGCGTGATCGTGTCGGTTCGCCCATTTAACGGGCAGAGCCGGGGCATTGCAGAGGCATCGGAGCGGAGGAGGGCGTGCAGCGGTGGCTAGCGGCGGTGGAGGCGCTCAGCGGCAGTGGACGGTGGCGCTGGGCGGCGAGGACTGGCCATCAGAAGTAGGTGGTCTCATTTTTGTTTTTTTTTAAATGGGGAGGGTGGCTGGTGGGGCACCTTGGGAGGGCTGTGGAGGGCGGAGGGGGACGGATCCCGCCGGTGGGGGATGGCGGAGGTAGGGGTGGAGCAGGGGGCACAGATGGGGGACGGGGAGGGCGTGGGGGAGGTGCAGGCGGTAGTGGGGGCGTCGGTGGGGGACGAGGAGGGGGTGGGGCAGGCAGTGGTAGGGCAGGCGCTCTGGCGCCGGTGGGGGATGAGGAGGGCGTGGGGGAGATGCAGGCGGTGGTGGGGGCGCCGGTGGGGGCGTGGGGGGGGGCGGTGGGTCTTGGTGGGGGACGGTGGGGGAGGGGAGGGGGTGGGGCAGGCGGTGGTGGGGGGGAGGTGGGGGGCGGTCTGGCGCCGGTGGGGGAGTCGGTGGGAGACGGGGAGGGGGGTGGGGCAGGGGGCGGTGGGGGGCGGTCTGGCGCCGGTGGGGGAGTCGGTGGGGGACGGGGAGGGGGGTGGGGCAGGGGGCGCCGGTGGCCAGTCGGGGAGGTGGAGGTGGGGGAAGGGTGACAGAGAGATGGGGTTAAAAAATTCAATTTTTTTATAATTTATGAATTATAAATTAAATTAAATTTTGTAGTCCTAAATAATTTAGAATTAATTTTAATATTTTAGAAGATTTTAGTTTTACATGTTGTATAATTAAATTTATTGTTTTAATTAAAATTATATTTGTAACAAAAATTGTAGATTTAATTTAGATGTATTAAATAATGTAATTTAGATGTATTAAATAGTGCATTTAGTTTTACATGTTGTAGAATAAAATTTATTGTTTTAATTAAATTTATAATTGTATCAAAAATTGTAGATTTAATTTAGATGTATTAAATAATGCATTTAGTTTTATATGTTGCAAACTTAAATTTATTGTTTTCATTACAATTATAATTGTAACAAAAATTGTAGATTTATTTTAAATGTATTAAATAATGCATTTAGTTTTACATGTTGTAGAAATAATGATATTATTTTCATTAAAATTATATTTGTAACAAAAAATGTACATTGAATTTAGATGTAGCAATTAATTTTTTTAGTTGTAGATGTAGAACAATGAAATTTCATATCTTAGAAAAAAATTCACAGATGGCAAATTTGATTCGATGGTTGTAAGTAAAATTTAATTTAGATGTATTGTTTAATCTTTTTAGTTGTTGATGTTCTATATTTAAATATAATGTTTTTGATAATTTTTTCATTTGTAAATTATATTCGATAGCTGTACGTAAAAAATAATTTACTAAAAAATTAAAATAATTTTAATTTATATTAGTTCATTATCAAATTTAGTGATATTTATAATTTATATTTCTTAAATTTAGGAGATACATTTAAGCACTCTATGGCTCCTAAGGAACGTCCAAGTGACATTGGATGGTCATACGGAGTTATGTTGGATGGCAACCGTAGGTGTTGGCGTTGCAACTACTGTAAAACAGAACACCGGAGAGGAGGTGTGTCTCGGTTGAAGAAGCACTTGACAGGAGGATCCGATGCGGATACTCTGAGGTTGCTGGGTGTACCCATGTGCCTAGAGATGTGAAACTTACAATGGCCAGGCACCTGCGAGAGAAGAGAGTTGAGATGCAAGAAAAGGAAAAAAAGAAGAAAAGAGATGAAGCGAATGTTAGCGGAAGAGCAAGCGGCAGCCACGAGGATGAATGCGCATGGACAGCTAGTGACGAAGACCAAGCGCGTACTGACCTATAACGACCCGAGAATCCGATTACCGGGAAGGCCCGATAACTCGAGACTCGCACCGCCACCCACGAGTCCGAAGACTCGGAAGGGTTAGAAGGATGGTGTGGAGACTACACAAGTATCACAAGTAATTGCAGAAATTAAACAGTTATAATATGAAGCATGAAATAAATTAATATTTTACATGGTCCACAATAGGAAAATAACAACAACAGTAGTCCACGACTAGTACAGTGACAAGAAAGAAAAGTACAGCTACACGGGGCATACCCCGGCTCTGACCTCTGGCACTACCTCTGGGCACCCGCACCACGCTGCACCCCAGACGCGCTCCCCCAGGGCGGCGCCTCATCTGAAACACGGTGAAAACACGCAGGGAATGAGTCTCGGAACAAGACTCAGTAGGGATCACTCGAACCCTACCTCGAAAAATGGGAAACCACTACGCTAGCGGTAGGAGAGTACCTCGGAAAGGAAAGCCATGTACTCTACACAACAAAGAACCTACGGCACGCAAACCGGCACATGTGCCACGGTGAGACAACCGAAGCTCAACGGTCGACCCGACAAAACCCGAAGGTCGGAAACACACGACTGACAGTCTGACACTCCGTACCCGACAGGAGTACCTCCCGCTAGAAGCACAGCCGGTAGCGTCCCCTGACGTCTTACACCGCGCCGCAGGTGATCCGCCTGGCGTGGTAGCTCCTACCAAAGGCGCGAACACCGAACAAGTAACCACAAATAAGTGACTAGCTGGGGTCACACCCGTCGACGTGCGTCCACTGTCCCCAACCACGTGTGCACACACAGACCACGCGTCCTAGGTCTGGCCCTCTGACTGGTTTTCCCCCGGCACTGGACTCTGATTTGACGAGGGGTCCGACGGTGACCAGTCTAAAACCGTCCTCAGGGTAAGCCTCTCCACCTACTCCCAGGCGGGACCACTCGCGTGTAAGCAGGCTACGACTAGTGGAGGGTCACTAAAAGAGTAGACTCTCGAGTCAACGGAAAATAACGTCCGTGTCCGACAACGTACGGGAGCCGCGCCCCCGCACCGGTCCTGTCGCGCGGTGACCAAGGTCGGACAAGAAAACGGGGTTGCAACCCTCTCGGGTCAACCAAGAAACTGACGGTCCACCCTAGGGCCGTCACAAGGTTGTGACGGTCTAGTCGAGGCCGTCACACTCAACTGGCGGTCCAACGCAGGCCGTCACACGGCCAGAGGAGCGCGGGGAGTAACGCGCCTGGTCCAGCGCGTTACACAAATGTAACGCGCCTGGCCCAGTGCGTTACACAAATGTAACGCGCCTGGTCTGGCGCGTTACACTCGCCTCACGTTCCCAACGTGGAAGCTGGATGTAACGCGCTTGCCCCAGCGCGTTACACGAATGTAACGCGCTTGGCCCAGCGCGTTACGCACCCCTCACACCTGGCAAAACCCAGGAAGTAACGCGCTCGCCCCAGCGCGTTACACGGATGTAACGCGCTCGCCAGGGGGCGTTACTCACGCAGACCCCCAACGGTCAGAAACCAACGGTCGGAAAGCCCCTGACGGCCCAGCCCAGGCGCGTCACATGCAAATGGCGGTCGATCGCGGGACCGTCGCAGTCCCTGACCCCCAGGGCTACACAATGGGTATGTAACGGCCCCTCCCAGGCGCGTTACAACATGTGACGGTCCCTGGAAGGACCGTCACACTCACCCGACGGCGAAAATGGTAGAACCGCCCAAAAACTTCGACCACGCCCCCGTGCCTCCACCGGAGAGGGGGAAATCAAAGGGGAAGACCCCTGGGGACCCCTAGCATGATTCTAGGCCATCAAAATGCGAATTCATGCATCAAATCCATAGATCGGGCGGCTCTCGCCAAATCATGGAAAAACCCCAAACATGCTCAATCAAGCCCCTCTCGGCCTCCCCTCGGCCTATAAACCACGGAAATGAATGGCAAGAGGCTAAGGAACGTCACCCTACCTCAATGGAGCGAATGCTCCGCCGGATCATCCGCGAACGCAAGAAATCGTTTCGAAAAACCCTCGTTCTTCAAGCTTCCCACGAGCACCGCACGTCCCCACGATCGCCTCACCGTCGCCCACGTCGCCGCGCCGTCGCCCCGCCGCTGTCAGCAGCCGGAGAGGAGCTAGCCGCGCTCGAACGGGAGGAAGAGAGGGAGAAAGGGAGGTCACGGTGGGGAGGAAGGAAGGAAGGAAGAAGAAGAAGAAAGAGAAAGGGAAAAAGAAAAAGAAAAGGAATAGGAATATATAGAAAATCTGATTTTTTAGAAAAATATCAAAAATTAGAAAAATATATTTCCGGAATCCTCGGAACGCACTGATCGCAACGGTACCACTCGTGCCCAGGTGGACGGCCCGGTTCACCCGCAGCGAGATTCCGAAGGAATTGCCGAAACACACACCGGAAATCGGAAAACACGCGCGGAAAAGCCGCGGAACGCCTCCGGGCCTCCGAAACGACTCCGGATCCCGCCGATCCAAAAACGAAAGATGTCCGAAACGAAATTTCAGGTACAACGAAGCCGGACGCTCCGAGAAACCAGATCCGAGACCCACGAAGAAGGATCCGAAAGTTCTGGGATATTACAGCCCTCCCCCCTTAAGGAATTTCGTCCTCGAAATTGAGAACAACCCAAGGGGAAAGAAGAGGAAGACTCAATCAAACAGGTAAGGGAACTGCTGACGCATCTCGTCCTCACGTTCCCAAGAAGCCTCACCACCAGAGTGCCGCTGCCACACCACCTTTACCAAGGGGATGACCTTGTTCCGCAGGCGTTGCTCTCGCCTATCCTCCACGCGGATCGGAAGCTCTAGGAGAGAGAGATCTGGAGTCACCTCAGGCCAAACAGAAATCTCGAGCACATGAGAGTCATCGGGCATATACTTCCGCAACATCGAGACGTGGAACACGTCATGCACCGACGCCAACTCAAGGAGTAACTGCAACCGGTAAGCAACCTCACCGATGCGCTCCAAGATTACAAAAGGACCAATATAGCGGGGACTCAGCTTCCCACGCCGTCCAAAACGCATCACCCCCTTCATCGGAGAAACTCTCAAGAACACACGATCGCCCACGGTGAACTCGAGAGGCTGCCTCCTACGGTCAGCATAGCTCTTCTGCCGACTCTGGGCCGCCAACATGTTCTGACGAACCAGGTGCACAATATCCACACATTGCTGCACCAACTCCGGTCCCGTCAAAACACGCTCACCCACCTCAAACCAATCAAGTGAAGTCCGGCAATGACGCCCATACAGAGCCTCATAGGGAGCCATACCAATGCTCGAATGATAGCTGTTGTTATAGGCAAACTCCACCAATGGTAGGTGATGAATCCAACTCCCCTGCCACTCCAGGCAGCAGGATCTCAGCATGTCCTCCAAAGTCTGAATGGTCCTCTCGGACTGACCATCTGATTGAGGATGATACGCCGAGCTAAATGCCAACTCCGTGCCAAGAGCTCGCTGGAAACTCCTCCAAAATCCAGAAGTGAAGCGTGGATCCCGATCCGACACGATCGAAATGGGAATCCCATGCAACGGAACGATTCGCTCCACATAAAGACGAGCCAACTTGGACACGCTCCAGCTGACTTTGACCGGTAACAACCGAGTCACATTCGTCAGCCTATCCACCAGCAACCAAATACTGTCCTGCCCACCCGGGGTCCTTGGCAACCCCACCACAAAATCCGTGATCACGTGGTCTCACTTCCACGTAAGAACATCCAAGGGCTGGAGAGTACCTCATGGTCGTTGATGCTCCGCCTTCACCTGCTGACAGATCAGGCACCTTGCCACAAATTCTGCGACATCTCTTTTCATGCGAGGCCACCAGAACTGCCTTTGCAAGTTCCGATACATCTTCGTCGCACCCGGGTGTACGGTGTACATGCTCCCATGAGCCTCGCGCAACACCGCACGACGAATCTGCTCCTCCGCTGGGACGTACAGCCTGCCACGAAACCTCGCAGCACCATCCTCGCCAAGTTCCACATCAGCCATCGCAAGAATCCGGGGCAACTCAGGGTCCGCATGCTGAGCCTCTGTCACCTGACGACGGATAGCAGGAGTGACAGTCAGACTCGCAAGCACTGTCAACCCTGGCTCCTGGGGAATCTTGAGCCTGAAGGATACTTCGGGCACTTATTCCCAGAGCCTCCACTTCCTCAACATCAAGGCACTGACCGTGACCTTCCGACTCAAGGCATCGGCAACGACATTCATCCTGCCCGGCTGATAAGACAGGGTGAAGTCATAATCCTTCATGAACTCCATCCAACGCCTTTGTCTGAGGTTCAGATCTCTCTGCGAGAACACATACCTCAAACTCTGATGGTCAGTGAACACCTCGAACTTCTCGCCGTACAGATAATGCCTCCAGATCTTCAGCGCGAAGATCACCGCCGCCAACTCAAGGTCATGGGTAGGGTAGTTCTCCTCGTGGGCTTTAGCTGCCGAGATGCATAAGCCACCACTCTACCATGCTGCATCAACACAGCTCCCAATCCAACGCCGGAAGCATCTGTACACACCACGAAACCTCCCGATCCAGAAGGCAAAACCAACACCGGAGCCGAGGTGAGCAATCTCTTCAGTTCCCTGAAGCTCTGCTCACACTCCTCGGACCAGACGAAAGGCACATCCTTCCGCGTGAGCCTAGTCATCGGGGCCGCAATGCGAGAAAAATCTGGATAAACCGGCGATAATAACCCGCAAGCCCCAAGAAACTCCGGATCTCCGTCACCGACCTCGGCCTCGGCCACTGCATTACTGCCTCGACCTTGGCGGGGTCACGAAATGCCATCACCAGAAATCACGTGCCCCAGAAAGTGCACCTCGCAGAGCCAGAACTCGCACTTGCTGAGCTTCGCATACAACTGGTGATCTCGCAACGTCTGCAGCACCACACCCAAATGGTACGCGTGCTCCTCGGCAGACTGCGAATAAATAAGGATGTCATCCACGAAGATGACCACGAACTGGTCCAAATACGGATGAAACACCCTCTGCATCAAGTCCATGAAGGCTGCTGGGGCATTGGTGAGCCAAACGGCATCACCAAAAACTCATAATGCCCGTACCTCGTACTGAATGCAGTCTTCTCCACATCAGACTCGCGAATCCTCAGCTGATAGTAACCGGACCGCAAATCAATCCGCGAGAACACTCGCGTAGACTGAAGCTGGTCGAACAAATCGTCAATCCGTGCAACGGATACTTGTTCTTAATGGTCACTTCATTCAGCTGCCGGTAGTCAATGCACAACCGCAAGCTACCGTCCTTCTTCTTCACGAACAACACGGGCGCACCCCAAGGGGAAAAGTTAGGATGAATGTACCCCTTGGCCAACAGCTCCTGCAACTGCGCCCTCAACTCCCTCAACTCAGCGGGGGCCATACGGTAGGGAGCCTTCGCCAAGGGTCCCGTACCAGGCACAACCTCGATCACAAAATCGATCTCCCGCTGGGGAGGTAATCCAGGCAACTCCTCGGGAAAAACGTCGGGAAACTCGCACACCACCGGAATGTCCTCGACATTCGGCTCCATCCGGTCAGACACAACCACGGACGCGAGAAAACCCTGACAACCAGAATCAAGCAACCGACGGGCTCGAATAGCAGAGATGAGGAATCGAGAAGAGGTGGAACGGATACCTTGGAAATAGAAGGTCCGCTTGCTCGGATGCTGGAAGTAGACCCTCTTCATTCCACAATCCACCACCGCTCCATGAGTCTCGAGCCAATCCATGCCTAGAATCACGTCATAACCCCGAAGCTGCAACGCGTACAACCTGCCTGGCATACTCCGCCCATCGATCCAAACCGGAACCTGATCGAAACAATATGGAGTGATCATGAAATCACCCGAAGGCAACTCCACTGCCAAATCACAGGACAACTGGGTCACCGGCTCCTCGATGCACAACGCGAAATCCTCCGAAATAAACGAATGAGACGCGCCAGAATCAAACAAAACCCGAGCCGCACAACCCAAAATCTGAACGGTACCTTCCACGAGCTGCGACGCCACTGCCTCTGCCCTGGTCATGTGCGTGATCTAGCCTCGAGCTCTCTGCCTGCCTCCCACACTAGCTGACCTGGGTAGCGGCGGATACTGTCCCTGCTGCTGCTGCCTCTGCTGCTGGGGAACCTGCTGCTGCGGCGGCCTTTGAGGATAGTCACGCGCCATGTGCCCTGGCTGGTCACACCGAAAACAGATAATCGGCGCCGTGCACTGCCTGCCTGGGTGGGTCCCACCACACCGTGGACACGACCTCGCGATCCACCCACTGATCCCTGACGCTGCAAAGGAATCGGCTGCTGTACACTGCCCGATGAAGCTTGCCCCTGATCCTTGGACTTCTTCTTTCGAAACTCTTCTTGAAGAACTTCTTGACCTTCGTGCCAAAGACGCAGATCCTGTCACCGAAGCTACCGATGTCGGTACTCCTGAACCACCCGACGCATGCTGGAAGGAACCCTACTGCTGGGTAGCCGACTGCTGGCTGCGACCTGACAAGGACTGCCCCTGGCTGATCGGTCCTCGAGTCCTCTGCATATCCACCTCCAAAGAAGCCGCAACACGAGACGCTGTCTCAAGATCAGTGGCCCCGTTCGCGATCAGATGGTGCCTCAGCTCTAGCCTCAAACCCTGAACAAACCGGGTCTTCACCCTCTCATGCTCCATGATGTGAGGTGCATACCGACCCAGCTCGACAAACCGGGCCCTGTACTGCAACACGGACATGTCGCCCCGCATCCGCTCCAGAAACTCCCGCATCCACTATGTAGCAACATAATCTGGATAATACGTACGCTCGAAAGCACTGACGAAGTCATCCCACCCGACCTGCTCAAGTGGACGAAGCTGAAAAGACGTGTAACGACCCGAGAATCCGATTACCGGGAAGGCCCGATAACCCGAGACTCGTACCGCCACCCACGAGTCCGAAGACTCGGAAGGGTTAAAAGGATGGTGTGGAAACTACATAAGCATCACAGATAATTGCAGAAATTAAACAGTTATAATATTAAGCAGGAAATAAATTAACAATTTACATGGTCCACAATAAAGAACAATAATAACAGCAGTCCACGACTAGTACAGTGACAAGAAAGAAAAGTACAGCTACACGGGGCATCCCCCGGCTCTGACCTCTGGCACTACCTCTGGGCACCCGCACCACGCTGCGCTCCTGACGCGCTCCCCGAAGGTGGCGCCTCACCTGAAACACGGTGAAAACACGCAGGGAATGAGTCTCAGAACAAGACTCAGTAGGGATCACTCGAACCCTACCTCGAAAAACGAGAAACCACTACTCTAGCGGTAGGAAAGTACCTCGGAAAGGAAAGCCCTGTACTCTACAGAACTAGACCCTACGGCACGCAAACCGACACACGTGCCACGGTACGAGAAGACCGAAACTCAACGGTCGAACCGTCAAAACCCGAAGGTCGGAAACACACGACTGACAGTCTAACACTCCGTACTCGACAGGAGTACCACCCACTAGAAGCACAGCCGGTAGCGTCCCCTGACGTCTTACACCGCACCGCAGGTGAACCGCCTGACGTGGTAGGTCCTACCCGAGGCGCAAACACCGTACAAGTAACCACAAACAAGTAACTAGCTGGGGTCACGCCCGTCGACGTGGGTCCAACCGCCCCCAACCACGTGTGCACACACAGACCACGCGTCCTAGGTCTGGCCCTCTGACCGGTTTTCCCCCGCAGCCGGACTCTGGCTACGACGAGGGGCCTACGGTAACCGGTCCACAAACCGTCTCGAAAGGTGGGTGCCCGTACACCACTCCCAGGTGAGACCAGCACCTCGTACTGGTGGGCTACGACTAGTGGAGGGTCACTGAAGGAGTAGACTCTCGAGTCAACGGAAAACAACGTCCGAAACCGACAACGTGTGGGAATCACCCCACGCACCAGCTCCGTCAAACGGGGCCACGGTCGGAGAAAAACGGACGCACCGCCCACGGCCAAACTCATGACCAAGGCAAACGGAACCTCCGGACACCAAAGACACGGTCACGGAACTCCACGGGGTGCCCGGACGCACACACGGCCCAAGGGGAACACCCAACAACGAACCAAATCGCGCTAGGGATACCTAGCGCGACAGGGCATGTCGCGCTAGGGTCCCCTAGCGCAACAAGGGTTGTCGCGCTATGGCCCCATAGCGCGACACGGACCATCGCGCTAGGGAACCCTAGCGCGACAGGGACCATCGCGCTAGGTCCTCCTAGCGCGACAATGATGATCGCGCTAGGGCCCCATAGCGCGACACGAACCGCCAAACTGTTCATCTTCTCCGATGAACGCGCTCGGTCGGGGCAGCGCGACCTCCAAGAACGCGCTACTGGAGTATAGCGCGTTCTCAGTCCGCGGCCGAAAACGGTAAGAACGCCCAAAAATTCCAACCACGCCCCCATACCTCCATAGGAGAGGGGGAAAACAAAGGGGAAGACCCCTGGGGACCCCTAGCATGATTCTAGGCCCTCAAAACACGAATCCATGCATTGAATCCATAGATCGGGCGAGCTCTCCCCAAATCATGGAAAAACCCAAAAACGCTCAAATGATCCCCTCTCGGCCTCCCCGCGGCCTATAAATCACGGAAAAGAACGGCATGAGGCTAAGGAACGTCACCCTACCTCAATGGAGCGAATGCTCCGCCGGATCGATCACGAATCACGAAGAATGCTCGAAGCTTCACGAACTCCCCACGCTTCCCACGCTCGCCGCACGCCCACGAGATCGCCTCACCGTCGCCCACGCGTCCGCGCCGTCGCCCCGCCGCCGTCCGTAGCCGGAGAGGGGTTCGCCGCGTCCGAATGGGAGAGAGGGAGAGAGAGGAGGCTCACGGTCGCGAGAGAGAGGGAGAGGAAGAAGAAAGAGAAAAGGGAAAAAGAAAAGAAAAAGGATTAGGATTTATAGAAAATCCGAATTTTCGGAAAAATACCGAAAAATAGAAAAATACATTTCTGGAATCCTCGGAACGCACCGATCGCAACGGTACCACTCGTGCCCGGGTGAACGGCCCAGTTAACCCGCAGCGAGCGTCCGAAGGAAAAGCCGAAACACACGCCGGGAATCGGAAAACACACGCGGAAAAGCCGCGGAACGCCTCCGGGCCTCCGAAACGACTCCGGATCGCGCCGATCCGAACACGAAAGATGTCCGAAACGAAATTTCGGACACAACAGAGCCGGACGCTCCGAAAACCAGATCCGGGACCCACGAAGAAGGATCCGAAAGGTCCGGGATATTACAGCCCTCCCCCCTTAAGGAATTTCGTCCTCGAAATTGAGAACAACCAAAGGGGAAAGAAGAGGAAGACTCACTCAAACAGATACGGGAACTGCTGACGCATCTCGTCCTCACGTTCCCACGAAGCCTCACCACCAGAGTGTCGCTGCCACACGACCTTTACCAAGGGAATGACCTTGTTCCGCAGGCGCTGCTCTCGCCTATCCTCCACGCGGATCGGAAACTCTGGGAGAGAAAGATCTGGAGTCACCTCAGGCCAAACAGAAAACTCGAGCACATGAGAGTCATCGGGCATATACTTCCGCAACATCGAGACGTGGAACACGTCATGCACCGACGCCAACTCAGGAGGTAACTGCAACCGGTAAGCAACCTCACCGATGCGTTCCACAATCGCGAAAGGACCAATGTAGCGGGGACTCAGCTTCCCACGCCGTCCAAAACGCATCACCCCCTTCATCGGAGAAACTCTCAAGAACACATGATCGCCCACGGCGAACTCGAGGGGCTGCCTCCTACGGTCAGCATAGCTCTTCTGCCGACTCTGGGCCGCCAACATGTTCTGACGAACCAGGTGCACAACGTCCACACATTGCTGCACCAACTCCGGTCCCGTCAAAACACGCTCACCCACCTCAAACCAATCAAGTGGAGTCCGACAAGGACGCCCATACAATGCCTCATAAGGAGCCATGCCGATGCTCGAATGATAGCTGTTGTTATAGGCAAACTCCACCAACGGTAGGTGATGAATCCAACTCCCCTGCCACTCCAGGCAGCAGGATCTCAGCATGTCCTCCAAAGTCTGAATGGTCCTCTCAGACTGACCATCTGACTGAGGATGATATGCCGAGCTAAATGCCAACTCCGTGCCAAGAGCTCGCTGGAAACTCCTCCAGAATCCAGAAGTGAAGCGCGGATCCCGATCCGACACGATCGAAATGGGAACCCCATGCAACGGAACGATCCGCTCCACATAAAGACGAGCCAACTTAGGCACGCTCCAGCTGACCTTGACCGGTAGCAACCGAGTCACCTTCGTCAGCCGATCCACCAGCAACCAAATACTGTCCTGCCCACTCGGGGTCCTTGGCAACCCCACCACAAAATCTGTGGTCACATGGTCCCACTTCCAAGCAGGAACATCCAAGGGCTGGAGAGTACCTCCTGGTCGCTGATGCTCCGCCTTCACCTGCTGACAGATCAGGCACCTGGCCACAAATTCGGCGACATCTCTCTTCATGCCAGGCCACCAAAACTGCCTCCGCAAGTTCCGATACATCTTCGTCGCACCCGGGTGTACAGTGTACCTGCTCCCATGAGCCTCGCGTAACACCGCACGACGAACCTGCTCCTCCGCTGGGACGTACAACCTGCCACGAAACCTCGCAGCACCGTCCTCGCCGAGCTCTACGTCAGCCATAGCCAGAATCCGGGGCAACTCAGGGTCCGCATGCTGAGCCTCTATCACCTGACGACGGATAGCAGGAGTGACAGTCAGACTCGCAAGCACTGCCAACCCTGGCTCCTGGGGAATCTTGAGCCTGAAAGATACTTCGGGCACCTGTTCCCAGAGCCTCCACTTCCTCAGCATCAAGGTACTGACCGCCACCTTCCGACTCAAGGCATCGGCGACGACATTCATCCTGCCCGGCTGATAAGACAGGGTGAAGTCATAGTCCTTCATGAACTCCATCCAACGCCTTTGTCTGAGGTTCAGATCTCTCTGCGAGAACACATACCTCAAACTCTGATGGTCAGTGAACACCTCGAACTTCTCACCGTACAGATAATGCCTCCAGATCTTCAGCGCGAAGATCACCGCCGCCAACTCAAGATCATGGGTAGGGTAGTTCTCCTCATGGGGCTTTAGCTGCCGAGATGCATAAGCCACCACTCTACCATGCTGCATCAAAACAGCACCCAATCCAACGCCGGAAGCATCTGTACACACCACAAAACCTCCCGATCCAGAAGGCAAAACCAACACCGGAGCCGAGGTGAGCAACCTCTTCAGTTCACTGAAGCTCTGCTCACACTCCTCGGACCAAACGAAAGGCACATCCTTCCGCGTGAGCCTCGTCATCGGGGTCGCAATGCGGGAAAAATCCTGGATAAACCGGCGATAATACCCCGCAAGCCCCAAGAAACTCCGGATCTCCGTCACCGACCTCGGCCTCGGCCACTGCATCACAGCCTCGACCTTGGCGGGATCCACGGAAATGCCATCACCAGAAATCACGTGCCCCAGAAAGTGCACCTCGCTGAGCCAAAACTCGCACTTGCTGAGCTTCGCATACAACTGGTGATCTCGCAGCGTCTGCAGCACCACACCCAAATGGTATGCGTGCTCCTCAGTAGACTGCGAATAAACAAGGATGTCATCCACGAAGATGACCACGAATTGGTCCAAATACGGATGAACACCCTCTGCATCAAGTCCATGAAGGCTGCCGGGGCATTGGTGAGCCCAAACGGCATCACCAGAAACTCATAATGCCCGTACCTCGTACTGAATGCAGTCTTCTCCACATCGGACTCGCGAATTCTCAGCTGATAGTAACCGGACCGCAAATCAATCCGCGAGAACACTCGCGCAGACTGAAGTTGGTCGAACAAATCATCAATCCGCGGCAACGGATACTTGTTCTTAATGGTCACTTCATTCAGCTGCCGATAGTCAATGCACAGCCGCAGACTACCGTCCTTCTTCTTCACAAACAACACGGGCGCACCCCAAGGGGAAAAGCTCGGACGAATGTACCCCTTGGCCAACAGTTCCTGCAACTGCGCCCTCAACTCCCTCAGCTCAGCGGGGGCCATACGGTAGGGAGCCTTCGCCAAAGGTCCCGTACCAGGTACAACCTCGATCACGAAATCGATCTCCCGCTGGGGAGGTAATCCAGGCAACTCCTCAGGAAAAACATCGGGAAACTCGCACACCACCGCAATGTCCTCGACATCCGGCTCCATCCGGTCAGACACAACCACAGACGCGAGAAAACCCTGACAACCTGAATCAAGCAATCGACGGGCTCGAATGGCAGAGATAAGGAATCGAGAAGAGGTGGAACGGATACCTTGGAAATAGAAGGTCCTCTTGCTCGGATGTTGGAAGTAGACCCTCTTCATCCCACAATCCACCACCGCTCCATGAGTCTCGAGCCAATCCATGCCTAGAATCACGTCATAATCCCGAAGCTGCAACGCATACAACCTGCCTGGCATACTCCGCCCATCGATCCACACCGGAACCTGGTCGAAGCAATACGGAGTGACATAAAATCACCCGAAGGCAACTCCACTGCCAAATCACAGGACAACTGGGTCACCGGCTCCTCGACGCTCGACGCGAAATCCTCCGAAATAAACGAATGAGACGCGCCAGAATCAAATAAAACCCGAGCCGCACAACCCAAAATCTAAACGGTACCTTCCACGAGCTACGACGCCACTGCCTCTGCCCTGGTCAAGTGCGTGATCTGGCCACGAGCCCTCTGCCTGCCTCCCACGCTAGCTGACCTGGGTAGTGGCGGATACTGTCCCTGCTGCTGCTGCTGCTGCCTCTGCTGCTGGGGAACCTGCTGCTGCTGAGGAAACTGCTGCTGCGGCGGTCTCTGAGGACAGTCACGCGCCATGTGCCCTGGCTGGTCACACCGAAAACAGATGATCGGCGCCGTGCACTGCCTGCCTGGGTGGGTCCCACCACACCGTGGACAAGATCCTCGTGATCCACCCCCTGATCCCTGACGCTGAAAAGGAATCGGCTGTTGTACACTGCCCGATGAAGCTTGTCCATGATCCTTGGGCTTCTTACGGAAACCCTTCTTCAAGAACTTCTTGACCTTCGAGCTAAAAGACGCAGATCCTGTCACTGAAGCTGCCGATGCCGGTACTCCTGAACCACCCGACGCATGCTGGAAGAAACCCAGCTGCTGGGTAGCCGACTGCTGGCTGCGACCTGACAAAGACTGCCCCTGGCTGATCGGTCCTCGAGTCCTCTGCATATCCACCAAGGAAATCGCAACACGAGACGCTGTCTCTAGATCAGTGGCCCCATTCGCGATCAAATGGTGCCTCAGCTCCAACCTCAAGCCCTGCACAAACTGCGTGATCCTCACCCTCTCATGCTCCATGATATGAGGTGCATACCGACCCAGCTCGACAAATCGGGCCCTATACTGCAACACGGACATGTCACCCTGCACCAGCTCCAGAAACTCCCGCATCCGCTGCGTAGCAACAACATCTGGACAGTACGTACGCTCGAAAGCACTGACAAAGTCATCCCACTCGACCTGCTCAAGTGGACGAAGCTGAAAGGACGTCTTCCACTCGGAAGACCACCACCTCCGAGCCGTACCCTGCAACTGGTTGTAGGCCAACACCACTCTGTCCTCGGCAGTACTCTTCGCAGAACTGAACACCCGCTCCATCTCATCGAGCCAATCACGAGCCGCATCAGGGTCTGCCTGGCCGCTAAAGTAAGGTGGATGGAACTGCATGAAGTCCCTCACTGCTCGGCCTGGCCCACCCCTAGCAAACGAGCCCTCAGCAGCCTCTCCGCCAAACTGCTGAGACATGAGATGGTACATGCCACGGAAGAAATCCTCGGCCCCCGGAGCCCTCGCAGCATCCGCGGCCTCGGTAGCTCCCGGAACTCTGCTATGCTCCTCCTGGTCCCTCTGGACCCCCTGCTGGATCTCCTGACCTCCAGCCGACTGCCCCTGCTGAGAGCGAGAACTCCTCCTCGGCGCCATCCTCGCTCCTGA
Organism: Amorphophallus konjac; assembly: GCA_022559845.1. Taxonomy (NCBI): domain Eukaryota; kingdom Viridiplantae; phylum Streptophyta; class Magnoliopsida; order Alismatales; family Araceae; genus Amorphophallus; species Amorphophallus konjac. Next base: position 80,908,946 of record CM040121.1, on the reverse strand, counting down.
AGCACAAGACAGAAAACACGGAAACGGCAATGTCAGAATAAAACATGCGGTGCCCAATGCCAGCGTCACATGTACATCATCGTTGTGGACTAGTGGACCACTACAATTACCTATGATTCTCATGTAATTCCACAACCGCGCTCTGATACCAGCTGTAACGACCCGAGAATCCGATTACCGGGAAGGCCCGATAACCCGAGACTCGTACCGCCACCCACGAGTCCGAAGACTCGGAAGGGTTAAAAGGATGGTGTGGAAACTACATAAGCATCACAGATAATTGCAGAAATTAAACAGTTATAATATTAAGCAGGAAATAAATTAACAATTTACATGGTCCACAATAAAGAACAATAATAACAGCAGTCCACGACTAGTACAGTGACAAGAAAGAAAAGTACAGCTACACGGGGCATCCCCCGGCTCTGACCTCTGGCACTACCTCTGGGCACCCGCACCACGCTGCGCTCCTGACGCGCTCCCCGAAGGTGGCGCCTCACCTGAAACACGGTGAAAACACGCAGGGAATGAGTCTCAGAACAAGACTCAGTAGGGATCACTCGAACCCTACCTCGAAAAACGAGAAACCACTACTCTAGCGGTAGGAAAGTACCTCGAAAGGAAAGCCATGTACTCTACAGAACTAGACCCTACGGCACGCAAACCGACACACGTGCCACGGTACGAGAAGACCGAAACTCAACGGTCGAACCGTCAAAACCCGAAGGTCGGAAACACACGACTGACAGTCTAACACTCCGTACTCGACAGGAGTACCACCCACTAGAAGCACAGCCGGTAGCGTCCCCTGACGTCTTACACCGCACCGCAGGTGAACCGCCTGACGTGGTAGGTCCTACCCGAGGCGCAAACACCGTACAAGTAACCACAAACAAGTAACTAGCTGGGGTCACGCCCGTCGACGTGGGTCCAACCGCCCCCAACCACGTGTGCACACACAGACCACGCGTCCTAGGTCTGGCCCTCTGACCGGTTTTCCCCCGCAGCCGGACTCTGGCTACGACGAGGGGCCTACGGTAACCGGTCCACAAACCGTCTCGAAAGGTGGGTGCCCGTACACCACTCCCAGGTGAGACCAGCACCTCGTACTGGTGGGCTACGACTAGTGGAGGGTCACTGAAGGAGTAGACTCTCGAGTCAACGGAAAACAACGTCCGAAACCGACAACGTGTGGGAATCACCCCACGCACCAGCTCCGTCAAACGGGGCCACGGTCGGAGAAAAACGGACGCACCGCCCACGGCCAAACTCATGACCAAGGCAAACGGAACCTCCGGACACCAAAGACACGGTCACGGAACTCCACGGGGTGCTCGGAACGCACACACGGCCCAAGGGGAACACCCAACAACGAACCAAATCGCGCTAGGGATACCTAGCGCGACAGGGCATGTCGCGCTAGGGTCCCCTAGCGCAACAAGGGTTGTCGCGCTATGGCCCCATAGCGCGACATGGACCATCGCGCTAGGGAACCCTAGCGCGACAGGGACCATCGCGCTAGGTCCTCCTAGCGCGACAATGATGATCGCGCTAGGGCCCCATAGCGCGACACGAACCGCCAAACTGTTCATCTTCTCCGATGAACGCACTCGGTCGGGGCAGCGCGACCTCCAAGAACGCGCTACTGGAGTATAGCGCGTTCTCAGTCCGCGGCCGAAAACGGTAAGAACGCCCAAAAATTCCAACCACGCCCCCATACCTCCATAGGAGAGGGGGAAAACAAAGGGGAAGACCCCTGGGGACCCATAGCATGATTCTAGGCCCTCAAAACACGAATCCATGCATTGAATCCATAGATCGGGCGAGCTCTCCCCAAATCATGGAAAAACCCAAAAACGCTCAAATGATCCCCTCTCGGCCTCCCCGCGGCCTATAAATCACGGAAAAGAACGGCATGAGGTTAAGGAACGTCACCCTACCTCAATGGAGCGAATGCTCCGTCGGATCGATCACGAATCACGAAAAATGCTCGAAGCTTCACGAACTCCCCACGCTTCCCACGCTCGCCGCACGCCCACGAGATCGCCTCACCGTCGCCCACGCGTCCGCGCCGTCGCCCCGCCGCCGTCCGTAGCCGGAGAGGGGTTCGCCGCGTCCGAATGGGAGAGAGGGAGAGAGAGGAGGCTCACGGTCGCGAGAGAGAGGGAGAGGAAGAAGAAAGAGAAAAGGGAAAAAGAAAAGAAAAAGGATTAGGATTTATAGAAAATTCGAATTTTCGAAAAAATACCGAAAAATAGAAAAATACATTTCTGGAATCCTCGGAACGCACCAATCGCAACGGTACCACTCGTGCCCGGGTGAACGGCCCAGTTAACCCGCAGCGAGCGTCCGAAGGAAAAGCCGAAACACACGCCGGGAATTGGAAAACACACGCGGAAAAGCCGCGGAACGCCTCCGGGCCTCCGAAACGACTCCGGATCACGCCGATCCGAACACGAAAGATGTCCAAAATGAAATTTCGGACACAACAGAGCCGGACGCTCCGAAAACCAGATCCGGGACCCACGAAGAAGGATCCGAAAGGTCCGGGATATTACAAGACGTCTTCCACTCGGAAGACCACCACTTCCGAGCCGTACCCTGCAACTGATTGTAGGCCAACACCACTCTGTCCTCGGCAGCACTCTTCGCAGAATTGAACACCCGCTCCATCTCATCAAGCCAATCACGAGCCGCATCAGAGTCTGCCTGGCCGTTAAAGTAAGGTGGATGGAACTGCAAGAAGTCCCTCACTGCTCGGCCTGGCCCACCCCTAGCTGACGAGCCCTCACCAGCCTCTCCGCCGAACTGCTGAGACATAAGCTGGTACATGCCACGGAAGAAATCCTCGGCCCCTGGAACCCTCGCGGTATCCGCGGCCTCGGTAGCCCCCGGTGGCGCTCTGCTATGCTCCTCCTGGTCTCTCTGGACCCCCTGCTAGATCTCCTGACCTCCAGCCGACTGCCCCTGCTGAGAGCGAGAGCTCCTCCTCGGCGCCATGCTAGCTCCTGACGCAAAAGATAGAAAACACGAAAGCGGCAAGGTCAAAACAAACATGCGGTGCCTAATGCCAGTGTCACCTGCACATCGTCGTTGTGGACTAGTGGACCATTACAATTACCTATGATTCTCATGTAATTCCACAACCGCACTCTGATACCAGCTGTAACGACCCGAGAATCTGATTACCGGGAAGGCCCGATAACCCAAGACTCGCACCGCCACCCACGAGTCCGAAGACTCGGAAGGGTTAGAAGGATGGTGTGGAGACTACACAAGTATCACAAGTAATTGCAGAAATTAAACAGTTATAATATGAAGCAAGAAATAAATTAATATTTTACATGGTCCACAATAGGAAAATAACAACAATAGTAGTCCACGACTAGTACAGTGACAAGAAAGAAAAGTACAGCTACACGAGGCATACCCCGGCTCTGACCTCTGGCACTACCTCTGGGCACCCGCACCACGCTGCACCCCAGACGCGCTCCCCCGGGGCGGCGCCTCACCTGAAACATTGTGAAAACACGCAGGGAATGAGTCTCGGAACAAGACTCAGTAGGGATCACTCGAACCCTACCTCGAAAAACGAGAAACCACTACACTAGCGACAGGAGAGTACCTCGGAAGGGAAAGCCCTGTACTCTACAAGACAAGACCCTACGGCACGCAAACCGACACACGTGCCACGGTAAGAAGACCAAAGCTCAAGGGTCGAACCGGTAAGACCCGAAGGTCGGAAACACACGACTGACAGTCTGACACTCCGTACCCGACAGGAGTACCTCCCGCTAGAAGCACAGCCGGTAGCGTCCCCTGACGTCTTACACCGCGCCGCAGGTGATTCGCCTGGCGTGGTAGCTCCTACCAAAGGCGCGAACACCAAACAAGTAACCACAAACAAGTGACTAGCTGGGGTCACGCCCGTCGACGTGCGTCCACTGTACCCAACCACGTGTGCACACACAGACCACGCGTCCTAGGTCTGGCCCTCTGACTAGTTTTCCCCCGGCACTGGACTCTGATTTGACGAGGGGCCCGACGGTGACCAGTCTAAAATCGTCCTCAGGGTAAGCCTCTCCACCTACTCCCAGGCGGGACCACTCGCGTGTAAGCAGGCTACGACTAGTGGAGGGTCACTAAAGGAGTAGACTCTCGAGTCAACGGAAAATAACGTCCGTGTCCGACAACGTACGGGAGCCGCGCCCCCGCACCGGTCCCGTCGCGCGGTGACCCAGGTCGGACAAGAAAACGGGGTTGCAACCCTCTCGGGTCAACCAAGAAACTGACGGTCCACCCTAGGGCCGTCACAAGGCTGTGACGGTCTAGACGAGGCCGTCACACTCAACTGGCGGTCCAACGCAGGCCGTCACACGGCCAGAGGAGCGCGGGGAGTAACGCGCCTGGTCCAGCGCGTTACACAAATGTAACGCGCTTGGCCCAGTGCGTTACACAAATGTAACGCGCCTGGTCTGGCGCGTTACACTCGCCTCACGTTCCCAACGTGGAAGCTGGATGTAACACGCTTTCCCCAGCGCATTATGCACCCCTCACACCTGGCATAACCTAGGAAGTAACGCGCTCGCCCCAGCGCGTTACACGGATGTAACGCGCTCGCCAGGGCGCGTTACTCACGCAGACCCCCAACGGTCAGAAACCAACGGTCGGAAAGCCCCTGACGGCCCAGCCCAGGCGCGTCACATGCAAATGGCGGTCGATCGCGGGACCGTCGCAGTCCCTGACCCCCAGGGCTACACAATGGGTATGTAACGGCCCCTCCCAGGTGCGTTACAACATGTGACGGTCCCTGGAAGGACCGTCACACTCACCCGACGGCGAAAACGGCAGAACCGCCCAAAAACTTCGACCACGCCCCCGTGCCTCCACCGGAGAGGGGGAAATCAAAGGGGAAGACCCCTGGGGACCCCTAGCATGATTCTAGGCCATCAAAATGTGAATTCATGCATAAAATCTATAAATCGGGCGGCTCTCTCCAAATCATGAAAAAACCCCAAATATGCTCAATCAAGCCCCTCTCGGCCTCCCCTCGGCCTATAAACCACGGAAATGAACGGCAAGAGGCTAAGTAACGTCACCCTACCTCAATGGAGCGAATGCTCCGCTGGATCGTCCGCGAACGCAAGAAATCGCTTTGGAAAACCCTCGTTCTTCAAGTTTCCCACGAGCACCGCACGTCCCCACGATCGCCTCACCGCCGCCCATGTCGCCGCGCCGTCGCCCCGCCGCTGTCAGCAGCCGGAGAGGAGCTAGCCGCGCTCGAACGGGAGGAAGAGAGGGAGAAAGGGAGGTCACGGTGGGGAGGAAGGAAGGAAGAAGAAGAAGAAAGAGAAAGGGAAAAAGAAAAAGAAAAGGAATAGGAATATATAGAAAATCGGATTTTTTGAAAAAATATCGAAAATTAGAAAAATACATTTCCGGAATCCTCGGAACGCACTGATCGCAACGGTACCACTCGTGCCCAGGTGAACGGCCCGGTTCACCCGCAGCGATGTTCCGAAGGAATTGCCGAAACACACACCGGAAATCGGAAAACACGCGCGGAAAAGCCGCGGAACGCCTCCGGGCCTCCGAAACGACTCCGGATCGCGCCGATCCGAACACGAAAGATGCCCGAAACAAAATTTCAGGCACAACGGAGCCGGACGCTCCGAGAAACCAGATCCAGGACCCGTGAAGAAGGATCTGAAAGGTCCGGGATATTACATGACCAGCCTAATGTGTTTGTCACGGTCAATGATTCATATGAAGCGGAGTTTCGTGAGGTAGTACGTCAGAGTTGAGATGAGACAAGACATCCTGAGGAGACGAGAGTGCGAAGCCACGAGGCGGCAAGGACCGGAGCATCAGGCAGTCGTGGTTCATCTACGACTTGACAACCACATGGCATGAGGAGTTATTTCACTGGTGACTCGGGTTCACAAAGAAAAAGGACATAATCGATCAACATTGATGATGTGGAGCCCAATGCACTATCCCGAGAGCATGGCAAGTAAACGAGGGTGGATGATGCATATGGCCAGAAGGGGCCTAAATGAAAACTTGGACAGGCCGTTGCAAAATGGTGGCACCACGCGGGTCTGCCTTTCAATACGGCCAACAGCCCTTACTACAAGCCAATGTTTCAGGAAGCACAAGTTCTTGGGTTACACGTGCAACCACCTACGGCAAGAGAGTTGGCCGGCATATATCTTGATGACCAAGTTGCTGAGATCAAGAGTTATGTTGACTCATTCAAACAAAAATGGTCAAAGTACGGAGTCACACTAATGTGTGATTGATGGTCAGGTACCACAAAAAGTACCCTGGTCAACTTTCTTATTTATTGTGACAGACAGGTTTTCTTTCACAGATCAGTGGATGCGTGAGGCCAAGTCCACAGTTACCAATATATTTTGTCATTGATGGAACAAGTTGTGACCGAGATCGGGAAGGAGTACATTGTTCAAGTGGTGACAGACAATGGCTCGAACTATAAGAAGGCTGGGGAGGAGCTGACGAGGATGAGACGACACATTTTTTAGACCCCCTGTGCAACACACTGTGTAGATCTGATGCTGAAAGAGATTGGTCAGCTTCGTGTAGTCAAATCTGTGGTCGAGGTGGCACAAAAAGTCACGAAATATATCTACAACCACACACTTGCATTGGCATGGATGAGAGAGCATTGTGGCGGCACGTGCAGATGGATGCACGGAGAAGAGAGGGAGATTACGACCCAACAGATGTTGTGTACTTGCGAGACGATGATGACCCTATGGTTTCATAGGTTGCAAGAACCACAACTGAGCGTGGTGAGCCAGAACTTGACGAGGAGGGCGAAGAATCAGGCGAGACACCATGACCTAATACTTTTCTCGCGGCAGCTGTGTAGCAGGCAGTGGGGGAGGGAGATGACATCGATGTGCAGACAGTTGGAGATGAGTCAACAACGGGATGTGATGAGGAAGTTAATTTAGATGAAGACCTCATCATTGGGGGTGGAGACACATCATACGCGTACGATGACACAGCATGGGAGCGATTGATGCAACCTCCAGCAAATCCACGTCCACCGCCAACTCAGGTGAAGTAATATATACAAATCGAATCGCATATTATTAGAGAGCGTAGGCATACATCTATGTATGATGATGTAAGAAATATATTACAGGCCGATCCGACAAATGAATAGTGGTCTTGAGTTGTGACACCGCGGCATTCAGTATCTACAGAACCGAGAAGGATATCCACTTCTAGAGAGGCTAGGGGGAGTTCGTCATTTAGAGAGGTGAAATTATATTGCCATATGTACATTTATGTGCTGTATTTCATTGCTAATTGATTATATTATCCTTTCAATTGTGTGGCCTTCGGTAGCATCCAAACAACCATCTCAGTTTGCTGCACTACGACGCTCAACATCTAAGGCACCTAGTCAGTCGTCTCAGGTATACGTATAAACTTACACAGTACAAAGTAACTTGAACTTCTTATCTAACAAAGTGTCCGCTTCTCAGGCATCCAAAGGGACACAACATGCAGCAGATAAGCCCCCGCCTGCTCCACAGAATAAAAAATCATCATGGACCACATTATTCAAGAGCAAAAAGGACACGCAGCCACCATTAAATCTGATAGATGTTGCAGACTTGGAGACATTAGATCCCAATGCAGATGATGACACTCCCGAGCCATCTGTTGAGCCCCGCATCAGTGGGAGTCATGACTCCGATGAGGACAGTACACCGACATGGTCTTCATCCTATAGTCGTGGCGGTTCACAAGGTGGTCAACGGAGTCGTTGTGGGGATACAAGTGATGGTGGCAGATAGTATAGCAGTGGTCATCGCGGCCAACAGCTCGCCGCATGGACAGAGGAACAACACTTCACACATGCCACGCAAGATGAGGACCACGGTGCTCCACCGACTGGGACGAGGGGGGCAGCTGATCATTGGGATCCCTACTATGAAAGTTCTGTTACAGATAGTACCAGCTATCAAGGCATGCTGTCTGATTTTGAGAGGATGAGCACACATGACTCTCAGGGATCTGGAAGTGATTATGGACAGCCATGGCAACATCAGCCAATGTATCATGGCGATTCTGAGAGCAGTAGTTCACTCGTCTCGTCGTATCCATATCCTCATGCCCATGCTTCAATGCCGCAATATACCGAAGGATACGATCAGCCCTCAGGTACGCCACCGTCGATCGTGTACTCACAAGGTTCCCAGCAGGATGAATACTATATACGCATGTACTGGGAGAATTATGCTGGTTCGATGTCTTATGCAGACTATCTGTCCTATCTGCGCAGCACGTATAATGTGAGATTGTTTGGAGATGAGATGTGGCCAAGTTTGAGCCCATATGATTAGGAGTATATATTAGTTGTTTATATTTATGAGTACCTATAAATTAATCGTAATTTTCTTCATATCTTGAGTTTTGCACTTATCATTCAAGTTACTAATGCAAAAGTTTACAACATTTGCAGGTCATCATGGACGGACGACGTTATCCTGCGTGGGAGCATGGTTATACTATTGAGGGTGATCGACATGTGCAATGTAGATAATGCGGATATCGCGTCACCGGCATACACAGATTTGCAGAGCACCTTGCGGGAGTGGGACGGGATTACCGTACATGCTCCTTAGTTCCAGAGGATGTCCGAGATTACTTTCAGACACAGTTACGGGAGGGATATGTTTCTCGTAGTATAGCCGGGGAATCCTCTTCTACGTCTAGGGTACCCCCACCACTAGCACCAGGCAGAGCAGGATCTTCCTCAACGTCCAGAGTTCGAGCAGCACCAACACCAGCACCAGTCGCACCAGTAGCAGATGATAGACTTTAATGTATAGATGTAGTTAGAGATTTTTTTAGAGATTTCCACGTACCTTCCACCGCTGCACATGACCCAGCCTTTGTGTAGATCGTTACATATTTTCAGGCTCACCCGCATGTACCTCTACCAACTAGGATAGAGTTAGATTATACGGGTCATCAGTCTCATGTATCTGATTCTGATTGGGATTCAGGATTCACAGATGACTCAGATGAGTGAATTTTGTCATTTTGTACTTCAATGACTGGAGTTGAATGATGTCATCATTATTATGAGATTTTTTTTATCTCTTAAAATAAGATGTTTAATTAAAAGGTGTAATATGTTTTTTATATAATTAATTATTTATAATTTAGTATGGATCTATTATCACAAAAAATAACTCTTCATTCTAATATTATTAAATATATATATCATTTATAATTTAAATAAAATTTTATTTTTTTAAAAGTGTAAAAAATTAAAAAATCACGTCGTCTTGTCTTGCCAAGCGGACCGGGTCGCTGGGCGACCCGCCCGACCCTACCCGTCCCGAGCCGTGACCGGGTCGGGCGGGTCGCTCGGGTCGACAAACTCTGATATATCTACAATTATTCAAAATTCTTCATATATATTTACTTTTATCATTTTTTATAGGGTTTTTTGCATATTAGTCCCTACAAACTTAGTGAATTACCGATTAGTCCCTCAAATCTGATTATTATCTTAAAAGTCCCTATAATTTTTAACATTTTATAAATGAATCCCTGTAGTTTGTTGTCGTCCACAGAAAAGAATATTCCGTAGAATATTCCATCAAATGTGTGCAAAAAGTCTAAAATACCCCTGTTGAACGTTGACTCTCTCTCTCTCTCTCTCTCTCTCTCTCTCTCTCTCTCTCTCTCTCTCTCTCTCTCTCTCTCTCTCAGAGGGAGGTCGAGGGAGAGGGGATCGGAGGAGGTCGAGGGAGAGGGGATCGGAGGGGAGCTATCCACCGGAGCAGGTGGTTCTGCAGCGGAGGAGCTGTGGCGGGGCAGCAACGAGAGCACCACTTGCGGCTGAGGTTCATGGCGATCCGCGATTGGAGGGGGGTCCGAGGTGGAGGGAGAGGGGACCGGAGGGAGAGGGAGGAGGGGGACTGGAGGGGGGGAGGGGGACCGAAGGTGGAGGGGGATGAGAGGGGGAGAGGAGATGGTGGACTAGAGGGGGAGGGTTACTGGAGGTGAGTTTAGAGACAGAAGAAGAGAGAACGGAGGGAGGGAATGGCTGTGTGCGATGTGTGTGTGTATGTGAGAAGGAAGAGGGCGAGAGAGCGGTTGCTGCTGGTGGGTTGTGAGTGTGTGGGGAGTATGTGTATGCAAGTGAAGAGAGAAGGGGGGAGGGAACGAGAGAGAGGTGTAGAGAGAATAGAGAGGGGAAGAAAGATGACAGAGAAGGGGAGGTCGACTCCGCAGGAGGGCGGTGCAACGTGTGTGTGTTTGCAGTGTGAGGGGGATAGAGGAATGAAGGGTGTGGAGAGGGAGGCGACAGCGGCGAGGGGCGAGTGTGTGCGTGTGCGTGCGCGTGCGGTGTGAGGGTTAGAGAGAAAGAGAGTGAGACGGAGGGGGAGGGGGGAGGGCGGTCGGAGGGGGAGAAGGGAATCGGAGGGCCGTGGAGGGGGGAGGCCGCAGGGGGGGAGGGAGGCCGGAGGGGGAGGGGGGAGGGCGGCCGGAGGGGGAGAAGGGAATCGGAGGGCCGTGGAGGGGGGAGGCCGCAGGGGGGGAGGGAGGCCGGAGGGGGAGGGGGGAGGGCGGCCGGAGGGGGAGAAGGGAATCGGAGGGCCGGAGGGGGAGAAGGGGGGAGGGAGGCAGGAGGGGGAGGGGGGAGGGCGGCCGGAGGGGGAGAAGGGGGTCGGAGGGGCAAGGAGGGGGGAGGTCGCAGGGGGGCCAGAGGGGGGGGGGAGGGGGGCGGGGGACCGGAGGGGGGAGGGAGGCTGGAGGGGGAGGGGAAGGGAGGTCGCAGGGGGAGGGTGGCCGGAGGGGGTAGCGCTGCCACCGACTCTCCATCGCCGCTAGGCCCCGCTGTTCGCCGTCTTCACCACCGTCGGCCGCCTTCCCTGCACGTACACACACTCCGGCTGACCTCTCTCTCTCTCTCTCTCTCTCACACACACACACACACACACACACACACACACACACACACACACACACACACACACACACACGCGCGCGCGCGCGCGCGCGCATGACTAACTAAGGGCTAGTTAGTCTTTTCCTAATATTGAGTCAACTTAACTCTGGTTTATTTAATTTTTATGGATTTAAAATAACGGTAGGGACTTATTTGAACAACGGAGATAATTATAGGGACTTTTAAGACAATAATCAGATTTGAGGGACTAATAGGTAATTCACTAAGTTTGTAAGGACTAATATGTAAAAAACCCTTTTTTATAATATCTTTAAAATCCTTAAAAATTAGCGATTGTGTTCCTTTGTAAGAGTATATAGATAAATTTTTATTTAAAAGATAGGGGGTGGATACTGGATAGAGTCAATGATTTTTTTCTTAAAGATTTTGAAGATATTACGATAAATATGATAAGAGTAAAGGTACAAGAGATAGTTTTACAAGATTTCAATAGTATTAGAAGTAATTTTCAGAGGTAATGACTAATGAGGTCATTTTCCCAAATAGTTAATCACCTCATTTGCATCACATCCGTCCATCAACAATCCAACTGAGTAAAGATACATCCGACACACGCAGAGCGAAACGCAGCTAGCCACTGGCAAGTGGGGGACGAGAAAAAAGAAAAACCCGGCGAGGAGAGGCTGGAGAGCTCAGCACGGAAGGGAAGTGGGCGAACGCAGTACCGAGACAGCAGCCTCGGCGGCGGCAGAGCAAAGGTCTCGAACGCAGAGCGGGGATGGCGGCGGCGGAGGGCACCTCGGCGGCGGCGGCGGCGGCGATGGTGGAGGCCGGGGACGGGCCTGTGCTGAGCATGATGAGCAAGCGCTTGCGCGCCCTGCGCAAGAAGTACAACCGGATCCTGCAGATGGAGGAGAGGCTGGCCCAGGGCAAAACCCTTAACAAGGAGCAGGAGGAGGTGCTCCGTTCCAAGGACGCCATCGCCGTCCTCATCGAGGAGTATGAGAAGCTCCGCCTCCCCCTCTCCGCCGCCGTCCAGGAGGAGCTTGCCCCTGCCCGCCTCTCCTCCCCCGCCTCCGCTGCGGCGTCGTCCTCTCCTCCCTCTCCTCCTTCTCCCCCCGGCGCGGGGGACGAGCGGCAGGAGACGAAGCCGGCGCAGGGTCAAGTGGAAGCGGCGGCGGCGGACACTGCGGGAGAGGGGGAGCTCCAGCGAGACCCCGACTCCGCCGTGGAGGACCTGCTCAACCTGCTTTACTTCGGGTGCCTCTTCGACATGAAGACGCAGAGTGAGTTCGCGTCCATGGTGTTCAGGCGCACGCACGAGCGGGAGTGCTGCCTCACGTACGACTACGTCACGGACGACTCCACCGGATTCCTCCAGGAGGGGGACCTCGACCTCATATCTGCCCTTGGGAGCCTTATCATCTCCAGGCCTGCGCACTCCAGTGTCTCCCATAAGAATGCGCTCCTCGGGTGCCTCCAACATGCTAAGCTGTGGCTGTGCAATTCCAACCAGCCCATTCAACCCGGCTCCTCCATCACTTGTATCCTAATACCAAAAAAGGGTCCCTTTTTTGCTTATATTTGTTTTCCTTTTCTATTGAAATGCTGTTGGTCTTTTTGGCACGACTCCGGAATTTCCGTGCTTCCTCAATTTGTCCCTAGACGCGGGGTTGAGGGAACGTCTCAATAAGATCCTGGCGTCCGACTACTTCACCAAAGCCCCAGAGTTTAAAGCTCCAGTTGACGTTGCTGCCGCTGTGGGGAAGTATGCCAGTTACCAGGTTCAGGTTTCTGATTCTGCACCACAACCGCCATCTTCACATGTTGATAGCCCTCCAATTCATCACCAGGGCAAGGTGGAATTTCTTATTCCTTTTTTTCGTCCTTCTTTCGGACTCGTCAGGTTTTTTTGCGAATCATGTGAATTTTCCTTATACTTTTACTAGGCCATCAAACACTGTTCTTAAAAGTTGTTTTTACTCTTACTAGCCCATCATACATTGTTCTTAAAACGTTGTTTTCCTTGCCTATATCACTTGTTTGATCTTGTTTTCTTTGACATTAGCCAAGCGATATAGTTAGTCACTTGATCCAGTAAAATATTTGCATTTTGAATGGGAAAAGGCTTGATATTGGAAATTTGAATGTTGGGTGGGTCATTTTTGCTTAGCCCAGGGGTGTGCTTTCTCATTGGTCAAGTTTACAACCGCTTGCTGACACTAATGTGCGTGAAGTATGGTCTAGATGAACATATGCATTCGAGATCTACCCTCCCTCTTCAAAGAGATGTATTTTTACTTCTATCAAGTTTTCATCCTTAGTTGGACCTACATCAGTCTTCCACATTTATCCAGGCTCCATCACGCTTAAGTTGTCACCATTATGGTAACCTTTTTTTTCATATTTATTTTATCTTCAAATCAGGCATCCAGGATTTGTCTTTTACTTTGTCTTTTGAATAATATATATTTCATTGACTAGTTGTTATTGTGCCCTATAAATGAGCTTGTTTCTTGCATTGAATAAATGGTTCATTGAACTGGCCAAACTGGACTGAGTGGCTGATTGAACTCAGAATTAGTGCCCCTGATCTAAAATTCCTCATTATCTTAAAAGGGAAAAGAAGAAAGGATCGGGTCAAGTTGACTTTCCTAATGCAGAATTATGGTGGGTATAACTCAGCATTGTGAATTTCGTTCTTGGCCTTGGGTTTGTGAGATTGAGAATGCAGCTGAATATAGCAAGAGAGGAAACAAGCCTTGATGATTGGCAGATTTGTCACCCAAGAAGATAAAAAAGAGAAATTAAGGGAAAAAAGAAGAGTAGAAGAAGGAAAATGAAGAAGAATGAGTGGAGAGAGAAGAAGAAGAAAGAGGAGAGAGAAGGAGAAACATTGTTACAGTGTGGAGCTAGTAGGCAATTATCAGCGTGGAGCTAGTAGGCAATGCACAGTGACAGTGACCACCATTGAGGTTTTGCAGCCTATGAGAGTTGTCTTCAAAGTGTGTCAAAATTGCAAACACGATATAATTAATAGTTATAGAAAATCATTTTTATTTGTCAACAACACATCCAAACTTGCTCCTTTGCCCTCATATCTGTGATTCGACCATTCTGATTTGATCTAGGTCTGTATCAGACTGATCAATCCTGGGAAATGATACAATTATGAAAACTGTTGTAATAATTAAATACATTCTTCTTCTATAGTAATCCGAACTAATGCTCATAGGAACTTTTACAATTTCTCTCAAGGTTTTCCGCCTCGAATGTCGGTTCCGTCTTGGAAAGATGGAAGAGGGGATCTCGGAGAGATCCCGAAAAAATCTGGGGAGATCGGGTTTAGTGATTTCATATTTTTTTTTATGCATACAACTTATTTATAAGAAAATGTTATTTTTTTCTACTAACCGCTCAATTTCACAAACATATTTTTCTAATTGACAACTCAATTCTACAAAATAAAGAGTAATGATAACAGTTATAAATCCATTCACATGCACCAATGCCAATATACATCAAAAGTTACACCAAAAAGAGATATGTAAAATGGTACATGAATCACAAATGGAAGAATACATAAAAAATGGTACATGTAGTCTCTGTCTCCCCCCTCTCTGTCTCCCTCTCTCTCAGATAGAGAGAAGGGGGAGAGGGGGAGAGAGAGAGAAAGAGGGTGGGAGATAGAGAGAGATTGATAGAGAGAGAGAGGATGGCAGACAGAGAGAGAGTCTGAGGGAGAGTGCCGTAGAAGGAGAGACAGAGAGAGTCTGCGGGAGAGGGAGAGAGAGAGCTCTAGGGGGTTGAGGTATAGAGAGAGAGGGAGAGAGGAAGGAGGAAACCGTTGGGGGGGGGAGAAGATCTCCGTCTCAGGGGCTCTGTTTCTTGCGATCTTTGGAGAGAGAGAGATCTCGGACATCTCGTAAGAGGTGGTAAACCATGATTTCTCCATGTTTGTAAGATTCATGGTATTTATTTGCCTCAATTTCTTCTTTTGTCTGGGGTTTCTTTTTCAAGACTTTTTAGATCTCATAAATATCAAGAAGAATCTTTGGCTCCGTAGCCGAGTGCTCAGCTGTGATGGATGTGATTACACAATAGATGATGATGATATTCATCATCACATGAACTTTTTTTTTTGGTGATGTCAGTGCTGTGAAGGATCCCATCCTTGAATTTGCTTTGACATATTATACTACCGGGCATCGTTTGGCAGTATGACTGAGAAAATAATGGTTGCAATTTTTGGGATTTTGGAGATATGGGGCATTGTAACTATGGAAAATTTATTTGCTTTTGAAGAAGCTACCTTTTGATGACTTGTACCTATCTCACTTACCAAGGAAGCTTTTAAAAAGGGAGATTTTCCCCTGTGGCCTACTGTCAGCCTTTGCCCTCCTTTGTCCCCACTTATGCCATTTTTATCTCTCCTCTATAGATGTTTTCAGATACCAACTTATTACTATTACTTTTGTTTTCAAGCAGATATTGTCAACTTTTTGGAGCTGGCCAAATAAGAACAGAATTGAATTTTCTCCCCTTATGAAGAATTCCTTTAGCCTTATTTATGGATTTTTTTTTTCGTTGGGAGAGACAAGTTTGGGGTAAGAGGCTCAAATGGTTGACCACAGGATAACTCTTTAGCTATGAGACACTTATGGAGGTTGTACTGTTGTTGCTGGTAGCTTAGTTTGATGTAGCATAAGCTGGTTGTCTTAGAGTTGAATGTTAAGTCATTAAGAGGCATACAGCTAATAGGAGAGAACTTGGGATGCCATGGTAGGAATTAAAATATGAATAGTGAAAGTATTTTGGTGGAGGAAGTTAACTGGAAATTTGAAGCCAAGCTGGCCTTGTTTTGTTGGAGAATTAATTTTAATATAATATAAGCTTTTATATTAATATTTTCAAGGTCTATAATATTAGTCTTGAAATTGATATTAAAAGAATATGAAGGAATGGTCGAAGTGGAAAGAGAGAGTTAGGGGTGGGAAAGAGAAAGGAAAGAGAGTCTTGAGGCTCTCAAGGACTAAATCCTAACATTTTCAATATAGGTTCAGGCCGGGTCGTGAGCTTGAGGTTCCTCACCTCAACATTCTGGGCATATCATGATGGCTCGTTGTGGAGGGTGTGGAGGGGGTTTGCTGGAGCTCGCCTTCAGAGCGAACTGTGGCCCTCTGGGAGGCTGGGGCTACCGTTCGTCCTTCCCTAGCACTGCGGTGGCTAGGGGGTTGTCGGCAATGTGGGAAGGGGTAGAGGGAGGCCTAGGGTGCCTCTTGGTTGAGGACCAACTTGCTTCTGCTATCGGAAGAGGGGTCACATCCAAAGGCTTTGCAGGGTGTGGGGACTAGAGTTCATCAGAGGCGAGAGGGTGATCCCTCACCGATGGTCCTACACGGATGTGGTATGAAATGGGGCTCTGGCACCTCTTACTGTGGGAGGGAATCAGGGGTGCTTGGAAGTAGGTCTGCTCCCCATGGAACTTTATACAATTGGACTGTCTGGCTCCTACGTTGCCTTTGAGTGGCTTCGGTCGAAGGGGGGGCCAGGCATGGAGAAGGTTAGGGCTATGCTAGAGGCGCTAGGAGATGGATGCGGTCAGTGGGAGGTTCGTCGGGTCAATGCAACAGCTCTCCTGGCTGTCAGTAGCTAGGAAGAGGCTGTGGCTTCGGGGGCAGATGTGGGGAATCTGGTGGTGGACGACATCCTCATCTGCCTCCAGCGTTGGTCCTTGGTGAGGGGGACCTTTCCCAATCTAGGAGCAATCAGCCTCCTTATTAGTTTGGGGGAAATCCCTCTCATCCTTTGCGATGAAGAGGGAGTTTCTCTAGCTCCGGGATTTCAGTAAGGTGGAGTCCAGTAGTGTGTGGTTTGCTCCGGCGGGATCTCTCACGACCGTCAAAGCCACCGTCTAGGTTTGTAGTAGAGTAGCGGTGCCGTCGGTCATCTCTTTCGCTATTGACAGGGAGATGTTTCACAACATGGTAGAGTAGGGATGGTGGTGGTCGGAGTTAGGGTAACACAGCCTTAGGTGGGACCAGGAAGAAGGCGAGGTGGGGGCACGTGGCAGCTCAATAGCGTACTATTCAAATTTGAATCGCGATGCATTCTTTACTAGGTTAGGAGCCTAGATCAAAAGTGTGTTGGGTGTATGGCGCACTCGGGTGTCAATAGGTGGGCCAGAGAAGTTGGTCGGACCTTATCAAGTGTCCAAGGGAGCGGCCTAAGACCCAGACCCTATTGTGTTGGCTAGTGACTTACCCGAATCCATGGGTCACGGCTTAGCGGTTCTTCAGGACCCATTACCACCCCTCTTCCCCGCCTGATAGTTGTCACTGCTCCTCTACGACGATCGGGGGCGAGGGAGTTCCGACGGGTGGCCATCTTCAGCAACCATCTATGAGTAGCGGTGGGACCCCGTCAGCGACCGTCTGAGTGTCTCAACGCATACTGTTCAGGTAGTTTCTTGCAAGTCCACCCAGCAGTAGGCGAATAGACGGTGATGGAGCCAGGACCTAGAGCCAGAGATGGTTGGCGGCTAGCGGCAGAGGGGAGTGAGGGATTTTTTGGCGGGCGAACAACTCCGGCAAATAATCATAAGGAGCAGTCCACCCAGTGGCAGGATGTCTGTCGGGCTATGGTGCCAGAGCCTACTGCTGGAGCAGGCTGGCGGTCTTTGCAGGTGTACATAGTGGAGCTTCCCCTCACGATCTGTCCTCCTTAGAGGCTAGCAAGAGGACCGCTGGGATCCACTTAAGGAGAGGGAGGAAGTCCGCCAACGATGCACCAACTCCTTCGGGAGCTGCAAGGCCCAAGGATTTCTGGTGGCCAGGAGGACACAAGACCTTCGGGTCCCCCTTTCTACAGTAGGGGCCGTCAGATCCCCAAGAGGGTGGAATACCTTGCTTCTTTGCGCCAAGGAGAACAAGGAGGTCGGAGCCAAGCAAGCCTTAGAGGTGGTGGCACGTGAGGGAGATGTTTTTGTTCCAAAGACCCTCGGGGAGGCCACAATCTCCGGGGAGGGGCATTCGCACATGGAGGGAGTTTTAGATATGGGTAGATTGGGAAGAGAGGAGGTGAAGGAGATGGTTGGGTAGTGGACAGGATGATAGAAGCGCAAGTAAGGAAGTTAGTTGAGAGGATGGGAGTATCCTTTGTGGGCCTAGAGTGAGATCTCAAAGGGGTGTTTACCAAGGTACAAAAGAGGTGGTTGATTAGCATGACGAGGGATGTAAAAGGAGGGAAGCCTCAAACGAAGGTGGCTATGGAGAATGTAGGAGGGTAGGAGAGGAGGGAGTAGAAGAGGGAGGGAAGCATAATCAGTTTCTTGTCTCAATGAGGATTATTTCATGGAATGTGAGGGGGATTTGTGGGCGGGGGGGGGGGGGTTGAGAGAGGCGGATGGTTAAGAAATTAGTAAGAAGATACAAAATTGACATATAGTGTCTACAAGGGTCAGGTGTGAGGGGGATGGAGAGTCTATTATGAGGGACTTTGGGAAACCTAGACTGTCAATGGGGGTGGCCTCTCCGGCTGAGGGGAGATCAGGTGGCATCATGGTTCTCTGAAATCAATTTGAGGCCGAGGAGGTGGTGGAAGATAGACAAGTTGATAGAGGGGCTATCGCCCTCCATTTCTGTAATGTCAGGGATGCCTTCTCTTGAGATTTCTCTGGGGTATACGAACCACAAAACAAACAAAGAAAGAAACTTCTTTAGGAAGAATTACTTCTGTATCATCACAGATCAGGATGACCGTTGTGTGTGTGTGGAGACTTTAATGCAATTGCTGCACCTTGTGAGAGGGGAGGCGACCACCTTCAGACGGGGGATATGAAGGATTTTTTGGACTTCATAAATGATGTTGCACTCATTGATATTTTGATGTCAAGTGCTTAGTTTACGTGGCCCTTCATGATCCTCAAGTTGGGTAGGTTCCTCGTGTTTGTTGACTGGGAGGACCACTGTCCACATGTATAATCTTACTACTTAGTAAGACCTATGTTGGACCATAAGCCCATTTTGCTGAAGACTTTTTGCAGATTTTTCGGAAGGCCTAACTTCAGATGGGCAAGATATTGGTTTAGAGAGGCGGACTTTGTGGACACTGTTAGATAGGCATGGAATGCTCAGAGGCAAGAGTAATCTGCTATGGCTACATTTGTGTGCAAAATGAAGCATGTGACGCAAGTGCTGAAGGTATGTGGTGCAACCAAGTCTTTACCTGGCAAAGCAGCTAAAGGTAGGATCTTGGAATAACTTGAGGGGCTTGACTGCTTGGAGGAGATTTGACTTCAGGATGAACCGAACAAATTGCTTAGGGATAGACTTAGATTAGAGTTTGATGAGTTCCTACGAAGGGGATATGTATATCGGAAGCAATGATCTAGGAGAAATGGCTTAAGAAAGGTGATAGGAACATTGATTATTTTTAGAGTGGATTGCCCCGAGGAGGCGGATCAACTCAATCAGATGTATCAAAGTTGGTGACCAATTGTTGACTAGAAATGAGGACATCAGGATGTAGGCAAGGGAGTTCTTCTCTAAACTTTTCTCAGAGGATGACATGGTTACGCTTTTGATAGTTGATGATCTTCTTCCTCACATTTCTTCTAAGAAAAGCGAACCCCTCTCCCGTCCCTTCTTGGAGGAGGAGGTCCAGAAGGCTATTTTCTCCTTTGTGAGGGACAGCATCAGGGTCAGATGGTTTTCCCATGGTCTTCTTCTAGAAGTGTTGGGACATCATCAAGGCATATTTCCTGCATGCAATGTAGGAGTTCCAGGAGGGTAGAGCGCTTTCGAGGGGTATCAACAACACTCGTTTAGTTCTCATTCTCAAGAAGCAAGGTGCATAGAGCCGTTTAGATTTTAGACCCATTAGCTTGCTCAATGGGACTTATAAAATCATCTCCAAGCTTTGGCCATGAGACTTTACATTGTGATTGACAGAATGGTCAGTGACTTCCAAGGGGCTTTCATCAAGGGACTACACATACACAAAAAAAAACATTTTGGTAGCTCATGAATGTCTACATGCCATGAAGACTTAGAGGAAGAAAGGGGTGGTTCTCAAACTGGATTTCCAGAAATCATATGGTAGTGACAACTGATGATGTTTATTTGATGTGCTTGCAAAAATGTTATTTCATGACAGATGGATTGGATGGATCTGTGCTTGCGTCAATATAGCTAGATTTATAGTCTTAGTCAATAGGGAGCCTTCCCTGTATTTCCATAGTAGTAGAGGTCTCTGGCAAGGAGACCCGATGTCCCATCTTCTTTTTATTCTAGTTGCACATATTCTTAGCAGGATGTGGTGGAGGGTTGAAATCTATGGGCTGATCGAAGGTTTCCAGGTTGGAGCGAGTGATCCCCATATCACCCATCTGTAATATGCTGATGATACCATATTATTTCTAGCAGAGGACGAGAAGCAATTATATCTCACTAGACTGATGTTAGAAGTATTGGAGGAAGTCAGTGGTCTCAAGGTGAATTTCTGCAAGAGCTAGATGGTGGCTTTTCATATAGACAATAAGGCTGTTAGGAGAGCAGCGTTCATCTTAAGCTGTCAGATAGGAGATTTCCCCATCTCTTATCTATGCCTTCCATTGTCTCCAAGAGTCTTACATTGCAGTGATTGGCATAGGATGATACATAGATATGAATCCAGATTGGCAGGGTGGAAGGCGAGGCTTCTTTTTTATGGGAGGAGAATGGTGCTCTTGAAATCTGTGATGGACAGTCTTCCCATCTATTATCTCTCCATCCCGAATCCTGAGGATGATTGCTAAGAAGGTTGAGTCTATACAAGCAATATTCTTTTGGCATGACAATGGAGATAGAAGTAGGGGATGGCACGGCATTGCCTGGGCAGAGTTTGCAAGAGTAAGGACATGAGAGGATTGGGCATAAAAAATATCAGAGACTTCAATATGGCTCTGTTATGCAAATGGCTGTGGAGGCTTGGCTTGGCGGACAGTGGACTACTATGATCACAAATCATTCAATAATGGTAGTATGGTAGAACTAGGGATTAAGACTTGATTCCACCCTCACAGCACAATCTCTCCCATTTGGAAGGATATCTTACAGTGTAGGGACATCATTTTGGCTAGTGTTAGGGTCCATTTGGCCAGTGATTAGAAATGCTATTTTGGAAAGATAGGTGGTATGGTGATTATACTTTAGAGGACGCCTTCTTGCAACTCTTTGTGATCGCATCTGTGCCGTTGATATCAATTTCCCAAAATTTTGATCCACAACTTCCAGGGGGACTTGGTCCCCATCTTTCAAGAGGAATCTCAGAATAGGAGAGATGGAACATCTGGAGAAACTTCTTTCTTTCCTCAAAGAATTTGCTCCAGAAGCTGCGAACATTGATAGGTGGTGGTGGAGTGGGATGAAGATAGACTTTTCTCAATCAGATCAGTATATAACTTTATCTGAGAGGGAGGACTGCAGCATAACTTTGTCTTGCAAACTTGGACCCCAAGAGCCCCCCTCAAAGTGAAGCTCTTTATTTGGAGGATCCCATATGGACAACTGTCGACTTGCGATAAGCTGGCCTCTTTCCTGCGGGCATCCGGACACTTTTCTGCCTTTGTGGAGGTGAGGGATCACTTTTTTGGATCACTTTTTTACAGTCTTCTCAGGAGATATGGACACAGGTTGCGAGTAGACGATGTGCCCCCACCATACACGATAATGTACAATATCTGATTGGGGATTGGCATAAGAGATGGTCTCTTAAGGGCGATAGACGCATATGGTGGCTTATTCTCCTCGCCACTCTATGGGTCTTATGGGGAGAAAGGAACAACAAAATCTTTAAGAGAGAAGCTAGAGCCACGGAGAGGGTGGTCTCTTTCATCTGTGAGAGAGTGAGAGTGGGCTGCGGCTCTTTGTAAAGTGGACTTCCACAACTCTTCTTTTATTGCCTTGTTGGGGGGTTAATGGGTGCCACACCGTCTTGGTGTGAAGTATATTTTTTCCAGGGATCTTTTGGGAATATATTGATCACACTTGTATATCCATCCTTTACGTTTAATACAACTTGTTTCTTTCATTTGTAACAAGAGTGAGGGAATGGGCAGAGTTGCTTTGTAATGTGAATTCCCTCAACTCCCCTCTTTTTGTCAAGGTATTTAACCTTGACATGGATGAGCGAGCCACTTTTGGCCAAGGAATGGAAGAGGAGCCATTTTGGTGTGATGTTTTGTATGCACCTCATACACAGACAGCCTATCTGAGAGCAGTGGGGTGATGTTAAAAGGCAAAGATTCCTTTAAAGGTTGGACTGGTGAACAATCTAAAATGAAATGACCGGGGAAAAAGTAGCATTGATTGTGAAGCAGAATTCCTAAGTTGCAACTCAACAGACGGAAGAAACAAGGGGCCACTTGCTTTTGCTTGACCAAAGCCTGAAATATTTGGGAAGGGATAATCTCGGGGATAGAAACAGCTGGCCAAGAATGACTGTCACACTTGATTGAATGATGAAAACAATGGAGACTGCCCAAAACAGAAGTTCCTGCATGTTTGAATATTTTTGAAATGAGGAATGCCATGATCAGCAACCAGGTGGGGCTTCATGAATAATTTTGATGGTACAAATCCACTTTCCTTTCAAAAAAAGATAGGTGGGGCTTCATGAATAATTTTGATGGTACAAATCCACTTTCCTTTCAAAAAAAGATGGAGCTTCACTGGAAATTATGGGCATAATTAGAGGTGAGGCTTTTAACTGGGTCATCCCATCCACTGCATGTGGCTGAATATCAAGGACCTGGAAAGATTGATGAATGAAGGAGACAGTATAGGCTTTTGCTGCTGGTCCCTTTTTTTTGGATGCATGTGGGATTAGTCCTTTATAATTGATCTTGCTTTGTGGGGACCTTCTGTTCTGGAATTTTATAGGTGACTTTGCAGTCTTTTATATTTCTGGCATTGTGTGCAGTGCTTTTTCTTTTGAGCCCCCAAGCGTATTTGTTTTTTGTGTTTGAATTAATGTGATGTGGTAGATTGTTCCTTTACCTAAAAAGTGCATTTACATATATAATTTTTAGTGCTTTGCAATATTGCATGTCTCCCCATTTTAACCTGAGATCTCTTCTTAATCACTGCTTTATTGGCCCTTGAGGTTGAAAATGTTCAAAGTGCCCCTCTCAATTTGCTAGGATAATGGATAAGGGCTATAGTCAGAATCCCCTCATTGGCTTCACCCTGACCCCAACAACCTCTCCCCCGACGGCGGAAGGGAGCATCCGCCGGCCCTGTCCTTGCCTCCGTGGCGGCCGGAGGCTTCGGAGGACAGGCCCTCTGCAGGTCCGGCGGTGGTTTCTTCCCGGTGCTGCAGGGGGCGGGGAATTGGGTTTCTTGGGGGTTTTTGGAGGAGCTCCAGCAGGGGGAGCATAACTGCTCTCCTGTCCTCTCTCTGCTGTCTCCCCCGGGTCTCGGCCTTGGCTCTGGCTTCCGTTCTGGCTCTGGCTTTGGCAATGGCAGCTCAGAGCTTCTCGCCTTGATGGCAGATGGGGATGATGCTGTTTCCCAACCTGGAAGGCTTCCATTTGAATCTGTTGGTAAAGCTCAGCTGCCGGTATCAGGTGATCCTGGTTCTTCTACTTCCGTTGGTGGAGTTTCCTGTCTAGTGGCTGCTCATTCTCTTAAGTGGAGCATGGAGGAAGAGGGTGTGGACGGAGAGGCGGAAGACTGTCAACCTCTCACTGTTTTCAGATTAGAACCCTTTGGGGAATGGTCAGATTCCTTATGGGAAGGATGGTAGGCATTTCTTTTGTCGATACAGAGGAGGTTGTTAAGAAATTTCTCAGGAAGATTAGGAGGGACATTAACCTCAGCCTGTCCCTGAAAAAGAAGGGTGAAAGTGGTGGGTCCAAGATTGGGAAGAGAGAGCTGGATTTTGTCCAAGCAAACCACCAAACAGACTGTCTTCGTCCAAGAAGAGAGTCGAGTGCAGGGAGGCAATTGCTACTTAAATGAAAATATTCAGCTGGAATATCAGAGGACTGAATGGGGCAGAGAGGTCGAGGGAGATCAGATCGTTGGTTAACAGAATGGGGTTGGATGTTATCCGTCTTCAAGAAACAAAGATGGCTGATATTGATGCTCCTTTTGTTAAAAGCCTGGGAGGTAATAAGGTCCAGGGCTGGACTCACAAAGCAGCAGATGGAAGGAAAGGGGGCATTCTTTTGATGTGGAATCAGAATGTAGTTGATGCAGTCTCTGTAGATGTTGGAAAGTTCTTTCTCTCTATAAAGTTCAGACAGAAGGCAGATAATTTCTTATGAACTTTTACAGGGGTCTATGGGCCTGTGGAGCATGGTGATAAAAGGAGTTTTTTTCAGGAGTTGGAGGTCATCAGCACTTCTTGCAGTGGAGCTTGGTGTGTAGGTGGGGATTCAATGCTGTAAGATTACCTGGAGAGAGATACAATCAATACAATTGGTCCTTTGAACTGGATTGCTTTGGGAATCTTCTGATTAGAAGAGCAAACCTGATTGAAATTGAGATGCCCTCTCTGAGGTACACTTGGGTTGGTGGCATTGACAAGCAGTCTAGATCTAAGCTGGATAGATTCATAGTTAATATTGAATGGTTCCAGAAATTCAGTAAAGCTATGGCAAGAGGCCTTCCTAAGGTGGTCTCAGACCACACTCCTATCCTTCTTCTAGCAGAGGGCAAACAAACAGAAGGCGCCAAGAATCTTCAGATATGAGCTGGCTTGGATCAAGAATGATAACTTTAGGGACCTGGTTAAAGAGTGGTGGGGGGATGCACCGACCGAAGGCTTTGCTTGCCTTTGTTTTGCCTCTAAGTTGAAGTGGGTTAGAGATAAAATGAAAAGGTGGAGTCAGGACACCTTCGGGGCTTTTGGTAAAACCAGACAAGAGCTGCTGGATAAAATTGGGGAATTTGACTGTAGAAATGAACAAGAAGTTTTATCTCAAGCAGATTTGGAGCAGTGGGAGCTTACAAAAAGGCATTATAACAAGTGGTCAAGCATGGAAGAAATCCAATGGAAACAACGATCCAAGGAACATTGACTTTGGGAAGGAGATAAAAATACTAAATATTTTTATGCAATTGCCAGTGGTAATAAGAGCCGGTCAGCTATTGATAGCATCAAAGTGGGCGAGGTGGTGTTACAAGACCCGGAGGAAATGGCAAAGGCTGTGGTTCATTATTACGAGAACCTTTTCTAAGAAGAGGAGCAGTGGAGACCAGAGATTGTTAGTGATTCCTTCAGGCAGTTAACTGAGCAGGAAACTCTCGAAATCACTAGGCCATTTTCTGAGGAAGAGATCCACATTGCAGTGTTTAGCATGGATGCCAACAAGTCTCCAGGACTAGATGGTTTTTCTTTAGGTTTTTATCAGCACTTCTGGGAGGTCATCAAGGCAGATTTTATGGCCGCAGTGAAAGAATTTGAGAATCAGCCAGGGGCCATCAGGTGTTTTAATTCAACTTTCATTGTCCTTGTTTTTAAGGAGGACGAGGCAGAAGCTATCAAGGACTATTGGCCAATCAGTTTGCTCAATGGCAGCTACAAAATCATTACAAAGTCCTTGGCTACATGTCTTAGGGAAGTTATTAATAAGCTGGTAAATATTAACCAATCAGCCTTTATGCAGAGTAGGAACATTCTTGAAAACTTTACCACAGCTTATGAGTATATCCATGACCAGAAAGTCAGGGGAAATGAGTGCTTTATTTACAAAATTGACTTTGAAAAAGCTTTTGACAGGGTTAATTGGGATTGTCTCCTTTGGGTGATGCACTTAATGGGCTTCAATAGCAAGTGGATAGAATGGGTGAAATATTGTATTCAAACAGCAAGGTTCTCTATCCTGATTAATGGAACACCTTGTGGCTACTTTGGAAGCACTGGAGTCCTCCGGCAAGGCGACCCTTTATCCCCACTTCTATTTGTTATCATCGGACAGGTGTTGAGTATGATGTAGGAGAAAGCCAGGAGGCATGGGCTGATAGAAGGCGTTCACATAAGGGGGGGAAGTGAAGATTTGGCTCACCTACAATGCAGATGACACATTACTGTTCTCAGTTGCTAGGGAAGACAAAGTTGCAAACTTGAAGGGTTCAAAATTAACTATGACAAGAGTAGCCTGATTGGTTTACACTTGAATCAGGTCAAGAAGGAATCTATTGCTCAGATTGTCAACTTGCAGTGGACTTCTTTCCCCATTAAATATCTTGGTTTCCCACTTTCCGATGGGCCTTTCAAATGTTCAGATTGGAATGATGTGGTCAAGAAATTTGATGACAGGATCACGGCATGGAAAGGTTCTCTTCTCTCTGCTGGGGGTAGATGGATTTCATCCAAAGCAGTCCTCTCATGTCTACCATCTTATTACCTTTCCATCCTTCAGATCCCAAAATCTGTAGCTCAGAAATTGGAGTCCATTAGGGCTGCCTTCTTCTGGAGTGGCAAGAGGCCAGTAGAAAGAGGTTTCCACCCTATAGCTTGGAGGAATGTCTGCAAAAGCAGGGAAGAGGGAGGAGTAGGGCTGGTCCTCCTTGAGGTCATCAATCAGGCTTTGCTCGCAAAATGGTCGTGGAGGTTTGAACTGGAAGAATCTTCTCTCTGGGTCAGAATTGTAAGGCAAATATTTTCAGGGGCACTTTTTTTGGTGTGACAGGATACCGCCTACTTGCAGATTCTTGCGTATTGGGAGGCATATTCTGAGATGTGCGGACTTCTTTAGATGCTCATCCATCATTAAAGTTGGTAATAGATACATTACTAAGCTCTGGGAGGATGCTTGGTGGGATCGCAAACCCTTCTCAGAACAGTTCCCCAATTTGTATGCACTTACTGGCTCTGTTAACTCCACAATTAAGGATATTTGGACCATGGAAGGAGGAAGGATATCCTGGGTCCTTACTTTCCGGAGGAATCTAGGGAGGTCAAAATCCGAGAATTCTTGCATCTATCTCAAATCTTGGACACCGTCACCATCATTCCACAGGATCAGTATAGAAGATGGTGGAGATGGGATAAGGGAGGGCAATTCTCTGTCAAATCTGCAACAAGATTCCTTGCGCAGGGAGGAAGAAAAGTGAGTTGGCACAAATTTGCTTGGAATCCAAATCTATCTCTGAAGATCAAAATTTTTCTCTGGAAATTAGGATGGAAAAGGTTATCAACAGCTGGCAGAGTGTGCCAGTTCATACCCAACTGTAAAGCCTCTTGTATTTTTTGTGGGGCAGGTACAGAGGACATTGATCATCTCTTTTTCAAATGTGGTATTGTTGACACAGTTTCTTTAGATGCTCATCCATCATTAAAGTTGGTAATGGATACATTACTAAGTTCTGGGAGGATGCTTGGTGGGATCGCAAACCCTTCTCAGAACAGTTGCCCAATTTGTATGCCCTTACTGGCTCTGTTAACTCCACAATTAAGGATATTTGGACCATGGAAGGAGGAAGGATATCCTGGGTCTTTACTTTCCGGAGGAATTTAGGGGAGGTCGAAATCCGAATTCTTGCATCTATCTCAAATCTTAGACACCGTCACCATCCTTCCACAGGATCAGGATAGAAGATGGTGGAGATGGGAAAAGGGGGGGCAATTCTCTGTCAAATCTGCAACAAGATTCCTTGCGCAGGGAGGAAGAAAAGTGAGTTGGCACAAATTTGCTTGGAATCAAATCTATCTCTGAAGATCAGAATTTTTCTCTGGAAATTAGGATGGAAAAGGTTATCAACAGCTGGCAGAGTGTGCCAGCTCATACCCAACTGTAAAGCCTCTTGTATTTTTTGTGGGGCAGGTACAGAGGACATTGATCATCTCTTTTTCAAATGTGGTATTGTTGACACAGTATTCTTTAGATGCTCATCCATCATTAAAGTTGGTAATGGATACATTACTAAGTTCTGGGAGGATGCTTGGTGGGATCGCAAACCCTTCTCAGAACAGTTGCCCAATTTGTATGCCCTTACTGGCTCTGTTAACTCCACAATTAAGGATATTTGGACCATGGAAGGAGGAAGGATATCCTGGGTCCTTACTTTCCGGAGGAATCTAGGGAGGTCGAAATCCGAGAATTCTTGCATCTATCTCAAATCTTGGACACCGTCACCATCATTCCACAGGATCAGTATAGAAGATGGTGGAGATGGGATAAGGGAGGGCAATTCTCTGTCAAATCTGCAACAAGATTCCTTGCGCAGGGAGGAAGAAAAGTGAGTTGGCAAAAATTTGCTTGGAATCCAAATCTACCTCTGAAGATCAGAATTTTTCTCTGGAAATTAGGATGGAAAAGGTTTTCAACAGCTGGCAGAGTGTGCCAGCTCGTACCCAACTGTAAAGCCTCTTGTATTTTTTGTGGAGCAGGTACAGAGGACATTGATCATCTTATTTTCAAATGTGGTATTGTTGACACAGTATGACAGTTGTTCTTCAGAGTGGTAACGGGTTCTCACTTCATTTTCTCGGATCTCTTCTCTCTGATTTTGAACTGGAAGGACCTTAATCCAGTCCCACAGGAGAGAAACATCTGGACTAGCTGCCTGCCTGCCAGCTATGCTATGGGCCATTTGGAAAGAAAGAAACAGTAGAATCTTCCGCCAATAGTTCATGCACCCTGCGGAGATTATCAAGAGCTGTATTCATTTTCTGGAAGAATGGAATTTTGGGTGTACTGGTAGCAGAGTTAGGGATACCATTATTTTTACCAGGCTTGGTATGCGGAGAAATTGGGTTCTGTAATGGGTTCTTAGCTGTAGTGGGACTTAGGTCTAGGCTGTTGGCCTCACGTCCCCTTTTTTTTTTCTCTCTCTCTTTTTCTCTGTTTCCTCTTCTTTTTTCTCTTTTTGCTTTTCTCCTTCTGTTTGGGCATCTTCTTGTGCCTATTTTTGTATTCCCTTCTTCCTTTGAATGAAATGTGGTTTTTTCCACCTTAAAAAAAACACCAGTGAAAGAGATTTAAGAGACGGCATTAGAAGGAGAATGAGACAATTGGAGAGTTCAGTAGAGAGAGGAGTTTAAAAATAGATAGCCACCGAGTTAGAGAGAGACGGGAATCTAGAGAGTGCAACAGAGAGAAGCAAGAGAGAGAGAGAGGGCAATAGAGAGTTCAGGGAGAGCATGGGAGAGAGAAAGTGAGAGTTTAGAGAGAGCGATATAGGAAAAAGCTAGATTGTGAGAGTAGCATCGAGAATTTTGAGTAAGGTGTATAGAGATCGAGAGCCATTGAGTGAAAAACAGAGTTTAGAAAGTGGACAATACAGAGTTTAGGGAGGCAGTAGAGAGAGTTTAGAGGGAGCACTAACATAAAACGAGCTAGAGAATTTATGAAATGGAGCACAAAGATAAACTGCTGAGTTTAAAGAGAAAAGTAGATAAAGAAAAAGGGAATCTAGGCTGCATTTTTGAGAGTGGTAAAGAGATACAGAGAGTTTGCAAGATTGACTTGGGTGGAGGCCAACAATCAAGGTTGGCAGTACCGGTTTCGGCCGGGACCGAAATCGAAACGGACCGGTTTCGGTTTCGGCCGAAATCGGCTGAAACTGGTTGAAAACAGTCAAAAAAGGCCAAAAATATAGAAAATTTTTGGAAAAAAATTGAAAAATATAAATAATCAGAAAAAAAGCAGAAAAAAATCATTCGGTATGTATTTGACTGTAAAGAAATAGGATTAAGTGGAATAAACATGAAGTAGGTATTGGACATGTTAAAGTGATATTCTTGAGTACATATTAAGCATAAAGTAGGTTCAAGCAGTACAGTAAACCTAATTAGACACAGTAAATGTTATAGAAATTAAATGATCCTTATCTAAATGATGATGCACTAATATGGATAATGGTTAGAAGAATCTTCTCCCTCATCGTCTGGCTTCTGATGAAATATTCACTATAACCAAACAATGAGGTAGCCAAGTCTTGCATCCCTCTTTAGATCCCTCTTGAAGTGTAAGGTTGTTGGCTTGATTGGAATCCAGAATCAGCATAAGAACCTTGAGGATGAGAAGAGGAACTGGATAGAACTGGATGAAATTGAAATTCTTGTTGATGACCCCACCCATAAATGCCTGCTTCCTGTTGGCCACCTCCATAACCTGATGGATGCCTATATTGGCTCTGTGAATCATATCCTCCTTCACTATGACTGTATCCTCTGCCTGTGTCTGCGTGGAAGGATGAAGTAGGTGTATATGTGCCACCGCCAGTAGTAGCACCTGCAGCTGCACTGGGATCATCATCATCATCATCATCAGAACCATAAGAAACCAGTCGTCTTTTAGCCTTTGGGGATGTTTTTTTCTCTTTTGGTGTGATCATTTCATTCATCTTTGACATGAGTCCTTTTCCCCTTGGCGTGTGTCTCACATAAATCTGCTTCAACTGCTAAATTGTCGGGTCCTCTCGAGTAGCAGTACTAGTCCTCTCAGTTAGCTCATGCACTGATGTACTTCTTCTTAAGGATGGAGGTGGCTTGACCATTCTAGGAGTGACTGGACTGTTATCTGATTCTGAGTGTCTTGTTGGCTCAAACTCAGGCTGTTGCTCAGTATCGTGAACAAACAAAGTTGGGTCCCTTCTTTGGTGCGCATGAGTCTCTCTGGCCCCCCTTTGTTGGTCTTCTGAATTCTGGATCTCTTGGCTCATCTTCATCTAGTATGCCCTCTGTCCATGTTCTATCATCAACATAAAAAACGGGCTCATCAACCTATTACCGTATCTCCACCCAAGACTGCAAGGGATTGTCATCATCAAATAAAGCGTCCACATCAATTTCTGGAGTTGCATCCTTCGCGACTTGTTTGTCTCTCAGCTGTTGTCTTAACTTCATGTTCCTTATTCTTAACCTCATATTGTAGTGACAATAAACTAATTTTTCTAACCGTTTAGTCTTTAGCCAATTGCGAATCTTTGATTGTATAAGGTTGAACGTGCTTCAATTTATTTCACATTGGCTTGCTGATGTTGTTTGGCTGAGCACCCTAATTGCAATAAAAGTCAATACATTACTGTCCACATCTCGGTTGTTCACCATTATCCACCAGTCAACTGTTCCACCAACCATAAACAAATAAATGTAAGATGTAAAGTGAGATCAATTCTCCATGATGTACTAATACATATTGAGGTTAAGAAAGCACAAAGATAAAGTATACCTAGGCTTACTCTTCCCACAGCGTATTGCAATTGGGAATCAATATGTGCCAGTCCTCATTCTATAATAGTTCATCTACAAAGATAAAATAATAGATTAACATAACTACTTAAGTAAATTCTATACGTCTTATTGATAAAATCAATAAAGGCCAACCTTTACTTCGGCCTGAAGTCTCTTTTTTGGTGTCCTCGATAAACTACCAATGACTTTTAAAGTGCCTTGAAGCACCTCGCCATCAACATGTGCATTGGCATTGTACATAAATTGAGGGTTGAGGAAATAACTTGCATTTGTGTATAGTTAGTTAAATGTTAGATATAAAATAACCTAAAGAACAATGTATCAATACAATTAATCACTCACCAGCTGCATGCAAGTCGTGGTGTAATGTGTTGTCCCATCTATGATCAATAATTTTTTATCACTTTGCATATTCTCTGGGAAGGGAAACCTACAACTCTAATTTGGCACAGTCCATGGCTTCGTACATATATTCCGTATCATTCTTCTCATCGCCATCCACATTCTTAGGACCTTCACGAGGGGTGTGACTACTTTCATGTACCGTGAGACCCTGCTCCAGAATTTGTTGTCTTCCACGATGTGGCAGACATCCAAATAATCCATCTGATCATCAACATTAGACTTGTCTATGTATTCCCACAGGGCATTGTGGTACACGAAAGCTTTCAGCTCATTCTTATACCTGTGCAGAGACTCCAAAGAAATGAAATTTGAATCAAATACGGATCATATATATAAGGATAAAGTAGCAAGAATTGAACTCATTCTTATACCTGTGCAAAGACTCCAAAGAAATGAAATTCGAAGCAAATCTGGTTGGCCCTGCACGGATGATATCTCACCCTCCACTCGTATGCTCCCTGAACATGTTCAATATCTTAGGATGACCATAAATATATTGGGTGATTTTTTGTGTCCTGTCAATTATCTTCTTCACATGATTTTTCTTCCCTATGTCTTCAAGTATCAGATCCAGACAATGTGCTGCACATGGAAGCCAATATAAATGCCTGCGCTTCTGCATTAATTTCTTCCTTGTAGCCTTATAACTGGTTTCATTATCAGCCACTACTTGCACAACATTGTCCTCTTCAATTTGGTCTACCATTTTATCTATCAAATGAAACAAATAATTGGCATTTTTTTCATAATTTGATGCATCTACAGATTTAACAAATACTGTACCTTCGATGCAATAGACCAAAAAGTTAATCATGGACTTCTTCGTGGTACCAGTCCAACCATCACACATGATGATGCATCCTCTCTCCATCCATATATGCTTGAAGTTTTCAACCCACTGATGGAGCTCCTCAACCTCTCCCTCAAGGCCACGTCCGTATATGTCTCGACGTGATGGGACTTTCAAGCTAGGGCCAGCATATGCTATGGCATCTAGCATAGGTTGAAAATATTCGCTTTCAGCTGCATGTGTAGGGACACCTGCATGGAAAAACCATTTGCAGATACTTTTAAATGCATGTCCTGCAACTTCTGCTGATTTTTTTACCTCTCTCAATGCTTGCTTGATTTTAAGTTGTGTAGCACTTTGCCTTCTGTGCATATAGTTGTCCATGGGGCCTCCTCTCTGCGGGACTGCACCAGTGTCAGGACGTCGTGTAGCTCGTGCTACACCAGCTGTACTGGAGTATGTCCCTAAACCTATCAGTACTTTTTGTAATGTCCTGGATTCTCATCGGATTCTTATTAGGTCTTTCGGATCCTTTTTGGAGAGTTTCAGATCGTTTTTGTGGGTCCCGAGTTAGAGTTTAACGATCCGTGTGGGTTTTTCTCTCGTACTAGTTACGGAACCCAATGGAGAGTTTATTTCTCAGTTCATCGACTCGTGGACGCCGCAGTTGCGATGTACTCTTCCCGAGGATCGTTTCGACTATTTTTACGTATTTTTCTGAATTAGTTGATTATCGGGCCAATTATCGAATTTTCAGAAATTAGAAAAATTTCCTAATTTCTTTCTTTTTCTTTCTTCTTCCTCTCTCCTCCCTTCTCATTCGCGCGCGACCCTCTCTCTCTCTCGTTTTCTCTCTTCTCTCGCCCTTCCGGCTGCAGACGGAGGAGGACCGTAGGCGAGGTGGCGACGGCGTGGGGTCGATGAGGTGCGCGATGGGGCGAGGATCGGACTGTTTCTGGCGCGATCCCGAACGGTGGATTCAAAGCCGACGGTTGAGCTCGCGTTGTGGTTTTCGGTGCGGTTTAGTCGCTTCGGCGCACGGTTTCTTCGGTGGAGGTAGGGAGACGGATCGCCTACTTCTCCTCTGCGTTTTCCCTATAATTTCACGTTGTTCGGTGCAAGTTTGAGTGGGTTTCTTTCAAGTTCGGTAAAATCATGCTTTTGGGGTGTTCGTAGGGTTCGCCGGAAAACGGCGACCATTCTTAGTAAAATTAGTACCAAACGAACCCTCGGGATGTCTGGATCCCGTTCCCGCAAGTTTCGTCGTGATTGGTTGTCATTTGGGGCCGGTACGAGCCCGGAAACCCCGGTGACTCTAGTAGGGTTAATTCGGTGGAATTGCCCGTTTCAATCTATTTGTACGTCTTTTTGATCCCTTCTGGAGTGTGGAAGGTTGGTTTTAGCATCATGGATGTTTCCCCCTTCGATAGGGATCGAACGGGGCGTGGATTAGGGCTCGGTTTGGCCGGGTTTTCGCCGTAACCGGTCGACCGCCCCGGTTGGGCCGGTCGACCGGTAGGCACCCGTGACCTCGCTTTGGACCGCCCAGGGCCGGTCGACCGGCCCAGTCAGGTCGACCGACCCCTGGGTTCACGTCGACCGGAAATGCTATTTTTTCGCCTGTTTGAGTCCTGGTCGGTCCGGTTAAGACCCAATGATCGACCTATGGCCTCGCGAGTGTCCCGGACACCCTGTGGGTTTCGTGTCCGTGTTTCTGGGGTGTCGGGAAGTTCCGTGTTACTTCGATTAGCGTGCCCGTAGGTGTGTGTCTCGGCGATTTCGTCCAGTCCGAGACATGGTTCTGGATGCCTCGAGGTATCATCTTACCTCGATTTGTGTGTCCAGATGTGCTGAGGGTTCTCGGTATTCCCTCAGGTATTCGTGAGTCGTTTCCTTCGATTGCGTCGTTTCCTTGACTTGGGATTAGACCGATTGGCAGCTTGTTCCGCTTTGTACGACGATCTTGACTCCGAGTCGTGAGACTCAAGGATCGTTGTAGTAGTAGGTCTAGTTGCCATGTCTTGAGTCTGTTGGCAGTTTTCTGTGCTGCCTTGGTGATTAGTAGTACATACGACAGTGCTTCCTTACCTGTCGGTGCTACAGCACTTCAGTTTCAGAGTCTGTGTCTAGTGAGCCTCCACTAGTCGTAGCCTGTCGACTCACGCGTTCCAGTGGTCGACCCACCCGGGAGTGGTAGAGAGGGCAGTTCCCTATATACGGTTTGTAAGCTAGTTTCCGTGGGCTCCCTTGCCTGGGAGTAGCGTCCTGCTCGGGGAGAAAACTAGCTAGAGGCCTGGCTCAAGGCATTGAGCTTGTGTGTGCACACGTGGTCAGGGGCTTGGACTGACGCCGACGAGCGTTACCCTGACTAGTCACTCGCGACTGTAATTCCTGTTCTGGTTCTGAGCGTGTCTTAGTCTCTGTCGTGCTTCAGGCGGCATTGTAGACGAGACACTTGTAGGCGCAGCATAAGACGTCAGTGGACGCTGTTGGCTGTTCTTCTAGTGAGGAGGTGCTCCCGTCACGTGACACGTGACTCTCGTGTTTCTCGCTTGTCGTGACCTGTCCGGGTTAGCCCTCTTGTGGCCTTGCCCGAGGTCAGTGTTGTGTCGTGTGTTTGTGGTCGTGTCTAGAAGAGCGTGCACGGCAATCGAGTCGTGTGTGCTTTAGGGTTTGTCTGTCTTAGTAGGTCAGGTTTGGGAGCCGGGGTTAGTTCGGCAGCCGTGTTTTCCTTCAGGTGCAGCTTTTCCCTTTTCTTTTAGCTCCTCCTGCTTCCTTCCGTTCCGGTTTTCTTTTACAGCTTTGTAGTTTAGTTTTCCTGCTTTACTACTACTGTTGTTTTACCTGTTGTTTTAGCGTGTTACTGCGTTGTTTTTTCAGTGGGGATCCGCGTGACCCCTACTGAGCCAGTGACACGAGGCTCACCCCTGCTTTCCAGGTGGGTGGCGTCGTTTCTGCTTCCGTGGTTCCTGGTGTGGCGAGTTCGTAGCTGCCAGCGGTACCTGCGTCGGGCTTCCCCCGACTTCAGGGTACGTCTTTCTTTTCTGTTGACTGTATTGCTTGTCTTTAGCTTTGAACTGGACTCTTGTATAATTGTTAAATTTAAACTGTTAATTAAAAATAATTTTTATTTCTGTTACTTTAGCAACCCGCTCTAATGAAATTTAATTGCTTACTGTCATATCTCTGTGGCTTCAATGTACTACACGACAATCCTTTTTCCCTTCGGAGCTTTATAGCTCTTGGGAGGTTTCACTTGAGAGGTTTCACAGGTTCCAAGTGGTATCGGGTTTACTCGGTAGTCCTATCGAGTATATCCGGTATCCGGGATCTGGGTCGTCACACTTTTCCTTTCCTTCGAGCGGCTTATTCACGCTCTATTGCTTCAGTCAGCTCTGGATCTAAATCCTTAGTACTTTCCTCCTCATCATAATCCCTCCTTCCCCTTCTGTCCAAAATCTCCTCAGCAATTTCAGTCTCATCTTCAGCTCTTTGTTACATCCTCTTTTTTTCTCAGAAGGTACTGGCGCATTTCTTCTCGGACCTCTCGGTGACATCTGTCACATTGTTTCACAACTCCTCTTATCCTTGCCAAATGTTACTTTCCTCTAGTAATTTCGTCATGTATCTCCTTACCACAATAATTCCATTTCACTTTTCTTCTGCCCTTGATCCTCTGCCCTTGATGCTCCTGACATTGTTCATGTCTAGGCATGATGCTGTATTAAGACAGTTAAAAGCAAATAGTTGTAAGCACAATGAAAAAATGCAATTCTGCATAATTGAACTTCAAATTATGCTTAATTGAGATAATTAGACAAAAGTCCTAAATTTAAATAACTAATTAGGGCTTAATTATTAATTTTACCCTAATCACCCTTCATAAAATATAATTAGCAGTATACTCCCACCTTAAATTATTCAATGAAGCTTAATTGAGCTTCAATTGATCATAACTAAACCTAATTAGACAAAAGTCCCAAATTTAAATAGCTAATTAGGGTTTAATTATCAATTTCACCCTAATCACCCTTCATAAAATGTAATTAGCAGTATGCTCCCACCCTAAATTATTCAATGAAACTTAAGTGAGCTTCAATTGACCCTAACTAAACTTAATTAGACAACAACCCCAAATTTAAATAGCTAATTAAGGCTTAATTATCAATTTTATCGTAATCACCATTCATAAAATGTAATTAGCAGTACGCTCCCACCCTAAATTATTCAATGAAGCTTAATTGAGCTTCAATTGACCCTAACTAAATTTAATTAGATAAAAGTCCCAAATGTAAATAGTTAATTAAGGCTTAATTATTAATTTTATCTTAATCACCCTTCATAAAATGTAATTAGCAGCATGCTCTCACCCTAAATTCTTCAATGAAGCTTAATTGAGTTTCAATTGACCCTAATTAAACCTAAATAGACAAAAGCTCCAAATTTAAATAGCTAATTAGGGTTTAATTTGGAGTCTTAACATATTTCATGGTTGAAAATTAATATATTTAAGTGAACCTTACTTACAACAAAAAAAATTATCAAGCCAACCAAAAAAATAAAAACTTACAAGATCTATTAGGAATGAGAGCTAAGAAAACGTAGCTACACGCTGTAAACTCGAAGAAACGGCGGTGACGGCGGCAACAAACCTTCCTTCTCCCTCACCCTGCAGCAGCAGCAGCCAGCTGCTCTCCCTGCCTCCCTTCTCCCTCTGAAACGGGTAAGTTTCGGGCGAAACCGGTATCAGTTTCGTCCGAAACTATTAAAAACGTTTGTTTTTTAAGTTTCAGACCTGTTACAGTGAGTAGGCCCGATTCCGTATCGGTGTGGGCCGAAACCGATACGTTTCGGCCGATACTGCCACCTATGCCAACAATGGCTTTGCCTATGCTGCTGCTTTTGGATAGGAGAGTCTGGGGATGAGCTATTCATCAGTTGCTGATGCGTCTGTGGATTGGGTACGGACGCTAGATTTGATGATAATGTTTGCACTCACCCATATAAAATGCTTCATCTTAGAGAAGGGTAAATATTTTGTTTGTTTTTACAGGGGTATCTTGGTCAGTTTAAAAATTGACAGTTGTAGGAGTATTCTGGCCA
Organism: Amorphophallus konjac; assembly: GCA_022559845.1. NCBI lineage: Eukaryota > Viridiplantae > Streptophyta > Magnoliopsida > Alismatales > Araceae > Amorphophallus > Amorphophallus konjac. The sequence continues at coordinate 80,871,492 of CM040121.1, read as the reverse complement.
TATTTAAAACAAAGACAATGACATTAAAATCTAACAAGAAAATATATGATATACAAAGAAAGAACCTTTTTACGTGCGAGCAGAATGTGCTGATAGGATTACTATATGCCCACTCATGTTGATTTCGGTATATCATGGACTTTTATGGGCTTGTACAACTACAACCGACTGCTATTCATGGACATACATTGGACATTTGGTATAATTTCATGTGTCTTATCCGATGCCTTATTACTCCAGCTTTTTACCCAAAGCCTAAGGTGAAAAAGGGAAAAAATATGAACCACTTCATATGTGGACTAGTAGATTTCCTATGTATTCCTGCCCCAACTTCTGGCAACAGAGTTTTTACTGAAATTGTAAAACCTGGACTATTCTTGGCATTGGAATGATCAGCCTGTGACTATGCTTCTTAGTGGATTTTTTAGTACCATAGCATATGTTCATAAAAGGTGCCACAACTTGTTGATTAGAAGATTTGGGTTGTGACATTGAGTTTATCAGAATTGATATTTTTACATGATATAAGGGAGTATCAACCCTTTCAAGATTTTTAACCGTCCCTCTGCCGTCAATGTCGTCTTGACCTGGTCCTGGTCCTTTACACTACCTCGTGGAGGGTTGATGTAAGGCAGGGTACCTGTCTTTGCCAAATCATTGAATCCTTCATGGTGTCGAGCCAACTCTATATCAAAGGGATAAGGCTAATCCCAGAAAATAAATATTCCCCTTGTTCCCTCTATTTTACCTAAATACACCCATAATATCCAATTGGCTACTCTGACTGATAGGCACTTGTGGGGGAGGGGTGCACATAATTGTCCTTGGGCATTTCCAGGGTTTCTTTGTTTGTTTCGAATGATGTCTCTTGGTGTTAATACATGAAAAATATAGAGGAGATAGTAATTAGTCATGGAGATAATAGGACAATAATGCAACATAGTAATTAGTCATGGAGATAATAGGACAATAATACAACTTACTGCTGCTGTTTACTTTTATAAAATTAGGAGTATAAGCCATATTTCTTCAGAAACAAAATAGAAGGCGGGAGGTTGGTACAAGTTGTTTCCATCAGGGGGCCTATTAGATGTCATGTGAACATGTCTTACTTTGCACTGTACCTTTCTGTGGCTATTCACAATCTGGTGGACATCAATACTGATCATCTCTTGCCAAATGCCAAGAAATATAACGGATGTGAAATGAAGAAAGCTATGGGCCTAGAATACAGCAGTAATGTAAGACATCCTGGCTGCTAAGGCTAGTTTGTGCAGCCGCCCAGGAACATATGTGGTTACCTTATTATTGCTACATTTTTGTATACGAAACCACTTGTAAGTTCCAATGAACGTTCAGGCACTCCAAGAAGTATTTTCTGTCTGCCATTTGTTCAATAGCTGTTTGTTAAAGTGATGTTAAAACAGACAGGAAGGTAAAAGGTTCTCGTTTACCCTTTTTTTCCTTTTTTTAAACATTTGATGATAATATTTCTCTTTATTCCTCATTTGTTGATAGCATGTTTTTTTTCTGTTCCCTATTTATCGTGGAGTTGCCGTCTTTCATATTGCCTTCAGCCTTATATGATGTTCCTTCTGTTATCATCAAGTATTTCTTTTCAGCATGTCATGTAGTCATGTTCTCTGTGCAGGAAGACAATTCAGAGAACTATGAAATAAATGACTCTGGATTTGATCAGTCCGACACAGTCAAAGATTATCCAAAGACGGTACTTATTTCTATGTTCTTATATTGCTCTGCTTTCTTCACATTTGGTTGTTTCTGCTTTATCACTAATAAATGAAGTTCGGTTTTCAATGTAGGATGAATCTGATGGTTTGGAAACTTCTGGCGATGCTAATGCAGTTCAGCATGAGCAGCATATGCAGCAGCTAGAAGACGAGCAGAGCCAGAAAGACACTGAATTGATGGAACACCAGTATGCACCGCGGAGGCCATACCAAAATCAGAGAGGCAGTGGCCGAGGCGGCAGTGGTGGTGGCCGAAGGGGTTTTGGAAATGGCCGTGGCAGTCGTGGAGGCAGAGGTGGAGGTGGCTACCAGAATGGCCGAAGCCAATATTATGACCCCGGATATTATCCTAGGAATTACTACAACAACTCTAGGGGAAGGGTTGGCAGAAGTGGTGCTTCAGCAATGTACAATAATGCTGGGGCAACACATGGTGGGCGCTCTCCGGGTAATATTGAGTTGGGTGCAAGCTCTTAAAAGCTTCAATCTGAGAGGAATTAACCCCCATTTTGACACCATCCGAGATTTCTGAACTTTTATTGCACCCTTGTGTTACTGAAAAAAGCTAGAGACATCAGGCGGCTAGCAACGTTGCCTTTGGGACCTAAAATGAATGGGAATTGTTTTGATGGAAATCGTATGAAAATGGAGATTGCGAGGAAACCAACGAGTTGTTATTGGCTTTTGTAGGATAGAGTACTGTATTATTATTAACACAGACTTTGTGAAGGTAGGACATGCAAATTCTCTATCTCTGTGTTCCAGCGGAAATAGCACTTACCCAGTTTTCTTTGCTGATTACCGATGGATGAGAGCCCGGGGGGGGGGGGTGCTAGGGACTCGTGCACTACACTTGAAAGCTATTAGCCACTGCCATTTTCTTGTTTCTTTTCCCGCAGCATTGATTTTCCAAGTTTTTCTTGAGAAATTCTAGAGCTATTCTTGCCGGCTGCTCATCGTCAAATGTGACTTTCCAAGAACAACACTTCAAAAGGCAAGTGATGTAATCTTCGGTGTCACCTTAGTTTGCTTTGTTTTCCCCCCACATTCATTTCACTGTTGGCTGATGAATTACTTGCCACAAGATGTTTTCAGGGTTCGCAGGGGAGGCTTTTGAGTTAAGTGGTATACGGCCTCCTTTGTATGGGGGAGGTCCTGGGTTCATTTTTTTTTCACTTTTTGCAGTTTTGTGGGAGGAGAGAATTGTGACTTATTAATATGCAGAAAAATTTTTTATTTAGGGGGAGATTATTGTTGCTGAGAATTGAATTCTTTCGACTTGGGATGATATGCAAATGCTTGGCTAATTGAGCCATTGATTTTTATTTTTTTTAAAAAAAGTTTGTTGAAAGGCTCTATATAAGTTTTAAAAATTGTTTTCAATTTTTTGCCAAAAGGGTTAAGCAGTTGAGGTATAGCATGTTTAAGAACGAAAATAAAAATTGAGATAGAAAAAAAGTTTGAGGGCATAAGAAACTTCAAGAAAGAATAGTACATCCAAATGCCCTGTTGAGGGTGTACTCGTCAAAATCTTCACTTTGGTGGTCATCTTTACTTTGCACCTCTAACATAAAACATAGCGTAAAAAGTGATCAAAATCAATCATGGCAATTAATTAAATCAGTTTTGTAAGGATTGTCAATTAACTAAGACAATTAATTGTGGATTGCCATGGAATTGTGCAAGATATTATTATATTATTACTTGAGAATCTAGCCATAGGAGGAGTGATTCGATCGATGAAGGCTTGTTTGAGTTGTTGCATGAAGTCGACAATTGACCTAACAAGTAGACTCTTGAACTGGTGGGTAAAGCGTCTTAATATGTTAATTAAGGAAGAAGTGCAAAAATAACCCTATGATACGAGCAATCGACACTTGTCTTAATATGTTACTAATAATAATATGCTAATGCATTAACACTTTAGTGCTTCAATGTAGGTTTTTATTTGTGTACATACTCCTATTAAATTACTAATTATGTGAAAGTCCATTCTGGATTCGTATTTGTTGGTTTGCTCTTGTTAGACGAATATATTGGCATGTAAGAACTCGTCGCAATCATCCATCACGGCATCACGGAGAAACGATTACTGTAAGGTTCTGCGTGACAATATATCCGTTGATAGGGAGCTGAAAACAAGTCTTTTTAAAAAAGAGGAGACTTGTTGGCCTGCCACATTTTTAACAGGGAGGGGAAAGAATGTTGGGAGATGTGAAGGGGGCAATTAAATTTCACAAATAAAACCATAATGGCATGACTTGACCCAACAAATAATTAAAATTTGATTTCAATCCAATTCAAACACTTTTGAATAGAAAATAAATAAATTTATTTAACATTTATGAACTTATTTAAACTAATAAATGAATAAAAAAGATAAATTTGCCCTCATTTATGACATGTCCAAGAGGCAAAGAGGGGAATTGGGTTCGTATGAATCAAATAAAATAGAAGTTTGGACTCCACGAAGGGAGAGGAGAAAAAGAAGCACACAGAAAGAAGTGGCATTCCTTTTTTTAGCTGTAAAAAGGCCATGCTCTATGAACACTCTCTCTGATACCTTCTAGAGAGTTTTCTCATTAGAATTGAAGCTAGCATGCACACTCTAGTTTTAAATTTTTTTTCCGCTGGGTACTTTTTTTTTTAAATATGGAGAGGGAACCCGAGATCGAACCTAGGACCTCACCCAAAGAGGAGAGGTGGTGAGACCACCACGATGAGCCGTGGACTCGCACGCTCTAGCTAATTGATACAGTATCAACAACCAGAGGGCACAAAAATGCCAAACACATGGCACAGTCTCAAGTACTCCTGAAAAGAGGAAACACTATAATATAAAAGACAAAATGAACAAACTCCTCGCAACGAAAAATGAACAAGAAAAATCTAATGTAGGTCATAGAAACCAATCCCCAATTGTGAGAGCATGTGGAATGTGGGGGAGAGGCCCTTCATAACTTTTTCCCTTTGAGGAGGAGGAAGTAGCTTGTGGACACGGGGGAGGATGAAATTGGACGATGCCCTTTTAACTCCTTTGAAACGTTCCAAGAAGTGTCCAAAGAAGAGTAGAAAGTCTTACTGTGAAGAGAGATTTTATCTCAGCACGTTGCGTTTGGCATCTGTATTAGGCTTTGACTTTTGGATTCGAAAGTTTCACTTCTCAAAAGCAAAATCAAATACATCTAAATCATCGTCAATTTTTTCGAAAGTCAACTTTTGAGTTCTAAAGAGACATAAAGAGAAAATGACCCACTTTTCAAAAGTTTCAAAAACTTATCCGTGCTAATTTTTTCTCTCTCTAACGACTTTTGAAAAAAAAAAGGTCAAAGTCCACATGAATTCTCAAAAAAAAAAAAGTCCTAGTAAGATAAGGGTGTCCCTAGTGGCTCCAACAAAGCACGGAGGAGGCAAGGCCATCGGAACTATTACTGCTAGTGATCCCATCCAAGACCATGGACCATCCCGTAGAGCTCTCTGTGGACTGTGACTACATGTAGTTGTTTAATGACATGTCTCCGATTCCTTGACGAAGGATTCTGCTATTACTTGGTGCTGTTTGTCACCAATATTTATGTCCTATATATATATATTATTATGTTTGTATTTTCCTTTGGACTGTATTCTCATGGACCTTATTTGTCTATAAAGGGTGTTTGCACTCTTACATACAGTACACACAGCTGCACAGCTACAAGATCAAATGACCAAGAACCATAGACTCCCACATTTCTCCCTTAACCTCTTATTGGAAAAATTACAGCATAGGAATTCCTGTCCTCTAACCGTCCTATAAAGGACTCACAAGAGTTCCCAACCTCTCCAAGGTTTTCCTTGGCCGAAAATTTAGCACTTGATGGATGGGCAACGTAAGGTTCAGTTTCTCTAAAACTTCATGTCCTCAAGTAAGTTATACAGGTTGCTGTGGGTTATGGTCAATACCATGGCACTAAAACGGACCAAGAGTGTCAAACTCAAGGAACATCCAAGCTTTTAAAGTTCTGTTGAGAAAATATCTTTCTCAAAAACTAATTATTTTAAAATTATAATGAAATAAATATTATGATAAAATAACCACATCTCGATTTTTCACAAATAAATCGATGCAAATATGACTAAGTGTAATTACAGGTTTAACTCATCTCAGGTCTCTCGTACGCTTAGCTTCTTTGAGAGTTGATTTAATATCAAGAATAACATAGCAAGATTAAGACATATATCGTCTAAATAACTAACAGACTAAGTGTTAGATGGTTAGGCTAATCACTTAAGTTGAAATCCCCGCAAGGTACTTAAACGATACTTCATTTAAGTCTCCAAGATAGACGAAAAAATAGACGATGCTTCATCTAACGTAAATAAGATAGATGACAAGATAGACGATACATCGTCTAAGTGAAAGCGAATAGACGATATTTCGTCTAAGAGGGTAAACCAACAATAGACGACATCTTAGTGAAAAAAGACAAAAACTATGATAGGTGAAACTTTTTGTAATCTAGAAAATTTAAAACAATAGACGTTACTTTATCTAAATACTCCACAATAGATGAAACGATAGACAATATTCAAAATGACAAAACCAATGATATACAATACTTAGTCTAATGTAAAAAATAAATACATAATTCTTAGACAAATAGGTAGATGATACTCCGTCTACTCTCACTAACATCCAAACTCCATTGTCTTACTTTAATCTTCTATTTAAATAGGTGATATATATATACACACACTAAACGACATACAATGAAGTGCCTATATAATACTTAAACTCTACAGCGAGGGGGGTGAATTGGGTGTTTACAAATTTTAAGAAAACTTTTGACCTTTTTGAAATATGTGATACAATGCTGATTAAGAGATACAAAACTATTTGAACACAAGTTAGATTTATCAAACTTAATTAGATGAAGATATATATTAAGCAAGATATACGTGGATAAATCCGGAATCGCAATTACACTAACACTCACGTAGAATGGAGGTAGAAGAAAAGGACCAAATCACACAATTCAAAACACAATGCACAGCGATTTTTAAGGTGGTTCGGATGCAACGACGGTAATCCTACGTCCACCCCTCACCAAACCCGGTGAGATTTCACTCGGGGATAAATCGCCAAACGGAGACGATACTCCAACTACACATGCAGGACGACACCTGCCCACACACACGGGGACGCATCCCAACACACACACACACACGGAGACGAGATCTCCAACACGATCCAACACACGGATCAACAAAACACACACATGCTGCGACAAGTGCAGCACTCCACACACACAAACATTAAGATCTAGATAAAATCACACACACACACAGATCTAAGAAGACCTACGCACACATGAATAAAATACAACTAGGGCTGTCAATGGGCTTGGCCGGCCCGACAGGTCCGCGGGCTTGGGCCGATTTCGGGCCAGGCCGCAAGGTCTTTTTTGGCCCGCAGGTTTTTAGTCGGGCCTAAAAGCCCGGCCCAACTAGACTCTCGGGCCGGGCCCGGGCTTTGAGTTCGGCCCGCGGGCCGGCCCGGCCCGATCCCTTTTTTTATTCTCACTTCAAATTTTAAAAACTATTTAGTCAAACTTATGTTATTTTACTTAATTAGAAATTTTAAAATTCTATTTTCACACAAAAATTATGTAATTAATATCAAAATTTTATTTTATTTAGTGAGATTATAAGTTTTATAGTATTAAATCTATTATTTTTTATTATTTTATTTAAGTAGTCGGGCCGGGCCGGGCCTTAGTCGGGCTTTGAATTTTTTACATAATGTCGGGCCCGACCCGACCTGGCCCGACATAGGTCGGGCCCGGGCCGGGCTCGGGCCTTACTCTTGATAAGTCGGGCCCGGGCCGGGCCGACCTAAGCCCGGCCCGGGCCCGGCCCACTGACAGCCTTAAATACAACACACACACACACGACCACGGATCCAACAACGATCCACACACACACACAAGTTTTCACAGATTATACAAAACACGAATATGAACTTGAAACACAATAAGGCACAGTTTAGAAATCCCCTGATTAGGATTCCTTTTCAACGTATGATGCTGATCCTGAGTGTTGCCTTCCCTCTTGCTTGAATGACTTGAAGTGGATTGTGAAGACCTTGCTCTTTACACCCTTGTACAACCTTCTTCTCAGATCCGTACTTGCTTGCTTCTTCTTCTTTCTTCCTTGGGCAATCTTCCTTTGAATCCTTGCTTCCTTGCTTGCTTCTTTTCCTTGGAGGATGTTGGCTTCAGATCTACCTTCAATGGGTTGAGGATGGATGAAGAACACTTGCTGCACGGAGTACTGTTCACGGCTACAGTACTTCTCCTCTTCCTCCACTTGGATAGCCTCTCCTTAATCTCCCTTGGATCTCTCTTGAATCCCCTTAGATGGCTTGGGTTTATGACTCCAAATGAGAGTTTTATAACCCCTTGAATGGTCCTGGACAAGCTCCAGACCAGATCCACAAATCATGGTGAAATTGGGGTCATTGGGATTAAACAAATGAGTGGAAAGACCTCTCCTCAAGCTTGAAACAAAAGTCAACAAAAGGAGGCCTCGGGGCTGGCGGTCGACCAGAAGGCATGGGGCGGTCGACCGGAACCTGCTGCAGCCAGAACATTTTGGCTCTAGCAAAATCGGTCGACCGGCCCTATAGTGGCGGTCGACCGAAACCTGTAAAAACTGGAGTTTTTCGTTTCTGGAAGAACTGGTCGACCGGCCACTACCCACTGGTCGACCGAAACCTGTAAATTCTGAAGTTCTTCGTCTCTGGAAAATCTGGTAGACCGGCCAAGGTGTGTTGGTCGACCGGAAAGACCTATACCTGCAAAAATGAAGTGTTAGCCCAAAGAAATATGTCCATAAGTCAAGAGCTTCAAGTCCATATCAAATCCATGCATTTTGGGATTGGATTCAACTTGGTTTATGCATTGGGAAAGTTCAAAGCAAATGAGCACTTGTCATTACATGAGATTGTCTAAAACAAGTTCAATGCTCACTCTTCCCTATAATCAAAATTTTGTTCCGGGGGCTCCGCCCCCTGAAATCCCCCCTCAAGGGGCGCTGCCCCCTTGACCCCCACGACCTGATCGGGCAGGTCGATCCCCGCGATCTGACCGCGTAGGTCGATCCGCGGGCGAGGGCGCACGATGGCCAGAAGGGTTTCATGTTTAATGTGCATGAATGAGGTGTATTAAGGAGAGGTATATGAGATACACATGGTGAGATCGATGCTAAGACAAGGTAAGAGTCTCACCAATGGTTCTTTGACAGTACATGACATATACCACATGTTTTGGATTGTAGAGGAGCAGGGTGAGTATCCACACGTTTGGTTCACCAGGTGACTGCCATGAGTTTAATCCTGCAAGTAAGATAGTTAGGGTTAATACTATGCTTGTTGACATTGAAGAGGTTATGAAACATCTTGCCTCTTGTAAAACCAACATATGCAACCAGCATAAACAACAAGATGAATAAACACAATCATCAAGAACATGTGTAATCAACCATAAATTTAGTTATCATCAAAACCATAATTTAACAATTACAACAATCATCAAAACCATAACTCAACAATTTAAAATCTTATTGACATCTTTTTCTGTAGGATCACAGACGTTGTATATCCTCTAACATACGTGTTAAGGCGTTGAATAGTTAACAAATACGTCTGCATTAACTGCAGAGTGTCTGTTGAGATATTTTTTCGTTCTTGAGACGTATAAAATATATTACATAATCTTCTTATGCACTATCCCTTCATTACCGTAAGATATAATTTTATGTGTAAAGTTCATATTATTTTTGTATATTTTACTCACACTAGCACTTGTATTTTGAATATGTTTATTTTATCTCACGTCACTGATGGGGCATCGAAGGCTATTTCACTATACGTGTGGAACGTATTTGTGTATTATGGCTTGTATTGACTTGTATTAGTATGTTTGTTTGATTTTTTTTCATTTGGGCTCCTTTGTAAGGCTTTTAATAAGTCATTGGGGCACATTCCATGTAGAGTCCATTAATGGGTTTCATTTATTAGAGTATATTAAGGGGGTTATGTCATGTTGGACTTTAAGGCCTTCATAATGGACCTTAAAGCCACTTAAGGCCCAATTGGGCTTCTCCCTCTCATGGGCTACCTAGGTTGGAAGATCCATAGGCTAAGTATGGGTTCATGGGCCAAGTGGATGGTCTTGGCCCATAGTTGCCATCTTTGGCCCATGAAGGGGCGCCCCCTATTTTGTCCTTATTAGGCTAGTTTGATTATCATGTGTAATATGCTTTGACCACATGGGATAAATTTGGATTTGACATTCCCAAGGTACCCTTCACCCACCCTAGATCTGAGGGTATGGGAGGTCAATTGCCAAGGGAGTTAATTTCATACATAAGTCATGTATTTTCCATTTACTAGAATTAATGAAGAAAAATTGTTGAAAATTGCCTTGGAGCATTTGCGCCCCCCCTCTCTCCTATTGTTCTTCTTCTTCCTCCAGCCTTCCAGAGTGTGAAGCCCTCTTATATCTCTTCCTATGCCCCTCTGAGTTCTATCTCTGCCACCGTCGCCGCCGTTTGTGCCACCGACGAGCTACCACGAGCGTTCTTCCGAGGTGCTGTCCAGGTTGCTATTCTGCTGGATAGAGGTCTACTACGGGAGTTTTCTCTCTCAACTCCTAGATCTTCTGGATCTGAAATTTTCAGGGTAGGTTCCCCACGTGATTCCCCACATTCAGTAAATTTCTCTCGAATTTAGGCCATCATCCAATTTTCCTTTACATTTAAGTTTCTAGACCCATACAGATATGTCCCTATGCAGATCTTGTCACAGCAGCCTAGTTCTTCCATTGTTCGACCCTCTTCCCCATTTCTGATTGAGTCCAAATTTGGACCGGGTGTTCTGCCCACCAAATCCCACCTCCACAAATTTTCCCTCGAATTTAGGATTTCTTTTCCCCCTCTGAAAAATTAAAACTCAGGCCAAAAGTCTGTTATGTCATGTGTAGTCTAGATCCGACCCCTGACCAGTCAAAAATATATTTCCCATGTTAAACCACCTCTAGAAAATCCACAACAAATATCCACATCTTCCTTACTTCCCCCTCTCCAACTTTCATAAAGCGTCCAACTCTCAGATCCGACATTTTCCCTCCGGTCAACGTTCATTCTCAGGCAGATACAAATATGTCCTGCCAGATCTGGTTCTGTGAACCAGCAGTTTATAAATTCGACCAAGGCCAGTAAAGGGACAGAAAAAATTCTTTCTCTGGCCATAGGTCGTAGCTCTCTAAGTCAGCTTTCCAACGGCGCTAATCTCGCGTCAATCAGAGGTCGGAGCTGATCGCAGCAGCCGTTCTCGCCGGGTCGCGCACTGCAAAATAGAAGAACCAGCCCGTGGACAGCAAGCTGCATCGACCGCCTGGCCGGTCGACTCGCCTTCCACAAGGCGAACCAGTATGACCCGTTCCCAGGGATCGTCTCGCCAGGCGTCTCCGTCACAGCGGTGCCACTCCGGTCCCACTCGGCCCCACCTTCCAGCACGTGGGCCCCACAACCAGCAGCTTGCGCCATCCGAGCCACGCCGACGGAGTGCCCAAATTGCTGCCTGTCAACCTAAGATCGGTCCTCCCGGGTCCACTTGTAGCCCTTTACCTCTCTGCGTGGAGTGGGCAGTAGAAATCCACTTCTGTAATTATTTGGTAATTATTGTACCGGGAGTTACCGCACTTGGCCGAGGTCGTCTTCCCCACGTCCGGCGCGTGGAGGTATCGTGTCCGCTCCCTTACTCGGCGTTTGCTTCTTTCGTATATATTTCATATGCCGCTGTTTGAGAGTTAGGAATTCTAACCCGCTCAATTTTATCACTGCTGCGAGAGAGAGCGAGACTGTCCCGTGACCCGATCCGGACACGACATTGTGAGTTGACCACCCTAGCTCTTTGCCGATTCTCAACCGCGCACGTCCGAACGTTTCCCTCGCTAGGGACGATCGCGAGTTTGCATAGAGTCCAAGGATCACATATCAATTGGAGTCGAGTCCGTGATCCGTGCCGCATCAGTCACTATATGAGAGAAATATTTTTAATATTATCTCAAAACATACAGAAGACGACAACCAGAGATAGGTTGCATAAAAGAAGAAAAAGAAAAAGCAGACGTATCTCCGACATCAAAAGATCTAATTCACCTACCATCTTGAGAACGACGTGCACACACTCACAAAGCAGATGAACCTTAGCAGTCAATCAGATCTACTGAACGTTGTGACTGAGATCCAACCATTTGAAGATAAATGTATCTAACGAATACAAGGAAGCGTGGAGCTATAAATAATCTAGAATTCAAAAACTCATCCAATATATTGAGGAGAACGATCAATCATCTTCGAGCCCCTTCCCGCATTCAAAGCGAATTCTTAGCACAAATTTCATACGCATTCAAGTCAAGGAGAGACTTCACCGCACTGAAAGTATCATCTCAAAAGTCTCTCATCCCGGAAAGCATTGAAGAGAAATAATTTACAGTTCTATGATATTTATACTATCTTCCTCCTCTGTTTATCTATCAATTAATTTATTTTTCTTTGTGTGTTGTAAATTTCACCATCTGCTCATCAAGGAGCACAAATGTGAAAACTTAAATCTATCTAACTGATAGTGTATATAACATTAATTACTTTGGGATAATCAGTACTAGGGATTGCTAAGTTGATATGTTAATACCGTGAAAATCAACTAGATAACTAGCTCGTGAAAAACTAACATGTGCGAAACTAAAAAAAACTAAGCCATTTAAGTGATGGTTGGTTCGCTGACTGTAAAAATAATTGGGGTTACTAGTCCTGAAAATTAACTATAAAATTGTTGAGACTTGATATGATCAATTAGGGAGTTCGACCCTTAAAAATTAATTGATATAACCGTAGTTGGAAAAGTTAGTGAAATCTTTTACATGTTGCAAAGAGATTAAATGTAAATTTATCAAGAAGGATAGACCGAAAAATATGTGCCTAAGTGATTACTTAACAATTTTAAATTCTTATTTCCGCTACGTTCAATCATTTATATTTTTATACATTATAATTTTAATTTTGACACACCTATTCACCTCCCTGGGATATACTCGACTACTAACAGGTTCCAACAAAATAAGAATTCCTTAAAATTGGTGTAATAAATGCTAGCATTGCAGGTTTTTGCTCAGTAATGATAATCGCATTGAGAACAATTTCTAGATCCTTTGGTTAAAAAGTCACTAATAAGTTTCCATGAATCATGATAAAAAACTTTCTTTTCACCGAAAGCAGACTTCACTCAACACAAATTTCACATAAAATTAGAAAAGCATTCCAATATATATATACATCATACTTTTTCTTCCTTTAGAGGTGACTGCGTCCGTCAGGACACTGAGGAGATTTTGTTAACATTTGAAAGAACATCTAAGCTTTGTTAACATTTGAAAGAACATCTAAGTACCATCTTTACCCTGCACTTTGGGTGGACAATATTTTTTATTTTTAAAATTTTTTTAAAATAATCTCGAAGATACTTTATCTTAAGATATAATTCTAGTCATCATTGAATTATCTAAAAAAATTAAAAAATAAATCAAATAAATAGTGTTGGCCCATTCTTGTAAAAATCGACTCATTTTATTTTTAATTTTTTTAAATAATCAGACTGTGACACGTTTGCATCTCAAATTAAAATATCTTAAAGGTCACTTCGAAAAAAATTTAAAAAAATTAAAAAATTAAAAACTCTACACTCATGGTGTGCATCACACCTGGATGTGCAGCAAGCCAAACTCATCGTAGAATACAAATTTCATGCCTATCAAATTGCTATTCAAATGCATCAGGCTTGACAACAGGGTGACAATACGTGAAGTCATCTTTTAAAGCTTATGATTTTGCTCATGTAGGCACATCCCTTATATGACAAGAGATACCAGAAAATTGACACAAACACACAAAGGTGTACACACTTTGCAAATACATACCATCACCACCACCACGACCGCCACCATCATCATCAGCCTTATCCCATCAGTGCAAGGCACGCAGCTAAATCTGATGAAGGGACTAAAAATTTGGCAAAGTATTTCTACGATTGCCTACCGATTGATGCAATCTTGAAGTAACCCTCAAAATTTATACTAAACTTTGAAAGGAGTTCAGATGAGAAGGGAAAAAAGGAAAACTCCATATAATACCCATTCTTCCCTAGGGCAACCATCAGCCAAAGGGGAAGTGGACACAACCCAGGTGTGACTACCAACCATGTAGCATAAAACCTAACAATCCTTGCAAAGATATAAAATATGAAATAGAATAAAACACTAAATTTGACAAATATGCAAATGTTTCATCAAAAAGGTAGGATATCTTGAACCCTTTACTAGATCTAGCCAGATGTAGCAACATGACTCGCCCAATATAATGCAACACTGGTTGTGTGTTGGAGCCCTAAAGATCACCATCTTATCAAGTATAACAATGGTGCTCATTATATCTGTTGCCAAATTTGTAACAAAGGGAGACCCTTTGTCTCCTTTGAGAATGTATATTGTTCCAACCATTCAACCTGTTACTCCTCAAAGAGAACTATTTTATACTCTTTGGAATTCAACTTAATTCCTCTACGAGGGTAAGACCTAAATCATCTCATCCCACGGATGAGTCACTTAGTTTCTTTTCTTTTGGAAGAAGTGCCAAAATGCGCCCACCTGTCTGCGCAGATTGATAGTGGCAATTTCACAGCTCACATCAATTACTTATCTCACCTAACAGCATAGAGGAAAAAACATAGTGTGAGAGACCCATCTGCTGCTAGCTTTTTCCCAGAAAGATGCATGTTGCATGCTATTTTCTTATTTCAGCTGATTTCAGCCATATCCAATAAAGAATACAAATCCCGGATATCTTTCATGCTTACCCTCTCATACTGTAGCATCATCAGCAATAAACCAAGAATTCACTAAAAAAGGAGAAGACACATGAGCACCAAAATTTTCTGTTTCAGATGCAGTAGTCTCTGAGTCTCCTTTATGATGCCACCCAAAATCTCCTGAAGATAGATTTTGTTACTTAATCATCAATTGGAAGGACAAGACCCCTTGTCCATCACCTTAAGAACGGCAACTAGATCCAAATTTGACATACACAAACCTAAATTTGCAAACCAGGATCCATGTCATTGTCAACACACCCATGTCACACAACCTTCATGGAAGAAAATGCAACTTTTCTCAGTCATGTAAAGGGAACCCTATTTTTAAACATTTTTTTTTCAATTTCTAAATTTGCCGATTCGTTATTGTTGTGAAGTACTGAACAGCAGAGGCTTTTAGTTGAAGTATTTTAGGGGAAAGAAGGTGAACAATTAAAGTGGAAAACATGACACACTGTATAAATAGACTAATATAAGACCATCACCAATGTAAACATCACTACCATTTTGTCACAACCGACAAAATGGTTCCTAACAGGATATAAAGCTGCGGTGGCTTCAGACTGGCAGTACCCCCCAGCAGATCAGGTAGAGGTAAGCTTCTGCACAATCTTGGCCTCCAGCTCTTCCTTCTTGGCGCCGACGACCCTGTCCACCTCGCGCCCGCCCCTGACCAGCACGAAGGTGGGCATCGCCTGCACCCTCCACTCCTCCGCCACTTCCTGAAAACAGAACCAACAGCTCTAGATGAGCACCGGCGTCCCCCCACCCCAACCCACACGAAAGTGAAACGAACAAACCGGGAACAAGAAAAAGAAGAAAGCCCCTCGCTTTCGACAAGGGAAAAGGACTCACATGGAGCTCATCCACGTCGATCTTCGCGAACACGACGTCGGTGAACCTGGCAGCGAGCGCCTTGAAGGCGGGCTCGATGAAGCGGCAGGGCCCACACCAGGACGCCGAGAAATCGATCACCATCTGCGCCGCCGGGAGCGCGCACGCAACAGACAAAACAACAAACACATCATGCCCGTCACCCAGTTAGACTCGAACCCGAATCGCTGTTGCAAGAAGAGAAAAGGGGGGGAGTGGGTGGAGAAGAAAGACGAGGAACTCCATGGGAATAATCGATAGGGAGCGGTGGAGAACAGAGGTGTGAGGGTGACCAACCGCTTGGTTGGGCTGCTTCCGGTGGGACTCCCAGTGGGAATTCCAGGTCTCCTTGGTGTGGAAGGCCACCACCGCGGACGGCCCCTCCTCCTCCCCCTCAGCCGCGGCGGCGCCGCCCATCAAGGATGACAGGAACGATCCCATCGCCTTCGCCTTCGCCTTCGCCGCTCTCTCTCTCCCCCCCACCCCCCAAACTAAATATAATAAGTAGACGAACACGAGGGGACTCAAATGGCGGAGGGGGGGAGAATAATATGCGAACGGGGAGGAGAATAACATAACATAAAAGAAAGAGTTGCTTGTCGCGTGCGTGAGGGAGTGGTGGGGTTCGTAGGGAAGTTTCGCAGGGGTGATTCGTTCGTGTGGGCCAGCCCTCGTTCGGACAGCTTTTTTTTTTCTTTTTTTTCTCCGGAGGATTTTGTCCGCTCCGACTGCTGGATTTTGTTCCAAGATGCGGATGCGGGTCCCCCCCCGCCCCCAACTTGCTTGGACTTTTAAACATCATATTTCAAGTGTCGTTGACATCAATGTCTCATAAAATTTTATAAAATATATTATATTTATATGATATATAAATATAATTAAAATTGTTACATATATATTTTTATAAAATTTGATTTTATCAAATATATTCCTCAAGTGAGAATATTATCACGAATATCATTCATTTAGACATAAATATTGTGGTTATATCCCTGTAATTTATTATGGTCGATAGAAGATAATATTCCATAAAATATATCATGTACGGTCGTTAGATCTAAGATATATTTGACAAAATCAAATTTTAGGGTATATATATATATATAAATTTTATTCTTTAACTCACATTTAACTCGGGTTAAACATACAGGAGTTACGACGAAGACATAATCATGACATTATTCATATTTCTAGAATATTCATGATAATATGTTCCAATGAATAGTGTATTTGACAAAATCAAACTTTATAAAGATATATATGCAAAAATTCATACAATAATTTATAGTATATGACATATAATAGATTTTGCACTGTGCCAAACGAATTCAGATCCTAATTGTTTCTCTTTTAAAATTATTTTATTTTTCAAATTAAACTTATTTTTAGAGGCACTGTACCCTTTCTTTCAACTTGTTTGAAAAGACTTTTGAGATTTATGCATATATACTCACGTAGAGTTCAATTTTATCAAATATATTATTCGTCGTAACATATTATCATGAATATCTTTGAAATATAAGTAATGTCACTATTATGCCCTCGTCGTAACTCTCGAATATTTAACCCGAGTTAAGTGTGAGTTAAAGAATAAGATTTTTGTATATATATCTCTGTAAATTTTACTTTTGTCAAATATATCTTACATCTAACGACTATAGATTGACATATTTCACGGAATATTCTCTTTCATCGACCGACAGTAAATTAAATTGATATAACCGTAATATTTCTATCTAAATAAATGATATTCATGATAATATGTTCATATGAAAAATATATTTGACAAAATCAAATTTTATGAGAGTATATACATAAAAATCCCAAGAGTTTTTATGATATGGGCTATAAAAATAAGGGGCATATCTTGATACCAAGTTATCAACTATCACAATATCAAGCATTCCAAAAAGAAATTGATCCCAAACATCTTATATAACCTCTTAAAATTGTGAGGGATCTTGCCAAGCGCCACTTTTTTAGAGAGGAATTTTTTTTAAAAAAAAGGGAAAATCACAGTCAAACACCTTGTAAAATCAAAAGTGAATAAAAGTTGAAAGATTTGAATATTATGATTTTTCACTCCCAAGGTGGCAACAGCCACGATCATTATAGTTCTCGACTTTTATCTCGGCACGAATAATCTAGCAGTTGTTAAGGCCATCTCCGTTGATTTAAAGATTTAAGGTCATCTCCCACTCACATATTTTCCTTACAACTTATTTTTAAAATAATAAAAATTATAAAATCACCCAACGTCAAGGTAGGGATATAATTAATATATTTATCTTCTTTTGTTATTTCTGACAAAAAATGAGATATGCTAATGTGCAACGGTGAAGCTAGAATAATTACGCGCGCACGCGCATAAAGAGAGAGAGAGCATATACATTATATGAATTTTAAATATTTTATTAAAAAATAAGGTAATATATAAAAATATTTAATTTTTTTTATTTCAAATATTTTATTAATAATAATAAAATAGTTTAATTTCTAATTTAGGTTTAAATTTATATACCCCTAATAATCTTTTGTTCGAGAGTAATTTGTAGAATTTACATGATGCAAAAGATAAGTTTTTTGCGTACATTAAATTGTTGCAAGATTTTCACCGCATTTGATTTTTAAAGGATTTTATTCAAAATATTTTCCATATTGTTTTGGGTTAGTTCCTCATAGGGTGTAAACAACAAATTAATTAATTACCCCCTCATACAGCGCAAATGCCGTACACCTACTAAAGTAGAGAAAATGCGTTCAAATATCATTAGTATTAATTAGACCATATTATACGTTCAAATATCATTGCGCCTTTATAAAACACTTGGAATATTTCTCAGACTTTATTGCACACTCAGTAAATTAAGTGATAAAATATAGATAAAATTATCCACATATCCGTAATTATCCCTGTCTTTATCATATTTATTGTAATACTCCTAAAATCTTTAAGAAAATATCAATTGCGTCCCTATCTTTTCCTATCCTTAAAATAAAAATTACTCTTATACCCTTATGAAGGAGCATAATGACTATTTTTTAAAAATTTTAAGAGTATTACGATAAATATAATAAAGATAAGAATATATGAATAATTTTAAATGATTTCAAAAGTTACGAGAGTAATTTTCCCTAAAATATATGGGCAATTCCTTCGGTCATCGTTAAAGCCCATGGTTCTTCTAGAAGACAATTTGTATCGTCTAATTAGTATATAATTCTTCAAATTAACCTTAGTCTCAATCGTTAGACCTTGTGGCTAATTGTTTTATTCTTCGAGTAGGTGATTATATTAGTCAATAGATTCAGCTAATCCCATTGTGTAGAGTCTGATAAGCCTTCAAGCTATCGCCATTTCTTTCCACTAACATGCTTTCGCCTACCATTCTTTATTATGTTAGGCAAATACTTAACCGCCTCAATCTTTTGTAGGCGTCGGTGGTAACAATTGATATCTTTCTACCGTCTCTACCAACTAATAATTTTTTAACTGCCTGATCGACTAGTAGCCATCGGCAATCTCCTTCGGTTGATTCCTGTCAACTGCTATGTTTCAATTGATTGCCTACGCTTGTTGATCAAATTCCTCAGAGCTGTTATTCTATCAGGTGATACATAGTCTTTAATTATTGTTGAGTAAAGTTTTACGTGACATCTCGATTAATTACACTCGGAGTTTTACACGTGCAACGATCTTTATTGTTTAATTTTTTTAAGTTATCTTCACGTCAAATTAACTTAGTGTGTTAATCACGTTACTAGATGACGTGATGTGAAGATCACGTAAAAAATTTATTTTATTGTGAATAGTGAAATTAACATAATTTTACTATTCATGAGTTAGAGTTTTATTTTTACGTGATCTTCATGTCACGTCACTTGATGACATGATTGACGTACTAAATTAAATTCACACGAGAGTTACTAAAAAAATAAATAAAATAAAAAGTGTTATAGATGCATCATCTTAAAATATAATTATCTGAGATGTTATACAAAATATTACTCATTATTATTTATTCGATCGTCTATCGAGCGATATTCTTGATGTACTGATGGCTTTCAATTATCTTTTTTTCCTCGATAGATAACCTTTTTTTAAATGGGAGATAGATTCAGGTAATGAATTCAAGATCTCTTTCTTACAAAAGAGGAGCTAAGATGCCCACTTTGTCGCTGACAGGGAATTGATTTCGATCACCTTTATTCTTTCTATCAGTCATTGTAAGACATCCTGCGAGCATACACTTGGTCGAGTGTTCACTTCAACTATATAATGTATTCTTTCCACGAATCATTAAACTCTTCAAGCGATGTCTTTCCATCAATCTTTCATTATGCGTTACACTTTTGTCCTATTCTGTATTATATTATTCAAATATTATTATATACATAAAATTGTCATGATACTCTTGAAATCATTCAAAATTATCTCTATATCTCGATATTTATTATATTTATCATATTAACCTTAAAATTTTTAAGAAAATAACCATTGTGTCCCTTCACAAGGGTATATGGATAATTTTCTATTTTAAGAATAGGGACAGATAAAGGCACAAATGAATCTTGTCTTAGGCCCTGTTTGATAATAGGTTAGGATAACTCACATGAGATGGGTTAGGATGAGTTATTCTTTGACTTTTTATTTTTTTCAGTTTGATAACTTGTTCTAACCCTAGGAATAACTCATTCCATAGAAATGGTAGAATGAGTTATTCCTAGAATAATGCCTTTTATCCTAACCGACCCCTGGTAATTTAACCCTACTATCAAACTAGAACAAGAGGGAAAAGGTAGAATAACTCATTCTACTCGGGACTTATTCTATTAACAAAGTGGGCCTTAAGGATTTCAGGGGTATTACGGTAAATATGATGAAGGTAAGGGTATAAGGGTACTTTCTAAGATTTTAGGAGTGTAGGGATATTTTTTCCTAATTTTTATAGATGATATATTGGTGTATTCTCCTAGTATTAAGACTCATCGGGAGCACCTGAGATTGGTGTTGCAGAGGTTAAGAGACCATATTATATACTAAGTTCATTAAGTGTGAGTTCTGGTTGAATAAAGTAAATTTCTTGGGTCATATCATATCTTCCGATGATATATCAGTTGATCTAGAGAATCTGAAAATAATGTTAGAATGGAATCCTCCTCAAACCCTTACAGAGGTTTGTAATTTTCTTGGATTGGCAAGATATTTCACAGGTTCATTGAAGGATTTTCTAAGATTGTAGCCCCGATGACTAAGTAGACCAGGAAGGGGGTAAAGTTTAATTGGACCGCTGAGTATGAAGCTAGTTTTTAAGAGTTCAAGAGAAGATTGACACATGCTCCTATTTTAGCATTTCCTAAAGGGACAGAAGGTTTCATTATATACACAGATGCTTCAAGTTAGGGTTGGGGTGTGTATTGATACAGCATGGAAGGATGATCGCTTACACATCTAGACAGCTTAAGGATCATGAGCTCAATTATTCTACACATGATTTAGAATTGACAGCAGTGATGTATGCACTAAAGATTTGGAAGTATTATCTGTACGGTGCTACTTTTGAGGTGTACATTGATCATAAGAGTCTGAAGTATATTTTCTCTTAAAAATAATTGAATCTGAGACAACATAGGTGACCGAAATTTCTTAAGGATTACGACTTCACCATGAACTATCACCCCGGGAAGACAAATGTAGTTGATGATGTTTTAAGTAGGAAGAGGCTAGATGGGACTAAGACTTAGAGGAGTTTGGTAGAATTCTCTGGCAGTTGTTGACTTTGAACCTCAGTCCAGTGTAGATCAGCTTACTTGTTTCTTTGGACAACTAACTATTTGGTCTTCTATTTTTGATAGGGTTGTAGAGGCTTAGAAGAAGGATGTAGAATTACAAAGGTACGATGGAAAGTCAAATTTCACTTGAAGGGTAAATGGTACCATATTTTCTAGAAATCGATTATGCATGTCTAGTGACAGCAAGTTGAAGCAAGACATTCTAGTAGAAGGACACAAGTGCAAGTACACCACTCACCTAGGCAGTGTGAACATGTATCACGATTTGAGGAGGATTTTTTGGTGGCCTGAGATGAGAAGGGATGTGTAAGAGTATGTGGCAAGGTGTCTCACTTGCCAACAGGTTAAGGTAAAATGACAGAGATCTTCAGGGTTGTTGCAACCTTTAGACAATTCATTGTGAAAGTGAGATCACATAACCATGGATTTTGTAATATGATTGTCAAGGACTAAGAAGCATCATGATTCGATTTAGGTGATTGTAAACATGTTAACTAAGTCAGCTCCCTTCTTACCTATCAACATGAGGCAATCGTTGCATAGTTTGATGAAGCTTTACGTAGAGGAGATTATACGACTATATGGGATTCCATTTTCTATAGTTTCAGACAGAGATTCCATATTTTTAATTTTGAGGATATAATTCTTTAAGGGCCTGTTTGATAGCAGAATATTGCGGAACATGGTAAGTTGTTCACCGGTCACGGCTCTTGTTCGCCGGTCACGTCCTATTCTCCATTTGGTATAACGTGGAGTTAACACATGCAATATGTGTTATTTATTATAAACCCGGCAACTTGTTCGGGTTAGATATTCCACCTAAATGGTGGAATACGTTGGACAGCAACTGGTGGCTTATGTCGGTTTACTATCAAACATGCCCTAAGGGAAAGAGGATGGTAATATCCTGAATTCCAGAGCTTGAAAATAAATTAAATCTCATGATAAAAAAGGGTCCAAGATATATAATTATTTATCTATAATTATATTAGATTTTCTTTCCTGAATCCATTGGATAAGTTCACTTAGTTAAAAATGAGAGAATTAGGTGATGTTCTAGAGTTAAACAATATTCAAGATGAATAGATGATGTTCTGTCCAAGTGGAAGCGATAGGCGATAGTATTAGATGATATTTCGTCTAAGTGGAGGCAATAGACAATAGCCGATAGGTGATAGACAAAATGGTAGGCATTAGACGATATTCTATCTAATTTGAAGAAAAGGATAGGCGATGGCTATGAAGATTAGACGAAAAATCTAGACGTGGGGCTACCGGTAGATGACGGGGGATAGAACAATAAGCGATTGGACAATAGGTTTAGACGGAAGGGTCGTCTAATATGGGGACTTAGATGATGATGAGTAGATGATAGAAGCAGACAATGAACTTGACAAACAAACAAACAAATATATTATTTACTTATATTCGATCAAACCATTTAATCCAAACATAATTCGAGCCCACATCTTATACCCCTTGGGTCCTGACCTAAGGGTGAGCTCTCTCAAGGGATAATGAACTTTACATATAAGGTTAACTTTGCATGGCATTATGCTCAATTCCATGATACTAGATCAGTCTGGACAGAAGGCTCAACCTAATGTCACGATTAAACGAAGAATCTAGATTACTTTTAACATCCAATTTGAATCATATTTTCTTCCATTAGAAATTCACCCGAATGTGCTAGAGGAAAGGGCTACCTAGGGAATTGAAAGGATTACCTAGATCAAGAGTTTTGGAGGGATAATCTGAGGTAGAGTCACCCGGAAGGTGAAGCCGCCTAGAGGTAAAGCCGCTACTGCATGTTCCACTTCGCTTTTCAGCCTTGATATGTTATGATATATGTTTTGGTTACTCCGGTTAGCATAATAGAATTATGGGTGTGAGCTCCATTTATGTATATGTTATAAAAGAATGTCGACTGTACGTATGTATATACAAATATGCTGAGCCACTTATCACATGTTGTCCATTTTGTTAAAAAATTACGTCAAATAAGAACCTTCAATAGGTGCATATATAATGTAGAGATCTCTCCTGTTGTTGTTAAACTTATCACGTGTTGTCCATTCTATTAAGAGATTGTTCACGGTTATATTACGTAGGTTAATACTCTCGGTTGGGTTAATTTTTAGTTGATACTCTCATCCACCTCTCTCTCTCTCTCTCTCTCTCCCCGAGAGATGTATAGCTGCATATAATTAGATTTATTAAAATATTCTAAAATTATTTATTCAATGATCATGTGCAAGTATTTTTGCCATAAGTATCTATACACATGAAGATTCCATAATGGGACATTTTAGATTCATAATTAAGTCTTAAACTAAGCATGATCATATTAAAAGGATATTGATGAGAGCAAATATATTCTTGAAATGATGTATAAGTAATTACAAATCCTTAAGTCACGTTTCTGATTAGATTCTTTTAGAAAGATAAGTATATAATCAGTTTATAGCATTTTTTTCAGTTTGACCTATAAGCTAATAGTGAACAGACTGAAAAAGGAAGCAAGTTTATAAATGCCAGAAATTTCCAGGGAAAAGATGTGGAAAAGGTGATTAGGACCAAATAAGAATTCCCCGGTGTATTAAGGTGTTGTTTGGTGCACTGTAAAATGCTGTAATTCCCCTTTTTCCAAATCATCAGCTTTGAAATTGGTGAACGTTTGGAATTTTAAAATCATGTTATTTTGTTTGGTGTGCTGTAAAGTAAAAAAAAATATGAGAAATGATTAGTTCAACGTATATACTAAGTACACACACTCGTGTAATTAGTGTAACACTTATTTTTTTTTATTTTTTTAGTGACCCTCATCTCAAATTATCTAAACGTGAATGTCACATCATCAAATGACGTGAGGTCAAGGTCAATTAAAAGTAAACATATGATTATGTGAATAGTGAAAATAATGTTGTCACTATTCACATGAGATAAATTTATTTTGTTTGACTCTCACGCTATATCATTTAGTGACATGACACTTATGTTCAAATAATTTGAGATGAGAGTCACTTAAAAAAATTTTAAAAAATAAATGTTACACTAATTACATCAATGGATACAATCGGTGTTGAACTATGCATTTCTATAAAAAAATGTGTTTTGTTTGATTTGTGAAAATTTTGAATCGCTTTACCTCCTATTTTGTATTGGGAGGTGGAGTTACCTCTCATGTCATATTAATTTACTTATGTATGTATTAATCTGCTAAGAATAACAACACATTAAATTTTTTGTTCGTGTGACATTTGTAAATAGAAGATGCCCTAAAATATCAAGTTTTAAGGACAACTTTTTTGTTGAAAATGCACCAATAGCTTGGGTCTTTTTTTCCCTTCAAAAACAACTATGGGGAATAATAGGAGATATGCACGCTGTTACATCACACCAACCAAACGCCAAGAAAATACTGAAAAATGGTGGTTTACGGTGTTCTATGGCATTTCACAGCACACCAAATAACACCTAAAACTAACCATGCAGTAATTTTAAAATTTATGTTAAGAAAATAAATGACATATTTTAAAGTGTAAAATCATCTAAAAAAATGTGTTCTCAGACACCAAACACCCGAATAACAACTCCTGCTTCCTTGGATGTTTCCCGGAAGTGATGTAAGAATTAATGTTGGGTATATTCAAAGATTATCACTCCATTTCTCCAACAGTGGAAAGGAAGGCAGTCTAGACTTCTTTCATGCATCCCACATTTACCATTAGCTTAGAAGGTGGTGTTTTGAATAATCTTCTGAAAATTCATAGCTCTGGGAATTCTGTTGTGTGGCATTCTTCATGGTCGGTGCTTGACTATATATGGTGGAGCAAGATATCCAAAAAAAAATGCTCTCCAACTGGAGATTCATTTGCTAATTAATGTCATGTTTGATTTGAATATTGATTTTGGCATAAATATTAATTTTTTGATAATAATATTCTTTGGGGAGAAAGAACATGATAATCAATGTGATGTCTCTGTTTTCGGATCCAAGTTATCGTTGTTTGCTTCGGGTTTGGGTACCGGCTTAAAAGTCGGTTCAGTTACAGAGATCGATTTTGAGCGTGAAACTTAGGGTTAGACTAGTATGCAATAGAGCAAGACTTTCGAGTTCCAAGTGACGATTTCACAGAGTGGGCATAAGGGCGATTCTGATATTGATGTGCGGAGTTATTGACATTTTATTAAAGGGTGTGTAGGAGGTGAAAATACATCAAAGTTGACATATCATAAGGATCGATTTTTTAGCGAGGTACGAAATGTATCGTCCAATCTTTGATATGATTTCACAAGATTTATTTTCGTTTGAGTAACTGATTCTAGTCAATTGAAAATATATTCTGATTATTGAAGCCGAAAATTTGAACTTTTATATTGTGACGGAGTTTCCTTTAGTTGCCACTTCATCATTTGAATTGATAGGAGTGATATTCTCCATAATTAAAGGTCTTAATCTGCAAAATTGACCGTTTGGGATACTTCCTCAGCTTAATATAGTTATAGGAGAGTAATATAATTAACGATTTACTACGTGTGATGTTAGTGATTTTCTTATAGGATTGTCTCAATGTTTAGTAGGCAATAGAATGATCATACTTTGCATATGAAACAATTATTTTTAAAATTATTTCTCGGATGTTTGGGGAATAAAAAATGTTCCTCGTAAGTATTACATAGAATAATATTTTGTGCACCGAATCCGGTGCACATAGTCACGTCTAAATACAACTTTTGTTCTCGTTGGCTCTCAAAAAAAGGTGAAAAGATTATTTCTACGCAGGAAGGACATCCCGAGTCAGAATGATACGGCCCACTTTTTCACGCATTAAAGACGGAGCGCACTCGGCTGAAAAATAAATGATCGAAACATATCGTAGAAGAATGAAATATTTTAGATTTGAGTGAAACATTTTGATATAAGAACGAAATATTTTGTTTGAATTTAAGAATAAATCAATGAAATATTTTATACAAATAACACATTTTATTATATGAACTAAACATTTGTTATCAGAATAAAATATTATAGAAATGAAATATTTTATTACATGAACGAAGCATTTATTATGAGGATAAAATATTATAGAAATGAAATATTTTGTTATAAGAACGAAATTTAATAAAATATTTTAATTCTATATAAAATATTTCATTTATGTAACAAAATATTTCATTCTTCTACTAAATATTTCATTCACGTGTTTTTTCACCGAGTGCGTCCCGTGTTTAATACGTGAAAAAATAAGCCGAATACCATTCTGACGCGGGTTATCTTTTCTGTGTAGAAATGATCTTTCCACTTTTTTTTTAAGACCAACGAGAACAAAAGTTACCGGTTGACTTTACTTTATACACTTGATTTGGTGCACAAAATATTACCCTATCACGTAACATAACAGCCCGGAGAATCCAAATCCCTTTAATCTGAAATGTGCATTACTGGAAAGTTACGACCTAAAGGCCTGCAATAACGCCGAGGTGCTGGGTAAAAATTATAGAAATTTGAATTTAATATTCCACGTGTTAATCTAGCAATCTTGAACGTATGGACAAGATGATGATATAAAATTTTAACAAGATTCGGGGTTACATAAAATTATAGAAATTTGAAAACCCCCCCGTTATGACTTAAAATTCCCAGACTACCCATGTCAAATGCATGACAGCGGGGAATTCGTTCACACGAGTATCAAACGATGCTAAAATTTACAAAACTTTTACACACGGTCTCCTGATAAGGCCATTATCAAATTCCAAGCACAGTTGGATTAGTAAAAAAGGCGTACAAATTCCATTATTCATCAATTTTCGCAATTATCATAGGGAAAATACACTAAATGCATATGATCCATATGTGGCCGCATACCAAACATCCTAAGATCGAAATGTAAAAACTAAGAAACATTATTTACATACTTTTAAAATCTTTCAAAATTATCCATGTACATTTATCTTTATCTTATTTACTATAATATCCCCAAAACCTACTAACCATACCGAACATCCCTTTTTGGGTTAGTCTCTTTTTTGGTAAGTGGCTCGGAGATATTATTTGGAATATTGTTTCCTTGTTTGTTAGAAAAATCTAAGCCAAAATCAAGGGGAGAGTAGGTGGATCACAAATGAGATGTTGCTGTGGTATTATTAAAAAAAAAGAGGAAAACATGGGCTGCACACAAAGAAAAGAGGAGGAAGTCACCTACAAATAAATGGGGTTGGGTTATCGCTATAACGTTGGTTTTGCTTCTAAACTTTTAAGGTGTTATTGAGTAGTGGAAATAGGTCAGCATGATGCTGTTCGAACCACTATAAAATCGTTGTGTTATCTTTTGTGTGATTAGCTCGTTGTCTCTCATCTCCTCCTTTCTTCTAAAATTTTTGTGGAATGAATTTTTGATTCGTTAGATTTAATTTTAAACTACTATTTGATTTATTAATCTAATTCATCTCTTTCCTCTTAAATTATTCGGTCCGATTTTTCTTTAAGAAGTCATGCCATTCGTACGAGGGTTAAAGTTTGATTGATTCCGACCTATAAATGTTTTTTGTGCTTCCAAGTCAAGAATCCCGTTTACACCAAACGGTCGAACCACATATAGATGGAGAAATCAAGCGCCCTGCGACCCCATGGGTGTCGTCAGGTCCTGTGGTCTTACAAAGACATGCACAGGTAACTGATTTCTGGTTTTCAAATCCAACCGGGGTCCTAAATTTGAGAATTTGGAAGAAGACAAAAGGGAAATAAAGAAAGTGTTCGGGGGATTCTCAAAATTGCATACAGATTTATTTAACACACAACCATGACAAAGAGACACATTCAACGCATGGGCTCCAAAATACCAATCAATGGGCCTATTTCTTCTCCTAACTCATAAAGGTTATAAAGGTTATTAACAAATTGAGACATTATATTATTACTTTTATGTAATAAGCAAAAATATCCTACCAAATAATAGGCCCACTTAGGTACGTAGCTAGTGTAGTCAAAGTTGGCGAAGGCGTTCAATAGTCCCATCAAACATTTTTTTATCTTAATTAACATACATATATATATTATAATATATTAAATAGAGAAATAATCAAATAAAGACGTCTTTCATATAATTACAGTCCGAATGTTTCTTTTGGGTCAATTTAAATATATTTTTTATTTTTTATTTTATTTTTGGTGGGACACGAGATTTTCAAACTTAGAGTGAGGCCTAAAACTCATCACTTACTTAGAGGTGCACGTCAAGAAAAAA
This sequence comes from Amorphophallus konjac, assembly GCA_022559845.1. Classification (NCBI taxonomy): domain Eukaryota; kingdom Viridiplantae; phylum Streptophyta; class Magnoliopsida; order Alismatales; family Araceae; genus Amorphophallus; species Amorphophallus konjac. The sequence continues at coordinate 80,842,855 of CM040121.1, read as the reverse complement.
AAAAGAAAAACGGATATGAATAGTAACATATTTGCCATACATCTCAAGTAAAATAGGTGACTTTTAAATTTCACTCCAAGTTAGAAGACTTCAGATCTCATCCAAAAAAAATTTAAAAATAAAAAACTCTACGAAATGATACTAAAGGGGGGGGGGAAGGGTTCGCACTGCAATTACAGTGAAGACGTCCCTATTCGATCATTTCCCTATTAAATTTAGTTATCATTAAAAGTTTCCTCTATAAAAAATATTATAAATGTATGTTCTTTGAGTTATGCAATTCCATCATAACAAGCAATCTCTTGGTCCAAACCTAGATGAGAAATTTTCAAGTTTTATTATGTGTCTACATTATTTTTCTAGATTTGCCTCACATTTTCCCCACTTAATTATTCATGCACCCAATTTTCATGGGTTACTTTATTAACAAAATAATAGTTTATTTTTCAAATGAACCGTTGAATTTTCATTACACGTTTGAACAAGAAACTTTTGAAGGTCATTTTGAACAAGTATTTAAAAAAATCAATAAACTCCGAACCTTTTCAAACACTATTTCCTCTTTTCCCTTTACAAGTCTTTATGTAAATTCCTTCTACTTGAATGAGGTGGATCATTGAAATTTAGAGACTGCCCAGTTTGATAACTGAGGAAGGGCTAGTTATGATGACTTAATCGAGGTCTCGCGCAATTGGCTTTGGGTTGTTTTGACATAACTTGGGTCGTATAGGGACTTTGCTGATGGATTTTCTCATTCGACGTGGAGAAATCGAATATGTTACTGAGCCCGATTAAAGGTTGGGGGCGGGTGCGCTAGCCCTGAGTGGCATAAATGACCTTACCCTAACGGGGAAACTAAGTTGCCCTAAAGGTTTAGGTTAGAAGACACTTGCAACGATGGAAAACCCCTATGGGTGGAAGTCATGGAGGTGGTCTCTCTTCTTTTCTTATTTAGTGGTTTATGTTATTGTTTTGCACACGAAAGTTGTTAGTAACTTTTAAAAAAAAATTGAGTGGTTCTCTATGTGAAATGTTACTTCCAATGAGGCAACGACTGTACGAGTCGTTAGAAGATAAACCAGCATCTTTGTTAACTATTTGTTATTTTTTTGTCTTATGTTGCAAAACAGCTGCCAATGAAATGTAATTTTTTGACATAGTCTTCCGACATTCTACTAAACATCATGCTTCATCATGTTACTTTTTTAATTTGTTTATTTATTTATTTTGATTTTGGTGTGTCAAGATGGTCTACACTTCGCAATACACCCTAGCCATGCATTGAAGTCTAAGTTCTTTGATGATGACCCTTATAACTTGATAAAATTATTAAAAAAGAGTCATAAGTGTTCGATGGTTCTAATCTTTAACCATTAGACATGTTTGTTTAGAGGACATGCATGTGATTCAATTTCTAATCAATATTTTGGCGAAAATAATGACTCTATAAGAAGTTTTTCTCGTGAAAATTTAATGAAAAGTTCTTCAAATCTACGCTGTATTTGTTTAGACGACACGTGATTCAATTTCTAATCAATATTTTGGTGAAAATAATGACTCTATAAGAAGTTTTTCTCGGTGAAAAATTAATGAAAAATTCTTCAAATCTATGTTGTACTTCCTTATCTACTCAGATTTGCCTATTTGTCCGTTAGAAGGAAAAAAATTAAATTTCATGCTCAAATCAAGGTTTGACTAATCATTTGTACCGTTCTTTTGTCGGTACGGTTCGATACTATTATGTACCGAGATAAAAAAAACCTTTATATGCATAATATAAGTAAAATAATTTAAAAAAAATTCTAACTCAGTTGATTAGGTGATTTATATTTCTTATATGACATGTCCTCAGTCAGAATCAGAGGGAATGTCCTTGAAAAGAACAAAAACACTCGTGCGGCTGATGTGTTTCAAACAAGTGAGTTCCCTCTTAAATATAAGACCTCTAACCAATCTAATAAAATAAATTATATTTAAAATATATGAGAGCGTACCGGTTACATATCACAGATCGATCGTATCAGTCTACGATTGATTCGATCCGGTACGAGTGATTCATCCCGTACTAAATTAATTTGTAAAACTTTGGCTCGAATGGGTGTCCATAGAAGTTTAAATTTGACCCTTTAGCCTCTTTAAAGTTTAAACACCTCTAGAATCTTTTATCCATTGTTAGAAAGTTTGAGAAGTTTCAGATGAATTGGAGCAAGGAAAGGGTAAATTAGTCAGGGAGGATGCCTCTTAAGTGGAAGACATCAAATCACTACCATGTTACCACCTCGCGACTCTAATGACCCATAAGGGCCATAACTTGGCCTCTAACTTTTCGAGTAAGTGATCAAAAAATAGAAGAGAGGGATTTTACAACTACACCCTTACAAAAATTTATATTTACATGTATTCCTCTACTTTTATTATATTTGTGACACTTTTTTTGAATATTTTACCTAATTTGGGGTTGTCACAACTAACATGCATGTTACGAGATTGAAATTTCTACACGACATTAAAATTCGTACCATTATACTCTCAAAATCAAAACAATAGTATCATTTCCATTTAAAACACAAGAGTGACATTTACAATGTACACATAATATATAACATTGTTTATGTTTTGAATCAGGGTTTGTCGACCCGCCCCAACCCGCAGCGACCCGCACGACCCGATCAGACCCAAGCGGGCGGCGGGTCACACGGGCCGGGGGTCGTGGCCGAGACGCACTGGACCGCATGATCCCGTGCGTCCCACCGCGTATCGAACCAGTCCGAGGCGGGCTCGGTCTGATACGTGCGGGTTGATGCGATCGTGCCGGTTCGTCCTTATATGGGGCCGGGTCCGGGCGCTTCTACAAGCATCGCAGCACGGCGAGCAGCGGCGAGGGGCGGCGGTGCAGCGGCCGCGTGCGGCGGTGGACGGCGGTCAGCAACCGTGGACGGCGGTTCTTGGCGGCGAGGAGTGACAATCAGAGGTAGGTGCTCTCTCTCTTTTTTTTTATTATTAAATGTGGAGGGTAGTCGTGTTAGTATTGGTGTGCTACAGACCAATTTAGGGTCGGGTAGACCCGATAGACGTACGATCTTGTTCATTATTAATAAAGTGATATTTGAACGTAAATATGTGATTGTATATTACTTTACGATGTCCCTAGGATATGTGGTTGTAAAGTCAACTCGAGATGGGATCTCGAACATGAGACTGACTTTACATGGACGCATACCTTAAATTGTTCATGATTGGAGGGTAACCACTCGGGGACTTTGATTACCTATTAAACCAGTACATATGATGTGTTAGTGACCAGTCTCATGGTCATTGATGCGGGACACCAACACATATGTGTAGGTGTACGTCCTGGGAGGAAGTGCACTGAACTGATCCGCTATTGGATCTTCAGATGGTTGATTATACCTAACGTTAACTGAAGATCCAACTGTCTCAGTAGCATCGTTGGTCCTTTGACCTGAGACATTGATCGGATCTTACACGAGGACTGGAATGGTTTAATTACTTGGCTAAGTGACTTTAACCATAAGTCATGAATTGCCGAGTCATTAACCATTTCAAGAGACGTGTGAAGATCATCAATGGTCAAGAGGGGATTGCTCACTGTCGGGTATATATCAGACAGTTAATGGGTCATGACATCGACGCTCCGTTAAATCCTTGGCCAGGGTCGTGTGATTTCGTTTAGAACGGACGTCATACACTTTAAGGAGGTCATAGTCAAATGGCACGATTATGATGTTTGACAGAAACCATACCCTCGATCGTACCAGACTCATAGAAGGAGCGAGGGATTATATCGATGTGGTAACTGTGGACTTATAGGTACCAGACCGGCTGGTTTAAACCCGGCGTCCTCTAGGATCACGCAGATTTGCTTGACCCAACGTGATCAAATGTTCGGAATAAATTAAACTATTATTCGGCTCTAGTAGAAGCGAATAATAAGTTTAATTTACTTCTAATTGGGAATTAGAAGTTAATGGACCTTAAAATAGAGTGACTAAGGGCCAAGAGGATCACACACAATGGATTCTTAGGTCACTGATTATTATTGTACAAATGCATATATTAATTCCCTTTAATTCCTTTTGGAAAGGAGTTTAAAAGCGGGCTTAATATATATGTACAATAATAAAATGATATATATACGATTTCGATCCTTATGGGTTCTTTTAAAAATAGCCAAAATCCTATATATAAACATGTTAAGAGAGCTTCTACTCTCCTCTTGGCTAATCAAGTATTAAAGCTTAAGAGAGGAGGATTAGCTCCTCCCTCTTCCTCCCTCTTACTCCCTCTCTCTCCAGAAGTTGAAAGGGTCGGGGAAGGTCGTGCCGGGGGGTACCGTCGCTGCGCAAGGATTCGTGTAGATCAGCTCTAGAGGCCGTGCATCTGTGCGGCTCGGTATTCTGCATCGGACCTTGCGGACAGCGTCGTTCCGCGCAAGGTATAAATACGCAACCCGTAATTAGGGGTTGGGGTGATTAAAACGTCGATCAGAGCATGGATCTGGGATTCCATGTAGCGGGGTTCGGGCATATGAAATTTTTGTTATCCGCTGCGTTGCCCGAGAGTGCTGTGTGGAACCTTACAGTGGTATCAGAGTCAGGTTCGCACTCTGGTCGGTGTTTTATCGTCGTATAGAACCATATTTGTAGGGAAATTAAAATCTTCAATTGTTATTATTAGAAGACAGGGGTGCTGGACATCTCTGTTCTTCTAGGATGTTGGGCATCTCTGGAGTAAATTTTTTTTAAAAAAAATTAATGGGCGGTTTGGGCGCACTACGGCCTCGGCGCGGTGCGCCCAAGGCGTACTGCGCCGGCCGGCGTGCGCCGCCCTCGCGGCGCACACGGGCGGCGCCCGCCATGCGGGTCAGCGCCCGCGGGCGGGCGCCGCCCGCGGGTTTTGACCGCCGGCGAATATATTTTTTTTCAAATTTTCAAAAATTTACTTTTCTTTAATTTAATAGTGCAAATATATATATATATTTGATATATGTTTATAAATGCATATTAACTTAGTCTAAATTTTTATCTCAAATTAATTGTGTTATCTCAATAGTAAATGTCAAATGTTAAATTTTATTTAACCTTTTAAATTTACTGTGGTGAGATAATTACTATTTACCTTGAGATAAATTGGTAATAATTAAAGTTACTTTAGTAAAATTTAATTTTTAAAATTTTAATTATTAGATAATTAGTAAATTCATAATTTGAATTTCATTGAAGTTAAATGTATAAAATTAAAATATTTAAAATTTTAATTATTGGATAATTGTTAAATTCAAATTTTAATTTTAGAATATTGATAAATGAGGATAATTACATTATTTAAATTTACTTTCAAACAAATTTTTAGATAATTAGTTTGAATTTAAATTTAAATGATTGTTATGTTTAAATTTTTAATTTAAATTTAATTATTAGATAATTAAATTTAAATATAAATTTAAATAATTATCTTAATTATCTTAATTATCTAACTTATTTGAATTAGATTCAAATATGCATGCCCCTGTTATAAATAATGGTTCTTTGCGTGCTTTGCTTTATTTATCTTGCATTGGCTTGCTTATATGTTTAATTTTAGTTAATCCTGCTTCTATTTTTAAAAGTAAAGAAAGCTAGCCTATTTTTGTTTGCATATCTCATTTTTAAATCTAAAAGTAAGGATTATTTTCAGAAAATAAACCTTGATTGATTTTGAATGAATGGGTTGGCAAATGATCATGGACTTGGTTAATGTAATTAATTGTGGTCTGCGAAGCTCCTTTCTCTCTTTGATAAAATTCCTATGTACTTCTATCTCCCTTTACAGTTGTACTCGCCCTAAGGGCTGCTGAAATTCTATTGACATGTAATTTACATTTTTCCGGCCTACGTGCCGTGTAAAAGTTATAATTAATGCGGCGTCGGAGTTTGAAAGCGCGGAGCACACCCAACGAGGGCGATCCAGCTACTTCGGAAGCGGGCCGGATGTCTTAGTTACATTAGGATTAAAGTCTATGATCACTAGCGATTTAATTTTACATTGGATGCATTTACTTTGTGCAAACTACTAGGTACGGTAAATATATTAGATATATATATATTACCACCTAGGGTGAGATCAAGATAAAATCAAATTCCCTCACGATAAAATTTTAGATCTGGTAAGCGCGGCTCTAAGAGTCGTCGTGACCCTCCATCATTATGGAGTGAATGAACGTCTTCATTTCATGGATTTGTTGTGCTTTCCACAAGGTCCAGGAGTTTGGGGCGGGATACAACTCCAAGGCTCGGCCTCAATGGGGTGAGGAATTGAACTCGGCCTTGTTGTGCTTTCCACAAGGGTCGGGTCATAAACTCATTGCTATGTAGTAATGATGGTTAGATCTAACTGAGAATATCCTTTGTTGTGCTTTCCACAAGGGGATGATTTCTAGGGGGTCGAATATCAGATATTACATTAGATGTAAGTGCTTGTTAACTGCCCTTGAGATGGTGTATGGCTTGTTGTGCTTTCCACAATGTCATACCTCAGTCTCGTTGGGATTCCGACCCACTAGGATGATCTCGCTGATCTCCCATTCTATATATTGAGGGTTATATAGTTCGATCAAAAAATAGTGGGACTAACTAAGATAGAAAACCACATCTAAGTTAGAATTTGAACACATGCTAAGTTGTCTTTTATTTCTTATCCAGATTATACTGTCGTCGTCCTCTTGGATGCCAACAGACTAACTGGACCAAACTACTCGGATTGACTGCGTAATCTACGCATAGTCCTCACCGCCGAAAAAATAGCATACGTGTTGGACACGGTTCATTCTGAGCCAGCTCCCGATGCCGACGAGGGCATGTTAATGACTTATGTCAAATGATCTGAAGAATCTTCCCTTGCCTAATGTTACATGTTGGCCTCTATGGCTCTCGAGCTACAGAGGCAATTCGAAAAGACTGATTGTAGAAGTATACTTCTTAATCTACGCCAGCTCTTCGGGGAGCAGGGTAGGATTGAGAGGTATGACATCTCCAAGAAGCTTTTCAGGACACGGATGTCAGAGGGTGCTTCAGTACATGCTCATGTACTGAAAATGATGGAGTGGATTGAGAGACTCAATGCACTGGGGTTCAAGTTGGATCTTGAACTGTGTATTGATCTTATACTACAGTCATTGCTCGATTCCTTTTCTTCCTTCATCATAAACTTTAACATGAATAGAATTGATGGAACTCTCTCGGAGCTGCTCAACATGTTAAAGAGTGCTGAAGGAACTATGTAGAAAGATAAACCATCTTCTTCTGTAATGATTATTGGCCGAGCCAACAAGAAATGAAGGCCACCCAGATATCCACCAAATGTGACGAAGGGAAGGGAAAGAAGAAGGTCATGGGTAAGTAACTCGCCAAAGTTGACAAAGGGAAGGGCAAGAAGAATGAAAAAGAAGATAAGTGTTTTCGATGCAGGGAAACATGGGATTGGAAAAGGAATTGCAAGACAATTCTAAATAAAAGTATTTTTGTCATAAACCTTAATTTGTCATGTATGGAATCTACATCATGGGTATTAGATACTGGATGTGCATCTCATATTTGTAACTCTGTGCAGGTGCTGGCAAATAGAAGGTGGCTGGGCAAAAAGGAGATTGAACTGAGGATGGGCAATGGAGCATTAGTTTATGCCAAAGCTGTCGGGACTGCATGCCTCAGTTTACCTTAAGGAGTCATTATGGAGCTGAATGACTGTTATTATGTTCTTAATATTATTAAGAACATTATTTCAATCTCTGGTTTGTATAACATTGGATATACATTGGCTTTTAATAGCACTGAGTGCTCTATAATGAATAATGGTTTGGTTATAGCCAATGGTTCATTAGTCAATGGTCTTTATGTATTAGATACATGTTCTAATGTTATGTAAATTTCCAATGCTGATGAAGTGAATTCTGCATATCTATGGCATTGCAGGCTTGGTCATGTAGGTGAGAAAAAAGTCTCTCACCTACACTCAAATGGGTATTTGAATTCATTCGAATACAAGTCATTTGATACCTGTGAGTCGTGTCTCATGGGGAAGATGACCAATGCTCCCTTTAGTGGACATGGTAAGAGGACTGTTGTGTAAGGTTTCGCACAGCACCTACGGGCGACGCAGCGGATAACAAAAATTCATTTGCCCGATCCCGTTGTTGTGGAAAGCTTAATTTGTGCTCTAATCGGTGTTTCTAATACCCTAATAATAGGTTGCGTGTTTTACCTTGCGCGGAACGACGTTGTTCGCTAAGCCCGATGCATAAAAACCGAGTCGCACAACAGTACGGCCTCTAGAGACGATTCACACGGACCCTTGCGCAGCGACGGTACCTCCATGGCACGACCTTCCCCAACTCTATCACCTTCTGGAGAGAGAGAGAGCAAGAGGGAGAAAGGGGGAGGCTAATCCTCCTCTTAGGCTTAATGCTTGATTAGCCTAAGAGTTGGAAGAGATGAAGGCTCGAATGAGCTTCACTTAGGTGCCATATATATAGAAGTTGGACCCTTTTCTAAAGACATCAAAATGACCAAAATTGTATATATGACATTTCCATTATTATACATATGTTTTAAGCCCCATTTACACTCCTTTCCAAAAGGAATTAAAGGGAACTAATACATACACTTGTATAATAATAATCCGTCACCCAAGAATTCATTGTGTGTGATCCTCTAGGCCCATAGTCACTCTAGTTTAAGGCCCATTAACTTCTAATTCCTAATTAGAAGTAAATTAAACATATTATTCGCTTCTACAAGAGTCGAATAATAGTTTAATTCATTCCGAACCTTCGATCACGTTGGGTCAAGCAAATCCGCGTGATCCTAGATGACGCCGGGTTTAAACCAGCATGTCTGGTACCTGTAAGTCCACAGTTACCGCATCGATATAATCCCTCGCTCCTTTTATGAGTCTGGTACGATCGAGGGTATGGTTTCTGTCAAACCCCATGATCGTGCCATTTGACTATGACCTCCTTAAAGTGTATGACGTCCGTTCTAAACGAACTCAGACGACCCTGGCCAGAGATTTAACGGAGCGTCAATGTCATGACCCATTAACTGTCTGATATATACCCGACAGTGAGCGATCCCCTCTTGACCATTGATGATCTTCACACGTATCCTGGAGTGGTTAATGACTCGGCAACTCATGATTTACTGTGACCGTTGGATCTTCAGTTGACATTAGGTATAATCAACCATCTGAAGATCCAATAGCGGATCAGTTCAGTGCACATCCTCCAAGGACATACACCTACACATATGTGTTGGTGCCCCGCACCAATGACCATGAGAGTGGTCACTGACATATCATGTGCACTGGTTTAATAGGTAATCAAAGTCCCCGAGTGATTACCCTCCAACCATGAACAGTTTAAGGTATGTGTTCATGTAAAGTAAATCTCATGTTCGAGATCCTATCTCGAGCCGACTTTACAACCACATATCCTAGGGACAACGTAAAGTAACACAATCGCATATTTACGCTCAAACATCACTTTATTAATGAACAAGATCGTACAACAAGTGGGCCTACCCGACCCGAAATTGGCATGTAGCACACCAACACTAACAATCTCCCACTTGAACTACAGCCAATTGCCCACAACTTTGAGGCCCATCTTATCCCGATGACGCTCAAATACAGTCTGTGTCAAAGGCTTAGTCAGTGGATCTGCTATGTTGTCTTCTGACAGTACACGCTCTACCATCACATCTCCACGATCAACAATCTCCTGAATAAGGTGAAAGCGCCTGAGAATATGCTTTTGTGAATGCGTCACGTGGTGGACTGAGAGAGAGAGATGGGGTTTCTCCCTCTCTGAGTAATAAAGGGTGAAAGAAATGAGGACAAATAATGAAACGCGCGCTATAGGGGATATGAAAGAACAGTGGACAGGTACAACCTACAAATGACACTCTAATGGAGACAGAGAGAACTTAGACTGGCCGAACTCCGGTACATGGCGGAGATAGGGGTCCGAAGACCCTCTCGCGTAAACTGAACCCCTTCCCGGTAGGCGTAACCCACCGTTCCGAGAGCAGCTTTTCGGATACCGAATTCGAGTCCTGGGACTCTACGTAATAGGAGTTGACAGACGGGAAGACACGTAGACTCGGAAATTGTAACGATATATCACTCCTTGGACAGTTACAAGAACAATATGAATAAAAGCACACCACCGCATGACATTGATCTTTGCGGGGTCTTAACAGGAAATAGCAATATGAGCAATAATTAATATATGTGCATATAGAAACCACCGCGAGACATTGGCCTTACGGGATTTTTTTTAAGCAATATAAACAATAAATAAAAGTATATATATATACCACCACGAGACATTGGCCTCTGCGGGGTTTTTAATGCATTATAAATAGTAAATATAAATATATATACGCACCACCACGAGACAGTGGCCTCTGCGGGGTTTTACTATAACATAGATAATGAGTATATAAATATATAAACCACCACGAGACTGTGGCCTCTGCGGGGTTTTTACTATGACATAAATAATAAATATAAGTATATATATATATATAGAAACCACCACGAGACTGTGGCCTCTGCGGGGTTTTTAATGCGACATAAATAATATATATATATATATATATATATATATATATATATAATATATATATATATATATATAGAAACCACCACGAGACGTGGCCTCTGCGGGGTCTTTAATGCGACATAAATAATATAAATAATATATATATATATATATATAGAAACCACCACGAGACTGTGGCCTCTGCGGGGTTTTTAGATAATTAGATAATAATATAATATAATATATATATATATATATTATATAAACCACCACGAGACTTTGGCCTCTGCGGGGTCTTTACTATAATATAAGTATATGTGACAGGAAAGGAAAAGGATCAAATAAACCGCCCGCGAGGTGTTGATCTCCGCGGGATTTTAAAGCGATGATAGGGGAATGCTGAAATTAAATAGTTAGGAGTTAGAAAGTAAAGTGCAGAAAATAAATGCTGAAATGGAAACGGTCGCGGGAGGTGACCCACCGCACCAGTTAGGAATTAGATATACAGAAAGTAAATACAGAAACCGCCGCGGGGAATAATCCTCCGCGCGGGTGAGGTCAGAGACAGAAGAAGATAACCGCTGCGGGAAGCAACTCTCCGCGGATGTTATTAAAACAAAGATGATCAAAATGGAGCGCGCTTTAAGAGTGTTGTGATCGCCAGGGACCGAGGGTCCCGAGTGGATTGATCGCTTTCGCCTTCGACACGAGGTTATGCGGGCTCCAACTTCCTCTTCTTTCGACAGGCCGAAGAAGAGGGCCTTTTAACTGGTTACCCCTACACAAGGAACAAACAGAGAAAAAAATAACTAAATGAGAATGACGGCGGTGTAGTACCAATCCTTAGGTAATGAAACTGTAAATAACATAAACGAACACGTACCTGGTTGGTGTGTTTAAAACCCCTTTAGAACTAAAAGGGTGGGAGAATGACATGATGAAATGCACAAACACAAAGACACTCACAAGGGAGGCCCTCTCGAGAGAAAGGCATGGCACATATGCTAAATGATGCATGCAATATATTGATTGACTGAATAAAAATAAGGGGGAGAAAAGCTCATCGGGGAAGACCGGCGACGGGCTTTGAGAAGGGCTTCAATATCACGAGCACAGCGCGACCAAAGAGCTTCAGAGCGGACTTCAGATATGGGTTAAGCCGGACATAAGAGCACACACACATGAGTATCTACATATGAATGATAAGTATATTTATATAAACATGTACTTAGACATATTAAAGATATTTAACACATATGTAAATACAAACCTATATAAACATATATGTAAACTGGTCGGAATAAAAGAACGAAAATTTGAGAAAGAAGGCGAGAAAGGGAGAGAGAAAACTCTTTTTATTATTTATGTTTTAAGACTTTGTTTTCAGAAGAAAAGGATGAGATATATATATATGATATATATATATATATATCTATGATATATATATATACATAATACATATATATATATATATATAGGAGAGAGAAAGAAAGAGAGAGAGGGAGAGAGGGGATGAGAGGGAGGAATAAAAAAAGGGTGAAGAAAGGGGGGCGACTAAAGACAGAGAGAGAAGGGGGGAGAGAAAGAGGCAGAGGGTGAGAGAGGAGGGAAAGGGAGAGAGAGAGAACCGAGAGAGGGAGAGAGGGAATGGGAGAGAAATGGCGAGAGAAAGAGAGAGAGGGATAAAATAAATAAAAAAATGAAAAGAGAGAGGGGGTGAGAGAGAGACGCGTCCAGAGGGGGGAGGAGGAGAGAGAAGGCGAGAGAGAGAGAGAGATCGCGGGATGAGAGAGAGAGTAAACTAAAAAAATTAAAAGAGAGAGAGAGAGCGCGAGACGGAGAGAGGGGAAGAAGAGAGAGATCGCGATCGGGAGAGGGGGAAGAGAGAGAGAAGAGAGAGGAACGGTGAGAGGAGAGAGAGATCGCGGCAGGTTGCTGCGAGAGAGAGAGAGAGGGAGAGAGAGGAAACGGGAGACGGAGGGAGAGAGAATGAGAGAGAGAAAAACGGAGGGAGAGAGAGAGAGATCCGGCGAGAGGGAGGAGAGAAACGGCGAGAGAAGAGAGAGAGGGAGTGAAAGGGAGAGAGAGGGGGAGCCGCGACCGCGGCGGTCACGACGGGGGGAGGAAAAGAAGACGGGAAGAGGGAGAGAACCGGCAAGGGGAGAGAGAGACGGCGGGCGGCGGACGACGGCGGGAACGGCGGGCGGCGGAGTGGCGGACGGCGTCGCGGCGGTGCCGGTGGGGGTTGGCGAGGACGTGGAGGTGGAACGGGCGGCTCCGGCAACGGCGGAGTGGCGGACGGCGTCGCGGCGGTGCCGGTGGGGGTTGGCGAGGCTCACGGGCGTGTGAGGGTGGCCGACGGCGTGGTAGCGCGTGTGCTGCAGCGTGGGGAGGCGTCCGGAGGCGGTGCGAAGGCGGGGCAGACAACGGCGACAGCAGCGGCGGTGCAGGCGGTCCTGGGCAATGGCGGAGGGTGCGTCACGGCGGTGATGCAGTGGAGGAGGGAGGGTGTTTTGCGTCTGCCGTGGGGGGTGCAGACGAGGGCGGCAGTGGCGGGCTTCACGGCAGCGAACGGCGGCGTAAAGGGCGGTGGTGACTGGCGGGAGTCGTGGACGACGAAGGCGGCATGCAGTGGTTGGCCGCGGTGGTGAGCCGGCGGGAGTGGCTAGTGACGTAGGGGGGGGCTAGCGGCGTTGGTTTGGAGATGTGTAGATGGCGAAGGGAGGTCGACGGTTGAGATGGCAGGTGGAGAGAGGGTGGCTGGGGGTGTACAAGCGGCGGCCGGTGGCAATGGCGCATGCAGGGGGTTCGACGGAGGGTGGCCGCGGCAGCGGGCGTGGCTCGGGTATGCGTCGTTGCAGGTGAGAAGGGTGCTTGCAGGGGAAAGAAAAGAGAGCGGGTATGGAGAGGTTGGTGGCTGCGGCTAGGTGTACATGCAGAGAGAGGGAGATGGCCAGAGGGAGAAGTGGGGAACGGTGGAGGTGGTGGCGTCGTGCATGTGAGCGGAAGTGAGAGGTGGAGTGGTCTATGGGTGTGTGGGCAGCCGTGGGTTGTTAGGTTTCGGAGGGAAAGTGGGAGAGTGAGAGTGGGGAATGAGATCGAGAGATTGAGATGGATTGGGAGGACTGCCGTGGGAGCAAGGGAGAGAACAGAGAAGAGAAAAAATGGGTTACGTGAGAGAGAGGGAAGGGAATAGAAATAAAGAAAGGGATGGGTAGGGAATGTGAGTGGGGATATTATTTTAGTTATTATTTTATTTTATTTGTTTTTTTATTTTATTTGTTTATTTGTTTTGTTTTTTTTGCTTCTTTTTATGTATATATTATTTATGGTTATTATATTTTTTTTGCTTTTTAATAAATATATTATATATATACTAATCACTTATATATATATTTATATTTTATAAAAAGAAAATCAATTATATTTTTTTTACGTAAACACAACTACACACATTTTTTTGGAATTTTATTTTTTCTCTTTTTATTTATTTTATATGGACACATATTTTAATTTTCTCCCTTTCACAAAATAATGTAATTTTACCACAATTATGGAAGTCACTCAAATAAAAGAAAATGTAAGCCACTTCAGGGCATTACAGTACAATATGAGATTTACTCATCGTAATGTCAGAAACGGCGTGTCTACAGCTGCCCCGCCTTGGCATCCACTTTGTAGGGAAGGGCGTGTAATGGAATGAAACGAAGTGTATTGAAATGAAATGGAGTGGACTGAAAAGTCGATGCCAAGGTGTGATGAGACACGCTTCTAACATCACGCGATGGGAATCTTTCCCGAGTTTCACGAAGCAACCTTGAGGAAGGTTCTCCGAAATCCACGATTGTTTGGATGGTAAACAAACAAGGAAGGACATTGTGTGCACTGGGGCACAAACAAACTAAAAGGACCAACTTCACGGTGCGGAAGTACCTGGGTCGTAAACCTCAGGTTTCACCATTGGGGAGCGGTTACCAGCCATTGTGGAAGTGCTACAGCCAAGGTGGGTCCGAGGGAAATAAACGATGATTGGAGACAAATCCAAACAATGGTTTCTTCCAGAGAAACATCCCAAGGTAACCTCGGAAAACTCAGTACTCGACTCGGAATGGAATATCCCATATTTAAGCAATTAAGCACAGTAGCTCACACAATCAAAGTAAGTGAATGATTTTCACAATGAACTCAAAGTCCTACATGAATGCATGCTGGGTTTAAAAAGAAAAATAAAACAAACTAAAATAGAAACTAGCCAAGGATAATATTGCTAAGCTGTGGAGAGTGGGTCAGGATACCGATCCAATGAGCTGATACTGAGCCGGGGCCCGTTTATCCACGTACCGACTCATCGAACGGAACCATCGTCCCCATTCTATCACAACTTAACGGCCTATCCGTACGTCCTGAACTCCTCCGGGATCATCACTGTTTTTGTTGAAGGGGAACTCAAATCCCGGATTTGTCCAAGGCGTAAGGTCCTTGGCATGCTCTAGTAGCGTAAATATCATACAATACAATGCATGATAAGGGGGGACCACAATGATTGAATGATTAGGGGACAAGGTGGGACATCGGTGGGACAATGGTACCCCACTCGATAATTAACATAACAAAACAAGATCACAACTATGCAAGCAAATTATCACACACAACAAAACGAAACTGCCAACACTGTTCCTAGATTCCTTTCCTCACTATAAGTATCGCCCCTTTGGCCTTAAGAAAATGCATTCAAGGGCGAGTTAAGAAAGTTGAAGCTTAGGAGGAGATCAGAGTTCGAGATGGAAGGCGAGTCTTCCCGTCCCGTAAAGAAAAGCAAGCCCAGCAACGAGTGCAAGCGGCTTACCGACTTCGAAGGGCATCTTAGCGGGAGAATCCAATCTCGAATGGTGAGTTACCATTTCTCTTTTTGTGTTTCTGCAAGACCTTCTTACGCTCATTTTCGCCTTCTCCACTTTTCTATTTCCAGCCGTATCCTCTCTTTCCTGGCCCGAGGAAGTTTTCAAGGTTGCCATGGCTGTCGAGACTCACTTCGAACATCTCGATCAGCATGAGGGCCATCATCAGAAAGTGGCATCTCCAAAAGCTCGTAACTCATGCCAAACATTACAACGAGATTCACATGGATTGGGCGGCTATGGGTGCACTGGTAGAGCTTTGGCACCCTCAAACCCATACATTCATTTTTCCCACTTTCGAGGCAACTATTCTTCTCGAAGAAGCAGAACTTCTACTTGGCGTGAAGAAATTCCAGAGAAATGGCAAGGTAAAGGTTATGCGCATGCTAAGAAGGGTGACTTCCGAGGAGGTGCTCAGAAGCTTCATGCCGTCCGAAGCCATCAAGGGCGTCCAGACTCAGAAGGGAATCCATCTGCAAAAACTTGCAGATTGGGTCATAAATGCTCTTGAAAGGTTGACAAGTGATGATGATCGCATTGAAGGGCTCATGAAGGGATTCACCATCTGCTTAGCGGGTGCTCTCCTATTCCCTTATACTGACAACATAGTGGAGGAAGATCAGCTAAGTGCCATCTGTGGAATTTGGGAAGGAAAGAGAGTGGGACCGGCTATCCTTGCTTATCTCTATAGCGGACTCACGGCTTCCAGTATGGGTAAGCCTCCTTTTGGTTGCGCACTCCTTTTGAATTGCTGGACTGACTTGCATTTCAAATTTAACCATCGTGAGGGAATGTCGTCTACTTCAAGACTCTTCCAACAAAGCCCACTTCACCATATGGTCAATGTGTTAGGCTCTAGTGGTAGTATAGCAAATCGCGTTCCCTGGCTGAAGAAACGTGAAGACTGGCGGGCTCACTTCAGTACCTTTGAAGAGTATATGTTCACTCGTGCACCGACATGCTTACTCCCATATGAGCTTCTCACGAGGTCTTCTCTTAACATGGAGCTCCAGCTTGTTGGCGCGTCTGAATTCATCCTTTACAACACGCACCGGTGTCATACTCAGATGGGCCTCCCTCGCCATTCATTCCCACTGCTATCCAAGCTTCCTTTAATCAGAAAAGGGAGCTGGGCACAGGGGGTGACGCAAGAAATGTGAAGACAATCAAAGCGTCATGGAAGGCCAGCATTACACTGAGGGCAACAGAGTCTGTGAGTGAGGACGAAGAACTGCTGAAAGCTTATGTAATTGAGTTGGGAAATTGAGGCCTGAGATGCCCAAACCCTAATGTATCTTATCTTGGAATAAATATGGAAGCTTTAATGCATTTACATCCTTTGAGTCTTACTCTTTCTTTTTTTTTCTTTTTTCTTCTTTTTTCTTCTTTTTTTTTTATCTTTGGCACAAACATCTGCAATAGCCAGTGCTAGGTGGTAGCCAACCATCCGGACAAGAGCCAAAAACTCAAGGCAACTAGCATGAGGAGTTGCCCTGAGATGCCCGGGAGCTAAAGATTTCTCTCCGAATGGCTAGAGAGAGATAAGCAAGAGATAGAGAGAGAGAAAAGGCAAAAATAGAGCAGCACAAGAGGCCCAGGAGATGGAGCTCTGAGAGAAAGAGCATCCAAACATGGCTCGCTCTGCAGATGGAAGGGGATTAGAGCTCGCAACAGAGGAGCTCCTGGAGTTGGTAGCATCTTCATCGGCAGAGCATAGGGCAGCTCAACTAGCGGCCTCGACTTCAAGAGCTTCGCGGCCATCAGGGTCGCGAGAGAGACAGGAGGACGGCGAGGAGCACTGCCGAAGAGCATGTGGGAACGCATGACGCGACAAAGCGATTGCTGCGTCACGGAACTATAAAAGGCCTCCAAGGGACTTCTTACCTTGGGAGAGAGAAGAGAAGCGACCAGGAGGGTGATGAGGGTTAGTGAGTGGCTTGTTCACTCACTCCCTTCTCATGACGGGCACAAACCCTTATATATATGTGCGAGTGAAATAGGTTGGTTTGAACACGGCTGGTTCGCCCTGGATATGTTCCTTCTGCTCTACGCCTCTTCTCCACCACATAGGTTCTCACGCAGTATGATCGGCGAGATGTCTCCTTAAAACACGGGGCGGTGACTCACCATAGCCATGATTTTCAAAGGGGATTAGCCACGGATTTCAACAATATCGGCCCGTGGTGCTCTTTTCCCACGTGAATGTCCCTCATTTCCTTGTTTGCGCTAAAAGTAGTCGCAATAGGACAAGGGACACGCGGAATCTTTGGACCGAATAGGAGTGGCGGGTCAACAAATCACAGCTCTGCTCCATTTACTTCACATGGCAAAGTGGCACGCGAGTGTGCCGTGGCCATGACTTTCAAAGGAATCTACCACCAATTTCAACAACGTCGGTCCCT
The DNA here is from genome assembly GCA_022559845.1 of Amorphophallus konjac. NCBI lineage: Eukaryota > Viridiplantae > Streptophyta > Magnoliopsida > Alismatales > Araceae > Amorphophallus > Amorphophallus konjac. The sequence goes on along the minus strand of CM040121.1, from coordinate 80,824,955 downwards.
GGTCCTATTTTCCCGTATAAATGTCCCCCACTTTCTTCTTTGCGCTAGCAGTAGTCGCAACGGGACAATAAACACGGGAAATCTTTAGACCGCATGGGGAGGACAAGTCAACAGATCACGCGTCCGAATTGATCACTCCAGATGGCAGAGTGACATGCGAGAGTAAAGAGAGGGTGACTTGTCGTGAAGGATGTTGCTGGGGTGATGGTGATAGATCCAGATCACCTTCTTTCCAATCCTATAAATACCTCCCCTTTCGCTCGACTTGGAAACACCGAAGTCCTGAGAGCAGACTTGAGGAGTGCAAATTTGTAAGGAAGGGAGGTTGCGAGTGTTGCTCACTTTTTCAGGATGGAGGGTGAATCCAGCTTTAGAGCAGAAGGTGAGTCTTCCCGCTCCTCGAAGAGGAGCAGATCAGGTAGCAGTTCCAGGAGACTCTCAGAAGTCGAGGACAACTGAGTGAGAGGACCCGATCACAGCTTGTAAGTGGCTTCTTTGGTTTCCTTCCTTCATCCTTTTCTTCTCCTTTCTTGCTTAGCAATGTTCCCCTTTTCACCTCTTGTATATGTGCAGAGCATGATGCGCTCGCACATCTCTTGGGAGCTCGTAGTGGCAGCATATCGAGGTCTCCCGGACTTCCAAAAGGCCAGGCTAGACGTGATGGGGTTCGGTGCCTTTCTCCGAATCGAGCCGATAAAGCTCGACCTTGCCCTGATCCAAGCATTACATGAAAGATGGGATCCGGCGAGTCGGGCATTCCTGATGCCTTGGGGGCACATGGTGCCCAGTTTGGAAGATATGGTCCGCATTACGGGCCTCAAGTGGATGGAGAGGCAGTGACCGGCGTCACTTATGCGGATTACCGAGAAGGTGCCCAGAAACTGTTAGGACTGGAACTCGATGGACGGAAGAACAGGTCAGTAGCCAAGACATCGATCCTGGAGGTGTTAGGGCTTACTGACATTCGTCCACGGGATGACGAGTCCCTGGAGGAATTTATGGAAAGGGCAGAGAGAGGTGCCCGTGCTGTATACTGTGCAGATGCCAGCAACTGGGAAAGGACCAACATGGACCTGAGGAGGTTCCTCCTCTTTCTGCTGGGTAGGCTGCTACTGGGCTCCAAGGGAGACAACATACACTGCCGCTTCCTGGAGCTGCTCGTAGATTTGGAGAGAGTAGGACAGTACGCCTGGGGAGCTGCCGTGCTGGCACATCTATTTACAGGTCTGTCGCAAAGGACAGGCCGAGAGGTGACAATAAATGGGTTTACGCCCTTCATCCAGGTAAAAAATTATTTTTTTGTGGTTTTCGTTTTATGCTTTTTTCTTGTATTTGTTGATGCCAATGACACATGATGGTGTAGCTGTGGAGCTACTATTATATTCCAATGGGGAGAGCTCGACACTGTCGGCCAGTGACGATCCCGTTGGCTAGGCGGTGGCAACCCATCATGAGTACAGCACCATTATCCTACCAGCTGATGGTATCGAGACGGGAGCTACAAGAGTTCCCTGCAGCGATGGTAGGATACTTTTTCTCTTTTTTATATGTTTTATTATTATTATTATTATTTATTATTTTTTTATATTTTTGAGTAACTAAGAAGATATGTACAACCCAACATAGGTGAACTGGAGGCCTTACTTGAATATGGTCGATGTCGACCAGCCATGGGTAATTGGAAGCCGTGCCCGATTCGGACGGGATCTCTGGCTCCATTGCTTGAATGAAATTGAGCCACTAAGGCTACGATTAGTCATGAGAACCCTCGGGCTTGCCCAGGAATGGGTGGATATAACCTCCTCACCCAGCGTCGGGAAGAAGACGCGTGGGCCGGCAACCTGCGTTGATTGGAGGGTGCGCTTCCCCGAACAGTATGAAGACTGGCAGCGGGGTGGCACGCTCCTGGAATCACAAGCGCAAGACAGTGAAGATTACCTACGGCTCTATAGGGCAATGTATGCGGAGAGGCTCCAGCTTGGAGGGCTTATAGAGGTAAAGTAAAACACCATTTTTTGTCTTTTATAATTTCCATTTTTTTTTATTTGTGAACTCAAGAGCCATGGCTGTAGGATGCCCGTGACACCATAATAACGAACTTACGAGCTCGTTTGGCGGACACGGAGCAAGAGTTAACTGATACCCGAGCGGCTCTGGGTTCATCAGTAAGTGTATATATACATACTCCTGGCATGATTTGAAATTCATGGCGTTAACCATTTAACTGTCACCTCTCGTATGTGTACGCAGCGTGCCCAGCTCGATGTAGTTTCATCGGCAATGGGGGCAGACGGCGTTTCTTCCAGTCTATGGATTCCCACTTCAGAGTTAGATTCACTACACGAGCAACTTGCTCATGCCACACAGCGGGCTGCGGAAGCAGAAGGGATGCTTTCTGTACAGGTGAGAGCCTCACCATTTAATATCCCTTGTTCAAGCGTTACCAGAAGCCTGAGATGAAACGTTGGCAGGAGAAAGAAACGGAGGAGGCACTCGCGCATGCCGCCCAGAAGGAAGCTAGAATAGCCGAGCTGGAAGAGGAACTGCAGCGTCGTCCAGGTGACGACTTTTCTAGGGACGCTATAGAGCTGAGGATCACCCTTCAGCTGGAGAGGGAAGACAGAGCGAGAGAACGTGCTGAGAGGGAAAAGGCCAAGGAAAGAGAGAAGGCCAAGAGGTCGGCCGAGAAAGAGGAGAAGAGGGCCCTGGAGGCCCAATTATTTGAATTGAAGACCAGTCTCGGCCTCGCCGAGCAGTGGCTAAAGGACGGTGAGGAACGCTACCGAAGAGCACGAGAGCGTGGCTTTCGTGTCAGCAGCTTCTTTGGTGCCCCCGCAGATCGGCGCCGGGGAGTAGAGATAGAAAGAGGCTCACAAAGCGGTAGAAGGACCGCTTTCCATGATTGGGTAGCACTCTCAAGAGTGTCTCACCCGGAGGGTGGCGGGACAAGTAATGTGGAGAGAGAAGGTGAAACCTGATGTAATCTCTTTGTTGTTTATTTTTATTTTGAATAGAAGTGAAATAAAGTATTTTGTGTTTGATTTTCTGCTTCTTCCTGAGCTCTCGAATCCCTGCACACACCTAAGCAAACAAGTCAGTATTTCTGCTCTGACTTGCCCCTTGCTCAACAAGCAAACGAGGTTTTGAACTATCCTTGATAACGAGTCAAGGGGCAAGCCTTTATTAACAAAGGCACTGATAAAAGATAATGATGAATGCGACAGACAAGCACACGGATGCAAACGATAATTTAAAATGAATGCTGCATACAAATGCGATCATGCAAAGATGTGATCTTTGTTTTGTAGGTGTATATTAATTTTTTTATGTTTTGTTGTTTGTTTATTATTTTTGGTCTTTTACATTTCCATTTTTTTTGTGCATATACATTTTTCTACCCCTTTTTTTGGATTTTTGATTTTGTCATTTTTTTGTTTATTTTTGGCTTATTTATTATTTTTTTTTTTTTTTACTAATGCATGATGACCAACCCATATAACATGTAAGTTGCACGAGAACGAGGGTTTCTTGGTAACCTCCCAGGTATCCTAAGTGCACATCTAGGTTGATTTGGGCCTCTAGACTCCTCGAATGATAATTCCGCCGGCTAAGACTTATCCTGATGACAATGCCGTCATGCCATGCTTAGGCTCCCAGTTGCTTCCGACCACAGGGATTCACCCAAAAAATGTTCGAGGTAAATGATTTGCCCGACCCGGGTCTATTTCCTCACAACTCTAGATGGTATGTAATGGAACACCTTGGAACCCAAATGACCAACCGCGCGACGCTGACCCGGAATCAGACGCCGTCGCACCTATAGGTGACGCGCTTGCATTGGTCTAAGCCCGAGGTTAAACTAAGAAGACATTAAGGTGGTAGATAAAGGTCTTGACCAGCCAGAAACACGGAGACTCCTTCACGACAATGACTTCTGCTTTCAAAATGGACAACCATATGCTTGAGTTTTGGTGAGTTTCACCCTTCGGGAACTCCATTGAGCCTTTATCTTCCGGGGAAGAAGGAAGAGTATTGGGGGTAAACCTCATGAGAGGACCGGCAAAACCGTTAACCCGGCGAGCCAATAAAGGTCCATTTAACTCTCCCATTTCGGGCAACTTCAGACTAACTCTCGAGCATTTACATCTCATGACCCCTTTTGTGTAGAATTTGACTTTCAGTCAAAGGGGTTTCATTTAGTGGAATCAGGCACGGTCACGGTCAGGCCTTTCTTTTGACTTTGATTTCCTACTTTTCTTTTTCTGATTCTTTTGATGGATTTTTTGTGAGGGATATACTATTTTGACATTGTAGAATCCCTCTTGGATGCGTGCGGGGACACTGCCCTCTTCTCGTGCTCTGATCCATGCTCGAGGAATTAGATCATACTCTTACCCTGGGGGGTCGTGTTTGTGTTTCCCATACTCAACGTTTTAAGGGCGCCGACTGTCTCATTCGGTCGAAAAGAGAGAGAATAAAGATTTAAACCTTCTAGAGACCTTCTGGGTGAGGCCCCACCATAAGCGATGCTATCAATTTTTTTATAACACAGATGTGTGTACATGTTATCTTCTTTTGAAGGGGGCATAAGTCGAACCAGTTGGACAAGGATCTCTACGGTTCTGGCAAACCAAGACCTGAGACCTACCAAATCTTAATGGGCCCTATTCTAACATGGAGGTTGAATGCAATGACTTAAATACATGGTGATCCCCAAGCATCAGCATTTTGAATTTTCTATTTTTTTGTCTCTCTTTTTTTTGTTTATTTTTATGTACATATTTTTGTTATTTTCATTTTTTTGTTGTTTTTCTTTTCCTCTTTTTTTTTCATTTTTTGACACTATGTACACTTATCTAAGGGTAGTACTTCTTAAGATAAAGCCCATTCCAAGGGTGGGATAACTCAACTCCCTCAGCATTGACTAGCCTATAGGCGTTGCTAGGATGCACAGCCTGAACCACGTATGGTCCCTCCCAATTGGGTTGGAGCTTAGAACGCGGCCCGCCAGGTTTTACAAAAATTCTTTTCACTACCATTTCACCAACTTTGAACTTTCTCTCAATAACCTTCTTCTGGTAAAAACGTGCGAGTCTATTTTGGTAGACGCGAGCATGCTCGGCAGCAACCAGACGTTTCTCGTCTAAGAGTTCCAACTGGGCAAGGAGAGAATCGCGACGTTCATCGAGGGGAAGGTCTTGTCCAATTGTACTCTCAGAGAGGGAATCAGAATCTCATATGGAACTACCGCCTCCATCCCATAAGTGAGGGCGAACGGAGTTTGCCCAGTAGGAGTTCGGATTGAAGTGCGATTGGCCCATAGAGCTTCGATAAGCTTCTCTGGCCAATCCGAGAATCTGCTAGACTCACAAGTTTTCTTTATGATTTTGATCAGTGTTTTATTCGTGGCCTCTGCTTGGCCATTACCTTGTGGATAATATGGTGACGAATGATGCAATGCAATTTTATACCTTTGGCAGAGGTCCTGAAGATCCTGAGAGATAAATTGTGGCCCATTGTCAGTGATGATAGTTATTGGAATGCCGAACCTGGCGATGATGTTCTTCATGATGAACTTGCAGACTGTGGATGCCTTGACTTCTGCATAGGCTTCGGCTTCAGCCCATTTGGTGAAATACTCCGTTGCAGTGAGGATGAATGATTTTTGCTTAGTAAGGGAGTTAGGATCACCAAGAGGACCGATGATGTCGAATGCCCACATGGAGAAAGGCCATGGGGAGGATACTGGATGGAGAGAGGAAGATGGGGAATGAATCTTATCGGCGTGAAGTTGACACTTGACACACCTACGGACATAGACAGCACAGTCTTCCTCCATGGTGGGCCAGTAAAAGCCTTGCCGAAGGATCTTCTTAGCAAGCATTTGACTGTTTACATGGCCACCGCACATGCCTGAGTGTGCTTCCTCTACACACTTCCAGGACTCATCATCATCAAGACACCTTAGGAGAACACCAGTGAGACTTCTTTTGTACAGCAACCCTCCAACTAGTGTGTTTATTTTGAAGGAGTGATAACAAAACCAGGATGAGGTGGAAGATGCCTAGAAGAATTTACAGAGTGAGAAGAAATCAAAGAAAAGAGTGAGGACTAAAGCCTCGAAAGCAGTGTGAGAATAGGGAGATACCCGAGGCAGTTGATGTGGCAAGAATCGAGGCCGACTCAGGATCAGGATCGGGAGGAATTAGAAATCGATGAATTGAGAGAGACGGATCCGGAGGGTCCGGATGTAAAGGAAGAGAATTAGAGGAGAATGGATCCGGAGGTTCCGGAGGAACATAATGAGGGATGCGATACCCTGGGAAGAGGTATGCAAAAAGGTAATTTAAAGGGATGAAAAGGACAAAGGACACAATGCCACGGAAAAACAAAAGGATAAATCGGAAGAAGGAAAAGTCCGGAAACTTCGGATGGATATGAAAAGGTAGGGCACGATGCCCTAGGAGGGATGGATAACAAGATGAGAAATCCGGAGGTTCCGGAGGGATATAAAAAGGAAGGGTGCGATGCCCTGAGAGAGATGGAGAATGATATGAGAAATCCGGAGGATCTGGAGGGAGATGAGAGACAGATAAAGATAAGAAATTAAACATGGAGGGGTCCAGAGGTTCCGGACGGGGTGGAATGTGAGGGTAGAATAAAGACAAGGAACTAAACAGAGCGGGGTCCGGAGGTTCCGGACGGGGACGATGATGCGGGATGGATAAAAAGATAGAATTAAATAGGGAAGGGTCCGGAGGTCCCGGACAGGGATGAATATAGGGATCCGGAGATTCCGGACAAGGTGGAAGGTAAGGGTCCGGAAGCTCCGGAGGGGGATGAGAGATGGATAAAGACAGAGGATTAAACATGGAGGGGTCCGGGGGCTCCGGACGAGGATAGAAGGTGGATAAAGACGTGGAATTAAACAGGGAGGGGTCCGGAGGTTCCGGACGAAGATGAATATAGGGGTCCGGAGATTCCGGACGAGGTGGAAGGTAAGGATCCGGAGGCTCCGGAGGGGGTTGAATGTGAGGGTCCAAAGACCCTAGAACAGAGGAGGTGCTTGATTGCGTAGATCTAGATGATGGAAAGTGTCCCCTTAGCCAATAGATTACCCATAAAAAGAAGCTGAATAACAGCATAAGCAGTGATGGAATGGGATATGAAGTAGATGGGCTACAAGATGGCTCCTCAACATGGATTTCTCGCCCTTAAGTTTCACTTTATGCTTTCCTTTCTTCCTGGTGGATACTCTCTCACAGGACGACCTCTCAACCTTCAACATAACTTCTCGGCCTCTTGGGTTCGCAGACCGATCCCAATGATGTGCCCAAACAGACGGCCTCATCTTTCTCTGACTAACCGGCTTAATCGGTGCGGTCAGGGCCCACAGGTTCTCATTTGACGGACTTTTAATAAGACCCCTTGAACGTTCAAAAGCGAACGGCAACTCTCTTGGCAAATGATGATAGCAAAATTTTGAGAGTTCTGCTTGTGAAGTAAGGATCTTAACATGAAATAGCTCCTTGAGAAATAACTCCCTTGATAGACGAATGGTGTCTACTATTGGAAGTTCGATGTTTGGCATAAGAAGCTTCATGTTTGGGGCATTGGTAAGGGCCATTGGAATATCCTGCGTGAATGTGATTGGTAGCACAGGCGTGTGCCCTTTGCATGGAAGTTGGTGGGGAGTAGACAAAACGTCAAAGACTTCCAACAAGGAGTGACCTAACCCGACCTTGAGCATAGAATTCATCATCTCCTCGGCAGTAGAACGTGTCATTATTATGCTCGAGGAGAACCCCTTCTTTTGATTGGCCATTTGCACTATGACGGAACAAGGGGTAATGAGAGCCGTGAAAGAATGTTGGCCAATGAGTAACGTGACCGCTATCGTTTTGGCCGTTGATTTACTTAGCACCAATTCCTGAGAGTCCTTTTTAATGAATATTGGTGGAGATGGAGATTCGGGCTTCTCAAAAATAACCGACACAAGAACGCGAATCGGCATTCGGCATATAAAATCTTGAATTTTGAATGGCATAGCCGTAACCAAATTCTTCTTGTCCGGTTCTTGATCATCATCTTTGGCACATGTATTTATAGGAATACACCCACTCCGAGAGGTGATGGGCGGAAGTGAGATGGAAACAACAGACTGAACGGGTAATAGAGATTCAACGATGGGGGCTATAGGAAGGGTAAGTGGAGGTTGAAACACGACGAGTTTCTCCTGCTGCTCGGGAGCAGACGAGGTTAGCTCGGGTGCAAAAATAGATGGACCCTGCTCAGGACTAATCAGGGGTTTGGGTAAGGGGTCAAGTGGAGGAGTAAGAGGGGTTAGGTTTGAAGTTATAGGGATGGTGGAAGCCTTAAGTGACGGAGGCGAGATGAAGGCAATGGGCTCAGCGGGTAGTAAAGGTTCAATGAAAGGGATTGTAGGAAAGGTAGGTGAAGGTTGAAACACGACGAGCTTCTCCCCTTGCTCGGAAGCAAATGAGGTTGGCTCGGGTGCAAAAATAGATGGGCCATGCTCAGGGTTAATCACGGGTTTAGGTAAGGGATCACGTGGAAGAACATGAATAGGTTGGGGACAAGGGGTTATAGGGATGGTGGAGGCCTTAGGTGAGGGCAGTGGAAGGTTACTGGGTTTGGGACAAGGGTTAACTGGAGGCTCAATGGAGGCTGATGGTATGGGGGTTACTTGTGTAGTTAGAGGGGTAACAGTAGGAGACTTGGTGCGCAGGAAGCGTCGAGTTTTGGTGGTACGCAAGGAGTTCAGAGTAGGGGGCGATTCATGGTGTATTGATGCGGGTTGTTGGGATACGGACCCGTCATCGTAACACCACGATGTCTCATAGGTAGGGGTAGGGACAATGGGAGACTCATGGTACGTTGACGCGGGTTGCTGGTGCATTGACCCATCGTCATAATGCCATGATGTCTCGTAGGTAGGGGTAGAATCAGTGACTTCATCCTGAGCATATGAGTCTTCTGGTGGTGGTGGAAGAGGGAAAGAACGAAGAAAACTAGGAATAGGTGCAGCAGTGACTTCATCCTGATCAAAGGGCTCTTCTGGTGGTGGTGGAAGAGGGAAGGAACGAAGAAGCCTCAGAATGGGTGCAGATTCTTCAAAATCTTGAGAAATCTCATCATGTGCCATTTCCACTTCTCCATAATGATCAAATTCAAATGGATGCCATGGTTGCGGCGTATTAATAAGGGTAGGTGATGTATATTGGTGTGGAGGATTTTGCGTATATGGATATGAATGTGGAGATGGAGGGTCATATGAATTAGCGTGATGAATGAGTGATGGGTAGACGGTATCCATTTGATCATAACGACTTGAAAGAAGCTCTTGCTCATACTCATCTCTTGTCTTTTTCCACTCCTTATCTATTTCAGCGATTTTAGCGTGAAGAGGGTTGACTTGAGGAGGAGGAGGTGATAGCAGAATTGTGAGCTCCTTTAACTCTTCCTCGATTTGATCAACTTTGTTGATGAGAGCTTGTTAGAGAGGTGTGACTTGTGAAGTAGAAAGTTGAGCTTGGGGCATTGGAGGGGTGGCATGACATGGAGGGCTTGAAAGAGAAGTGGAGCAAGGCTCTCCCATAGAGTGACCCGGTCGGACCAGGGTAGGAGGGGCAGACAAATTTTGGGGCCATGAGGGGTGAGGAAAAGAGAGCGAAGATTGGGCCTGCCACTGAGGCGAAAGAGGCCTTGTTGAGGCCTGAGAAAGGAACCCTGAACCAGAGGGGTATGACAGCCCACCAGTGGACAGACCCGTTTGGGGTACCGTATGAAGGATGACAGGGGCTTGAGATTGTGGAGGGGGAAATTGGTAAGAGGCGGACTGTTGACTCGCCTGCCCTTGAAGCGAAGAAGAGGGAGTGACATATACATGTGATGGAGATGCAGTAGCCTGGAGCGGCTGTTGGTAGAATGTAGGAGCCGGAGTCGACTCCTGAGAAGAGAGAGAAATAGATTTCCCCTTTAAAACGGCCTGAAAGATCAGAAGTTGCTCAGGGCTGAGCTGTGTAGTGGTGAGGACACCCAATAAGGAGAAGATGTCCTGGGTGGAGAAATTTCCCATGGAACAGTGGGGATCTCCTGTGAGGTCTCACGGGAAGGGCCTGAGTCCATTGCATGGACGCATGGGTCAACTTACTGACCACGACCTGATTGATTCTCTTCGGATGAGTCGTGAGCCATTCTTGTAATTTTACCAGAGCGTAAATGCATACACTAGCAAACAAGTATCATAGATTAACAGACAAGTGGATGATCTTACGCCATTTTTTTGTTTTTGTTTTAACCTTTTTTGTGTGTTTTGATTTACTTAATTTTTTTTTGATTTTTCTTTTTCTCTTTTTTTTGATTTTAACAAATATAAAATTCACACTTAGTAGGAGGGACCCTAATTGCACTTTGTTTTACCGCCGTGTCAGCTAGGGGCACTCGTCTCACCACGAATAGATAACTAACTCCGGGGTACTTCAGTGGTACAACCAGCCCAGTGAACGAAGAGAGAATCCTTCGCTGTCGGGGACTTACGGAGGTCTCAATGGAGGAGATCCTAGTCCGTCGAGAGGAATTCCCGACGGAGAGTCCTTCTTTCACCGAGAGAGGTTAATCCTTAAATAAGTAAAAGAAAGAAAAGAAAAGGGGTAAATGCATGAAATGCAGGGCTGAATAAAAGATGTATGACACACAAATACCAGAGATAAACACATAAATAGAACAGAGATAATCACAATAATATAACAAGGATATAAAAGTAATAAACAGATGGAGTAGGATACAACAGTTCCTCTTTCCGAGACACGTAGATCACTTGGAAAAAGAGAAAGGGGCTCTAAGGGTGCACGTAGTGCACGAGGGGAATGACGTAGCGCACGTGGGCGCAATAAGGAGGCGGGGCACGAGGATGCCAAATAGAGGGAAACAAGGAGGCGGGGCACACGAGGGTGCCGAATGGTAGGGGCACACGTGGGTGCCGAATGGTAGGGAGGGCACACGTGGGTGCCGAATGGTAGGGAGGGCACACGTGGGTGCCGAATGGTAGGGGCACACGTGGGTGCCGAATGGTAGGGAGGGCACACGTGGGTGCCGAATGGTAGGGAGGGCACACGTGGGTGCCGAATAGTGGAGGGAGGGCACACGTGGGTGCCGAATAGAGGAGAAGGGGCACACGTGGGTGCCAAATGGAGGAGAAATGCATGTGGTGCACGAGACAACGTTAACCTCTCAAATAACCACAAAGGACCAGGGGAGTGCACGAAGTGCACGAGGGGAGTGGGCGCACGTGGGCGCAATAGGGAAGGGCACACGTGGGTGCCGAAAAGAGGGACACACGTGGGTGTCAAAAGGAGGGGCACACGTGGGTGCCGAAAGCTTGTGGGTAACCAGAAAAGCAAAAAGCAGGTCCCACCGTGATCGCCAGAGATGTGAACGCATCACGTGGTGGACTGAGAGAGAGAGATGGGGTTTCTCCCTCTCTGAGTAATAAAGGGTGAAAGAAATGAGGACAAACAATGAAACGCGCGCTATAGGGGATATGAAAGAACAGTGGACAGGTACAACCTACAAATGACACTCTAATGGAGACAGAGAGAACTTAGACTGGCCGAACTCCAGTACATGACGGAGATAGGGGTCCGAAGACCCTCTCGCGCAAACTGAACCCCTTCCCGGTAGGCGTAACCCACCGTTCCGAGAGCAGCTTTTCGGATACCGAATTCGAGTCCTGGGACTCTACGTAATAGGAGTTGACAGACGGGAAGACACGTAGACTCAGAAATTATAACGATATATCACTCATTGGACAGTTACAAGAACAATATGAATAAAAGCACACCACCGCAGGACATTGGTCTTTGCGGGGTCTTAACAGGAAATAGCAATATGAGCAATAATTAATATATGTGCATATAGAAACCACCGCGAGACATTGGCCTTACGGGATTTTTTTAAAGCAATATAAACAATAAATAAAAGTATATATATATACCACCACGAGACATTGGCCTCTGCGGGGTTTTTAATGCATTATAAATAGTAAATATAAATATATATACGCACCATCACGAGACAGTGGCCTCTGCGGGGTTTTTACTATAACATAGATAATAAGTATATAAATATATAAACCACCACGAGACTGTGGCCTCTGCGGGGTTTTTACTATGACATAAATAATAAATATAAGTATATATATATATATATATAGAAACCACCACGAGACTGTGGCCTCTGCGGGGTTTTTAATGCGACATAAATAATATAAATAATATATATATATATATATATATATGTATATATATATAGAAACTACCACGAGACTTGGGCCTCTGAGGGGTCTTTAATGGGACATAAATAATATAAATAATATATATATATATATATATATATATATATATATAAACCACCACGAGACTGTGGCCTCTGAGGGGTCTTTAATGCGACATAAATAATATAAATAATAAATATGTATATATATATATATATAAATATATATAAACATAAACCACCACGAGACTGTGGCCTCTGAGGGGTCTTTACTATAATATAAGTATATGTGACAGGAAAGAAAAATGGATCAAATAAACTGTCGCGAGATGTTGATCTCCACGGGATTTTAAAGCGATGATAGGGGAATGCTGAAATTAAATAGTTAGGAGTTAGAAAGTAAAGTGCAGAAAATAAAATGTTGAAATGGAAACGGTCGCGGGAGGTGACCCATCGCACCAGTTAGGAATTAGATATACAGAAAGTAAATCACAGAAACCGCCGCGGGGAATAATCCTCCGCGCGGGTGAGGTCAGAGACAGAAGAAGATAACCGCTGCGAGAAGCAACTCTCCGCGGGTGTTATTAAAACAAAGATGATCAAAATGGAGCGCGCGTTAAGAGTGTTGTGATCGCCAGGGACCGAGGGTCCCGAGTGGATTGATCGCTTTCGCCTTCGACACGAGGTTATGCGGGCTCCAACTTCCTCTTCTTTCGACAGGCCGAAGAAGAGGGCCTTTTAACTGGTTACCCCTACACAAGGAACAAACAGAGAAAAAAATAACTAAATGAGAATGACGGCGGTGTAGTACCAATCCTTAGGTAATGAAACTGTAAATAACATAAACGAGCACGTACCTGGTTGGTGTGTTTAAAACCCCTTTAGAATTAAAAGGGTAGGATAATGACATGATGAAATGCGCAAACACAAAGACATTCACAAGGGAGGCCCTCTCGAAGAGAAAGGCATGGGATATATGCTAAATGATGCATGCAATATAATTGACTGACTGAATAAAAATAAGGGGGAGAAAAGCTCATCGGGGAAGACCGGCGACGGGCTTTGAGAAGGGCTTCAATATCACGAGCACAGCGCGACCAAAGAGCTTCAGAGCGGACTTCAGATATGGGTTAAGCCGGACATAAGAGCGCACACACACGAGCATCTACATATGAATGATAAGTATATTTATATAAACATGTACTTAGACATATTAAAGATATTTAACACATACGTAAATACAAACCTATATAAACATATATGTAAACTGGTCGGAATAAAAGAACGAAAATTTGAGAAAGAAGGCGAGAAAGGGAGAGAGAAAACTCTTTTTATTATTTATGTTTTAAGACTTTGTTTTCAGAAGAAAAGGATGAGATATATATATATATATGATATATATATATATATCTATATATCTATGATATATATATATATATCTATGATATATATATATATATGTATTATGTATATATATAATCATATATATATATATACAGGAGAGAGAAAGAAAGAGAGAGAGGGAGAGAGGGGATGAGAGGGAGGAATAAAAAAAGGGTGAAGAAAGGGGGGCGGCTAAAGACAGAGAGAGAAGGGGGGAGAGAAAGAGGCAGAGGGTGAGAGAGGAGGGAAAGGGAGAGAGAGAGAACCGAGAGGGGGAGAGAGGGAATGGGAGAGAAATGGCGAGAGAAAGAGAGAGAGGGATAAAACAAATAAAAAAATGAAAAGAGAGAGGGGGTGAGAGAGAGACGCGGCCAGAGGGGGGAGGAGGAGAGAGAAGGCGAGAGAGAGAGAGAGACCGCGGGATGAGAGAGAGAGTAAAATAAAAAAATTAAAAGAGAGAGAGCACGAGACGGAGAGAGGGGAAGAAGAGAGAGATCGCGATCGGGAGAGGGGGAAGAGAGAGAGAAGAGAGAGTAACGGTGAGAGGAGAGAGAGATCGCGGCAGGTTGCCGTGAGAGAGTGAGAGAGGGAGAGAGAGGAAACGGGAGACGGAGGGAGAGAGAATGAGAGAGAGAAAACGGAGGGAGGGAGAGAGAGAGAGATCCGGCGAGAGGGAGGAGAGAAACGGCGAGAGAAGAGAGAGAGGGAGTGAAAGAGAGAGAGGGGGAGCCGCGACCGCGGCGGTCACGACGGGGGGAGGAAAAGAAGACGGGAAGAGGGAGAGAACCGGCAGGGGGAGAGAGAGACGGCGGGCGGCGGACGACGGCGGCAACGGCGGGCGGCGGAGTGGCGGACGGCGTCGCGACGGTGTCGGTGGGGGTTGGCGAGGACGTGGAGGTGGAACGGGCGGCTCCGGCAACGGCAGAGTGGCGGACGGCGTCGCGGCGGTGCCGGTGGGGGTTGGCGAGGCTCACGGGCGTGTGAGGGTGGCCGACGGCGTGGTAGCGCGTGTGCTGCAGCGTGGGGAGGCGTCCGGAGGCGGTGCGAAGGCGGGGCGGACAACGGCGACAATAGCGGCAGTGCAGGCGGTGCAGGCGGTCCTGGGCAATGGCGGAGGGTGCGTCGCGGCGGTGATGCAGTGGAGGGGGGAGGGCGTTTTGCGTCTGCCGTGGGGGGTGCAGACGAGGGCGGCAGTGGCGGGCTTCACGGCAGCGAACGGCGGCGTAAAGGGCGGTGGTGACTGGCGGGAGTCGTGGACGACGAAGGCGGCATGCAGTGGTTGGCCGCGGTGGTGAGCCGGCGGGAGTGGCTAGTGACGTAGGGGGGGCTAGCGGCGTTGGTTTGGAGATGTGTAGATGGCGAAGGGAGGTCGACGGTTGAGATGGCAGGTGGAGAGAGGGTGGCTGGGGGTTTACAAGCGGCGGCCGGTGGCAATGGCGCATGCAGGGGGTTCGACAGAGGGTGGCCGCGGCAGCGGGCGTGGCTCGGGTATGCGTCGTTGTAGGTTAGAAGGGTGCTTGCAGGGGAAAGAAAAGAGAGCGGGTATGGAGAGGTTGGTGGCTGCGGCTAGGTGTACATGCAGAGAGAGGGAGATGGCCAGAGGGAGAAGTGGGGAACGGTGGAGGTGGTGGCGTCGTGCATGTGAGAGGAAGTGAGAGGTGGAGTGGTCTGTGGGTGTGTGGGCAGCCGTGGGTTGTTAGGTTTCGGAGAGAAAGTGGGAGAGTGAGAGTGGGGAATGAGATCGAGAGATTGAGATGGATTGGGAGGACTGCCGTGGGAGTAAGGGAGAGAACAGAGAAGAGAAAAAATGGGTTACGTGACAGAGAGGGAAGGGAATAGAAATAAAGAAAGGGATGGGTAGGGAATGTGAGTGGGAATATTATTTTAGTTATTATTTTATTTTATTTGTTTTTTTATTTTATTTGTTTTATTTTATTTGTTTTATTGCTTCTTTTTATGTATATATTATTTATGGTTATTATATTTTTTTTGCTTTTTAATAAATATATTATGTATATACTAATCACTTATATATATATATTTATATTTTATAAAAAGAAAATCAATTATATTATTTTTACGTAAACACAACTACACATATTTTTTTGAAATTTTATTTTTTCTCTTTTTATTTATTTTATATGGACACATATTTTAATTTTCTCCCTTTCACAAAATAATGCAATTTTACCACAATTATGGAAGTCACTCAAATAAAAGAAAATGTAAACCACTTCAGGGCATTACAGTACAATATGAGATTTACTCATCGTAATGTCAGAAACGGTGTGTCTACAGCTTTGACCTTTGGTGAGATCTCGGTTCCTTCGCCTGGGCGATGGCCCCATTATTATCACAAAATAATGGGATGGGAGCTGATATCTCGGGAACTACGCCAAGTTCCAAGATGAATTTCTTCATCCAGACGTCTTCCTTAGCAGCTTCAACTGCAGCAATATATTCCGCCTCCGTCGTCGAATCTGCAGTCGTGTCTTGCTTGGAGCTTCTCCAACTGACTGCCCCTCCATTCAACATGAATACAAATCCAGACATGGATTTACAGTCATCTGGATCTGACTGGAAACTAGAATCTGTGTAAGCTCTAAGCTGTAAGTCCTCTCCTCCATGAAGCAGAAAAAGATGCTTAGCCCTTCGCAGGTACTTAAGGATACCCTTTACTGCCTTCCAGTGCTCTTCGCCTGGATTTGCCTGATATCTACTGACAATACTCAAAGCATTGGCAACATCTGGCCGTGTACATAGCATTGCATACATGATTGACCCTATCGCCGAAGCATAGGGTACCTTATTCATGTGTGCCACCTCCTCAGAAGTTTTAGGACTCATCCCCTTGGATAGGCAAATTCCATGTCTCATGGGAATGAGACCTCTCTTGGAATTTTTCATCCTAAACCTTTTGAGGATAGTGTCTGTGTACATGGATTGGGATAATCCTAGCATCCTTTTAGATCTATCTCGATAGATCCTTATGCCCAGCACATAGGATGTTTCTCCCAAATCCTTCATGGAGAAAGTCTTGGACAACCAAGACTTAGTTGATGTCAACATCCCTACATCATTCCCAATGAGTAAGATGTCATCAACATAAAGAACCAAGAAGGTCACTGAGCTCCCACTGACCTTCTTGTAAACACAGGGTTCATCTTCATTCCGAATGAAGTTGAAAGATTTGACAGCCTCGTCAAATCTTAAGTTCCAGCTTCTAGATGCCTGCTTTAATCTATAAATGGACCTTTGAAGTTTGCATACCTTATTAGGATGTAGCTTGGAAGTGAATCCTTCAGGTTGTACCATGTACACCTCTTCTGACAGGTTTCCATTAAGAAAAGTTATCTTCACATCTATTTGCCAGATCTCATAATCCAGGTATGCAGCAATGGCAAGGAGGATTCTGATTGACTTAACCATGGCTACCGGCGAAAACATCTCGTCATAGTCAATGCCTTGCCTTTGACGATATCCTTTCGCCACTAGTCTAGCCTTGTATGTGTCAACCTGTCCATTTGCACCGATTTTCCTTTTGAAAATCCATTTGCAGTCGATAGGGACATTCCCTTCGGGTACATCAATTAAGTTCCAAACTTTGTTGGTGTACATGAACTGGATATTTGAATCCATTACCTCTTGCCATTTTTCAGAGTCCGCACTACGCATTGCATCCTGGTACGAATGATGATCTTCATCCTCATCGATACATACCTTAGAGGACCTCTCTGAGACATGTCCAACATATCTCTCAGGTTCTCTTAATAGTCTACCAAATCTCCGAAGTGTCTATGTTTCACTCTGAATAGCATTAACCAATGCAGTCTCATCTAATGAGTTTGTGTCTACGGGTTGTGGCTCTTGGACCTCGTCCAATTCTATCTGTCTCCCACTATTTTTCTGGAGAAGATATTCTCTTTCTAGAAATACAGCTCTCTTAGCCACTAAGACCCTTTGTTCAGAAGGGTGATAGAAGTAATATCTAAATGTCTCCTTTGGATATCCCACAAACCTACACTTATCGGTTCTCGACTCAAGCTTATCACTATCGTTCTTCTTTACATGAGCATGACACCCTAAATTTTAATGTGATTAAAATTTGGTTTCCTGCCCGTCCATATCTCATATGGTATAGAAGGAACAGATTTACTTGAGATCATATTCAATAAATAAGCTGCAGTCTCTAATGCATAGCCCCAGAGAGACAAGGGTAGTCCTGACATAGACATCATGGATCAGACCATGTCTAACAAGGTCCTGTTTCTCCTTTTGGATACACCATTATGCTGTGGTGTATACGCTTGAGTCCACTGAGAAACTATTCCATGGTCTTTAAGATAAGAAGTGAATTCATGGCTTAAGTATTCACCTCCTCGATCCGATCGAAGAGCCTTAATACTTTTGCCAGTCTGTTTCTCTACTTCATTCTTGTATTCCTTAAACTTCTCAAAGGCTTGTGACTTATGTCTCATTAAATACACATAGCCATATCTAGAGAAGTCATCAATAAAAGAAATGAAATAAAGATAACCTCCTTTTACTTTTATGGACATGGGTCCACACACATCCGAGTGTATAAGTTCGAGAAGGTCAACAGCCCTCTCACCATGTCCACCAAAAGGAGCCTTGGTCATTTTCTCCATGAGACACGACTCACAGGTATCAAATGGCTTGTATTCGAACGAATTCAAATACACATTTGAGTGTAAGTGAGAGACTCTTTTCTCACCTACATGACCAAGTCTGCAATGCCATAGATATGCAGAATTCACTTCATCCGCATTGGAAATTTGCATAACATTAGAACGTGTATCTAATACATAAAGACCATTGACTAATGAACCATTGGCTATAATCAAACAATTATTCATTACAGAGCACCCAGTGCTATTAAAAGTCAATATATATCTAATGTTATACAAGTCAGAGATTGAAATAATGTTCTTAATAATATTAGGAACATAATAACAGTCATTCAGCTCCAGAATGACTTCTGAAGGTAAATTGAGGCGTGCAGTCCCGGCAGCTTTAGCAGCAACTAAAGCTCCATTGCCCATTCTCAGTTCAACCTCCTTTTTGCCCAATCGCCTTCTATTTACCAGCACCTGCACAGAATTGCAGATATGAGATGCACATCCAGTATCCAATACCCATGATGTGGATTCCATATATGACAAATTAAGGTCTATGACAAAAATACCTTCATTTAGAATTGCCTTGCAATTCCTTTTCCAATGCCCAGTTTCCCCGCATCGAAAACATTTGTCTTCATTTTCATTCTTCTTGCCCTTCCCTTTGTCAACTTTAGCGAGTTGCTTACCCGTGGCCCTTTTCTTTCCTTTCCCTTTGTTACTTGTAGTGGATATCTGGGAGGCCTTCCTTTTCTTATTGGCCCGGTCAATAATCATTACGGAAGAAGATGGTTTATCTTTCTGCATAGTTCCTTCAGCACTCTTTAACATGTTGAGCAGCTCCGGGAGAGTTGCATCAATTCTATTCATGTTAAAGTTTATGATGAAGGAAGAAAAGGAATCGGACAATGATTGGAGTATAAGATCAATGCACAGTTCAAGATCCAACTTGAACCCCAGTGCATTGAGTCTCTCTATCCACTCCATCATTTTCAGTACATGAGCCTGTACTGAAGAACCCTCAGACATCCATGTCCTGAAAAGTCTTTTGGAGATGTCATACCTCTCAATCCAACCCTGCTCCCCGAAAAGCTGGCGTAGATTGAGAAGTATACTTCTACAATCAGTCTTTTCAAATTACCTCTGTAGCTCTGGAGCCATAGAGGCCAACATGTAACATTGGGTTAGGGAGGAGTCCTCAGACCACTTGGCATAAGCCAGCAACTCGCCCTCGTCGGCATCAGGAGCTGGCTCAGAATGAACCGTGTCCAACACGTACGCAATCTTTTCGGCGGTAAGGACTATGCGTAGATTACGCAGCCAATCCGAGTAGTTCGGTCCAGTTAATCCATTTGCATCCAAGATGCCGCGGAGAGGGTTGGACGACAACATTGTAATCTGGATAAGAAATAAAAGACAACTTAGCATGTGCTCAAATTCTAATTTAGATGTGGTTTTCTATCTTGGTTAGTCCCACTATTTTTCGATCGGACTATATAACCCTCAGTATATAGAACGGGAGATCAACGAGATCAACCTAGTGGGTCGGAATCCCAACGAGACTGATGTACGACCTTGTGGAAAGCACAACAAGCCATACACCATCTCAAGGGCAGTCAACAAGCACTTGCATCTAATGCAATATCCGATATTCGACCCCCGAGAAAACATCCCCTTGTGGAAAGCATAACAAAGGATATTCTCGGTTAGATCTAACCATCATTACTTCATAGTAATGAGTTCATGACCCGACCCTTGTGGAAAGCACAACAAGGCCGAGTTCAATTCCTCACCCCATTGAGACCGAGCCTTGGAGTTTAATCCCGCCCCCAAACTCATGGACCTTGTGGAAAGCACAACAAATCCATGAAATGAAGACGTTCATTCACTCCATAATGATGGAGGGCCACGATGACTCCTAGAGCCACGCTTACCAGATCTAAAATTTAATCGCGAGGGAATTTAATTTTATCTTGATCTCACCCTAGGTGGTAATATAAATATATCCAATATATTTACCGTACCTAGTAGTTTGCACAAAATAAATGCATCCAATGCAAAAAAATAAACGCAAGTGATCATGGACTTTAACCCTAATGTAACTAAGACATCCGGCCCGCTTCCGAAGCAGCTGGATCGTCCTCGTCGGGTGTGCTCCACGCTTTCAAACTCCGACGCCGCATTAATTACAACTTTTACACGGCACGCAGGTCGGAAAAAATTAAATTACATGTGACTCAAATTCCAGCAGCCCTTAGGGCGAGTACAACAATGGAGGAAGATAGAAGTACATTAGATTTTTAACAGAGAGAGAAAGGAGGTTCGCAGACCCTAATTAATTACATTAATCCAAGTCCATGATCACTTGCCAACCCATTCAAATAAAATCAATCAAGGGTTATTTTCTGAAAATAATACTTACTTTTTGAATTTAAATAATGGGATGTGCAAATAAAAATAGGCTAGCTTTGTTTAAGTTTAAAAATCAAAGCATGATTAACTAAAATTAAACACACAAGCAGGTCATTACAAGGTAAATAAAGTAAAGCACGTAAAGAACCATCATTTTCTACAGGGACATCTAATTGAGATAATTAATTAAATTTAAATTTAAATTTAAATTTAATTATCTAATAATCAAATTTAAATTCAAATTTTAAACATGCCAATAATTTAAATTTAAATTCAAACTAATTATCCAATAATTTTGTTTGAAAGTAAATTTAAAATAATACAATTATCCTCAATTAATAATTTTTTAAAATTTAAAATTTTAATTTAATAATTATCTAATAATTAAAAATTCAAATAATTGAATTTTTCACATTTAACTTTAATAAAATTCAAATTTTAAATTTTTTAATTATCTAATAATTAAAAATTAAAAAATTAAAATTTAGTGAAGTAACTTCAATTATTACCATTTTATCCCAAGGTAAATAGTAATTATCTCACCTCCGTAAATTCAAATCGGTTAAATAAAATTTACCATTCGACATTTACTATTGAGATAATACTATTTAACCTAATAGATAAAATCATATTTAATTTATTATGTATTTTAATATATATATCTAATCTATATATTATTATTACAATACAAAATTAAATTAAAAAGATTAAAAAATAATTTTTAAAAAATATTAAAAAAAATTTAATTGTTGCGGGTCAACCCCGCGCGCGCGGGCGTTGACTCGCCCCCGCGTTGCGGGTGCCCCCCGTGGGCGGCGCCCGCCCACGCGGGTGCGCCCGGCGGGAGTCAAAAAAAAAATTTTTTTTTTAAAAAAATTACTGTTTGGATGTCCGGCATCCAGGAAGATTAGAGATGTCCAAATCTCTTTCTACAAATCATAATTGAAGTATTTAATGCCCCTAAAATACGGTTCTAAACGGCGATAAAAACACCGACCAGAGCGCGAACCTGGCTCTGATACCACTGTAAGGTTTCGCACAGCACCTACGGGCGACGCAGCGGATAACAAAAAATCATTTGCCCGATCCCGGTGTTGTGGAAAGCTTAATTTGTGCTCTAATCGATGTTTCTAATACCATAATAACGGGTTGCGTATTTTACCTTACGCGAAACGACGTTGTCCGCTAAGTCCGATGCAGAAAAACCGAGCCGCACAATAGTACGGCCTCTAGAGACGATCCACACGGACCCTTGCGCAGCGACGCTACCTCCCCGGCACGACCTTCCCCAGCTCTATCACCTTCTGGAGAGAGAGAGAGCAAGAGGGAGAAAGGGGGAGGCTAATCTTCCTCTTAGGTTTAATGCTTGATTAGCCTAAGAGTTGGAAGAGATGAAGGCTAGAATGAGCTTCACGTAGGTGCCATATATATAGAAGTTGGACCCTTTTCTAAAGACATCAAAATGACCAAAATTGTATATATGACCTTTTCATTATTATACATTAATTTTAAGCCCCATTTACACTCCTTTCCAAAAGGAATTAAAGGGAATTACTACATACACTTGTATAATAATAATCCGTCACCCAAGAATTCATTGTGTGTGATCCTCTAGGCCCATAGTCACTCTAGTTTAAGGCCCATTAACTTCTAATTCCTAATTAGAAGTAAATTAAACATATTATTCGCTTCTACAAGAGCCGAATAATAGTTTAATTCATTCCGAACCTTCGATCACGTTGGGTCAAGCAAATCCGCGTGATCCTAGATGACGCCGGGTTTAAACCAGCATGTCTGGTACCTGTAAGTCCACAGTTACCGCATCGATATAATCCCTCGCTCCTTCTATGAGTCTGGTACGATCGAGGGTATGATTTCTGTCAAACCCCATGATCGTGCCATTTGACTATGACCTCCTTAAAGTGTATGACGTCCGTTCTAAACGAACTCACACGACCCTGGCCAGGGATTTAACGGAGCGTCAATGTCATGACCCATTAATTGTCTGATATATACCCGACAGTGAGCGATCCCCTCTTGACCATTGATGATCTTCACACGTATCCTAGAGTGGTTAATGACTCAGCAACTCATGACTTATGGTTAAAGTCACTTAGCTAAGTAATTAAATCATTCCAGTCCTCTAAGATCCGATCAATATCTCAGGTCAAAGGACCAACGATGCTACTGTGACCGTTGGATCTTCAGTTGACATTAGGTATAATCAACCATCTGAAGATCCAATAGCGGATCAGTTCAGTGCACATCCTCCAAGGACATACACCTACACATATGTGTTGGTGCCCCGCACCAATGACCATGAGACTGGTCACTGACACATCATGTGTACTGGTGTAATAGGCAATCAAAGTCCCGAGTGATTACCCTCCAACCAGGAACAGTTTAAGCTATGTGTTCATGTAAACTAAGTCTCATGTTCGAGATCCCATCTCGAGTCGACTTTACAACCACATATCCTAGGGACAACGTAAAGTAACACAATCGCATATTTACGCTCAAACACCACTTTATTAATGAACAAGATTGTTCAACAATTGAGCCTACCCGACCCGAAATTGGCATGTAACACACCAACACTAACATGTTGACCTTCTCGAAGTCATACACTCGGATGTGTGTGGACCCATGTCCATGGAGGTAAGAGGGGGTCACCTCTATTTCATTTCTTTTATTGATGACTTCTCGAGATATGGTTATGTGTATTTAATGAGACATAACTCACAAGCTTTTGAGAAATTTAAAGAATACAAGAATGAAGTAGAGAAACAAACTGGCAAGAGTATTAAAGCTCTTCGATCAGATCGAGGAGGTGTATACCTTAGCCATGAACTCACTTCTTATCTTAAAGATAGTGGAATTGTTTCTTAGTGGACTCCACCGTATACACCACAACACAATGGTGTATCCGAAAGGAGAAACATGACCTTGTTAGTCATGGTCCGATCCATGATGTCTATCTGAGGACTACCCTTATCTCTGTGGGATTATGTATTAGAGACTGCGGCTTATTTATTGAATAGGATCTCAAGTAAATCTGTTCCTTCTATACCATATGAGATATGGACGGGCAAGAAACCAAATTTTAATCACATTAAAATTTAGGGGTATCATGCTCATGTAAAGAAGAACGATAGTGATAAGCTTGAGTCGAGAACCGATAAGTGTAGGTTTGTGGGATATCCAAAGGAGACATTTAGATATTACTTCTATCACCCTTCTGAGCAAAGGGTCTTAGTGGCTAAGAGAGCTGTATTTCTAGAAAGAGAATATCTTCTCCAGAAAAATAGTGGGAGACAGATAGAATTGGACGAGGTCCGAGAGCCACAACCCGTACACACAAACTCATTAGATGAGATTGTATTGGTTAATGCTATTCAGAGTGAAACATAGACACTTCGGAGATCTGGTAGACTGTTAAGAGAACCTGAGAGATATGTTGGACATGTCTGAGAGAGGTCCTCTAAGGTATGTATCGATGAGGATGAAGATCATCATTCGTACCAGGATGCAATGCGTAGTGCGGACTCTGAAAAATGGCAAGAGGTAATGGATTCAAAGATCCAGTTCATGTGCACCAACAAAGTTTGGAACTTAATTGATGTACTCGAAGGGAATGTCCCTATCGGCTGTAAGTGGATTTTTAAAAGGAATATCGGTGCAGATGGACAGATTGACACATACAATGTTAGACTAGTGGCGAAAGGATATCGTCAAAGGCAAGGCATTGACTATGACGAGACATTTTCACCAGTAGCCATGATTGAGTCAATTAGAATCTTTCTCGCCATTGCTGTATACCTGAATTATGAGATCTGGCAAATGGATGTGAAGACAGCTTTTCTCAATGGAAATATGTCAGAAGAGGTGTACATGGTACAACCTGAAGGATTCACCTCCAAGTTACATCCTAATAAGGTATGCAAACTTCAGAGTTCCATTTATAGATTAAAGCAAGGCATCTCGAATTTGGAACTTAAGATTTGATGAGGCTGTCAAATCTTTCAACTTCATTCGGAATGAAGATGAACCCTGTGTTTACAAGAAGGTCAGTGGGAGCTCTGTGACCTTCTTGGTACTTTATGTTGATGACATCTTACTCATTGGGAATGATGTAGGGATGTTGACATCAACTAAGTCTTGGTTATCCAAGACATTCTCCATGAAAGATTTGGGAGAAGCATCTTATGTGCTGGGCATAAGGATATATCGAGATAGATCTAAAAGTTAGGGTTATCCCAATCCATGTACATAGACACCATCCTCAGAAGGTTTAAGATTAAAAATTCCAAGAGATGTCTCATTCCCATGAGACATGGAATTTATCTATCCAAGGGGATGAGTCCTAAAACTTCTGAGGAGGTGGCACACATGAATAAGGTACCCTATGCTTCGATGATAGGGTCAATCATGTATGCAATGCTATGTTCCCGTCTTGATGTTGCCAATGTTTTGAGCATTGTCAGTAGATATCAAGTAAATCCAGGTGAAGAACACTGGAAGGCAGTAAAGGGCGTCATTAAGTACTTGCGAAGGGCTAAGTATCTATTTTATGGAGGAGAGGACCTACAGCTTAGAGATTACACAAACTCTAGTTTCCAGTCAGATCTAGATGACTGCAAATCCATGCCTGGGTTTGTATTCATGTTGAATGGAGGGACAGTCAGTTAGAGAAGTTCCAAGCAAGATACGACTGCAGACTCAACAACGGAGGTAGAATATATTGATGCAGCTGATGCTGCTAAGGAAGCGGTCTGGATGAAGAAATTCATCTTGGAACTCGGCGTAGTTCCTGAGATATCAGCTCATATCCCATTATTTTATGATAATAATGGGGCCATCGCCCAGGCGAGGGAACCGAGATCTCACCAAATGTCGAAGCATATTCTCAGGTGCTTCCACCTTATTCGGGAGATTGTTGATCGAGGAGATGTGATGGTAGAGCGTGTATCGTCAGAAGACAACATAGCAGATCCACTGACTAAGCCTTTGACACAGATTATTTTTTAGCGTCATCGGGATAAGATGGGCCTCAAAGTTGTGGGTAATTGGCTGTAGTTCAAGTGGGAGATTGTTAGTATTGGTGTGGTACCGGCCAATTTAGGGTCGAGTAGACCCGATAGATATACGATCTTGTTCATTATTAATAAAGTGGTATTTGAGCGTAAATATGCGATTGTGTATTACTTTACGATGCCCCTAGGATATTTGGTTGTAAAGTCGGCTCGAGATGGGATCTCGAACATGAGACTGACTTTACATGGACGCATACCTTAAACTGTTCATGGTTGAAGGGTAATTACTCGGGGACTTTGATTACCTATTAAACCAGTACACATGATGTGTTAGTGACCTGTCTCATGGTCATTGGTGCGGGGCACCAACACATATGTGTAGGTGTACGTCCTGGGAGGAAGTGCACTGAACTGATCCGCTATTGGATCTTCAGATGGTTGATTATACCTAACGTCAACTGAAGATCCAACTGTCTCAGTAACATCGTTGGTCCTTTGACCGGAGACATTGATCAGATCTTACACGAGGACTGAAATGGTTTAATTACTTGGCTAAGTGACTTTAACCATAAGTCATAAATTACCAAGTTATTAACCATTTCAGGAGACGTGTGAAGATCGTCAATGGTCAAGAGGGGGGGGCGTCTGGGCGTCTCCCGCTGGTGGGGGGTGAGGGAGATGGGGGAGGGAGGGGGGCGTCTGCCAGCCGGTGGGGGGGTGAGGGAGGTGGGGGAGGGGGGCGTCTGCCAGCCGGTGGGGGTGGGGGTGGGGGAGGGGGGCGTCTGCCGCCGGTGGGGGGGTGAGGGAGGTGGGGGATAGGGATGTAAATGGATCAGGTTCGGCTCGGGTAGGCCAATATCGTACCATATCCGTGAAAATTTTATAAATAACATACCCGGATAATACCCTATTATTTTGGCGGATATGGATATGGGCATATCCGTCACGGGTTTGGATATATCTGCGGATATCCGTATCCGTCCATAAAACATGAGTCTACGTCAACCTCTAAGGAAATGTGAGATTTATGAGAATTAGAAAAATAGAAATTCGGTCAATTCTTTTCTTTCTAAAGTAATTTTTATGTTTTATAAAAACATCTTTACAATTTAACAAGAAGTCTAAACTCACAAACTCAACAAGACGGGCAACGGGTTAAGTTCATGTCAAAATCATAGGCCTAACATGCACAATAAGTTATTAAGAGCGAGTTCGAATCGGGTATGGATTCGGGTGCATAAAATCAATACCCTATCCGAATATGAAACGAGTATTTTAAACATATCCGAACCCGAATCTATATCTGTTTATTCGCGTATTACCCGACCCATCAGGGGTCGGGTGATGCGGGTGATCGAGTTTGCGGGTATTTTTGACATCCCTAGGGGGGGAGGGGGAGGGGGAGGGGGAGGGGGGCGTCTGCCAACCGGTGGGGGGGTGAGGGAGGGGGGAGAGGGGCGTCTACTACCATTGCAACGGTGGGGGACGGCGGGGGGCTGGGGGGCGGTGGGGGACGGTGGGCGCCGGGGAGGTGGGGGTGGGGAGATTAAAAAATTTTAATTTAAGTAAATTTAATTTTGTTAGTCTTAAAATTTTAAGATTATTTTTTGTTAGTTTTCTAAACTTTATTTTTGATGAATTATTTAATTCATTTAATTGTAGAAGTTTCAAATTTAAATGTAAATATAGTGATAAATATGTTACAAATAGTTTTAAATTTATAGATACATTTACGGATTGTAAATTGAATTAGATGATTCTATATAAAATTTAATTTGTATAAAAAATTAAAGATTTAATTTAGATGTATTAAATAATATATTTATTTTTACATGCTGTAGAATTAAATGTATTCTTATAATTTAAATTTATTTATGACAAAATTTGCAGATGTAAATTATAATTACTATGTATTAAATAATACTACTAGTTTAACATGTTGTAGAAAAAAATTATTATTTTTAACATATAGTTTTACATGTTGTAGAAATAATGATATTATTTTCATCAAATGCTATTTATAAAAAATATTGTACATTGAATTTACATTTATCCCTTAAATTTGTTAGTTTTAGACATAGAATAATGAAATTTCCTATTTTGGAGAAATTAATACATGGTTTGTTTGTAAATTATATTCGATAGTTCTATATAAAAATTAATTTACTATAAAATGAAGATATTTTTATTTTATATTAGTTCATTAACAAATTTAGTAATATTTAAAATTTATATTTCTTAAATTTAGGAGATACAGTTAAGCACTCTATGGCTCCTAGGGAATGACCAAATGACATTGGATGGTTACACGGAGTTATGTTGGATGGAAACCGTAGGTGTTGGCGTTGTAACTACTGTAAAATAGAACACCTGGGAGGATGTGTGTCTCGGTTGAAGAAGTACTTGGCAGGAGGAGCCGGTGCATGATACTCCGAGGTTGCTGGGTGTACCCATATGCCTAAAGATGTGAAACTTGTAATGACCAGGCATCTACGGGAGAAGAGAGCTGAGATGCAAGAAAAGGAAAAAAAGAAGAAAAGAGATGAAGCGACAGTTAGCGGAAGAGCAAGCGGCAGCGACGAGGATGAATGTGCATGGACACCCAGTGACGAAGACCAACAAGCGCGTACTGACCAGCCTAATGTGTTTGTCACTGTGAATGATCCATACGAAGCGTAATTTCGTGAGCCAGTACGTCAGAGCAAGGAAGAGGCAAGACATCCCGAGGAGACGAGAGTACGAAGTCGCGAGGCGTCAAGGACCGGAGCATCAGGGAGTGGTGGTTTATCTACGACTCGACAACCACGGGACCTAGGGAGTTTCTTGACCGGTGACTCGGGTTCACAAAGAAAAAGGACACAATCGATCAACATTGAAGATGTGGAGCTCGATGCACTATCCCGAGAGCATGGCAAATAAACGAGGGTTGATGATGCATATGGCCAAAAGGGGCCTAAATGGAAACTTGGACAGGCCGTTGCAAAATGGTGGCACCACGCGGGTCTGCCTTTCATTGCGGTCAACATCCCTTACTACAAGCCAATGTTTCAGGAAGCACAAGTTCTTGGGTTACACGTGTAACCACCTACAGCAAGAGAGTTGGCCGGTATATATCTTGATGAACAAGTTGTTGAGATCAAGAGTTATGTTGACTCATTCAAACAAAAATGGTCAAAGTACGGAGTCACACTAATGTGTGATGGATGGTCAGGTACCACAAAAAGTAGCCTGATCAACTTTCTTGTTTATTGTGACAGACATGTTTTCTTTCACATATCAGTGGATGCGTCAGGCCAAGTCCACAATTATCAATATATTTTGTCATTGATAAAACAAGTGGTGATCGAGATCGGGGAGGAGTACATTGTTCAAGTGGTGACAGACAATGGCTCGAACTATAAGAAGGCTGAGGAGGAGCTGATGAGGAGCAGACGCCATATTTTCTGGTCCCCCTGTGCAGCACACTGTGTAGATCTGATGCTGAAGGAGATTGGCCAGCTTCGTGTAGTCAAATATGTGGTCGAGGTGGCACAAAAAATCACGGAATATATATACAACTACACACTTGTATTGACATGGATGAGAGAGCATTGTGGCGGCGAACTGTTGAGGCCTGGCATCACATAATTTGTCACCAACTACATCGCATTACAGAGCCTTCTGAAGCACAAGGATGGGTTGAAGCAAATGTTTAGGGGTGAGACTTGGCTGAGTTCCTCTTTTACCGCTTCACATGAAGGAGGGGAGGTCGAGCGGATTGTCAACACCAGTAACTTTTGGGATAGAGTCAAGATATTTGTATCATTGATAGAGTCACTGTATGAGATACTGAGATGTATGGATGGAGATAGAGTACCTACCATGGGGTTAGTGTATAGTAAAATTGAAGCTGCAAAGCGGAAGATTCTTGAGAGGTCCAAGAAATATGGACCCACTATCTTAGATAATGTGGAGGACAGATGGGACAGACAAATGAGCCGCGATCTTCACATGGCAGGTAAATACTTACATTCTCTAGCAATAAATGAGCCGCGATCTTTAGCTGATACTAATATTTTGGGCTGTCTTGTGATTGCAACGTACTACCTACATCTGACCTTTCAATATGCTTGGGGCCTTGCTTATGACGATACTTTGATAGAATCGGTCGACATTGTGGTAAATCGATTGTCTCGCAGGTCAACAGATGCTGTTGATGCGTTGAATGGGGTATACTTGGATATTTTGCCAGTGAGAATATGAAATGAAATATGCACTTATTATTTCCGATAATGTAGATGAAAATATTTAGAGAGGTAATTGGTTCATTTTCGACACCTAATGCCGTGGCCAGCCGTGACAGACTCGATGCAGGTAATGTATCTTCATAATGCACATTGTATAGCTCAACAAGTAATGAATGTATCTAATTATTATATTGTATGTCATCTGCCTTAATCACAGTTGAGTGGTGGCTAAATTACAGCACAAGTGCACTGACATTAAGGAAGATCGCAATGAGAGTTCTATCACAAACATCCTCGTCAAGTGGGTGTGAGCGCAATTGGTCGACATTATCCTTCTTACATACTAAGCTGAGGAATATGCTAACACACCGCAGGCTGGACAAAATGGTGTATGTTCATTACAACATGAAGCTAAAGATTCGGCATGTGCAGGTGGATACAAGGAGAGGAGAGGGAGATTACGACCCAGCAGATGCTATGTACTTGCGAGACGATGATGACCCTATGGTTTCATGGGTTGCAAGAGCCACAACCGAGCGTAGTGATGGAGAAGTTGACGAGGAAGGCGAAGAACCAGGCAAGGCATCAGGACCTAATACTTTTCTCGCAGAAGCTGTGCAACAGGCAGTGGGGGAGGGAGATGACATCCATATGCAGATGGGTGGTGACGAGTCAGCAACGGGACGTGATGATGAAGTTAATTTGGATGAAGACCTCATCATTGGGGGTGGAGACACATCGTATGGGTATGATGATACAGCATGGGACCGATTGATGCAACCTCTAGCAATTGAGCGTCCACCGCCAGCTCAGGTGAAATAATATGTACAAATCGAATCGCATATTTGATTAGAGAGCGTAGGCATATATCTATATATGATGATGTAAGAAATATATTGCAGGCTGAGCCGGAAAATAAACAGTGGTCTTGGGTTGCTGCACCGCGACATTCAATATCTACGAAACCCAGAAGATTATCCACTTCTAGAGAGGCTAGGGGGAGTTCGTCATTTAGAGATGTGAAATTATATTGCCATATGTACATTTATATGCTGTATTTCATTGGTAATTGATTATATTATCATTTCAATTGTGTAGCCTTCTGTAGCATCCAAACAACAATCTCAGTCTGCTGCGCTACGACGCTCAACATCTAAGGCACCTAGTCAGTCATCTCAGGTATACGTATAGACTTACACAGTACAAAGTAAATTGAATGATTATCTAACAAAGCGTCCGCTTCTCAGACATCAAGAGGGATACAACATGCAGCAGATAAGCCGCCGCCTGCTCCACAGAAGAAAAAATCATCATGGACCACATTATTCAAAAGTAAGAAGGACACGCAACCACTATTAAATCTCATAGATATTGCAGACTTTGAGACATTAGATCCCAATGCAGATGACGACACTCCCGAGCCCTCTATTGAGTCTCGCATCAGTGGGAGTCATGACTCCGATGATGATAGTACACCGACAGGGTCTTCATCCCATGGAGGTGGCGGTTCTCAATGTGGTCAACGAAGTCGTCGTGGGGATACTAGTGCTGGTGGCAGATAGTATAGCAGTTGTCAACGTAGAGGTCATGGGGGCCGCGAACATGCCACATGGACAGAGGAGCAACACTTCACACATGCCACGCAAGATGAGAACCACGGTACTCCACCGCCATGGACGAGGCGGGCAACTGATCATTGGGATCCCCACTATGGAAGTTCTACTGCAGACAGTACCAGCTATCAAGGTATGCTGTCTGATTTTGAGAGACTGAGCACACATGACTCTCAGGGATCTGGAGGCGAGTATGGACAGTCATGGCCGCAGCAGCCGATGTATCATGGCAATTCAGATAGCAGTAGTTCATTCTTCCCATCGTATCTATATCCTCGTGCCCATGCTTTAATGCCGCAACATACCGAAGGATACGATCAGCCATCAGCTGCGCCACCACCGCCATGGGGAGAGGGCTGCGAGTGATGAAAGGGAAGATGGGAGGGGGGGTTCTGCACGTCGGAGGGGGAGAGGGGGGCAAGGAGGGATGGGGGGGCTACTCGCCAAAGGGGGAGAGGAGGGTGGAAGGGGTGGGGGAGAGGGTTGTGACCGCCGAAGCAAGAGAGGGGGCTGCTCGCTAGAGGGGGAAAGGGTTGCCACGGAGTGGGGGGCTGCTCATTGAAGGGGAGAGGGGGCAGGGAGGGGAAGGGTTGCTCGTTGGAGGGAGAGAGGGGGGACATGAGAGTTGGGGAGAGGGCTGCGAGTGTCGAAGGGGGAGAGGGGAGCCGAGAGGGGTGGGGGGGCTGATCGCTGGAGGGGGAGAGGGGGGTTGTGAGTGCCAAAGGGGTAGAGGGAGGCTGGGAGAGGTGGGGGTGCTGCTGATCGGAGGGGGACAAGGGTGCGGTGGATGGGGTGCTAGTGTCTGAAGGGGAGAGGGGGCAAGGAGGGGGGGCTGCGAGCATTGGAGAGGGAGAGGGGGGGGACTGCGAGCAACGAAGGGAGAGAGAGGGGCAAGGAGGGAAGAGTGGTTGGGGTGAGGGGCCTGCTAGAGCCAGATAGGTCTCGTCTCGGCCTCACTCAACTAGCTACTCGGCGGAGCAACTAGCTGCCACCCTAGGGTTAGAACTCTCTCTCTCTCTCTCTCTCTCTCTCTCTCTCTCTCTCTCTCTCTCTCTCTCTCTCTCTCTCGGGAATACAAGGGTGTTTTTGGTATTTCATATATCTTAATAATTACCGTGACATATTCTTTAGAATATTTGTCTTCCACTAATATCTCAGAACCAATGGGATATAAATGTAATAATACTAAGTAAATGAAAGGTAACTATGTAAATATGCAAAAAGTAGGTGGATATATGCCAATACATATTTTTATAAGGGTATAGTTGTAAAAATCCCTAAAAGAAATTAGCTCACTGTCCCAGAGGGCTTGGTGTCCTATAAGGCTAATATTACGGTGCGATTAAAATAAAACAAAATCGGATAGTGAGCAATAATAGAAGTTTATTATCCAGAAATAAAAAAATCTGCATTCATTATAAAGGTTGAGGTACACCTTCCACTCTTGCGTAATTGGTGACGAGTAATGCCAGTGCACCCCATGTATTAATTATATCTATCGATGTAATTAATGTAATATTTAATATATTTTTTAATTTTTTAATAGTCTCAATGTCTAATTAGTTTGATATATCATTCACGTCAACGGGTGACATGACATGAAAGTTAATTAAAAGAAAAACTCCAACTTTATGAATAATAAAATTGAACCAATTTTACCATTCATTAGGAGATAATTTTTTTTCACATCGTTCGGTAATAAAATTGAACCAATTTTACCATTCATTAGGAGATAATTTTTTTTCACATCGTTCGGTGACGTGAATGACACATCAAATTAATTAGACGTGAGACATATTTAAAAAAAATTAAATAAAATGTTAAATAATATAGTAATTACCTCCGTAGATATAATTAGTACATGAGGTGCTCTAATCATTACTCATTGGTGATTACAACCAATTACGTATCGCATGACTTGGTTAACATATCGCAAAAGAAAACAAAAGGAAACACATCACTACAACTCACAGTCAAAATGTTCTACTATAGTCCTCATCCGTCGAGAGACAACGCGGTTTTAATGATCAGGTTCCTTACATGTCACTCTTACCAAAAAAAAAAGAAAAAGAAAAAGAGTGACAGTAAATATGAAACCCACGTAGGGTATGATAATTTTACCTACTTATCCCCACTTTTTGATCGAAGCTCCTTTTGAAGATTTTGGGAAAAAACCATCAACGAAATTTATGCATTCTTTTATCATTTCTTATGTTGATAAGAGGATTATATGTTCATCCTCTCTCAATTACCAAGTATATCATTAATTATGCACATATCAGTTTGCGTGCACGTACACTCTCGCATGCTCTACCATTTATTTCAACTTGATAAACTTAGGTAGGTTGGATACTCTTTTAGGTTCGCCGTGTGATAGGATGGTGCGAATATGTTACCCGATCAGAGAGAGCGTGAGAGTCCACACGCGTCTCTCACACACAATCTTATTAACCAAGATTCAAATAACGCATTCTGACTCCGTAGAGTCGAATGTACCACCCTATCCCGATTTCAATGTTAGTCTTATTATTTTCATGATACGAAGATTATAGGACTAGCTTTGAAGGCATAAGTTTCTCCTTCTTGATTCACTGAAAAAAAGAAGAAGAGGAAATCGGAGTTCACAACCACCACAAACATGGGAGTTGATTCCATGTATTATATACATAATTATTATTATTTTCAAACCCTCATCGTGAGGGTATAACATCTTTCACTTTGTTGTTTCTAGTTTGTGGTATAATGAGGCACATTCACTCGTGTAGGGAAAAAGTGTTACTTCAATGCCTACATTAGACTCTTTAATGGACATAAGTTGGGATCTTATAACACATTTCACTCTTTTGTGCGAAGAAATTGGTTAGCAAACTCTTTAGCTTATGACTTCTTTCTCTTGCCGTTGGGGGGAGGGGAGGAGAGGGATGTCAAAGCTAGATTATCTTTGCATTCATTAAGTTTGTATACATGTCTCTAATAGTTACTTATATATATTTATAACTTTTGTATATATAGTGCCCAAATATTTTGGGAATGTCCTAATCTCATCTCTATATGGTGAACATTTGCAATCATGATGGGTAAAAAAAAAACTAATTACTATCTTTCTCTTTCTATACTCACTCACCCACTCTTGTTACGTGCATATACATCGTCACTTTATGCTCAAAAAAAGGAGCATGTATACTGGCCGAACACTTTAATTAGGCAATGAAGATGCACGAGCCATTTGGCAACTAATTTGCAAAGTTTGTTTTCGTATAGTTGACTTTTATAGTTGAGGAGTACTACGTCGAATTCGGTGCACAAAGGTAGGTCAAGATGTAATTTTTATTATTGTTGGTCAAAAAAAAAGGTGAAAAGATAATTTCTACGCATAAATAGCATCCCGCGTCATAATAGTATGACCCGTTTTTTCACGCATTAAAGACGGAATGTATTATATGAAAAATTATATGACTAAAATATTTTGTAAAAGAATGAAATATTATACATTTGTGTGAAATATTTTATTACAAGAATAAAATATTTTGTTTGAATTCAGAAATAAATAATTTTGTTAGAACGACATATTTGTTATAAGAATAAAATACTATATAAATGAAATATTTTATTACATGAATAAAATATTTGTTATAAGGATAAAATACTATAGAAAAAAAATATTTTATTATAATAATAAGACATAATAAAATGTTTCAATTTTATATCAAATGTTTTATTCTTATAACAAAATATTTCATTATTTTATAAAATATTTCAGTTACGTGTTTTCTCGTCGAGTGCGCTCCGTCTTTAATACGCGAAAAAATGGGCCGTACCATTCTTAAGCAGGGTGTTCTTTCTGCGCATAAATGGTCTTTTCACTTTTTTTTAAGCCAACGAGAACAGATGTTACAAACCATACTTAATTAGTTATTTGTCACACTTGAATTAAGGACGGTAAATAATTTTTTCATATTAAAATTATTTGTCACTCATAATTCCAAAGGTGATAAATAATTTTATAGAAAAGTATACAGTAACATTTAAATAGTATTTAAGGAGCCTAATGGGTGGAGCTCACGCGTTAACAACTACAAGGTAAAGATTCACTTGCGAAAGATAATTTTAATACATAAATATTTATTCATTTAAACATGTATATGACTCGAGATATAACAATATTGACTTCTCAAAAATTTGATCTCATTTTCATCCCCTTAACTAAAGAAAAGCTATGCATCATACACTCATATTACTCCCATGAACACAACGCTCATATTTCATGTCAAATCTCATGTTTATATTAGGTAGTGTTTGTTGAGGGAGATTTTAGGGATTTTAATTATTAAAATTTTAAATTTTTAAAAAATATTTTTAAATATCTCAATGTTTAAATTATTTTATATTTTTTATAAAATTTAAAAATAAATATAGAGAAAAAAAATGAAAACGACAAAATCACCAAAAGTTGCTTATAAATGAGATTTTGAAAGAATATCTACAATTATTATCCGTTTAAATCTTAATTGATTCCTTTATATAGTATTATTATTCATTATTATTCACTAAAATGGAAGAGCAGCGGGCTATATAAACTCCGTAACGACACAAATCAATCACCCCCCCCCCCTTATTTTTTCTTTTGGTTGCTTCTCCTACCTTTTCCTCCATCGGGGACTCCTCCCGCCCGCCCCTGCCAACAGCACCGGGCTCCGTCCTATCCGCTGCCTTCCGCTTCTCCGGTGCCATCAGCGCCACCACCACTCCGCCGCAGACGCCCGGTATCCATCCCTGCAAACCTCCTCTCTGTCTCTCTCTCTCTAACCTGCTCCCCCTCTCGCTAGAGTCTTCGTCGTCGTGGGAGGAGAGGGGTTGTTGCCACCTAGGAGGTGTGGGGAGCGAGAAGAAGAAGAAGAAGAAGGAGGTGTAGGTAGGGGGGATGGAGACGGGGGGGAACTCGCTGCCGGGGGTGTGCGGCGGCGACGGGGCGAAGCGGAGGGTGTGCTACTTCTACGACCCGGAGGTGGGGAACTACTACTACGGGCAGGGGCACCCGATGAAGCCGCACCGGATCCGCATGACCCACGCGCTGCTCGCCCACTACGGCCTGCTGCAGCAGATGCAGGTGCTCAAGCCCTTCCCCGCCCGCGAGCGCGACCTTTGCCGGTTCCACTCCGACGACTACGTCGCCTTCCTCCGCGGCATCACCCCCGAGACACAGCAGGACCAGATCAGGGCTCTCAAGCGCTTCAACGTCGGCGAGGACTGCCCCGTCTTTGACGGCCTTTTTAACTTCT
Organism: Amorphophallus konjac; assembly: GCA_022559845.1. Taxonomy (NCBI): domain Eukaryota; kingdom Viridiplantae; phylum Streptophyta; class Magnoliopsida; order Alismatales; family Araceae; genus Amorphophallus; species Amorphophallus konjac. The sequence goes on along the minus strand of CM040121.1, from coordinate 80,788,078 downwards.
GCCAGACATACGCTGGCGGCTCCGTCGGCGGCGCCATCAAGCTCAACCACGGCGCCTGCGACATCGCCATCAACTGGGCCGGGGGGCTCCACCACGCCAAGAAGTGCGAGGCCTCCGGCTTCTGCTATGTCAATGATATCGTCCTCGCCATTCTCGAGCTTCTCAAGCAGCACGAGGTCGATGCTCCCTCCCTCTTTCGTCTCTCTGTCTCTTTCCCTTATTTTTTGGTTTTGGGTTCTTCCCTAATTGCTTCGAGAGTTATCTATTAATTTGTTATCTTCATTCCATTAATTTATGTAGACAAACCCTCCCTCCATCAGGGGGCTTTGGCTTTTCTCCTCTCTCCATGTTGCTAAAACAGCTTTCTTTCACGTGGAATCATCCCGATATCACCCCCTTAGATTTCTCTGCTTGCTTTTCAGAGCTTGCCTGCTTTGTTTATCGGCTAAAACAATGGGAGCGGAGACTTATAACTGTGATGACACTGACCACCTGCGTAATAGCTGCCACCATCTCTATCACGTCCCTATTAGCTAGGGTTGGGGAATGCATGTTGTGTTCTGTCCACTCTTTTCTACTTCATAGTTGTACTCAATAAGCCTATTTCTATATCATTTGATTGCTGGAGGATAAGTAAATAACTCCATCCAGTAGAGGAAAGAATCAAACTCAAATGTCCTTTTGTTCAATATCGTCCATTCAACGATGCAAAGTGGGTAGCGTCCTTTTACGATGTGCTTCATGGTTGAAGATTTCTTCCTAAATAGATCATGATTACCTACCTTTTCCCAGATATGTCATTTCCACTTGAGGCTCTATCATATGTTTATGTCAGTTACATTGTCTCTGCATTGCTCCAGCTTTGAGCATCTAGCATGACTTTAATCAGACACAAATTTCATTAGTTTGTGCCGACAAACCTTACATCAAATTTACCATCTTTTATGCCCTTTGATGTGCCTCTATATGTTTCCTTCTTATCTCCTATGTATTAGTTTTGATCGCATGTGGAGCCCAATTCTCATTCATTTTTGTTAATTCAATTGAAAAATGAGAAAGGTTGACACCAAAAGCAACACAGAAAAGAGGGAAAATGTATAAATATGATTTCCCCTTTTCTAAGGAAGTATTATATTTCATGATTTGTGTCGTTTTCAGATCGATAGAGTGCCAGAAAAGGAGGATCAGCCTTCATAGACCAATCAACTATCCTCTTGTCTGTGGGTCTTGGCAGGAGCTAGCATAGAGAGAAACATTTCTAATAAAACTGTTTATTCCCATTTTGAGTCCATTAGATAATTAAGAATTTAATTTTTTATTATTTGATATTGGCCTACAATACTTCTAGAAGACTTACCTGCTGCTTTGATGTTTTGTGTCATATTTGTTGTATTTTGTGGCTCTACACCATTCCTTCTTGTGTATAATCCAGTTCCCTTATAACTAATTGTGGACTTAGAAGATCTGTTAAGAAAATAGCAAAGGAGTTATATATATGTATTGTTGTCTTGTTGGATAATCTAATTTTAGGCACTTCCTTTCTAAGGATGATAATTGACAATTACTGAATCAACCTGGTTTTTAGTGCTTAATGGTAATATGCCATAGTTACGACCTGTGCTGTCATAGGCTATCCTCGCTCACCTAGGCAATGAGGCAAGGTGGGGTGTGCCAAAAATGCCTTGCCTCAACTTACCTCATGTTTGCTCCGCTTTCTCAGACACTTGACTTATGTTGTCTATGTCAAGTACTTGTATTGTTTAATTATATGGTACTGTTTTTTTCTTATTCCTAGTTATTCCAAAGTGGTTAATGCTGCTTTAAACAATGTCCAGTGCATTTTCTCTCTTATGTGCTGTCACATTTTTCTTATTCTTGATGATTTCTAACACCTTCCATTACTTCGAGGAGTGTTTTGTACAAATTGATCTTTGCATATTGGAGATGCTCAGTGATTTGTGGAGCCTTATATATTGTTATATTGGATGCCTTATTTAACCTCCTCCTACTTTTATTTTGATTCTTCATGGGGATTTATGGGAGAAAACACAGCTTCATATACCTAACCACTTGCCTATGCATTTGAGGCTGACATAAGCCCTTGGTCGCCTTGCTCGTCTCTTGACTTTAACTACATACATTAGGACACCACTTTTGGTTGTAACCACACCATAAATGGCTTATCTAGCTGCCTCGACATCTGCTTGCGATTTAGTATGGTCCCTCAGTAGTTGCAACTTGTCGAACCCTTCTGCAAACTTATGTCTAGGAGGATTGAATAATCTATTCAGGCGAGAGTTTTCTAGCATGGTAGTGGGGGGGAGGTGTAGGGGTTAACATGATATCTCTTGTGACAGAGTGACAAGAAGCAAAGACATGGGAGGTGTGGGCATAAAAAACATCAGAGATTTCAATTTGGCTATTCTATGTAAGTGGTTGTGGAAGTTGAGGGTGGGAGAGAATGGTTTGTGACCACAAGTCATTAGCCAGAGGTACTTTGCTAGAGGGAGACATTGGGACATGGCATCAGCATCACAACATAACGTCTTCCCGTTTGGCGTGGCATGTTGTCTTGCAGGGGCATTATTACTTCCAGTCGGGTTTGACTAGGAAAATGTGACAAGTGCCTTTTTTGGAAGGATAGGTGGTGCGGCGACTTCACCCTGGAGGCATCCTTTCCAAAGCTCTTTGTAGTTGCATCAGATACAATGGTGCTGGTCTCTCAATCCTTTGACTTTCAGCTACTAGGAGGTACATGGACATCGGTTTTCAGGAGAAATCTCAGGACCGAGGAGATGGAGCAGCTAGAAAACCTATTTCACTTCCTCCTTGATTATTCTCCATAGCCAGACAAAGAGGATGTATGGAGGTGGACGTGGAGGTGGGGGCAGGAGATTACCTTTTTACTTAGGTCTGCCTACTCTTTCATTTCTAATGGAGGCGTACGTCACCGCCTTGCCTCTCATATATGGTCTTCCAAGTGCTTGCTAAAGGTGAAGTTCCTTACCTGGAGGATCTCTCACGGGGGATTGCCAACCCGGGATAGATTGGTTTCTTTATTTATCAGAGCATATCATTTATATGCTGCTTGTGTAGAGAGGAGGATGAGACCTTGGACCACCTGTTTATAGGTTGCACCTACTGATAGAGGGTGTGGGAAGAGCTAGCCAAGAGGACAGTGTAGTGTTGGGGTGAACCAGCTCATTGGGAAAGAAGGTAGAAGCTGGAGCCTAAGAGGGGATAGAATTGTTTCATGGATGATTGTCCACGCTACTTTGTGGGCCTTATGAGGGGAAGGAACAACATGACTTTCACAAGAGAAGCTAGAGCTGTGGACAGCCTGGTTGTGTTTATTTGTGACAGAGTGAGAGAGGGGGCGCAGCTCCTTTGTAATGTGAACTCCCACAACTCTTTCATTTTTGTTTTGTTGGGGGGGGGTTAGTGTGGGTCACACTGGCTTGGTGTGGGCATGTGATGTATAGGGATTTTTGGGAACTTCTTGACTATACTTGTATATCCCATTTTTACGTTTAATATAATATTGGTACCACCCACTTTCAAAAAAAAAAAATCCTGTCTGAATGGCTTCACTATCCATCAGTGGGCTTATTGCCTTTTGTAGAAACAGAGCCATAACATGTGTAGTTTGTCATATGAGTTTCTAGAGTTTCAGCACAGTTTGAGAATCAATGTTCTATGGGTTAGTCAAGTTCATTGTCAAGACACTTTGTCAAAAGAGGGTCATAGCCAAGGCTGTTTGATAGTAAATGGATTGGCAAAACTTGAAGTACTTCCAATGAGGAGAATTTTTTCCCCTCAATGGTTCAAGATCTAAGCTCCTGCAAACAGTTCTATTGTTCAGTCTTGTACAAATAATATATTCTCTAGGGATGGATCAAGTTATTAGTTATTTTCCATTGTATGTATGGTTTCATGCTTGAATACTTGTTACATTTCGGTTTTCTGGATTCACTTGATGAATGCCCATATTAAGAACATGCAAATAGTGACCGAAGTTGTGATGTGTATCTTCTCAGTTTGTGCTTTTATTTCAATTATAATTCTTTAACATATTGTTTCATCATCTGGCAGCGAGTTTTATATGTGGACATAGATATCCATCACGGAGATGGAGTAGAGGAAGCATTTTACACAACTGATAGAGTGATGACTGTATCATTTCATAAATTTGGGGATTATTTTCCTGGTACAGGAGATGTACGTGACATTGGATATTCAAAAGGGAAATACTATTCATTGAATGTTCCTCTAGATGATGGAATTGATGATGAGAGCTACCAGTCCTTGTTCAAGCCTATCATTGGGAAAGTCATGGAAATTTTCCGGCCTGGTGCTGTGGTCCTTCAGTGTGGTGCAGATTCATTATCAGGAGATCGTTTGGGTTGTTTTAACCTTTCCATAAAAGGTCATGCAGAGTGTGTAAAATACATGAGATCATTTAATGTGCCTTTGCTGCTGTTGGGTGGTGGTGGATACACCATTCGGAATGTTGCACGTTGCTGGTGCTATGAGGTATTTAAAAGAGTATATGCACATTCTCTTCATGAATTATTAGAGCTTTAAACGATGAATAAATAAGTGCTTTTGATAGATGTATCATGTATGCCACCTTAGGACTTAATTGCAACGTTAATTCTTTTTTCCAAATCCCAGGTTCAGCTACTTATTTCTTCTGCATCAGATTTATTGACATTCCTTTAAACATTTCCCCCCTATCTTTTGCACAACCCCCTAGGCGTGTCAATGGGCTGGGCCCGGGAAATGTCCAGTTAGGCCCACCTTGGCTTGGATTGTAATTGAAAATAAATTTTATTCATGTATATCTTAACACATTCATACCCACAAACCCATCAAGAAAACCAATTCATGAGAGATTTTATTCCTTCCCAGTAAAATTATTATTGAATATACAGATATAATTCACTTACCAAACATAAGATTTTTATATTATAAGAAATCTAATTTGAAATATACAAGTAAAATTCCTTACAAAGCCCGAGCCTGGCCTACGAAGTTTTCGGGCCGGGCCTGTGGGGGAGGGTGGGGGAGAGAGAGAGAGAGGTGGCACTATCCATTTGAATTTTCTTGTATTGTTTAGGGTTCAGGGTTTAGAGAGAGAGTGGTAGTAGTACTATCCATTTTAATTTCTTGTATTGTTTAAAATAATTAGTCTTGAAATTTTTTTTGAACCTATGTACAGATATTAGGACCATGTGAAATTTCCAGTTTTCTGATGTGTTATTTGGAAAACTTCACAATCTATTGTTATCATAGAGATGTCATCTCGTAGTAACTTCAGTCTCATGGATTACAGTTATGGTGCAATCAATCATCAATTGCAATGCCATCTGTTTTTTCTAAATCGTATGCCGTGCTTGCCATCTTCATTTTACTTAATTTCACATATATTCTATAGCCTCCACATAGAAGTAAATAGGAATCTAGGTGCCTCAATTTTTTTCTCCTTGGTTCTTTGTGCATTTTTAACTTCTGTAGACCGATGTAGACTGTAGAGTTAATTATGTTAGTGTTTTGGTCATGCTAAACATTGAGGAGGCCAGACAATAGTTAAGAGAGGGTCTCTCATTCATTCTGAGGTGGTAAGAAGGTAGTGAGCATAATGAGATATGGGTGCTTGGAGGGAGAATGGTAATGTTATTGATTGAGTGGTTGAAGGCTCCGATCATGTCCAATAACTTAAAACACTGTCATGCTTATTTGCAATGGGGCTATGTATAGGTGCATGCTTTCTTTCAAGTTTAATTAGATTTATTGATATTGACCTTTTTTGTTTATGATTGTCTGTAAATGCATACTTTATTTTATTTGTTATTTTTATTCTGTTATTTTTACTTTAGCTCATTATTCAATATTATAATTTAAAATTTTATTTTACTGTTTCACTTTTTATGTTATTATCATGGAACATTTAATGATGATGTGTTCTTTGACTCTACTGCCAACCGAGTTGCAGTGATTAGAAATTCTGGAACCTTGTAAAGGCCGCTTCTATGTCCACCTGTAGGTTTTACTATGTTCTTGGTATAAACAATGGGAGACCGTCACTGGTAGCTGGCAGGAGGCTCTTTCCAAATGCTGGTCCCAGATTGATAGGACAATACTTTATTGTGGTGTTGATGATGATGATTATTCTTTTTCTGATTTCTCTATCTCCATATTAAGTCTTGGTTTATATTTTTTTGAAAGTGGATAGTACCACTGATAATATAAAAGAAAAGGAAAGAAGTTACAAGTATAGAGGGAGAGCTCCCACCAAAAGACTCCCACGTACAAAAGGTGGCAGGCAACTCTCTACCCTGGGAGCAAAACAAAAGAGAAACAAAACCCCTTACACCAAGCAATCCACCCACCGCGCAGACATACAAACAAACCACCACCACCCAAAACCTGATAACAACCCAACTCTACCCTCTCCAAACCCACACGACCCTCTCGATTGGCCTCCACTACCCATATGTACTCAACCTGCACCTCTCCTACATTGGGCACCTCCCCTCGAGAAGCAAATTTATTGTCTTGGCTTCCCTAGCCAGCTTTGCATGCCATCTTCTCTGGATAGTGCAAAGCGCGGATTTAACATCCGTATCTACTCCTTCAGTGGATACCCCAATCAAGTTGGTGACATCTCTCACATGATCTGACATAATCCTCTGGACCTCAGAAAAGATATTGACGCGGCGGCGACGTGGAAATGGATCGACGGCAACTCCTGACGGCACGGACGGGAACGGATAGGTTGCTGCCTCGCGCAGCTCGGCCTCACGCCGGACGGTCTCACACCGGGCGACACACTCAAACTCACAAGTGAGAAAGAGGGAAGGGAAACAAGAGGAGTGGAAACTCTCTCACGTAGGAAGTAAACTTCAATAGCATTCATCGTATCAAACATTACACACCTTAGCCTTCCTTATATAGGAGGAGGCTATAATAATTACACCCATAAACTTTCACTTATTGTGTTTATACCCTGGCGTAACAAGACAAGACCCACCAACCCACTATTGACTTGTGGGTTTAATAAAATTTAAAATACAATGACTTTTGACCAACCTTGCCTAATAAAACAAAAAGGAAATAATACATGTAGTAAATACATGTATTTTATACGCGTACATACTCAATACATAAATACGTGACGTTGAGTCTTCAGGCAGCCGAGTCACAAGCTCGGTGTGGGGGTACGGCGTCCAGTGGGGCGTCCGGTGTCCCCACCAACCCTCCCAGGGCGGCTGGAACTCGACTCCGTCGAGTAAGGGGGGACACTGTTCTGGTAGTGTTCCAGCAGATCTGGATCGAGACGCTGGAGATCTTCCCGGCTGATCCAAGAATCATCTGATGGTGGACGGTCCCGCCAACGGACAAAGTAGCGCTGGTACACCCTGCTCAGTGTAGTGGTCACCTGCTCATCCAGTATCCTCTCAATTCGCTCGCGCGGTGCTCTCGAGGCTGTGGGACGGACAGGGGTGGGCTCACTCTCAATAGGAGGAGAAGGCTCGAAAGGGTCACTAGAAATCGCTGTGGGTTCCTTGTAGGCCACTAGATCTGCCATATTAAAAGTAGAGCTAATCCCATATTCGGGAGGTAAGTCCACAACATAAGCATTGGAGTCAATCCTCCGCAGTATCGGGAAGGGACCATCATTACGGACTTGCAACTTTTTAATGGCTCCCGAGGGGAGTCGTTCGGGCCGGACCCGTACCATAACCAAGTCACCTTCTTGAAATTTATGGTGACGCCTATGCGAATCAGCTGACTCATGCAGACTATTGACGTGCTGTGCAAACTCTGCGGCTGACTTGGACAGTCTAGACTCGAGGGGAAGGTTTGGTAGGGTGGACCCAGGGGCAAGTTCAATAGCGTGTTGTACATCACGCATGGGAGGGAGTTGAGAAGGCAAGTCCTCGGGGACGATGCCTTGGAAGTCCGGTAGTATGGCCGGGTCTTCAGTTGGGACTGAGACTCGAGACTCCTCGGGTGTGATGGTGACGTCAACAGTCAAAACAGGAGCACCCTCAACAACCCCTTTGTTTAGCTCACCGACATTTATGGAGTCAAGGCGCCTAACTAGGTCATGACTAACCTTAGGGGCCTCAGAAATGGGTGTGATAGATGCACGAGAAGAGGGAAGGGGAGGTTTCCCTTCAGTGGGAGTTTGGGGATTCTCCTGAATTTTGGGAGTTCCGGTGGGGGTGGAGGTGGAACTCTTTCCCGGGGTCACCTTTGGGGGTGCCGGGTACAACTGAATCTTTTTCCCGTTGTAGGAGAAGGAACACTGATTGGACCGACCAAAGGTAGCGAGGTCTACATCATAGATCCATGGTAATCCTAAGATGACGCTCCCGGCCTTCATAGACATTACGTCACATAAGATTTGTCCTTGGTAGGACTGGAATTGGATGGGAATGACACATGTGGTGGTGACTGGGATAGAAGTGTCATCGACCCAAGCCACGTTGTATGGCTTTGGATGAGGGTGCGTAGGTAGACCTAAACGGGAGACAAAGTCTGAAGAGACTGCATTGATACAGCTCCCGTTGTCAAGGATTACCTTACAAGGATGAGAGTTCACTATGATGTAGGTTTGAAAGATAGAGGTTCGACGCCAATCGTCCTCCTGGGGTGTTGAGATACAGCGAACTACACCCAATCTTTTCTGGCTAGAACTCTCGAAAATATCTCCTACCTGCATGTACTCGACATGCGTGCCATCAAATATTGTATCCATTCCCTCAAACTAGGCGATAAGGTCAGGATCGGCCATATATCTTTCCTGTTCCATGCGTTCTAGACGGCCTGATGAATTTCTAGACCAACGTGGCATGCACGAGCTTGGACCTAGGTGATGCAATCCTGAGACCGAAATTAGCAAGTTGTGGACCCAGCTGATATACAAAAGGTGAATATGAAGGGATTGGTCAGGGAAAAGTTGTTCGCCCGTAGGCGAAGTAGTCGTGGAATTACCTCCTGACAATTAGGGTGCCCTAATGCGGCAGTCTAGGGCCTAAAGGATAGGCTCAAGCAAGCTCTCTCTTGCCGTCCACAGCGATGCACTCAGGAGACTGGTTGTATAGATCGGGCTCTCGCTCTCTTCGACGCGCGGCAAATGATAAGGATACTAAATAAGCAAGTGATTTGGAGCACGTACCTAGCTAGACTGAAAAGTCTAACTCCGACCGGAGACGAAGGCGAGCGGGGACGTGCGTGCCCGCACGGCGTCGACGAAGCTTCACGGTTACAATGAATTTACTCCACGCAGGGAGGATTTAATTATTACAGACCACTTAAAATTTCCCTCGCAGGGGAACAAATTAATCTAAAATTTTCTCCGCGCAGGGAGACTCTTGCGTATGCACGTTCCGTAATCTACGGATCTTCTGTCGGCATCCGGGCGACTCAGACACGGGCCGAGCCGTAATAGTGGACTCGGGTGCCACAAGAAATAATAAGTTAAACATATATATAATAATATATATATAGATATATATAAGATTATATATATCTCAAATATATATTATATATATTTAACTTATTTTTAAAAACCTCTTTTTTAATCAAATAATATATAAAAATATAGATATAGATATATATATATATAACATTATATATATCTTATATATATTATATATATTTAACACTTTTTTTTTCAACCTCCTTTTTTTTTCCACACGTTTTTTTTTCTTTCAAACCTTCCCCGGTCTTCGTGTCTATTCTCCTCACAAATCACGCAACCAACGCACGCTTTCGTTGACTTCCCGAGCGGCGCGAGGTGGCGGGCAGGTGGAGGCGTGCTTCACGCGCAGGATGTTGCCGGGGTGTCGTGAGCGCCGGGTCTCTGGAGGGCTCGTGCGGGCGCTTGCGGTCACACAAGCGCTCGCTGGCAGGGAAGCGGCGCGGGCGGTCACGGCACGCACGCGCGGCCGAGCGGCGGCCACGCAGGCGCTGGCGGGAGTGAGCAGGCGACGTGGCTGCGCTAGCGGGCGGGCGCAGCCGTTGAGCGTGCCGCCGGGTGGGCGCGCACGGGCCGCGGGTGCGGGCGCTTCGCGTGCTGCGGGCGTAGATGCGGCGGCCGGACGCGCGGGGCGGGCGCAGCAGTAGGCGCGCGAGCTGGCAGGGCGCGAGCGAGGCGCGACGCGGGCGGGTTGGACCGTGGCAGCGCGCGCTGGCGCGGTGGGCAGGCGAGCCCAGCTGGGCGCGGGGCGCGACAGCGGGGCGGGCGGTGTGGGGTGGCAGCCTGTGGCCGCGCGCGACGGCTAGGCGGCTGCTGGAGGTGGCTGCGGGCGGCCCTGGGCGGCGGCGAAGGCGCGGGGGGGGGGGGGGGGGGGCGGTTGCGGCCACCCTTTTTTTTAAATGGGCACGGGCGACGAGGCCGTGCCCACGAACACTTTTTTTTCTTCAATTTCTCTTTTCTTCTCTCTTTCCCAACCGAGATCTATTCTGCTTTCTTTTCTTTTTTTTCTCTCGTTTTTTTTCACTCTCTCATCTCTCAACCAACAGAACTCAACTATTCTTCTTTTTTTCCCTTTTTTTTCACTTCTAGCAACCTAGAGAGAGAAAGAGAGACGACGCCGGGGACGTCGGGTCGTCGGAGACGTCGTTGTTGGGCTCTGATACCAAATCTGACGCGACGGCGACGTGGAAATGGATCGACGGCAACTCCGGAATCACGAACGGGAACGGATAGGTTGCTATCTCGCGCAGCTCGGCCTCACGCCGGACGGTCTCACACCGGGCGACACACTCAAACTCACAAGTGAGAAAGAGGGAAGGAAAACAAGAGGAGTGGAAACTCTCTCACGTAGGAAGCAAACTTCAATAGCATTCATCATATCAAACATTACACACCTTAGCCTTCCTTATATAGGAGGAGGCTATAATAATTACACCCATAAACTTTCACTTATTGTGTTTATACCCTGGCGTAACAAGACAAGACCCACCAACCCACTATTGACTTGTGGGTTTAATAAAATTTAAAATACAATGACTTTTGACCAACCTTGCCTAATAAAACAAAAAGGAAATAATACATGTAGTAAATACATGTATTTTACACGCGTACATACTCAATACATAAATACGTGACGTCGAGTCTTCAGGCAGCCGAATCTTCGAGCCACAAGCTCGGTGTGGGGGTACGGCGTCTAGTAGTGGGCCCGATGTCCCCACCAGATATCCTTGACGTCTTCTTTTTCTACTTGGTTTCCTCCTTACGTGCAAGGCCCAAAAGCACACAAGCCTCCCCAGGCACCCCCTCTGCTTGCTGCACTTGATTGACCAGGAGCGCATGGATTCCAACACCGTCCCCCTCTGGAGGCACCGAGACCATAGGCATGTCTGTCGGAGAGCTACCCACAACAGCATTCACATCACCCGCCTCCTTGAAAAGGAGGCGAAGGCCTCCCTCGCTCTCCTCCTTGTCACTCTGACAATTGGAGGCTCCGCCCGCATCCAAGGATGGCGGTACCGGTTTCGATCTCGATATCGGCCGGGACCGAAACCGGAACGTATTGGTTTCGGTTTCGACCGAAACCTGTTCAGAACATTAAAAAGATCAGAAAAATACAGAAAAATTTGAAAAAATCAGGAAAATTATAAAAAATAGATAAAAAATCTAAAAAATCAATGGACATGCATTTGAGTGTGAATAAATTGGATTAAGTGTTAGAAGTAGACATTGGACATGTTAAACTAATATTCTTGAGTACATATTAAGCATGAAGTAGGTTCAAGCAGTACAATAAATATTAAAAACATGGTAAATGTTATAGAAATTAAATGATCCCTACCCAAATGATGATGCACTGATATGGATAATAGCTAGAAGAACCTTCTCCCTCATCATCTGGCTTCTGATGTTGGTACCCATAAAAAGGCTGCATATATTCTGTATATTCACTGTAATCAAACAATGATGCAGCTAAGTCCTGTATCCCTCTTTGGATCCCTCTTGGAGTATAAGGTTGTTGGCTTGATTGGAATCTAGAATCAGCATAAGAAGTAGAACCTTGAGGATGAGAAGAGGATGCTGACCCATAACTGCTACTGGCTGGAACTGGATAGTCTGGATGGAATTGGAATTCTGGCTGATGTCCCCACCCACACATGCCTGCTTCGTGTTGGCCACCTCCATAACTTGTCGGATGTCCATATTGGCTCTGTGAATCATATCCTCTTTCATTATGACTATATCCTCTGCCTTTGTCAGTGTGGAAGGAGGAAGTAGGTGCATACATGCCACCACCAGTAGTAGCACCTGCAGCTGCACTGGGATCATCACTTGGTGCATCATTGTCATCATCATCATCATCAGAACCATGAGAAACCAATCGCCTTTTAGCCTTTGGGGATGTTTTTTTTTTTTGGTGTAATTTTTTCCTTCATCTTTGAAAGTAATCCTTTCCCCCTTGGCGTGTGTCTCATATAAACTTGCTTCAACTACTTAATTGTCAGGTACTCTCGAGTAGCAGCACTAGTCCTCTCAGTCATCTCATGTACTGATGTACTTCTTCTTAAGGATGGGGGTGGTTTGACCATTCTAGGAGTGATTGGTCTGCTATCTGATTCTGAGTATCTACCTGGCTCAATCTCAGGCTCCTGCTCAGTGTTGTGAACAAACAAAGTTGGGTCCTCTCTCTGATGCGTATGAGTCACTCTTGGCCTCTTGGCTGATCTTCATCCAATATACTCTCTGCCCATGTTCTGCCATCATCATCAAAAACGAGCTCATCAACCTGCGCTTCTACCTCAATCCATGACTGTAAGGGATTGTCATCATCAAACAATTTCTGGAGTTGTATCCTCTGCGACGCGTTTGTCCCTCAGCTGTTGTCTTAGTTTCATGTTCTTTATTCTTACCTCATGTTATAGTGGGAGTAAACTAATTTTTCTAACCGTTCAGCCTTTAACCGATTGCGAATCTTTGAGTGTATAAAGCTGAACATGTTCTAATTCCTTTCACATTGACTTGCTGATGTTGTTTGATTCAACACCCTAATTGCAATGTAAGCCAACGTATTACTACCCAAATTCTTATTGTTCATCATTATCCACCGGTGAGCTATTCCACCGATCATTAACAAATAAATAAAGATCAATTTTTCATGATGTACTAATACATATTGACTCAATTTAAGCACAAACATTTAGTATATTTGGACTCACTCTTCCCACAACGTATTGCAATTGAGTCAGAATATGTCTCAGTCTTCAATCTATAACTGTCCGTCTATAAGGATAAAGTAACAATTAACATAAGTAATTGAGCTTTTCCCCCCTCTTATTGATAAAATCAATAAAGGCCAACCTGTAGCTCGGCCTGAAACTTCTTTTCTGGTGTCCTCGATAAACGACCAATGACTTTTAAGGTGCTTTAAAGCACCTCGCCATCAACGTTCACATTGACATTGTACATAAATCGAGGGTTGAAGAAATAATGTGCATTTGTGTATTAATAACTAAATGTAAGATGTAAATTAACCTAAAAAATGATTAACTTTATATCAGTACAATTAATCACTCACCAACTGCATGTAATTCATGGTGTAATGTGTTCTCCCATCTATTGTCAACAATTTTTCACCACTTTGCATACTCTTTGGGAAAGGGATTTCAGTAACTCTAATTTGGCACGGTCCATGGCCTCGTACATATATCCCATGCCATTCTTCTCATCACCATCCATCATTTTTAGGACCTTCACGAGAGGTGTGACAATTTTCATGTAACGTGAGACTCTGTTCCAAAATTTAATGTCTTCCACGATGTGACACACATCCAAATAATCCATCTGAGCATCAATATTGGATTTGTGTATATAATCTTGCATGGATTTGTGGTACATGAAAGACTTGAGCTCATTCTTATACCTGTGCAAGGACTCCAAAGAAATGAAATTCAGGACTCCAAAGAAATGAAATTCGAAGCAAATCTTGTTGGCCCTACACAGATGATATCTCGGCCCCCACTTGCATTCTCTCTGAACATGTTCAAGATCTTAGGATGGCCATAAATGTACTGAGTGATTTTATGTGCCCTCTCAATTGTCTTCTTCACATTTGTTTTCTTCCCAATGTCTTCAAGTATCAAGTCCAGACAATGTGCTGCACATGGGAGCTAATATAAATGCTTGCGCTTCTGCATCAACTTCTTCCCTGCAGCCTTATGATTAGCTTCATTATCGGTGATTACTTGGATAACATGTTCCTCTCCAATTTGTTCTACCATGCCATCCATCAAATGAAACAAATAATTTGCATTCTTTTCATAATTTGATGTATCTACTGATTTAACAAATATTGTACCTTCGATGCAATAAACTAGAAAGTTGATCATGGACTTCTTCGTAGTACCAGTCCAGCTATCACACATAATGGTGCATCCTCTCTCCATCCAGATATGCTTGAAGCTTTCAACTCACTGATGGAGCTCCTCAATCTTTCCCTTAAGATCACGCCCGTATATGTCTCGACGTGACGGGGCCTTCAAGCCAGGGCCAACATCAGCGAAGGAAGGCAGTACCGATTTCGGCCTGGTCCGAAACCGAAACCGGTTTCGGTTTCGCTCGAAACTAATTAAATACTATTTTTTTTATAAAAGGGTATATTTGGTTTCGGCCGAAACTTGGCTTTTGGTACCGTTTCGTTCCGGTCCGAAACCGAAACGTTTCGACCGAAACGTTTCGGTTTCGGCCGAAATTGTCTTCCATGGCATCAGCTATGGCATCAAGCATAGGCTGGAAATATTTTGATTCAGCTACATGTGCAGGCACACCTGCATGGAAAAATCATTTGCAAATACTTTTAAATGAATGTCCTGTAACTTCATCTGATATTTTGACCCCTCTCAATGCTTGCTCGATTTTTGATTGTCTAGCACTTTGACTTCTGTGCAGATAGCTATCCATAGGGCCTACCCTCTGCGGAGTTGCACCAATGTCAGGACGTCGTGCTACACCAGTTGTACTGGAGTAGGTCCCTGAACCTATCGGTGCTTTTCCCTTCCTTCGAGCCGCTTGTTCACGCTCTATTGCTTCAGTCTAGGGTTGGCAGTATCGGCCAAAGCGTATCGGTTTCGGCCGGTACCGATCTGAAATCGGACCTGTTCACTGTAGCAGGTCAAAAACCTAAAATTTTTTTTTAATGGTTTCGGACGAAACC
Organism: Amorphophallus konjac; assembly: GCA_022559845.1. Lineage (NCBI taxonomy): Eukaryota > Viridiplantae > Streptophyta > Magnoliopsida > Alismatales > Araceae > Amorphophallus > Amorphophallus konjac. The sequence continues at coordinate 80,772,881 of CM040121.1, read as the reverse complement.
ATTAAGGGTTTCGGCCGAAACTGACCTGTTTCGGTCCGAAACCGGACGGTTTCGGCCGAAACCATACAGGTTCACTATTTTTTTTAATTTTTTGAATGGTTTCAATCGGTTTCGGCCGAAATCGAAACCAATACCAAAACCGGTACGTATCGGTTTCGGTACCGGCCGAAACCGGTATCGAAACCGGTACGTATCGGTTTCGGTACCGAAACCGATACTGACATCTCTGCTTCAGTCAGCTCTTGATTTGAATCCTCAGTGCCTTCCTCCTCATCATCATCTCTCCTTCCTCTTTTGCTTACTCTGCCTGAAATCTCTTCAGCAATTTTAGCCTGATCTTCAGCCCTTCGTTGCTTCCTATCTTTTTTACCCAGAAGACACTGGCGCATTTTCTCTGTCACCTGTCGGGGACATCTGTCGCATTTCTTGATCTCTCCTCTTATCTCTGCCAAATGCTGCTTTCCTTTAGTAATCTTGCCATGTATCTCCTTACCACAATAATTACATTTGACTTTTCCTTTTCTAGCATCAATTAATTTGAGGTGGGCCCACCCCAGATCATCCTGCCCTTGATGCTCCTGACTTTGTTCACGTCTAGTCATGATGCTGCATTAAGACAGTCAGATAAATAGTTCTAAATACAATGAGAAAAAAATGCAATGAAGTATAATTGAGCTTCAAATTGCGCTGAATTGAGGTAATTAGATGAAAGTCCAATTTTTCACCGCTAATTAGGGTCACATTTGGGGATTTTACCTAATTACCTTTCATTAAATGCAATTAACAACATGCTTTCGCCCTAAAGTTTTCAACGAAGCTTAATTAATCTTCAATTGATGCTAACATTATCTAATTAGACAAAAATCCTAAATTTAAATCACTAATCATACCTTAATTTGGGGATTTACCCTAATTGCCTGACGTGTAATACAATTAAAAATATGTTTCCGCCCTTAAGTATTCAATGAAGCTTAATTAAGCTTTAATTGACGTTAAACTTACATAATTAGACAAAAGTCCCAAATTTAAATCACTAATTACACCTTTATTTGGGGATTTACCATAATTATCGGGCGTGTAATACAATTAACATCATGCTCCCACTCTAAAGCATTCAACGAAGTTTAATTAAGCTTCAATTGATGCTAAACTTACCTAATTAGTCAAAAATTTCAAATTTAAACCACTAATTACACCCTAATTTGGAGATTTACCATAATTTACGTATAAAAACTAATAGAATCTAACATAACCTTATCTACAACAAGAAAAACACCAATGAAAGAAAAAAATTCAGAAACTTACATCCTCCCAAGCTCTAAACAGCAACAACGGCGGCGGCAGGGGCAAAAACCCCTCCCAAGCTCCCCCCTAAACTCCACCTCCCCTGGATGCAGCACCCCTCAGATCTGAGATCTAAGGGGTTGGGCGGAACTGAACTCCCCTCTTAAGGGGAGCTCGCGTCTGGTATCGCTCGGTTTCGGGCCGTATCGGGCCGAAATGCCTGAAAATGGGAGATTCGGTTTCGTCCGAAACCATAAAAAAACATATATATTTTTTAAGTTTCAAACCTGCCACAGTGAGCAGGTCCGGTTTCGTACCGGTTCGGTCCAAAATCGATACGTTTCGGTCGAAACGTATCGATTTCGGCCGATACTGCCAACCTTGCCCGCATCAGTCGGTACCGGATTGTTGCCGCTGGAAACGCTCTTCGGAAACGAAGAAGCCGCCGCTGCTACCATGACCGTCTCCTCTCCCCCGTCGTCCTTAGCCAAGTCCGCCGGTCGTTCATCCTTACCTTCCTTAAGGTAATGGGAATCGGCTACCCCGGTGTTGGAACTAACCCTCAACAGCCTCCCTTTCTCTTTGATCAGGGCCGCCAGCGGCGACGGAATAGGGACAAGGGCCAGTGTGCCCCCCTGCTCTCCTTATCGTTATGCACCATAGGGTCACCGGCAGTGGAGACATCCCCCGGTCCCTGTTGCAGGCCTCCTTGAGGGCCCCCAAGCCCGGTGGACACCCTCGCCCTCGTCCGCGACTGCTGACCAACCTCGACTGCACGAAAAGATTCCATCGCACAGGACACAACCAGAGCTGAAGGTGGAGGAGATTCAGCGTTTGACGAGACCTTAGAGCTCCTCCAAGGGAAGAGGAGGGTGCTGCACGGCGCCAACACCATAGGCAGGGACCTCGAAACGGCTTCTACCCCATCCGAAGACGACAGTAGCCAGTGCACAAAGCAGTACCACCATCGTCGGAGGTGGTTGCCGTCGATAGAGGGACATCGGAAAAGAGCACTGTTGGAAGGGACCCGTCCCGCCCCACCGGCTCTAGGACGGGGTCCCCCTAAAGCTGCTCTTGAATCGGGCGGCAGAGAAGGCCCTTACTGGGTTCAATTGAACCTAATACTGCCCCAGCCCCAGATACGGGTAAGTCACCCGGGTTCGGACCAAAGCCCGCGATGCCCGAAAAACCTGGGCCGACATCCCATGGCGGCCCACCCTCTGCAGGGCAGTGAGCCAGCAGCCCAACCATCCTAGCCCAGGGAGCGGCTCGATTCGAATTCGAATCGGCCGCCAAAAGAGCAGCTTCAACCTCCAGCCCTCCCGAAGGACGCCCTAGGGCTTGCTCCGACAGCCTTCGCCACCCCTGTGGTGCTGGCCGGACCACCTCCTCCGACCGTCGGTGGACGCGGATGAGGAAGTGATGGCCGCCGACATCAACACTGACGACCGCTGGAATGGCCTTCTCCCCACTAGCCCAAACGGCCGCTTGCACCACAGAAAGATCCCCCTCTGGCCACACCCTGATGGACTGTGAGTCGGTGGCTCCACTACGCCGAACTTCCGAACTATCAGATCTATTCCGGCTTCGTCGCAGAGCACCAAAGGGGCTCCGACCAAACGAATCGAGCACCTACACCCACTGGGGTCTGGATAGGCCCCTTTTCGGACTGTCCACCTCGACACCCGAAGGAGTCCTTGGGCTAGAAGGAACCCCGACTGCACCGCTACCTCAGCCGCCTCCATAGAGGGACCAACGGCCACGAAACTCCCTCGAAAGACCGAGGATATCTTCCATCCTTCCATTCTGGTGCCTCCTGCCTCCAGCAACTGCCTAACCCCCTCCTCTGAAACTCTCCCCTCCACTAGAGCAACCCACACACACCTCTCCAACCATTGCATCCTCGCCTTCACAAAATCTGCCAGAAGGGGATCCGCCTCGACGCACACAGGAGCAGAGCCACGTTCCATGCCTCCAGCCTGGGCACCTTGAAGGGCCTATGTGTATGAGCACTGGCGACCAAATCCCTGCTCCCAACCCACCTGCCTCCTCCGGTCGACCGGGAAGGCACAAGCCTGTCACACGTGCCCTGCTCTCCCACACCAGAAGCAGACTGGAGCAGCCCTGTAGGGGACCCCGGGGAACCCTAGAGGTGGCCGGGCTACCTCCAGGGTTTGCCTCGGACGTATCTCCCCTCACCGCCACACCGAAAACCTCAGAGCTTCTCTCTCTAGGAAAGTCTAGAGAGAGAGCTCCGTTCATCACTTTCCCGATATTAAGTCTTGGTATTGCATTCATACTCCTTATCTTCTGTCATGGTTGCCATTATAATAAGCCTAACCCATTAATCTGGGGTCAGCTAGGCTTAATGAAGGTTTGATGGACTTGGCAAAAGTTTTTTGGCTGTCTATTCAAACTGATGGCAAGCCTATAAATGTTTGTCAAATTCAGATTCCCAAGAGGACTTTCTGTTTGACCCTCTTTCCTTCTGTTTGACTCTTCAACCTGCCTCTGTCCTTCAAGATTCCTTTGCATAGCCAGTTGATGTTATAAAAGAAAGTGCTTTAAAGGCAAGATTTGTAAGTTGATTTGGAATGTAACGTCTACTGTGTATATCTTTGTAACAGAGTCTGTGCCAGGTACCATACATCGAATATTTACTTTTTTGTGCTATGGCATGTCAGGTATCGAAGTGATTGTTTGTTGCCTTGCATGGTATGTTTCAGTCTAACTTTCTCATGTTGAATTGCATCACATGATGATCTATGTACTTGTGCACTCTATTTTTCTTTTCTTTTTCAATCAAAATAGTATGGCGCTAGATGTTTGAAAAGAAGCATGCAACATGCATGATTCATGATGTATTTATTCTGCCTCCCCTTTGTGTTGAGCAGACAGGAGTTGCACTGGGTGCTGAACTCGAAGACAAGATGCCACCAAATGAGTACTATGAGTACTTTGGTCCAGATTATACACTTCATGTTGCACCAAGTAACATGGAGAACAAAAACACAAACCAAGTATTGGATGAGATAAGGGCAAAGCTGCTAGACAATCTTTCAAAGCTACGACATGCACCGAGTGTGCAATTTCAGGAGCGAACACATGAATTCGAGCTTCCAGAGGTATGCTGTATATCTTTTGTGTTTATCAACATTCAATGAAAATGTACAGGTCTTTGCTATCAGAGTAGATTGCATCAAATTTTTAGGTGATGATGCAAGACAAGTGCCTTTTATTGTGTCACCGGCCATTCTACTCCTTTCCTATAATGTGATGCCATTTTCTCAAATTGCCTGCTGTAATAGTCGGCTGTTAACTTTTCTTTTCATTACATTTTGTTTCTTTTTTTGAAAAAAATAGATCTCCTGTTGAATACAACATGCTATCCTTTGCGAGGTGTATGCAGAACCAGAGGTTGCTGATGTGTGTCAACCTATTTAAATGATCACATGGCACATGCGCTTGTATAACCTGCTACCATTGTTGTTCCTTGGTAGCTATATTCTTGTGATTTTTTTTTACCTAAATAGCCTTCTGGAAACATATTGACATGCAAGACTTCTTAAAAGTGAATGTCATGTACATCCTCAATAAATATACATATTAGGAACAATTACCTGTATACCCCTAAAATCTTGTGAAATTACCTCCATACCCCTACCTTTATTATATTTACTGTAATACCCCTGAAATCCTTAAGAAAAGATCCATTGTGTCCCTATCTGCCCCTCTCCTTAAAACAGAAAATTACCCCTATACCCCTGCGAAAGGGCACAATGGCTATTTTCTTAAGGATTTTAGGGCTATTACGGTAAATATGATAAAGGTAGGGATATAGGGGTAATTTTGAATGATTTCAGGTGTATAGAGGTAATTTTCCCTACATATTATCACCCGTCCCTCTGGTTGATTTCTGCTAGATAGCAGGAGAATATGCTTACAGTATTTCAGATGAGGTAATGATCCTTTTTTAAACATGGAAAACTTGTCATTTTGTAGCCTAAATTAGCAGCTAGTACATGTTGGTCAGGTTTATGTGAGATTGAGTGTTCAACAGTAATGATGAGGGTCTGAGTGATAAATGTATACTACTAAAGGGCATGACATTTATCTTTCAATGTGTTTCCATGTAAACACATTTCTGAAAGGAGTTATGTAGTCATGAAGTGATAGGAAATCAAGGGAAAGGCCATATCTTTTGTGCTCCTCATTTTTTTTGAAAAGTGGTTGGTACCACAACTATAAATTAATGAAGGAAAGGATGTACAAGTATAAGCAATCAGCTCTCAAAAAAAACCCCTAACTAAAGCACCCACCCACCAAGAAGGTGATCCCAATCAACTCCCCAGCAACAAAAAGAGAGGACACTTTAGAAAGCTCCATTGCCCAAAGGGCAACTCTCTCACAAACAAAAGAAGCTACCCACTCTTTTGGCATCGTTTCCCTCCTGAAAATTCTATTGTTCCTCTCAATCCACAATGTCCACAGTGTGGCATGGAGCAAGAGTCACCAAATGATGTCGTCTCCCTTTAGGTTCCATACCCTATGCCAATTGGTGAGGAGATTGTGCACCCCCACAAATTGGCAGGCTAGTAGGTGGAATCTCTGTTGCAGCCTCGTCCATATACCTCTCGCAAAGGCTTGTGAATAGATGGTTGTTGGAAGCAAATTTTGTTTTGCAAAAAACACCTCCTCTTTTATTTAATTGGAGCAGAAATGGGCCAACATGGAGATGGAAGACCCGTCCGGGGTCGGAGGTACCCGTCTGGGGTTGGGGGGACCCGTCCGTGGTCGCCCGAACCCGGGGAGGTCTGCACGCGGCTGGGCAGGACCTGCCCGGGGTCATTCACCCCGGGCGGTACCTGCCCGGCGTCGAATGACCCCGGGGGGACCTGCCCGGGGTCATTCCACCCCGGGCAGGTCTATTCGACCCCGGGCAGGCCCCGGGGGACCTGCCCGGGGTCATTTGACCCCGGACGGGTCCGGGAACCTCCCACCCCGAGCAGCTTTCTCTCTCGCGCACGGAATTAAAAAAATGACCTCCCCGGGGTCATTTTCATCCCATTTGACCCGTACGGGTCCGAACGACCCCGGGGAGGTTCTTACTTCTATAAATAGACCCCCAGGGGTCCAGAAAAGGGAGACAATGAACGACGATCGACACACGGGACGTCTACTACGATCGGCAACCTACGGAACACCTACACTTGGAGCAGTTTGTTCGTTTGTTTCGACCCGCGAGGGATAAGTCCCCGGGTCTTGTATATACCCCTATGAGGGTATTTTTGTAATTTCCTCCCCCTCAGCGGGCTGTGTTGTTGTTTCTAAATCTCGGGGCGACTATGTCATACAATTTTGCCCCAATAATGGGAGAATTGCTTAAAAGTCCTCCCCCCGGATCTAAGAAACATAAATGTCCTGTAAATTGCAGTTTTACCCTGCAACTTTTGTAATTGGGGCTACGCCCCTGTCTCCCGCGTTAGCGCGGACTTTTGTACAGTCGACAACTCGCCGACAACCTTTGTACCCATTTGGGCCATAAATGCAATCTATGACTTCACATGTCTTCTTTATACATTGGCTAGGGAAAATTACAAGAAAATCTCCGACTTGTCAAAATTGCATATATACCCCTCTTTCGACCAAATTGACATTTATGTATCTTCTACGAAGCCCCTTGTCACTCCTTTGGTCTGGAAATGTCGTCAGCTCAGTCCGACCCTCGGGTGCTACCTCAAAACTCGGTCTGTGTAGGGCATGGTAAAATTATCAGAATACCCCTGCGACCTAAAAACGGCTTACCAGCCCTCGTAACCCTTCAGAAAGAGCCTCAGCGCCTTGGGAAGCCAGGAACCCAGTCCTACTTCCATTCCAGTCCAGAAATTTCAGAAATGTCCCTGGCCTGATAAAATTACCAAAATACCCCTAGGGTGGTAAAATTATCGAAATACCCTCGGGGTCCTGAAAATCTCTCTCTACTTTTAAAACGTCTACGGCTTCGGTATATTTGCATCATTACTCCAAAATCTTAGGGTTTTGTTCAGACCTAGCCCTAATTCAATTGTTCCTGTTGGTTGGTGGTGAGTGAGTGGACATCGTGAGCTCTTCAAAAGAGTTTGCCCTCAACACCAGGACCCTGTAGAAGGCTTTGGGGATTTCTTTGACAGTCAAATAAAGGTGTTCAGACGTTAGGCCGATGTAAATCAACACTGACCACGGTCAGTGGGGAGAGGTCCAGCACTCGAACCCAAATCGTCTGATACGATGCGCACCCACGGAATCACTTTCTATACTTAGAAGGGGATGTTTCTTTTCAAAAAGAACAAAAAATCTATCTTCTTATCTACGATAAAAGTCGGATAGATTTTTTTTTTCGTGTCTCACAGACTGGCACGCCCGGTGGGGCCTTTCCTGCCTTTCTTCTTTCTGTCAGAGTCGTTCTCCAAAACCCTCTTCGTGGTTCTGATCTCCTTCTCTTCCTTTTACAGGACGGGAAGAAGAGGGCACTTTTCACTGCTCGTCTGAGAGCTCTTCGTGCACTCGCACGCTACTCTGTTCGTGCCACCCACCACCACCAACAACACCAACAACCGCGATGGCCGCCATTACCTAAGGCCCCGAGATCGTCGCCAACCACGCCAGGCTCGGATACCTGGCAACCCCACTGGTCTTCGGCGACTTCCCACCTGTCGTCGGCTCGCCCTTCTTCTTGGGCGTGGTACCGGTGGCTGAAGCCAGTTCAGCCATGCCTGCAACAACCGTCGGGGGCGTCAGGCCCTCGGCTTCATCAACTGACCGGGTTTCCCCGGTCAAGAAGATAACTACTGAGGGTGTCAGACCCTCGGCCCCGTTAACCGGCCGGTCCGCTCGGTCCACAAGGCCACTGTCGGGGGTGTTAGGCCCTCGGCCCCAGCAGCTGGCCGGGTCCTCCCGGTCAGGAAGGCAGTCGGTGAGGGTGTCAGACCCTCAACCTCAGCAGCCGGTCGGGTCCGCTCGGTCGACAAGGCCACTGTTGAGGGTGTCAGGCCCTCAACCTCAATTGCTGGCCGGGTTCGCTTGGTCGACAAGGCCACCGTCGGGGGCGTCAGGCCCTCGGCCCCATTAACTGACCGGGTTCACCCCGTCAAGAAGACTACCATTGGGGGTGTCAGACCCTCAATCTCAGCAGCGGCCGGGTTCGTCCGGTCAACGAAACAACCAGCAGGGGCGTCAGGCCCTCAGCCCCATCAATCGGTCGGGTTCACTCGGCCAAGAAAATAATCACTGAGGCTGTCAGACCCTCTGCTTCATCAACCGGTCGGGCTCGCCCAGTCAAGGAGACCATCCTCGAGGGTGTCAGACCCTCTGCTGCAGCAGCTGGCCGGGTCCCTCCGGTCAACTCTTCAACTGTTAAGGGTGTCAAGCCCTTCATCCCGACAACCAGTCGAGTTCGCTTGGCTGCTATGTCAACGGCTGAAGGTGTCAGGCCTTCTGCCCCAGCTATTGGCCGAGTCTTCTCGGTCAATCAAATCACTGCTGGCGTCGCTCCTGCTCAACGGGGGCAACGCCGCCGCCGCAACGGCGCCAAATTTAATGCGGCCTCCCTCAGCGGTACTACTGTTCGCCGGGGGCAGCGTCGCCGCCGCAACGACGCCAGGTCTATGGCAGGCGTCGCTAGTGCCGCCCCTGCTCAACGGGGGCAACGCCGCAGCCATAAGGGCACAGAGCCTGCAGCGGCGACATCATGCTCCGGCCAAACTATTATCGTCGGAGACATTCGCATCCGGCTTGACGGAGGCGAGCCGATCTTGCCACGGGACCGGCATGTCCCAACCATTCCCACCTCCAATCGCTTCGAGCTCCTCCGATAGGTCCGGGAGGACGGAGTGAAGGTGAAGAAGCCTGCCGTATCGGCAACAACTCCAGGCCCGGTTCAGCGGCCCAAGACATCAGCTCCCCGACCCCGGTCAGGGGGCAACCCAGTGGAGGAGCGTCACCTCCAATTGAAGAAAATTTGGGTAACCAAGGAGGAGGCCCGAATTATAAGGCGCGCGAGGGCGGAGGAGCCCTTCCGCACGTCGGATCTGCAACGTATGCGGAGCCCGACATGCACTGAGGCCTCGGCCTCTCCGAGGTCGACGAATCAACCCCAGCGTGGGCAGAAGCGTCGGGGAACTGGCAAGAAGGTGCGGCCGACCTCCCCGTGGGCCAATTCTACGCATACGGAGGAGGATTGCTCTCCTCAAGCTTCTACATCCCGAGTGACAGACTTGGGAGGCCACCCAAGCCGGAGCGACAACCACCTAGGAAGAAGCAGGTGGTCCAGGTGACCAATGACACTGTCAAAGTGTTCACCTGTTACGCCACTTCCGGCGACAAACACCCCGAGGACACCTTGGGAGAGCTTGACCAACCTATCCAATATTTGAGGAGGTCAAGGCCGGTCTCTCGGATTCTAGCGCAGACGCAGCAGGCGCCGGCTGTGGGGACATCTCAGCCCGAGCCAGCACGACAAGAAGAGCGTCATGAGGATGTCCATAGCATCGACGAGGATAGCAACCCCGCGCATGAAGATCTTGGGAGAGAGGCTCAAGCTCTCACGCTGGAAGAGCTTCGGCGTGAAAACCAAGAGCTGAAAAACCTCCTACAGTCATTATTGCGTGAAAAGGAGGTTCATGCTCCGCCTCCGGCGGTACCTACTGGGACGGAACCACAACATACTCCCATTCCAGCCGCGGCCAACGCCTCCGCCACTGCTGCAAAATTACCAGTGACGGTGGAGTTTGAAGTGCCGCAACATGAAGCCAATGCGCGGTCATCTGTGACCCATGCTGCCGCCTCGTGGCGCAGAAGCAGATGATCGAGCGCATTGTGGAGGCGAAATTTGCTCCAACATGGGGAGGGTGTGGCCACCGTTGATGTGTACAGTGTGCCTTATCCTCTTCACCATCAATTCAAGAAGCTTCCAACAGATTGCCCGAAGGCTCCGAAGCTCCAGAAGTTCAACGGGCAGGGCTCCCCTCACGAACACCCTATGTAGTCTGAGGCGTGAGGCGAGCGAGGCGACCAGGGGGACGCCTCACGCCTCAAAGGCCTAGGCGATGGCCGAGGCGTTTGAGGCGAGAAATTTAAAAAAAATAAAAATAAAATTATATGTCACAATATCACAAAAATATATATTATTGCCAAATGTCGATTACCCTGCACGAATGAGTGTCCACTGCCAATTGTCGATTACCCTGCACAATAATAACATATATAAGCCTATTAAGCCCACTGCCACCCATGAGAGTGAGAGATCGGGGAGACAGAGAGTGAGAGATCAGAGGGACAGTGGAGAGAGTGAGAGTGAGAGTGAGAGATCGGAGAGAGTGAGTGAGAGATCGGAGAGAGTGAGAGACAGTGAGAGAGTGAGAATGAGAGATCGGAGAGAGTGAGAGAGTGAGAGTGAGAGAGTGGAGAGAATGAGAGATCGGAGAGAGTGAGAATGAGAGATCGGAGAGAGTGCGAGAGTGAGAGTGGAGAGAGAGAGAGATCGTAGAGAGTGAGAGAGAGAGATCGGAGAGAGTGGAGAGACAGTGGGAGATCGGAGAGAGGGGACATACCGAGAGTGAGAGTGGCCGGAGGAAGCCGGACTGCCGCACGCCGGATGAAGTCGGAGGAAGCTAGTGGTGCTGCCGCACGCCGGACGCCGGAGGGAGGATCGCAGTCGCCGCTGCCGCGGAGATGGAAGCATCGAAGGAAAAAAAATAAACGCACAGTCGAAACCCTCGGGGGGGGGGAGTTAACACGACGACGCGTATATCGGGTCGTTGTGACCCGATACGCGGATCCGGCAAGCGATACAGCGGGGAGAGGCGCTTGGGCGAGCGGGTGAGGCGCGCGGAGGCGGCCGACGCGGGCGGAGGCGGCCGACGCGCGCGAGGCGGGAGCGAGGCGCTCGCCTCGGCGAGCCGGGACGGCGAGAGGCAGGCGACGGGCGCCTCGCCCCGCCTCACCGCCTAGGCGACCGCCTAGGCGCGTTTTCAACTACAGAGCGAACACCTGGCCTATTATATGACGGCCATGGGTGAGTTGGCACTGGAGGGGGCATATTTGCTGCGGTATTTTGCAACGTCATTGACTGGCACCGCCTTCCAGTGGTACTCCAAACTTAAGCCCAATTCTGTAGCCGATTGGGCTGATATGCAGAAGAAGTTCGTCGACCGTTTTCAAATGATCGAACGCAAATTCTCTTTGGCGGAGCTCTGTGCCCTCTGTCAGAAGAAAGGTGAAACAACGTTAGACTTCATCAAGCGATGGAGGGACGTCAGCATGCGCTGCGATAATCCTCCGACGCCCGAAGACGCGACCACCATCTGCCGCAGGGGCCTCTCGGCAGAAGTCAGTGAAAAGCTCCTGGGTTCAAACATCAGAAGCTTCGACCAGTTGAATACGGTGGTAGCGGAGATTGAAATGTTCTTCGCTGATCACCCTGTCCAAGCTTCTGCCAAAGGCAAATCCTCCAAAGACCGTCTGGCTAGCGGCAGGGAGGTAAATGCTGTCGACTTCTCCCCGACCAATGGAGAAAAGGGAGAAGGAAAATCCAAAGGCAATGGCAAGAAGCCTGATGTCAAGGCAAGCGCGTCTCAGTTAGCGGAGAACATGAAGACGCCTTATTCCTTCAGGAAAGAGCACACAAAAATGCTCTTTGATCTATGCATGAAAGAGCAGCTCATCACCTTGCCGGATCCGCGGAAGTCCGCGGAGGTGGACAAAACAGATGATCCTACTTATTGTGTGTATCACCGAAGGTTGGGTCACACCATCGGGGATTGCTATGTCTTCAAGAATATAGCAGAAGAGCTCATTCAAAAAGGCTTGGTAAATATGTTGGGCCATGCAGTTGACCCACCACAGCCGCATGCTTGGAGTCGATCAAATCGGTCGGCTAATGTGGTTCACATGGTGGCGATGGTTTCGAGCTCCAACGCCTCCGAAGTTGGGCCCTCGAATCAACAGTCCAACACCGGCCCAGCAGCCACTCCTCCTTCATTCCCAGAATGTTTAGCACTGCGGAGGACCATTCGGAAAGTCCGAGGAGAAATTCGGCAGCTGCAACTAGAACAGAGGCGCTTGCTGCAGTTCCTGGAAAGCATTGATCAGCAGTTGGCCACTTTCCCCTTTGGCCCATTTGCCAGGGCGTTAGCTCCAGCCTACATACGGGAGGCAGGTGTATCACCCACGGGCCGGGCTCTGCTCAGGGGTTGGCTCTCTGAAGAGTCTTCAGATTCATCCGAAGACGAGGAGGATTCACTGGAAGGCGAGGAGGCTCCACTTCAGGTCGAGCTGTCAGAAAAGCTATACTTCTTCCCTTGGGAGAAGACTCCAAATATCTTCTTCGCATGTCAGCGGGCGGGATTAATTAGCCCGTCACCCATGGAGCAGACACCAGGTGCTGCATTTAGCCAGGGCTACTGCCCATACCATGAGGTGATAGGCCATATCATCCACGACTGCGAACCGTTCAAGGACCTCGCTGAGGACTTAATCAGGCGAGGGAAGGTCAATATGGGTGAATTCCTGGTTGATCCACCTCAGCCGCATATGTAGGAGAGTCTTCACTTCTCCGTCAATGTCATACATGTCTCAGCAGCTTTTCAATTCCCGGAGCCACAGGAGGAGGGAGTCAGTTCTCAACCACCTAAATCCACACTGTGGTACCCAGGGTGGCGACCATCTCATCAGTGTTCTTTCCCCAAGGAGGACACTGAGAAGATTTTTGACAAGCTTCTGGAAGATGGTCGGGTGTTGACACATGATCTGCCGTCTTACTATAATGAGACGGCCAAGAGTCACCCCCGTTACTGCAAGTACCATGCCAGGGTGTCTCATCCCACCCGACAATGCCCGGAAGTCCAAGACTGCATTGAAGTCCTCATTCAAAGAGGAGAGATCGACGCGTAGGGGAACTCTATGACGAGGCGGCATCTTGAAGAGGCCGTTAAGAAGATTCTTCGGCAAGTCCAACAGGAGCAGACCAAGCTGCGTGGGATCAAACCCACCTCTCAACAAGCCCAACCAGACAGGTCTTCGGGCAGTGGTGATCCTCAGCCAAACCCCAAGGGCAAGGCTAGGTACGAGGGGCCTAGCGCCCGGAGTCCAAAAAGCCAAGCCGAAGGGGAAGGCTTCAAACCTTTGTCCAGGTTGGGCCAACCCGGCATCGTCATAAGGGGAAACCTTCCGCCAGACGACAAAGGCAAGCGAAGGTGAGGGAGCCTCTGGTCAAAGCTCCCGTTAAGCCAGCAAGTCCGCCAATTGTAGAAAGGCCTTAGCAGCTCAAGCAAGCCAAGCCACCAGCCCAAGCAAAGTCGATGGAACTGCAAAGCCCCCTAGGGGCCCCATTGTGGATTGGCAGAGTTCCAGGAGCTGCCGCCTGAAATAATTGCTTTGGCGATCAATGCCACCTTCCAGGTTCAGCCGGAGGAGGCCAACCGGACTAAGGTCACTTCCAAAAAGAGCCGTGGCACTAAGGCTCCTAAGGAGCCAGCCCGGAGCAAAAAGTAAAATTCTGGGGGCAAACAAGTCCCACCTCCAAAGCAAACTCCTCTCTCTTCTCAAGAGGCGGCACGCCAAAAGAAGCAAGAGAAGAACCGTAGAAAGAATTTGAAGAGGAGGTTGAAGAAGCAGGCTGAGTAAGCAGCTGTTATGGAGGCCCCTAAGGAGCCAACTCCTCTACAAAGACTGCAAAAGCTCATAGATGAGTTGGAGGAGTACACTCCCCCTTGTCCCACCAGAGTCGTCACTCTAGACGAATATATTCCCTGGGACAAGCTTGGGCGCAAGGCCCGCCTTCTGCAATGGCTACGAGATATGGCTCACCGCCTTGAAGAAGGTGAAGACTTCCCAATCCCAGAGGAGCTCTCATTATTCTACAAAGATGAGGAGCTCACTGTGGAAATGCTCGAGGAAATGTTGCAAGAGCTCTCCTGCAACATGGTGGCAATTACGCCGCCCGACGACATTTATTCTCCAGTGGCTGATGGCACTGGAGGCAAGGCTCCTATGGCAACATATCAGCGTCGCTCGACAAGAAATGGTCGGGGGCGTGGCCGAGGTCGTGGTCGTGGTCGAGGACGTGGACGTGAAGGTCCCTTAACTCTCGACTGTGTCATAATATTCAGAGGGGAGAAGCCGGGTCCAGTTCTGGAAACTCAAGTTCGGGGAATCCCTTTCATCCTCGGCCCCTCAGAGGGCTCAGGCCCCATCTCAACGGCTAAGCCGGGTGGCGTCCCTTTTACAATCACATCCTTCGATGAAGAAGAGGAGCCAGCCCAATCGCCAGTGCGCGAGGAGGCGTCAGAGCAGGCCGGCCCTTCCAACAGGGTTGAGCCCGTGGGCCAGGCCGGTCCTTCTAATGAAGACCAATTTGATAAGCCCTTGCCACCTCCAGAGGAATCCTTGGCTCCGCTGTTCCAAGAAGATGCGGAAGGCCAGGATGGCTAGGAACGTCCTTCTAAACGGGAGAAGCCTAGTCAGGCACCGAAGACTCTGGCGGAGATCATCCCGCCATTTGACAAGACCCGTGCTCGGGCGGACCGCAAAATCATTCATCATATGAAGCGGTTCCCAACAAATGTCACCATTTGGAAAGCCATTGCCTAGAGCAAAGACCTCAGGGAGGCTTTTGTCAGGATACTCCAAGACCCGGAGGCCTATGAAGCCCATGTTGTAGAACTATAGGCCCAGGCGTTTGAGGCACTCACAGCCAGCATCTCTTTCACGGATAAAGACATGTTGCTGTCCTCTGCGTGCCACAATCGCCCCAAATATATGAGGGGGACGATCAATGGGCATGACGTGAGTCGCATACTGGTTGACGTCGGAGCAGCCGTCAACATCATGCCTTTGAAGACTTTCAAGTCTCTATACTTGGTACCTTATTTGCAAAAGGTGACTGCGGTCAAGATCTCGGGATTCAATCAGGGTTCCGAAGAGGCGCTTGGTCGGGTTGAGGTCAAACTAGCCTTGGGCGATTTTGTCACCCAAGCGACATTCTATATTATCAACTCCGACACATCTTACAAGGTGCTGCTTGGAAGGTCGTGGCTGCATGAAAACTGGGTTGTTCCTTCAACTCAGTGCATTAAATATGCCAAAGGAGGGGAGCAACATACGGTCTTTGCAGATCAATCTCCCTTTCACCCCAATGAGTGTCATCTGGCCGATACTTCACTATATTTTGGGAAGCCCACTTTGGCAATCCCCGAGCCTATAAAAGACAAAGGGAAGCAAAAGGTGAACCATGAAGTCGAGGAAGGGCAACTCTTCACCGTTAACCAAGACATGGTAAAGCTGCACAAGCTGAGCCTCAGTACCGCCTCCAAGCCAACTCAACCGGAGAGGCGGAGTGTTGACTTCAAAGCCAATCTCATCAGCCAGGTCATTGACCGAAGCATCTCCTTGCCTCCCAAGTGCCTTCAACTCTCGTCCCAACGGGAAGAGTATGAGGTGGAGCAGTTGAAGACCTCCACAGTCTCCTATCAACGGAGAAGGAGACGCAACAAGGGCAAGGGGGACAAGCCGATCATCTTTTACAAAGGTGACTTAGTCCCACCGGGCCCTCCTGAAGATGATTTCGGCTGGGATACTCTTGTCGATGTGGCGCCAGAGCCAGTCCAGGAGATAGATGATATACCGAAATACATCAAGGAAATGTATAAAAAGCAGCACATCCCGCAAACTTTGGACCCCGCGCGAGCAGCATATTTCCATTAGCTGTGGAACCCTCCGCAGGTCCGAGGACAACGTCCCTTCTCCCGCAAAGATACGCGGGGACTCGGCTATGACCAGGAGACGGACTTCGAGGTCTATTATGCAGTCAATGCTATAGGACTGCCACCTCCTCATCACGGGCAAGTTGAAGTTGAGCCCAACATTGATGACTCTGTAAGGGAGCCCGGTGACGTGTCTACGACACCATCACCTTCATCGAGAGTCGACAATGACCACCCCTCAGAGGGAAGAGCAGCCCAGCCTGCTAACCATCAGCAAGACGAAGCAAGTCCTTCGACTTCAGGCCATGAGTAAGAGTACTTCGAAGCATTTGAAGTCCATGAAGCAAATACTGATGATGAGGGAGATTTCGTCGATCTCCAACCAGCTCCACCGAGTTTGAAGACGGTGGTCAGGCAACTGTGGACGAGTTGATTGAGATTAATCTCGGAAGCAAAGATGACCATCGTCCCACCTTCATAAGTGCTCTCCTCAGTGAAGAAGAAAGGCAGTCGTATCGACAGCTTTTAGAAGAATTCAGGGATTGTTTCGCCTGGACTTACAAAGAAATGTCCGGGCTCGACCCTTCTGTGGCTGAACATGAGCTGGCAATACTTTCAATAGTCAAGCTAGTCAAGCAAGCTTAAAGGCGTATGCGTCACGAGCTGGAGCTGAAGGTCAATGCTGAGGTTGACAAAATGCTCAACGTAGATTTCATAGAGCCTTGCATATACCCTGTCTGGCTCGCCAACATCGTCGCTGTCAAGAAGAAGAATGGCCAAGTCCGAGTCTGCATCGACTTCAGGGATCTGAACATGGCATGCCCAAAGGATGACTTCCCTGTCCCAATCACTGAGACAATGGTTGATATGACCACCGGTCACGAAGCCTTGCTCTTCATGGATGGGTCGTCGGGCTATAATCAAATCCGCATGGCCATCAAAGACAAAGACCATACGGCTTTCCGGTCTCCTAAGGGGATCTTCAACTACAAAAGGATGCCGTTTGGCCTGAAGAATGCCGGTGCAACTTACCAAAGGGCAATGACCAAGATATTCGACGAGATGCTACATGACCTTGTCGAATGCTATGTCGATGATCTGGTCGTCAAGACAAAGAAGTGGGAGGATCACTTAGCTGACCTGCGTCGAGTCTTTCAAAGACTTCGACAATTCCAACTCAAGATGAACCCAATGAAGTGCGCCTTCGGTGTCTCCAACGGCAAGTTTCTCGGCTTCATTGTCAGGTACCGAGGCGTAGAAATCGATCCTGACAAAATCAAGGCCATAAGAGGGCTACCTCCGCCTAAGAACTTGACAGAGCTCAGATATCTGCAAGGAAGGCTCGCCTATATTAGACGGTTTATTTCTAACCTTTCTGGAAGATGCCTACCTTTCGGCAAATTGATGAAGAAAGGAGCACCCTTCATATGGGACGAAGACTGTCAGAGGGCCTTCGAGCAAATCAAGGAATATCTGCTAACTCCTCCAGTCCTAGGGGCACCTGTCAGAGGGAAGTCCCTTATTCTCTACATTGCTGCCATGGATGCCTCTTTGGGGGCTCTCCTAGCCCAGATCAATGAAGAGGGCAAGGAGCAACCACTATATTACCTAGGGATGTCAAAAATACCCGCAAACCCGATTACCCGCATTACCCGACCCGTGATGGGTCGGGTAATACCCGAATAAACGGATATGGATTCGGGTTTGGATACATTTAAAATACCCGTTTCATATTCGGATAGGGTATGGATTTAGTGCACCCAAATCTGTACCCGATCCGAACCCGCTCTTAATAACTTATTGTGCATGTTAGGCCTATGATTTTGACATGAACCCAATCCGTTGCCCCTCTTGTTGAGTTTGTGAGTTCAGACTTCTTGCTAAAATTATAAGGATGTTTTTATAAAACATAAAAATTACTTTAGAAAGGAAAGAATTGACCGGATTTCTTTTTTTCTTATTCTCATAAATTTCACATTTCTTTGGATCTGAATGTGGACTCATGCTTTATGGACGGATACGGATATCCGCGGATATATCCATACCCGTGACGGATATACCCGTATCCATACCCGCAAAAATAATAGGGTACTATCCGGGTATGGTATTAGTAAAATTTTCACGGATAGGGTATGGTATTAGTCTACCCGAGCCGAACCCGATCCATTGAAGGATCACCGGGCCGGAGCACCGCTATGCACCTATGGAAAAGGTGTGTCTAGCTTTGGTATTTTCCGTCAAGAAGTTAAGACACTACCTTTTAGCTCACCGGGTGGAGCTCATCTCAAAATGTGACCCACTCAAATTTCTGCTCAACCAGCCTATCCTCTCCGGTAGGCTCGGCAAATGGGCACTTATCCTCATGGAGTTCGATATCACCTTCGTCCCACGCAAGGCGATCAAGGGACAAGGAATGGCGGAGTTATTAGCTGCGCACCCTGTGCCGCAAGATTTGCCACTCAACTTTGAGCTACTTGATGAAGAGGTGTTAGTGCCTTCTCAACAAATTGGGGAGCATTCTGAAAAGGTCCCATCACAGATGGAGTCGGATGTCCTCACTCTTGACCTCCCACACTGGGAGTTATATTTTGATGGTGCCTCTCGGACAATCAAAAGGGCCGGCGGCCTCATAGACTATGTCTCGGGCGCGGGGGTAGTCTTTGTATCTCCACAAGACGGCATCTTCCACAACTCTTGCGCTCTCATGAAGTCATTGACTAATAATGAGGCAGAGTATGAGGCGCTAATCATTGGGCTTCAACTGCTAATCATTAGGCTTCAACTGGCACTGGAGATGGATATCAAGTGCGTCAAAGTGTACGGGGACTCTCAGCTCGTCATTCGACAAGTATTGGGCGTCTATGACATCCGGAAAAGGGAGCTTATTCCCTACCATGCAGCCGTCATGAGGCTCAAGGAAAAATTCTACCTATTTGAAATAGGCCATGTCCCCAGAGACAGCAACTCCGAGGCTGACGCTTTGGCAAAATTAGCAGCAGCCTTAAAACTCCCGCCTAAGGGAGAATTGAATATCACCGTCAGACACCGAAGGCTCATGCCAAGTGTGCTCGACGAAGAATCCGGCCTCACTGTTTACGAGGTCGACAACATTCAAGAGGAGAATGCTCCCGAAGAAGAAGATTGGCGCGAGCCAATTATAAAGACAAAGAACGGCTGGCTCCCTCCTGATCGGGCTTAGAGGGTGCAACTGTTACGCAGGGCGACATCCTACCAGCTAATTGACGGCTTACTTTTTAGGCTCGTCCATGAGAAAGACCGATCGGTCCTCCTACGATGCCTTTCATCCAAGGAAGTAAAGACCGTGATGCACGAGGTCCACTCCGGGTTGTGCGGGGCTCATCAAGCAGGAGCTAAGATGAAGAATAGCATCAAGCTCAAAGGGTTTTATTGGCCCACCATGTACGAAGATTACAACCAATATGCTCGTACGTGTCATCAATGCCAAGCATTTGGGCCAGTGCCTCGGAGGCCACCTAACCCGCTCCATCCAACAGCGCCTACTTGACCATTTGCAGAGTGGGGCATGGATATTGTGGGATCATTCCCACCATCATCTCAAGGGCACAAGTTCATACTGGCCGCCATTGATTACTTCTCCAGATGGGCCGAAGCCGTTCTCCTGCGAGAAGTTACAGGAGAGATAGTTGCCCGCTTTGTGAGGCACTCCATTATATACAGATTCGGCACCCCTAGCCGGATTATATCTGACAATGGGACGCCATTTAAGAACAAGACTATTTATGCTTTGGCGGCCAAATTCCATATTAATTGGAGGACGTCATCAGTCTACAATCCCCAAGCCAACGGGTTGGCCGAGGCCTTCAATAAGACCCTATGCAAGCTGCTGTCCAAGATAGTGGGTGGCCGCAAACGGGATTGGGGCGAGAAGGTCCACGAAGCCCTATGGGCCTATCGGACTATTTATAAAACCCCTACAGGTTGCTCTCCATTCTCCTTGGTCTATGGAGCTGAAGCAGTGATCCCCGTGGAGATCGAGTTAGCATCCTACCGCGTTGCTGTGCACGCTGGATTGCCAGGCCAAGACCAGTCCGAGATAGAAAGGAGGTTTGAAGAATTGTCCAACCTTGAAGGTGAAAGACTCAAAGCCTACAATCACTTACAAGTGTATCAAGCCCGCATGACACGTGTCTATGATAAGCTGGTCAAGCAAAGGGCGTTCAAGAAAGGTGACCTCGTCATGATTAAGGAAAATGAGGTCCTCGCGGGAAGATCTAGCAGCAAACTCCAGCCTAATTGGCATGGGCCTTACGTCATCCAGAAGGTCTACGAAGGAGGCGTCTATACGGTCCTTGACCATAAGGGCGACAATCCCTTCCCTCCTCTCAACGGCAAGCATATGAAGTTCTATCGTGCGCTACCGCAAGAGTTTCTACAACAGTCCTCACAGGACAGTACCTCTCCTCAGTGAAGGTTCTAAAAAAAAGAAAAAAATGGGGTTAAAAAAATACTGATACTCCGGCAGACTCAGTTAGCCTTCAACGGTTGCCTGAGGGCAAAAATGCCATAGACCCGGTCAAGGTGAAAATCCGAAAGGGCGCCTCGGGTAAACATGGGCAACCCCTCGGTGTGAAAACCCGAAAGGGCGCACCGGAAAAAGCTAAAGGGGGCCAGCCTCGGCGAAAACCCGAAAGGGCGGTGAGGTTGGTAATGTGAAAAAAAAAAGAAAAAAAATCCTCTCTCTGCTTATTTTAAGGGTGGCTCTAAGTCAATGATTCCACCCTATCTCGGCCAAAAACATCATATTGATGCCATGGCTACGCCTTACATATCACCCCTAGTCCCACCGACATCCTGACGTTGTCATACTCTGTCCCATCGGGATTACTCATGCCTTGAGCTCCCTGAATTTTGGATCCCGTGTCTCTCCGGGCTATCCAATCTGTCTTTCATATATCACATCAGGGTCGGCCTATGCATACCCCTCTCGGGGTATCGACCCATTTCGCCTATCGACTTTCAAGTTTAGCTCATATGTCTCTTTCAGACAGTGAAACCCATTTACCCTTTTGCCCCACTGGATTTTGCCTCAGTATGTTCTCTCGGGCTGCCAACTCATTATGCCTTTCGGCACCTTTTCTCTTCTGGGATTGGCCTCAGTATGCTCTCTTGGGCTGCCAACTCATCACACCTTTCTCCTTCTGGGGTTGGCCTCAGTATGTTCCCTCGGGCTGCCAACCCATCCTGCCTTTCGGCTCATTTTACCTTCTGGGATTTGCCTCAGCATGCCCTCTCGGGCAGCCAACTCGTCATGCCTTTCGGCTCTTTTTCCCGTCAGGATTGGTCTCAGTATGCCCTCTCGGGCTGCCAACCCATTACGTCTTCTGGCACATGCCCCACCGGGTCTGGCCTCAGCATGCCCTTTCGGGCAGCCAACCTATCTCGCTGATCAACTTTCGGATTCGACTCTCACGTCCCTTTAGGATGGTCAAATCCGCCATTTCCTACTTCTGGGTCTGGCCTCAGCATGCCCCTTTCGGGCTGTCAACCCATCCCGCCTCTTGGCTTTAGACTTGACTCATATATCCCACCGGGATCGCCAAGTCTATTCCTTTGTCCCCACAGGCTTGGCCTATGTATGCCCTCATCGGGCTGCCAACCCTATTTGCCTATCGGCTCGCGGATTTGATTCATACGTCCCACCTGGGCTGTCAAATCCCCTCATTTCATCCTTTCGGGTCTGGCCTATGCATGTCCCTTTCGGGCTGCCAACCTATCCCGTCTATCGGCCTCCAGGTTTAACTTGCATGTCCCTTTCGGACTGTTAAACCTACTCCTTTGTTGCCCCAACCGGACTTGGCACATGCACACCTCTTCTGGGTTGCCAACCCGGTCAACCTTCGGCTTTTGGATTTGGCTAATTGCGTCCCACTAGGGCAGTCGAATCCACTTACTTGTCCCACCTATATGGCACACACATCCCTATGGGAGTGTCATTGTTTCCTTGTCTTCTGGCATTATAGGGTCAAAAAAAAAACGGGGTTAAAAATATTGATGCCCCAGCGGACTTGGTTGTTTCTGTTAGGGGAGTAATTAAGGGCAAAAAGGCTTTAACCCGGTTAAGGTGAAAATCCGAAAGGGTGCCTTAGGCAAAAATGGGTACCCCTCAGTGTGAAAATCCGCAAGGGCACAATGGAAAAAGCTAAAGGGGCCTAGTCCTGGCGAAAACCCGAAAGGGCTTTAGGGCTAGTAAAGTGATAAAAAAAAAGAAAAAAGAAGCATACATGCAAAAGGATGGAAGCAAATGCTACTACACTCTATCCTTTACTTATGAATATCTTCAAAGAAGGGAGCCCGAGACAAGCCCCCGGGGTAACTCCGACAAACATAGGCAAAGTACAACAGCTCTATGTACAAGAATGTACCGAAGCCCATCAAGCACCAGACTCGCTCCTCCTCAGGTCAGCAAGGCGAGTCTCGTTCTGAAGAGCTTCCTCCTGGAGCCCCTCAAACCTACGGCGGAGGATCTACATCGGCACGCACAAGATTGCGCTCCTCCTCGGTCCCCCGGACCTCTGACAAAAGCTCCTACACTCTGTGGGAGGTCACCTACTCGAGCTCGTAAGCCGCCTCAACCTGGGCGCCCACCTCAGCTTGGGCCGCCCGAAGTTTGCAAAGCTGCCGCTCCTCCTACTGAATGATCAGCTGAGTCCTCCGCTCCTGAATAGTGCGAAGGCGGGCGAACTCCTCCCATAAAGGCGCAAGCTCAGTCGTCCAAGCGTCTCACGGGAGATCAAATGCATGCATCTGGCAATGCTACACCAAGTGGAGGACCATTCGGCCACTCCATCACAAGGGCCAGGAAACTCTGAAGCAGCTTTGAACCCTCACTAGCTGAAGCTAAAACAAAGAAAGGAGTTACCTCAGCCCGTGTACGGCCGGCATCTACCCAGGCCAACATGCTCTAAGGGTTGGTCTACATCAACCTTGGCTATCACAAGTCAGCAGTTAGTTAGCTTTAACATTCGGCGACATGCCTCAGCGGTCAGCCGACACATCGACATGTTCGGCTACACACCTCAGTGGTCAGCAGACACATCTTCAATGTTTCTATAAAACTGGTGGTAAACCACAGAGAATTTTGAAAGAAAAAAGGAAAAACATGAATATCTCTTGTTCATTTACTTTTTCAAATTCCCTTTTGGTGAAGTCAGATACCTCTTCTGTTTGTTCGTTTGTCATGCTGCTATCTTTAGTTGTTCCTCATGATTCCTGCAATCATTTGTGACTCGGTTACACCTCTCTTCAATCACCAGCTAGTTTCCACGTGTTGGCCATGATTCATAGTACCCAGAATATTCTTCACTTTTTACCTTTTGACATGTTATTGTGTTTATTGTTTTTTATGATACCTAGGATCTTCCGCTATTCAGCTTCATGTTTTCTGTTAGCTAGTTTTTGCATATTGTCATGATTCATGGTTCCTAGGATCATGGATGGCAGTTTTGGCCGAAACCAACTGGGCGAAACCGGGCGAAACTGAATGCCAACTCCCCTACAAAAAAATAATATTTTATTTGGTTTCGTGTCGAAACCGAAATCGAAACTACCATCCTTGCCTAAGATATTCTGGACTACTGTTCTTGGATGTTTTCCTTGTTTATTTTATTCCCATCACCATTTCTTCTGTCTATGCCGAATTAATTACTTCCAACAGCTACTTGCTTGCCCGGCATTGGAGGATGAGGTGAGCCCCTGGTCAAGCTTTCCCTGTATGTTGGTGTGTAGGTGAAAAGTGCCTTTTACTAGGCTCTTGTGTTCAAATCTTCTGCACACTGCAAAAGATGACAATTTTCTGTTCATTTTGTTTCACCTTTCCGTGAATATCGTCATCTAATGCTTATCCCAATAATATGCGGTTGGCTTTCTTCATCTTCCAAAAAAAGGGGGTTGGCTTTCTTGGATAATAAAAGCCCCAAAGAATGGACAGTCTTTTCTGGTTAACTGCTAGCCTGATGCCAACCCCTATTTTGAATTCACAATTTGATTGAGAGCTAGATTTTTAGTTTCACACGCATGCTAGAGGAGATCAAGGGCAGTGTTTAATCAACTTATGTTACAGTTGCAGTAGCTTCTATTATGCATTATCACCTAGCCTGTAGTCCCTACGAAAGCCCACCCCAGAAACAAGCAGTAGGAGAAACTCTTTATGCTTCATTATTGTTAATATTTTGAGAACTTCTTTAGAAGTCTCATTACTTATCAACTATTTAATCCCCCCCCCCCCCCCCAAAAAAAAAAGCCTTTCTTCATATTATCTCCTCCCCAATCTTGTGCCTACTTTTGTATGTCAATAATGGATGGCATAATCAGGTCGTACTGGCCCGAATTGGTGGGTCTGATTGGATTCTGCTGAATTGGACCCAACTATGGTACTAAAAACCGGCTGAACTGGACCCAACTATTGTACTAAAAACTGCCTGAAATGAACTGGAACTGGCCAAAACCAGCCTCTAATCTGTTGACGCTTGCTTCCTAAAGGGGATTGACTGGATTGGACCCAGATCAGCACCCAGGTTGGCATATCCTGGCTGATCCTGGCTATCTGTTGGGCCTCCAATATAGCTAGAGAAACTAGTCATTGGAGACCAATAGTTGTTTTTAGCTGGCTTCAATGGCTAGTTTTGGTTGGAGAAGGCCTTGGGGGGCTCTATAAATAGCCCCCATTTGACCTTCTCATCCTCATCTTAACCCTTCCCTTTTTAACCTTTTCTCATAGTCTCCCTCTGCCAGTCACTAAAGCAGGATGTTTGTTTTAGAGCAACTGGATCTGTTTCCAGTCCCATCGCCCTGTCTGCAGATAGATAGTTTCTAAGAATGAAAGGAAGCCTCAAAAGAATCCATTTACTTTACCAGTAAAGGGCTGAACTTGGGCATCTGCAATGTTTATGTCTTTTTAATTTTTCCATATTGTTATTATTAACTTTTTGATTGAAAAAGGTGGGCTGATCGAGGCCAAGGAAAGGCAGGCTAGACTGGCCCCGATTGGATCAGATTGGCCATCCCTAGTCGGCCAGTCTGTGTTCGATCCCCAATCCTTCTTTGGTATCAATGGTTAAAGAGGTGTGAAAGGGAGGAGAATCAGGAAGAAGGAATAGTATGGTGTTATAGAAACACCATCCATAAGCACTAGGTCCAAATAGCTTAGATACATAAATGCTATATTGAAAAATTAATACCAAACTGGAAAATAATTGTTATCTGAATGAATTTTGGAATCATTTGGCAATGTATCCAAAACCTATTAAGAAGAGAACTTGATTTTTTTAGCTTCAAATTTGAGGATCTGAAAGATAAATACTAGGCATGCGAGTGCTTCAAAGAAAGTTATAACTAAGCTTTAATTTCAGGAATCTTAGGAAGCATGTGAGTGCCATCCCTCTAAATCTCCAGAAAGTCACTTTAAATTGATTCGAGATCTGCTTTTTGTGAAGACTACCTGTTCTTCTGAAGGCCTTATCCAGGACTGCTTAAGACTTGAGTCTTGGAGGATTTAACAAATGTTTTCAGCTAGACTGTCAGCTTCATGTCAATCCCCCCTTACTCCAGACAAATATCAATCATATTTTTGGCTATTCAACTGGCTTCATATTTTCAGAGTTTCTTGCAAGCTGGAATTGCACCATGAAGGAAGATAAGTGGATCATCAAGGCACAAAGTTTATAGATCTTTTAATAATTTAATAGTTCCTGGGTGTAAACTCTGTGCCAACCCAATCATTATGATGTTTAATGAAATAAATGGAAAATTACCTGTATACCCCTGAAAACTTTACATATTATCTCTGTAACCCTACGTTTATGGAATTTACCCCAATACTCTTCAAATCTTTATGACGAACGCATCGTGCCTCTACCATCAACGGTCCCTCATGATGGTCAACCCCAGGTGAGTCAGTAGGGGGCAAAATGACTAACCTATACCTGATCATCTCTCTCTCTCTCTCTTTATGATGAACGCATCGTGCCCCTACCATCAATGGTCCCTCATGATGGTTAACCCCAGGTGAGTAGGGGCAAATGACTAACCTATACCTGGTCAACTCTCTCTCTCTCTCTGTGATATATGACGGAGGTGAAGCAGAGGAGGGAGCGCTGCGGAGCTGAAGAAAAGGCCCTCGGCCTTGTCGCCGCTGACACAGCAGCAGAGGCCGCTGGTGGTGGCACGTGGCAAATGCGGGTGTCACCGCCGATGCAGCACTAGAGTCCTCTCTCTCTCTCTGCTGATCCCATGAAAGGTGGAGGAGGTAGAGGAGGGATCAAGGCCGCAGCGACACCGCGGTGCACCACCAGAAGGGGGATGTTGGCCATGATGGCATCAGGGCGGTGCTCCCTTAGGATGTTGTTGTGCGCACCTTGGACAGTGTCGACGGCGAGGTAGATCTTTCCCTCATCGGTGGGGGAGACGGTGACGGGGTTCTCGACGCTGCGGCCGCTGATGAGAGCAGGCGCGAGTGGGTGGCCTTGATTGGAGATCGCCCGGGAGGCCAACAACATGCAGTGGCTAGTCGACATCATCATCGGCAGGAAGGCGTGTGAGGAGTTCATCTAGTTGTGGGTGGACCAGGTGGAGTTGGCGAGGGTCCACGCCAAGATCCCCTCCATGTACTGCTTCGAGATCAGTCGGGTCATCGCGTAGCTGTGCGTGGCCGTGGGGTGGGGGTAGATCCTGGTGCCCAAGGGGGCCAAGGCTGCACTCTTGGAGATGTGGCTGGAGGTGCTGTATGAGAACTTCACGTGGATGTGAAAGGGGGGGGGGGGCAGGATGGGGGACAAGAAGCTGGTGAAGGAGGTGCTGTGCCAGACCATACTGACGTTGCCCTAGGGTTGTCAACGGGTCGGGCAGGCCCGACAAGCCCGCGGGCCTGGCCCGATTTTGGGCCGGGCCGCAAGGCCTTTTCCGGTTCGTGGGCTCTTAGCTGGGCCTAAAAGCCCGGTCCGACTAGGTCCACGGGCTGGGCTCGGGTTTTAAGTTCGGCTCGCGGGCCGGCCCGGTCCGTTCTTTTTTTTCCTTCCTTCAAATTTTAAAAACTACTTAGTTAAAATTATATTATTTTACTTAATTATAAAATTTAAAACTCTATTTTCATACAAATTATGAAATTAATATCAAAATTTTAGTTAATTTAGTGAGATTATAAGTTTTATATTATTAAATGTATTAGTTTTTCTTAATTTTTATTTTTTATTTAAGTTGTTGGGTCGAGCCGGGCCTTAGTCGGGCTTTACAATTTTTTAATAGTATCGGGTCCGGCCCGACATAGCTCGGGCCCGGGTCAGGCCCTGGCTTTAATATTGATAAGTCAGGCCTACATTGCCCATGGTGCAGCAGCGGGGGATCCTGCCGGACTTGCTCAACCAGTTCTTCAGCAAGGGGCTGGCTGCCACTGCCACCGGGTTCCCGCCAGCCGTGGGGGCCCTCCTCGCCGCCGCTGGCCTCCTTGTTGCCGCTGGAGCCCACTCCAGGTGCCACCACCAGCGGGGGAGGGAGAGGGTGAGGAGGAGGGCGTGACCCCACAGGCTGCTGCCGCTGTTTGGTTTCCACCTGCCGTGGGGCCCTCCTTGCGGCCACTGCCTTTGTCGTCGCTGCTGCCGGAGCCCACTCCAGGTGCCACCACCAGCGGGGCAGGGAGAGGGTGAGGAGGAGGGCGTGACCGATGGTCGTCGTGACCCCACAGGCTGCCGCCGCTGTTTGGTTTCCACCAACTGAGGGGGCCCTCTTGCGGCCACTGCCTTTGTCGTCGCCGCCGTCGGAGCCCACTCCAGGTGCCACCACCAGCGGGGGAGGGAGAGGGTGACGAGAAGGGGGAGAGGGTGGGAGATTCCACTTTCTCTCGCTTTCTCTGCTTCCAACAAGGGTGGGGGTAAACATGTCATCTCACATGAGTGAGTTACCACCGTTAAGCATATAACTCACGAGATGTAACCTTGGGGGCATGGCAATCAGATTAGGAGATTTGAGGGGTATTGGGGTAAATTCCATCAAGGTAGGGGTATAGGGGTAATATTTAAAGTTTTCAGGGGTATACAGGTAAATTTTTAAAAATAAACATGGGTACAAGTGGTCCCAATGGTCGCTTGATGAAAATTTGTAGGGGAAAAGAATTAGCTGTCCGGAATTTAGGTCCTTGTGACATCATCTGGGGATCTTCTACCTCTGTGGTGGTCCTGATATTTTTCAGTATTAGGTGGTGAGATTCCAGCTTTTCACTGTCCTATTTATTAGTGCCGTACACCTTCATCATTCATTTAAATTGACTAATTGTTCATTTTGTTAATCTTGTGCTTGATCATTTATA
This sequence comes from Amorphophallus konjac, assembly GCA_022559845.1. Taxonomy (NCBI): domain Eukaryota; kingdom Viridiplantae; phylum Streptophyta; class Magnoliopsida; order Alismatales; family Araceae; genus Amorphophallus; species Amorphophallus konjac. The sequence continues at coordinate 80,744,522 of CM040121.1, read as the reverse complement.
TGTTAGTCTGCTCACCAACTGCCTATTGCTAGGCATTGGGCACTACCTTTTGAGGTGTTTCATATTTTGGTTGCCAATTGGCATTTATCATTTGAAAGTAGTTGTGGACGGCACTAACAATTTTGCTAAAATAAACAAAGGGAGTACAATTGAAAAAGAAGAAGAGAGTTTCCTCACCCATACCAACAAAATTAACTACTTAGACAACACACCTACCTGATGCCTTCTCTCATCCTATATGACACCAACCGACCATAAGAAATAACCAGAATAAAAACAAAAGCCCCTCTACTTGCTGGAATCTAGGCAAACGACTGCTACACACCTGCACCATCTTCCAGTCATAAGATCATGTTAATGTCAGCGACCATGATTTCCCTCTGACATTCTTCTGATTTCTTGTATTTTGTGTCATTTGGCATCCCGTGGTTGGAGTAGCAACTTTAAATAAGTTAACTCTCTTTTCTCTTTTAATGTCTTATTTGATTACAGGTTCCTTGCAAACTGTTCATCAACTTCTGAACCTGCCCCTATATCCTGAGAATAGCTACTTTCACTATAAGTATAAGCGCCTCATTACTCCAATTAGATATAAATGGGAAATTGTCTTTCCCATCTGGCACAAGATCTTCACATTTCACTTTCCCAAGATCCTTCACGGACATTCCCTTATCATCTTCAGTAGCTCTGCCAGAAGGAGAAAATGGAGGGTGGATTAGAATTGGCATTCATTAAGTCTATGTCACGATAAATTGGTTGTTGTTGGCAGCTGTAGAAGAAACTTGCAGGTGCCATGGCTTTTGATCTTACAAGTCTTAAGCATGACAAGTTACCATAAAGCCAAGCAAATGATATGATGCTTTCTGGCTTAGTGAATGCATCATCCTGACCCTGAAAATTATTGAACTAGGTGCAGTGCACCAATCCCAAGCTCAGGACCATATAGAGATATTGTTGATGAGCCGCAGTTTTATTGAGATGAGAACTGAAGTGTATTGGTGGTTAATGATTTGAGACATGACTTTGGTTAACTTGCGTTTATTTGATCACTTCTTTTATAAACCAGACTAACCTTTCATGTGCATATATCTTGCAGTTTATAATCATGTCATCCATTTAATCCGCAGATACGGACCCCATTGTATATGATCCATGGTACAACTACCAAGTGACCTGTGGCATCAAATCTGAGTGATGGGTGCTATGCCATCCATCACGTATGAGGAATACAATGGCAATCTCCTAGCTATACTTGGGAATAAGTTCTCTCACGTAGAACATGGAAGAATAGAAGCAATACATGGATGATCGATGATAATGGAAATAGGGCAGTAGTCTGAGGTCTGATGATGCATTGAGTATGCCATTTGAAATAGATGCATGGGAAAACTGTGATGTGGGTTTTATGACTGTTTTACGGACTCGGATCTCAGGGAAATCACATTAGCTTGGCAGCCAGGCAGTCTGTTTTTTTATTTTAGGGTTTTTTGCATATATGCCCCTATAAACTACATGCTTACACTGCCCTGTGCAGGGAAGAAATCAGCCTTACACTGAGAGAATCAAGCATGGTTGCATGTAACAATTTTCTCAAGCAGCCATCATTAACCCAAGGTTGGGCATCCAACCTTGTTTTGTTGGGTGGTTAGGGTAGATCACACCGCCTTGGTGTGTAGTTTGATTGTATAGGGAATTTTGGGAACACATTAACCATACTTGTACATCCCTTCCTTTACATTTTATACAATGGTGGTACCATCCACTTACAAAAAATGCTCAAGCTCGATAATAAAAGAACAAGCTTGAACAGCATAGTACTCGGCTTGACTCGGCTCGTTTGCAGTCCTATTAAGCACTATACGAAAAGTGAAAACAAGATGATCCTTTGTTTGTGTTGGCCCTAGAGACTGTGTCGTCCTCTACTCTGCAACCATACATGCATCCTACATAGGACAAATGCTTTGATAAAATGTCTTTTCTTGGTGATGAAATTTCTGTGTATACCTTGTATACTTCTTCCGTTTAGGGAATACATGATACCATCCACTTTCAAAAGATGAAAAACGGGGAAAACTTCCCTCCATGGGAAAGAGCAGCTATTTCATGTTTGTCATTTCATTAATATTCAACTGCATTTTTATACTGCAAAAATCATGTAAAGCTGTGATCTGAAACAATCTAGCTGTTTGTAGCAATTTACAAGCCAGTGATTCTGTTAATTGGAAACATCATTGACCTGTAATTCTCCACTTATTTGCTTATAAATATTACAAAATTGTTACACGAAAGTGATTATCCTCGTTTTTTATGCTATGGTATCTTATCCCCCGTTTTTCCCCCTTTTGATCAATTTTCCTTGGAAGTTATCTCTTTAGCATACTAGAACAAAATACATTTATTTTAATGTATAATGTTATAAAGAGCGTTGATATTTAAAAGGAATGGTTCACAGGGCTACCCTATGATTGATGTGCTTTTGACTTGATGTACACAATGATGTTGTTTCTTTATTACTTATACCAAGGAATTTTTTTGTCCTTAATTGCATAGAGTCAACACTGCTGTACCCTTTTTACTATTATGTGAATTGCATTTTCCTTATAATTTAGTTAGTTGTCACTCAAAATGCAGGCAGATGAAGAGCAAGAGGATGTAGATGAAAGATGGGATCCTGATTCTGATGCAGAAATGGAGGATGCTAAGCAAGTGGATGAATTATCTCGGTACTATCAACTTATAACTGTTTATCCTACAGTCTCAGATGCTAATCTATCCTGTTATCTTATAGGAAACCTGCAATCCAGAGCATAAAAGTCAAAAAGGAAGTAGTTGAAATGGAGATGAAAGATCAGGTATTTACTCTGCTCCTATCTCATAAGGTAATTATATTGAGGTTATTTTGTATTGCTCAGTATGTTTTTTTTCAAAAGGAGTGTGCATTATACCACCAATTATATCAAAAATAATATATAGATGTAGTACAATCTAGTAAAGGTGAGGAGAGATTTGTCACCCACACCTACACTACAACTACAGACCCAATGCAAATCTGAAGAAATTACAAGATGATGACAAGGTACTATATGGACCAGCCACACCCAGAATAAAAAACAGGACTGCTGAATAACATAAACGGCTTCTATGACAAACTGATCCCCCTCAAGAAGCAGAATGTGCTTGCATGGTTGTTAAGGCTTCCAAGGCGGTGGCCCACTGCCTTACTGCTTAGGCGACAAGGCGAGGCGCCTAGGCGAAGCCTTAGTATATATAACTAAGTACATTTCAAGAGAACTACTACCATACATTTTCTACATGTAAGTTCTATCTTTAGTTAATGGAAAAATTGATATTCACAAGTCATCAACATATACCTATATTTTACAGAATAAATGACAAACAATAACAAATTAATCACAAAGCTAAGGAAGTTAGAATCTCATTCTAAGTCGGGTTATGGCCTTTTTCAGGAAAGAAGATGCCCCTACACACCTTTCACAGAAAACACCTATGTTGGAGAGTGGAGCCTGAACTCTCTGATGTCCGTCGTTGCGTCACCGTGGATCGACCTGCGCGGTCAGGTCACGGGGGTCAAGGGGGCATCGCCCCCTTGCGGGGGCTTCCGGAGGGCATATGGTTTCCGGGGGCAGACCTCAAAACAATGAGTGGATACCCTGCCAAGGCAGACTAGGTGGGCCCAGGGTGGTCTCTATGTACCAACTACCAAGGCAGCCAGGTGAGTGCTTTAATGAGCTGCTCGCCTAGGTGCTTGGTCGCCTTGGCCACTGTGGAGCGCATTGTCGCCTAGGTGATGCCTTGAAAACAATGCGTGCTTGCCCTCGCATTCAATTAGCTTCTTCCATTTTTGATAAGTTTTCACTATAATAATCCTTCAAAAGATTCTTAAATTCTCTGTCCTAAACAAGATTTAGAGGACACCTTACTAGCTTCTTGACTTTGAAACAACGTCTGAAAGTAACCAGCCTTAGTTTGAATTTAAACACCCAAAATTGTCGCATTGGCAATCAAATTGTCATCACTCCATCCTGCCAGTGGATATCAGGGAAGTGCTGTTGTTGCCATTGAAGAGTTGAAGTATCTCCCTTTTTTCTTTGCCGTGTTTGAGAGGAATTTGAAGATCCTTATGAGGGCTTGCTATGTGGAGGCATGCATCCTGCTGCTAAAATTCCAAATGATCCCACAATGGATGCGTGAGGATCCTGAGTCTGGCAAAGCCAGTGTCTTCCTAGAAAAACCAGGAAGCCATTTATCTGAACATGCCTCCGCATCATCAACTGTCTTATCTGGTGGAGGCCTACTTGGACCCTGCAAAACACACCTGGATATTCTGTAAAAGATGCTGTGGATTTTCAGAAAATGCTGAACCTGTTACTGTCAAGGAATGCAGACCTGAATCAGGGTTATGAATCTGCCCTGGTCGATCCCGATCCAGTTCACATCTGATCGGCCGGATCAGCAGATTCACATGAACTCGGGCCAATCCTGGGTTGGCCTGATTTAAAAGTTAAAAATAAATACATAAAAGTGAAGGACAAATCATAGAAAAATTCTGATCTGGATAGATTTTGTGCATTTGAAATTTTTGTGCAATTCCCTATTGTCCTATGTAATCCTAGCTGATTGCAATTAAGTGTATTTGGTAAAACCTCAATTTTGGAATGCTAATGAAATGCTAAATTGGGCATTCATTAACTATGAATACGAGTAAAATGCACTTTAATTATGTGAATTTGGCAAAGGACCTAAATGTTAGAAATTTAGTTACCAGACGCAACTATATTTAATTGGCTACAATTGTTTGAAAATAAAATTTGATTATCTTTATTAAATAAATTAGGGCTTCAATTGAATAGTAGTTCTGTAAATGGCCAAGGGTCTTTAAAATTTCCAAGTAAAATTGACTAAAATTCTAATTATATGAAATTAAAATTTGATTTTGGGTCCAGATTGGCCGATTCCTGCCCAGTTCAGCTGATTCTTGGCCGATTTCAGCTGGATTATTGAGAACCAGGTGGTACCCCCCCCCCCCAAAAAAAAAAAAAAAAAAAAACTTGGATCGCCACCCAGTGATTCTGAGTCGAATTGTTCAATTCTGATCTGGATCGGCCGATTCTGCAATCCATGCATCACACTGAAGACACTATTAAACCAACTGATCCCCTCCCAGGACTCTTGTTCTTTGAATTTCTGACATCGCCACCATCCACCAGCGTTGCAGAAAAAGACTGCCTAACATCACTTTAATGCCAATACATTCTCAATTTCTGTTTTCATATGGATGTTTCCTTCTGCAACCCTTCAATGATTTGTGAAGCCAGTTCTGCAATCGCATCCCGCCGAACAACTTCAGCTGAAGAAAAGAAACTTATTCCTAGTACCTTTTTTAGTTACTGCCGCAAGAAAGACCTTCTGTGAATCTATAATGTTAACAGTCCTTACCCCATCTGCATCATCAGCAACAACCAGAGTCCATGCCATATGCATTGGTTCGTGACTCCCTAAACCTGCATCTGGGAATACCACTTCTAGTGGGTGTTTAGGAGACTCGTCTGATAGAATCAGTGCTGATTTCTGAGGTGACCCGATCATCTTCAAACTCCCGCAACATTGGATCCACAAGGAATCTGGAATCACCGGCCTTGGCTCAACTTCCACTAACACTTGGGCATATTCAAGGTTACGCCAAGACGTAATATCAATATCCACTTGCTTTGGAAAACCAAAAGCTGAAACAATGCTCCAGAAAGTTTCACACTCCACAACGTAAGTGGGATACCAATCAGTTGGCACCAACAGCATGGACTTTGGAGCAACCTCCCTCGTCCCAAATCTATCCTACCACACAGACTATCTTATACTTCTGCCATTGATTGACAATGTTGCTTGTTGAAAAGCCTGATTTCTGATCCGGACTTCTGGGGAAAAATCCAGAACGTGCCTTGAATCAAGTGAACATATCTTCCAAGTATTATTGTTAACTCAGTTGTAAGGCATAAAGGACATTGTGCCAATCTAGACGACCATCAGAAATGTTCCTGATGAGGCGGTTCTGCAATTCTTGCCAATTTTGATCAAAAGATTCGAATCAAGGCATGTCAACGGAAATCGAACTTGTATGAGCATGTTCCTCCCTGCAATGAATCATTGGAGCTGGTTGTTGCTGTTGACCATCCTCCAACCCACCACAAAAAAAAAATCCAACGGCCAAGTCATCACCTAGACACCAACAAACCAAGGCATTCCGGCATGATGCCCGGTGCCATTTTTCTTAGCACCAAAAGCAGACATTGCTTTTTGGCAATGGGTTCCAAACTCCAGAGGTTTCATAGATCTCCTGTGACCTTCTGCATACAGATCTCTGTGGTTGAGTGATGGTTGCCCAGCACTCACTGTCCAGTGGACCCCCCCTGCAATCTCCCCCTTGTTGGTCAGCCTCCCATCTCTATGACATTCCTCCCTTTCATGGAGTGAGATTTGGACATGGGTGGACTCTGGTCCACCCTTACTCTCCACGTTGCCCTCTCTGTCACACCTTTTTCTGTTCATAACTGTATCCTTTTCCTCATTGTGCAGATTGGCCCATAAAAGATTTGCTCACGTATGTTCCTGTCACTGCAGAAGCTAGGTCTGCAACTATGTTATCAAAGGCGCTTGAGGTAATCTCCTAGGTGATGAGGTGAGACGAGGCACCCATAACTCGCCTCGCTTTGGCCCATCTTACCTAGGCGAGCTGAGCTGGCTATGGTCGCAGGGGCCTTTTGGCCAAGCCCACTTGGGCTGCCCAACACATTCCTATAAGAAATTTTGGCCAGTGGGGCTCCTCCCACCTTTGATCTCCCAACAAGGGTGGCGCTATACACAACACGACCTCCCTGCAACTTGATCGTACAGGTCAATCCACTATGCTAGGCTGGGTCTATGTGAATTTGATAGGTTCTTAATTTATTTCTCACATCTAAATGGATGAATTTACTAATCTGATTGATTTTCTATGTTGTTGACATATTTAATGATATATATTATATATATATATTACTTAATATAGTTAAAAAATCTTGTCTCAAATGCCTAGGTGTGTAGGCGTTGGAGTTTGTCCCAGGTGATCGGGCATCGATTGTGTGGAGAGCGGATTGCGAACTCGGACCCACGAATGTAGCACTCCGCCGAGCTAGATCCGAGCACTGCAGTGCAACGCACGAAAATGACGGGATGAAGTGATCGCCAGGGAGTTTACTTGAATCCCACATGAAGGTTGATCACACAGTAGTCTTTAAGGGGGGAGATTGTGGTGCTCTGCATTCTCCGTTCTCAACCGGCCGAGAACGAAGAGCCGTGTGATCTTTTACACCGAAGAAACAATAACGAAAAAGAAAAGAAAAGAAAACGACCATTAGATCTAGATAAGCGTAGTAATTGTTCAGCAAATGGAAAGAAAGCTAGAATAGGCGGCAGTGATTACCTGGAGGGGGTGTTAGGAAGGGGGGATAGTCGATATTTTCGACTACCGCCTCACCTTTTGTTTTTAGTTAAACCTCTGTACTTTTAGGGACTTAGGGATTCTAAGATGCGATGTTGGTAATAGATAATGAATGCAATTAAGTGAACTAAATGCACAATAGAATGAAACGGAAAGGGGGTGAGGGAGGACTTCCCCTCAAACGCAGGAGGTAGCCAAGTTCATTGCCGCTCGAAATAGTTGGGCGGCCGACATCCTGGCCATTCAGGAGTTCAGGGCGGCTAGGTATGTGGCCATCCTCTGTCGGGGAAGATGACTCTGGCAGCACGCGCTGAAGATCGCCCGTAGGAAGCTCCTCTTTGCATATCGACCCTCGTCTCGCCACGAGAGGTAGTAGGGAGGAGGTGGCCAACACTCGAAACTCTCACGGATTCGCTCGACCTTGCTGCTCTCTCTCTCTCTCTCTCTGGCCCACAGAATCGATCCCACAACCTTCTTCTCTCCATCTCTCCCTCGCCCTTAGGACTCCAGGAGGGTCTTTCAGGGGGAATGGGAGCTTTCCCTCCTCGATTTCAAGTTCAAATCCGCGCCAAGATTTGCGTGAGTCCCATCAGCCAATCTCTGGGCGAGGACGTGCGTGATTGCGCATGCAGTGTCCCCCCGGAGTGGGCAGTGCCCTAGGAAGTGCTCCCGGAGTGGATGGGATCGTGGGATGTGGGTTTTGACGGACAGTTACCAGAAGGCGGTCAGATCATTGATCATTTTCATGGGGTAGGCGGCCAGATCCCTGGCCTTCTTCTAGACTGGGCGGCCATCGATTTGGCTGCCGTGGGTCTGATGGGTGGCCATTGATCTGGCCGCCCACCCCGTGGACTTAGCCCATTTTGTGTGGTTAGGGCCCAATAAGGTTATCGAGTTGGACTTTACAGCTCGGGGATCAGCACATCCGAAGAATTGCGTCACTCGTATGATGACTAAATCAAGGTCTGCGGAATGTCCAAAATTAGGTCGTTTTCATGGGGTCGGCGGCCAGATCCCTGGCCTTCTTCCAGATTGGGCAGCCATCGATTTGGCTGCCCTGGGTTTGATGGGCGGCCATTGATCTGGCCGCCCAGCCCGTGGACTTAGCCCATTTTGTGTGGTTAGGGCCCAATAAGGTTATCGAGCTGGACTTTATAGCTCGGGGATCAGCACATCCGAAGAATTGCGGCACTCGTATGATGACTAAATCAAGGTCTGCGGAATGTCCAAAATTAGGTGTGTACAAATGCCCCTCCGGAATGCCCGTTTTGCAGGGTTGCCCGGTAGACTGATAATTGGGTGTTTCGGAAAAATACAAGCCTAATTTGGGCATCCCGCTTGAGGGAATTCTCGAGCCGAGGGCGACCCTTGTATGGGAATGGATAAACATAGTGGGTAAAAGGTCAAAAGGGGGGGTAGGAGGAAAGGATTAGCAAGGGCTTGTATCAGCAGTCCGTGGGACTCCCAAGCAATCGTCGTGAGACTTAGACACACTCAGGGATGCATCGCAATCCGGCCCAAAGAGATACAAGACATCCTAAACATAAGATATGTGTAATAACCAGGATAGGAGATGACCTCTGGACTCACATGTTCATGGCCAACACATGCAAAACACACTCTCAACTACCAGAATTGGAGTGGAATGGGGTAGACAGCATATGAGTTCGACAGACTTGAAGGACTTGGATAATTGATAAAGGGGGTCAAAGGTAGACCAGTAGCAAGCCCTTCTCTCTATCCTCCTTTTTCTACTGCGTCAATGCATGCCATGCTTTTCTAAATGTATTTTTTTTCTTTTTCGATGCAATAAAAAAGGAGTCTATATGATGTATGCTGGGTTTAAAAAGAAAAGCCTACCTACTGCATATTCGGAGGTATTATTGTTCGGCTCCGGGAACGACTTCGGTCAAGAGTTCGAGAAGTTTGTCATCCCCAATCAGTAATGAGTTCGATTAAGAATTCGGGTAGTCCGTCATCCCGTAGATTACAAGAAACAAGACGACCATCGAATAACTTAGAGAACATAAGCCCCTCACTATTTTTATTGGAGAGGAACTCAGAGTTTATGCACTCGAAGTTATTAGTCTCTAGGATATATATATATATATATATATATAAAATGGAAGATGACGATGACGTATGAATCCTCTTGGCATATGACCTGTAGCTGCATGAACACACATTAGCGAGATTCACCAATAACCGAAAATACAAGAAATACAAATTGCCATTCGAGTGAAGTGGATGATTGGAACAAAAGGGTCGACGCCGTCCTTGACCCTGCACAAGGCCTAACGAGTTCGATTGAATTTTGTGGGACTGACCAAATGAGGGCATCTGTGGGATGCTCAGGTTGGCTTCTGAGATCGTAGGAACGGTCTCAAAAGTGATCATCTCGATGGTGGGGGAGTCTTGAGCTGATGTCGTCTATCACACATATCGAATTTTACTAGGAATATCTGGTTAGGAAAAGGTAAGGAAAGGATTGTCTGTACTTCATAGCAGATGTCCGTTTTGGACCTGCTGATATAGTTAGGATGTTTTTCCGATCCGGGAGATATGAAGTGACAAAAGGGGGATCTAGCCTTGCAGCATAGCCGATGTCCATTTTGGACCCGCTGATATAGTTAGGATGTTTGTCCAACTAGGGGGATATGTGCTAGTGATTTTATTTAAAAAGGAAATATAGGGATTATAACCAAACAATCATCGTAAAAGACAATGGGGTGAAAGATTCCATTAACTTTCGACTTCAGTTGGAGCACTGGACTGGCAGAATATGCTCTCGTCATTAGGATTTGTGTTGGACCAAGAAGCGAGGAATGGACGACCAAAACGGGTGACTGTCCAAAGATGAAGGCGGCCAGAGAATTGGCTGTTCATTGGGGCTAGGCGACCATCGATCTGGCCGTTCACAGAACACAAGGCGGCCAGCGATCTAACTGCCTAACTATTCCGACTTCCGCATTCACAGAGGAGTCCCAACCTTGTTAGGACTCTTTTGTTCCTTATTTGGGTGGATGGGAACGATGGAGGGTGGTGTGTTTCGTGGTTTCGAAAGGCAAGATGGCTTCCTCGTCCCCTCGACCTGTGGAGAATCTCGTTTGTGGATCCGGAGTGCTCTTCGACCTAGGTCATCTTAGCAAGCTGGTGAAGGAAAATAAGGTGCGCTTTGATGCAGAGCAAATGCTTTATTCGCTTGGGGGATTCGTTCTCATTTTTCCATTTTTCTCTCTTTTTTTCTTCAGCCGTCTTGGCCTTCTTAGAGCTCAGCACACGCGGCGGTATGTGTGGTTGTCAGATTTAATGGGGGCCATCACGTCTGACATGCAAATCTTCATGCACCAGTGGCACTTGACACTTCTGGTCATCCCGGCGAAGCGATTCAACAGCATGAGATGGAATTGGGAGACCTTAGGCGTGCTCCTGGAGCTATGGCATCTAAGGACTCACACCTTCATGTTCCCCAATTTTGAAGGTTCAGTATTGTCGGAAGAAATCGACTTTCTGTTCCAATGGGGAGACTTTGACGTGGGAGACCAATCGGTCCTTCCATCATGAGAGGAGATCCTAGCTGACATTGTAGGCAACAAACGCGAGGTTTGTCGGATGACAGATCAACGTGGGATCCTGGTTGACCATTTGGCTCGATGGATACTTGATAAGATCAAAGATCAATCTGCAAGTGTTGAGAGACTGATACGAGGATTGACTCTGTGCCTTGACGGGGCACTGCTCTTCCTGATGTCAGGGGATACACTGGCGCGAGAGAACGTGGGACTACTGTCCTTGTTGTGACGAGATTACTCCACCTCTCTGGCTGTTCTTGTACATCTGTATTGTAGGTTGACACAGATGAGCATGGGAGGTAGCACGATGGGAAGTCTCTACCTGCTGCAGGTATGGATGGAGGTACACTTGTGCTTTGACTTTGATGACACACTGACCATAGTCTCCCGCATCTTCGAGAGGAGCGCCCTGTATCTGGCTAGGGCAATCTTTGGTCCAAAGAATCAAGTGAAATGTTTGATGGCTCATCTAAAGACCAGAGATGGTTGGCGTGACTATCTGAATTTGCTACCCGAGGAGCATTTTATTTTTGTCTCGATAATGTATTGGCATTTAGAGTTCATGGTCCGCAACTCGCCAGATCGAGAGTTATGGTTAGTTGGGGCCCGAGATATCATATTGCACCAGGCTATCGTTGTCATCGTCATGTGGGGTTACCCAGATGGTCCCCAAGTCCTGCCTTAAATGACACTCTGATCATCAAGCGTTTCTTGGGGACTAAAGAAGACAATGAATAACTCAAGAAGATCAGGCGAGCATGGCCATGCCACCTTGTCGAAGGCACGATTAGATGTAGGGGAAAATAGTGAATAATTGGCTCGTAGGCTATTTGAAAGGCATTCGACCGGTTGTGAATGAGTTCTGTATGAGGTGCCAGACTTTGGAGTGATTGGTTACTTTGTACCAATTGAGCAAAATTTGAATTTTGATTATGAAATAAAGGAATAATCTTTTTTGTGTATGTGTATTTTTTATTTTTTTTATTTTTCGCTCAATTGGAACAAAGGCCAAATAGCTAGAGCCCTTGCTGTGGGCGGTGAGAGGGCGCCCATGGTTCTATAGGGACACGGTACTCTTTTGTGTGAACCTGCGAGAGCTTTTGTACTTGAGGCTGGTTCAGCAGACCTTGGGATGGCATCAGCCATCGGTGGACATCCCAGAGGCCCATGGACCAGATCGAGGACGACGTCGGACGACAACGAGCGACCGGGACTGGGTCGCGTTGTATGAGGCGGAGTCGCGGGTGGCACATGAGAGTGGTCCCCTAGTACCGGACCCTTCCCTCGAGGACAGCGAGGCGTACCTAGTGGACTACATGTGCTGGTACACAGGTTGCCTTCGTCTCGACACCTGCATGGTAAGGTGTTGGATTCTAAAGATTTTATTAAAATTGAGATCTATGTTCGAGATGTTAACCTCTAGCGGGATTGTGCATATACCAGAGACGGAGGCCATTCGCATCTTGAAGGATAGGGTGGTGGTATTGGACCATGAGAACGTGGTCTTGCGCCGCCAGATCCAACGATTGGTAAGTCAAATCTGAATTTTAATTGATTCACATATGGTTATGACTCACCATACTTGTTCCTTTTGCAGCGTGAGCAGTTGGCTCACTACCACTACACCGGAGATGGAGCGGGTCCTCCCCCCCCGATAGCGGGAACGAAGGATTTAGAGGCTCGCCTGCAGGTGACGTTGGACCGGGCCGAGGCGAAGAAGGAAGAGCTGAGGTAGTCAGTAAGACCTCAAGAAATTGTGCATTTCCTTTGATTATTTCTCACTTCCATCAGTGTGTAACCCCATGTTGTGTTTTTGGTTGCAGCGGAGAGAGGTAAAGGTTGCCTTGGCTAGGGGAGATGACGCCGAGCCACAGAGGGACGCCGCCGTGGCGCGCATTGAGGAGCTCACCCACCATCTTCAGTCAATGCAGATAGATGACTTACTGCGGGGGCGACTCGCTGAGGCGAGGGACCGAGAGGCGGTGGCTCGGGAGCGATGGGCCCTCGAGGAGGCTACAGCCATCCGGAGGCAATATGAGATCTTGAAGTAGCAGGTATTGAAGAAGTACCAGAGCAGAGCTCAGGCGGGGGAGGCTACAGGTGGACGTGCCGCCCCCTCACGTTCAGCGTGGACTGGAGGCTCAACTTATGCCTCGCTTGGAGATTTCAGTGCATTGTTGATGGAGGAGCCAGCACCGAGACCCCAACCACCAGCACAGCCAGAGGCCTCAGCCGCTTCTTGACCTCCCTGATCTGGTGTGAGACGGGGTAGGGACGAGGAGGAGGTGAGTAGCCACCATAGTCGTCCTCGACCGAGCGAGGGTCGAGAGGGTGAGGGAGAGACAGAGGGTAGATATGATCATGTACACTGGGGGTATGCCCCTTGAGCATTTTGTAAACATTAAGCCTTCGGGCATATATATATATATATATATATATATATATATATATATATATATATGATTTGATTTTTGGTCCCACATCGTACTTGTGCTTGATTGTTGTATCGCCATCTTGAGTTTCCCTTCTGACCTGTTTCAACCACACTAAAAAGAAGAAAAGTTAGTGTAGTTTTGATTTTAGTCTCTTGCTTGGAAATTGTGTACCTTCCTTGATGCAAAGTCAGGGGGTTAAACCTTATTAATAAGATTGGATGAAAAACAAGGAATATGTATGCATATGCACATGCAAGTAGACAAAATGCAAACAGGAAAGTAAACGTGAACACACAACGCACAACAGATGCAATACATTTTTTTTGGATTTTAAATTTTTATCTATTTTTCTTTTTTTTGGATTGTTTTTTCTTTCTTCTTTTTTCTGTGGAATTTTGCTTGCCCTTTTTTTTTTCAACGCCCGGCAATCACCCATATTTCATTGATCCTGTATGGAAGATCGAGATTTTTCTATAGCCTCCCAGCCATCCTGAGCACACATCTAGGCTGATTTGGTCCTCTAGACTCCTCAAATGATGGTCTCGTCGGTTAAGGCTTATCCTGATGACAATATCGTCATGTCAAGTTTAGGCTCCCAGTTGTTTCCGACTGCAGAGATACACCCAAAAAGTCTTCAAGATAAATGATTTGTCCGACTTGGGTTTATTTTTTCACAACTATAGACAATATAAGATGGAACGCCCTGGAACCCTAATGATCAACCGCGCGACGCTAACCCAGAATCAGACGCTATCGCACCGATCGGTGACGCGCTTGCATTGACCTAAGTCCGAGGCTAATGGAAAAAAGACACTAAAGCGGGGATGAGGAACTTGGCCTACTAGAAAGTCTGAGACCTCTTCGCAACGATAGCTTTTGTTCTTTTCGGGTGAGACAAATCATATGATGTGTTTTACAAAAAGGACTGTAGACCGTGGACGGGAATCCTCCCTTCGGGACTTCCGTCGAACTCTTTATCCTCTAGGGGGAGAAAGGAAGAAATAGGGGATAAACCTTGTAAGAGGATCGGCAAAGCCGTTAAAATGGAGAGCGAAGAGCGAGCATACTCCTCTCTTCCCTCTAGGTCATTTCAGACCACCCTTAGAGTGTTGACTTGGTGTATTGTCCTTATGATTTTCTTTGTGACTTGGAGGGATTTTCTTTATTTTGACCAGGCACGGTCACGTTCAGGCTTTTTCCCTTTCTGATTTTTTTGGGGATAATTCTTGGGAATTTTTGAGACTTTGGGTTTGCGCCCTTTTTGTGCGGGGACACTGCCCTTTTCACGTGCTCTTGTCTCACTCGCAGGGGTGAACCCTACTTTTACCTTGAGGGTATCTTGTTTCAACTGCTATGCTCTGACGCTTTAAGGGCGTCGACTGTCTTGGTCAGTCGAGTAGGAAGAGAAAAGAGGATTAAAATCTTTTGGAAACCTTTGGGGGTGAAAACTTGTCTTTGGTTACTGTCGAGTTTTGGAAACACGTGCGTGTGTGCATGTTACCTTGCCTTATAGAACATTGGGTGACATGGCTAGACAGAGATCTCCCTGGTTCTGGTAGACCAAGGTCCTGATCTACCTGGACTCTAATATGCCCTATACTTACCATGCAGGGCTAATGGATGACCTGAAATGCATGATAGTTGCCAGGCAGTTGAATTTGGTTGATCTTTTTGTGGAGGATTTTTGGAGGTTTTCTATTTTTTTGGATTTTTATATTATGATTGAATTTATGGCTATGTACAAGTCTAGTGGATAGAGCTTCTTTAGGTAGACCTCATTCCAAGGGTGGGGTAATTCTACCCCTCGACATCCACTAGCTTGTAAGCATTACTTGAGAATACTTCTTTGACTACATGAGGACCTCCTTAGTTCTCTTGCAATTTACTCTTGGGACCTATGGCTTAGTCAATTTCCTCTTTAGAACCAATTCACCCTCTTTACATTTTCTCTCAAGGACTTTCTTTGCATAAAATCTTGCAATTTTTGTCGATATACTTGCACGTGATCGACCGCGATCATTCGCCTTTCATCTAATAGTTCTAGCTGGGCTAGTAGGTTCTCCCGACGTTGATCGGGATCAAGTTCGAGGTCCAGCTGCACTCTTAGTGAAGGGACGGATATTTCATTTGGGAGTACCGCATTTGTCCCGAAGGTCAGGGCATAAGGGGTTTGCCCTGTAAGAGTGCGAATAGAGCTACGGTAGGCCCAAAGAGCTTCAACTAGGCGATCCGGTCAATCTGAATAGTGGTGAGATTTGCATCATAGTTGTCAAGGCGACAAGACGACCAAGGCGAGCTTGGGGTCCTCGAGTGTCTAAGTGCTTAGGCGTCTGAATAAGCAGCGCTTAGGCGTCAAGTTCATAAAAATATCATTATTAATATATACATAATTTTTTTTATATAAATTAATCATAATTATTATAAATATGGGAAACAACACTAGTATGAACATAGAAATAAAAATTAATAGAAATGACATTGCAATAAAATATCAAAATTTATTTTGAGATAAAATTAACAAAAAAAATTAGACTTTCAGATTGAATAAAATACTAACCTGATGTTTGTCAATTTCTTCTAAAAATATGCAAATTATACTCGAAACAATATGCATATAATATAAAGTAGATACGAAAAGAAAAAGACATCTCCCATTATCACATACAATCAATAATAAAGTAAACAAACACATAACTAGGGAAGTACCATAGATGACCACTGTAAAAAAAAGTAAGACATACAAAATTCAAATTAAAATTTAAAATACTTTATTAACAAATTAACCCCATTATTAATTGAAAAGGGGGGAAGGCAGGATAGAGAGAGAGGGACTGAGAGAGATAGTTGCGAACTGTGTGTGTGAGAGAGAGATAGAGGAGGAAGGGTGGGGGAAAGAGAGAGAAGGGGGCAAGGGGAGAGAAGAGATAGACAGACAGAGGGGGCAGGAGAGAGAGAGAGAGAGGGTGGGTCTCACTGTGAGTGTGAGAGAGAAATGGAGAGAGAGTGTTAGAGTGTGGAGCCCGAACTCACCATCGTGCGCCCTCGCACGCAGATCGACCTGTCTAACCATTTCCTTGTGGATAATATGGAGAAGAATAATGCAGATTAACGCCATATTTATCACATGTCGTGGAGTTCCCGAGAAGTAAACTGTGACTTGTTGTCAGTGATGAGATCCCGTGGGATGCCAAACCTGGCGAGGATGTTGCACTTGACGAACTTTACCATCGTCGATACTTTGACTTCCGTGAATACTTTGACTCTGTGGCAGTGAGGATGAAGGATTTCCTCCGGATTTCTCCGATTCTATCCTCTAGAGGATCGACCACGTCAGATTCCCACATGGCGAAAGGCCATGGAGCAATGAGAGGGTGGAGGGAAGATGAAGGTGCCTGGATTTTGTCTACATGGAGTTGGCATTTAGCGCAATGGCGAACAAAATGGGTACAATCCTCCTCCATGATAGGCCAGTATTAGTGTTTGAGGAGTTTTTGTAAAAGCATGCGACCGTTGACATGACCACCACATTCACTGGAATGTGCAGCTTTAACAACTGCATGGGATTCGATCTCATCAAGGCACCTGAGGTAGACTCCACTGAGTGATATTTTGTGCAAGACGCCACCTATGATCGCGAAGCGCTCGGAGGCACGGCGAATAGCCCGCCTGTCAGGAGCAGTGGCATACTCTGGGAAAGATTTATCACGAAGATAGTTCTCTATGTCAAAGAACCAGGGGTTGTCGAGATCGACTTCAGACTCATGAGTAAGGGCATGAACTTAGGGAGAGAACTCTTGGCACTATTGGAACCAGGGATCAAAGTGTGAGGGGACATGCATTCTCTGCACGATGATGGTTTCCGAAGATTTCCCTAAAGGAATTGCAAGGGAAGATGATAGAGAAGCTAATGAATCAGCTAGGATGTTTTGAGCTCTAGAGGTGTGCATCAATGTGAGTTTCCTAAACTGTCAGACTACCTTGCTGACCAGGTCTTAGTATGGCTTTAGCTTCGGGTCCCGGGTTTGGTACTTGCTGAGGGATTGTCAGAGTATCAATTGGGACACCTATTATCCTTAATTCCTTGACTCCGATGATTAGTGCCATCTTTAAACCAGTGAGGAGTGCCTCGTACTCGGCCACATTGTTCGTGGCAAAGAAGGATAATTGGTAAGTGCGCGGAATGATTACCCATTTCGGGGAGAGGAGGACGACTCTTATGCCACATCCATCCTTTGGAGTTTGCACCGTCGAAGTAGAGGATCCATAAAGATTCACCATCGATGATGGCTCCTAACTCTTCGTCCGGGAAGTCCTCATTGACGGGAGTTTGTAGGTAGTGGACGGGGAGCGAGATGCTCGGCGATGGCGTGCCTCTTGATAACCTTTTGACTTACGTAGGTGATGTCAAACTAGTTAAGGAAACTTTGCCACCTCACCAAACGATTAGTCAAGATCGATTTTTCAAGCAAGTACTTGATCGGGTCCATTCAGGCTAGAAGTTTAACTTCATGAGTTAGGAAATAGTGTTTCAACTTCTGGGCCACCCAGACAATGGCCGCGCAAGTTTTTTCCATAGCAGTGTACATCTTTTCAGCATCATTGAACAACTTGGACAAATAGTAGACTACTCGTTCTCTCCTACGTGGTGGACACAGAGAGCAATAATGGCCGACCTGGGACCGGGGGTACTAGTACAGGAGGATTAAGGAGATAGCTCCTTAGTTCATCAAAGGTCTTTTGACATTTATCATTCCAGTCAAACTTCGCCTCTCCTTTGAGCATGTCATAGAAGGGCTTGCATCTCTGAGAATGATGAGAAATAAATCTTCTAATGAATTGCAAACGCCCAATTAAACCTTAGACTTTCCTAATGTTTTTAGGAGGGGACATTTCAGCGATAGCTTTGGCCTTGTTGGGATCTATCTCAATCTCTCTCTTACTAACGATGAACCCTAGGTGTTTGCCTGAAGATACTCCGAAAACACATTTCTTGGGATTCATCTTGAGCTGATGCTCCCAAGAGCGTTGGAGAACCGTGCGGAGGACTTCTGCATGTCCACTTCTAGTCCTGGATTTCACAAGGATATCATCTACGTAGATTTCCATGTGTACATGCATCATATCGTGAAAAATTATCATCATGGCCCTTTGATTTATTGCACCTGCGTTCTTCAGTCCGAAGGGCATGACAACATAACAATAAGTCCCCCACGGGGTGGTGAATGAGGTTTCTCTTGGTCTTCCTCCGCCAAATGAATTTAGTTGTACTCGAAGTAGCCATCCATGAAAGATAACATCTCGTAACTGGCATTGTTGTCTACAAGGACATCTATATGTGGAAGAAGAAAATCGTCCTTCAGACAGGCTCGGTTAAGATCACGGAAATATATACAAATTCTAAGCCTACTATCCTTCTTCATGACTGGGACGATGTTAGCTACCCATTGAGGATTAAAGGCAACCCTGATGAACTTGACTTTGTGAAGTTTCTGAACTTCTTCCTTGACCTTGAGAGCGAGCTTAGGGTGAAGTCGCCTCAACTTTTGTTTAACAGACTTCGTACGGTGCTCTACTAAGAAGAGGCTTAAACCTGGCATGTCTTCATAAGACTAGGCAAAGCCATTAGGATATTCCCTGAGAACAACTACAATAGCAATTTCTTCTTCCTCACTCAAATTTACACTGATCAACATGATCTTCGGATCTTCCTTAGTGTCGAGGTTGATTTCTTTGGTGGATTCATCAACAAAGGTGTTGGGCTCATCAAACCTCTTTGTCTCGTTTACATAAAGACTCACATGATCGATGTCATCCTCGAGTTCATCATCATCTTCTTCACCTTCCTCTTGTAAAGTATAAACTCCTAAACCATGATATAAAGGAGTGCCCTTTACACTATCTGCCCCTAGGCGAATGGGTGCTAGAAGAAATTCAGGAACTTGACATAGCTTAGAACATCTCTCTGCCAAATCGGTGATATAGCGGGCAGAGGTACACTTGCCCCTAGCTTTCTTTGGGACACTGGGCAGAGAATGACAAGACTCTACTAAAGCTAGACTTGATCCTATGCTACTATGTACAAGGGAGGTGTCCGTAGACGGGCATGGATTGGTGTTCAAGGAGAAAAGTGTCGGCCCTTGGCCGAGGGATCCGGACTCCAAGAGGAGGTTTCTTCGATGGAAAGCTCGCATTCCCACCTTTCAAGATTGGCGTTGTTTTGGAGGTTATGGGTGAATGTGAAAATGGAATGAGTGGATTGTGCTATGACCAGATAAGTAAGCAGTGGTGGAAGCTTAGGGTGGAAAAGGAATGGGATGAAAATGACAGGTGCCGGCCTGTCTGTCTAGGAATTCCCCCACCGACGGTTTATGATTAGGTGATTCATCTTGATGAAACAACAGAATTAATCTGAAATCTTCTTTGGGTTGGGAGGCTTGTCGACTCTCTTTCTCTTTGACCCCTCGACCTTCATCGGGGATATTCTTAGTTCTTGGCTTAATAGGATCTCTCACAAAGTGGTCATACAATCCGCCCTTGAGGGGTGTGGAATTGAATGTTCGCTTTGTGGAGTACCCTAGACCTAGCCGCCCCTTAGAGACCTTCAACCTATCTCTTCGGGTTGGTCCTTGCTTGTCTCATCTTAATCCTCTACCTATGGTGAATTCCATCTTGACCATCAACTCCCAGTTTTTTTCTAGTGAAACTTCGGAGTGAATGGGTAGCCTAGGAGAAATGGTATGGTCAGGTTGGCTTAACACAAATGGACCCGCTTCCATCATGGAGAGAATGAGCTTCTTCCCTTAGTCATGGTCATGAAGGGGATCTGCTCATATATGATGGAATTCAAGGTTTCCACTATGGGGATGCTTATGACGATGTTGCACATAGGATTAAGGCAGGCTGGTTAAAATGGAGAAGTGCATCAGGAGTCCTCTGTGATCATCGTATGTCTGTGAAACTCAAAGGGAGATTTTATAGAACAGTTGTGAGACTTGCTTTGTTATATGGTACCGAGTGTTAGGCAGTACGAAAAGAACACATTCACAAAATGTGTGAGATGGATGTGTGGGAAGACTAAGAAAGACAAGATTAGGAATGAGCGCATCCGTAAGGACTTTGGGATAGCCCCAATTGATAGTAAAATGAGAGAAAATAGACTTAGGTGGTTTGGATATATGTTTCGTCACCCTAACTCAGCGCTGGTTCAAAGATGTGATCGACTCTTAGTGGATGCTAGTAAAAGAGCTCGGGGAAAGCCTAAAATGAAATGGTGCGATGCTATTAGGAAGGACAATGGCTTCTTGGGTTTAAATCTGAATATAGCACTTGATAGAAATCTTTGGCGGAATAGGATTTACGTAGTCGACCCCAAATAATTGGGATGATGATGATGATGATGATGACGACTGCGAGGATGCTTTTGACCTTGATGACTCTCCCATTGTAAGGGAATTTAAAGCATTGGTGTGTTGTGGGAGGGATCCCTAGGGTTTGTTCTATCCAAGGTCGTCTTATAATGGCTTTGTAAACTAGATCTACATCTAGAACAAAAACGCTCGAGGGCATGACCTAGCTGCAAAGTGACTTTTTTTTTGGCCCTCCTTTTGGAATTATCATAGGCGGAGATGGTAGTGCAGACTTCCTCTAAATTTTCCTCACCTAGTCCCACTTTCTTGATGGTCTTCATGGGACAAACATTGATGGATGCTCTAGTGTCTATCAAGGTAGAATCTACCTTAACCCCATTGAGAATGATAGTGAGACATAGTGGGAGTGATCTGCTCTCCGGAGCGGCCAAATCTCTCGGAGAAAGAGATGGATAGGCTTTGCGTTATGGACAAGATGGCGTCGCAGACGCCACTAGCAGGGAGATCCTCATTGACAATTTTCTTTTGAAGGAATTGAAGGACAGTAGATTGATGAGACGGGGGCCTCCTATCTACTAGAATGGAAACCTTGGCGGGGGTCTTATCTAAGTATTGGAGGATGTCGTACTCCGCAGGAGGAGCTTGAGAGTTCGTCCCTTCCTCGGGTTGAGACTGCCTTTGAGATGGAGGAACGATGCGGTTCCTGAGAGTGACATTAAGGGTAACGTCTTTTGGTGGATCCGGCTCTTGAGGTTTTGGACGAATGAGCTGTAAGGAGGAAGGAGCCCCAAAAATGCAGGAGAGGGAGGCTAATTCATGACCTTGAGGGCTTGAAGCAGGTTGGACCATCTTGGGCTGTGGAGGTTTGATCAAGACTAAGGGGCGATCCCCTTCAGCAAGGGAGTTCATAAGGGGAGCAGGTTCATGAGATGGAGGTTGAGGTTGAGGGGGTTTAATGAGAGTCAAGAGGCGATCCCCCTCGTTAAAGGAATAGAAAACGGGTGACTGTGATTGGGAAGGGCTTGATTAAAGTAAAATGACGATCCCCTTCGAAGAGGGTGTTCACATCCGTCTCGAGTTCTTGAGTCGCATCTTCAGAGCACTCATACCACCTTTGCCATCCTTCTACCCCCCATAGTTGTTGTCTCCGGACAACACGAGACTCTAGACATGTGACAGTATTGACTCTCTCAT
The DNA here is from genome assembly GCA_022559845.1 of Amorphophallus konjac. Classification (NCBI taxonomy): domain Eukaryota; kingdom Viridiplantae; phylum Streptophyta; class Magnoliopsida; order Alismatales; family Araceae; genus Amorphophallus; species Amorphophallus konjac. Next base: position 80,722,459 of record CM040121.1, on the reverse strand, counting down.
GTTGCTTGGAACTAGAGGGATCTTGATTTGCTTGGTGAGTGGGTAACGGGTTTTGAACAGTGCCTAAGTCTCGGTTAGGCCTTTTGAGATTTGCTACAACGACCTTCACATATGCCCAGTTAATTCTTCCTTTATCATTCATATCATAACCCCAATCTCTGAAGGTGAAGTAGTTGTGAATGTCGTGCCTCGGGGCATGATGGTACGAGCAATATTTGGAGGTATCAGTGTGCGGATGCACCCGCTCTCTTTAGGGCGGGAGTTGGATAGCTTTAGAAGACATCAAGGTGAAGAAGATATCGCCTAGAGATTCCGGTAGAGGTGGGTATGAGGACCTCTTGGGTCTAGCCCTAGCATAGTTCTGAGGTGGAGGGACAGCTGAATAAGGCTTTGAATTGCCAATGGCTTGATTGGAAGTTTCTTGATTTAACTGAGGAGCCTGGCGATTACTTGGCTTAAGAAGAGGGCCGAAGGCATTGACGTGTTCATTAGTAGTGACCCCTTCCGTTGTAGGGACGGCATGAATCTTTCGGCCCCTTGCATGGGTATCAAAGAAAGGCGGAAGGGTGGAATCCCTAATTTGGGCTTGAAGAACGTGAGGCCTATTGTATAGCTGAGGAAATGTGTGGAGCTCCCTCAACATGAGAATGACCCGAAGTTGGGGAGTAGCATTGTTCACCAGCATGGTGACAGCTTGGGATTCGGGGATTGCAACCTCAACCCTAGAAGCCATGATCCTCTATCGGTTGGCAAATTGAATGAGGTCTTCACTAGGCTTCATTTTCTCCATGACCAGATCAAATAGAGTAGGGGCTATGCTGGACATGTGATCAAATTGAGCGATGAATCGCTCGAAGACGATGTCGAAATTGAGGAAATCAACAGCCGGAAGAGAAGAGAACCATCTGAGGGCCCAGCCCTCTAGGGATTTTTGGAATAGATGCACTAGAAGGACTCGGTCATACAACCATTGACGGGAGTCTATCAAAAAACCCGAAAGATGGTGATGTGGGTCAGTAGTACTATCATACTTTCGATATTTGGGGGTTTTAAAACTCGTAGAAAAATAGACATTCGGAAGCTTGCAATAGTGAGCTAAAGAATGAGGTCGGGAGGAAGGCACGTTCTCGGCAACCAATTGTCGGACATAGTTTTTGATTCCTTGTATGGATATGCAGTCCGCGCCCCTAGGAGGCATATTGATAGCTGGAGGGACATGAGAGTGAGTGACCCCTTGTGGAAAGAATGGGTAGTTAGATTGAGTAAGGGACGTCATGAGGGGTTTTGATAGAAGACCCTTGAAATGGAGTTTTAGCTCTTTGAGAAGTGAATTGGGGATTGACAGGAGCCTTCCCTCGGGATGCTCGAGTGATCAAATCATCGGGGGAGTTTCATTATAGTACATTGATCAGCTCTTGATCATCATTGGATGAGAATGTGGGAGGTTTGAAGGTAACCTACTCGTCGTCGCTGTGGGAAGATATGGTGTCTACATTGGCCTTTTCATTGTCATTAATTGGAGAAGTTGAAAACATGCCAATGAAAGCATTGGGGCGACCTTTTTCCATCTCAAACAATGGGTAAGTATGCATGCTCACATTACATTGGGAGGACCCGTCTTCATAACACGGGCTTGCATAAAAATTTTCAATTTCAACAATTACTACCCAATTTTAAGGTTTAGCTAGATTTAAGAGTCAATTATGGGAGGAATGTGGTTTTTAACAATAAACAAGTTATCACAGCAACGTCTCAAATCTTTTAATATTAATTTTTTCTCGTGATTAAGTGAATTTTAGAGAATTCCCTCAAGATGAAGGTTTATCTCCGGGATGTCCTAAAGATCTTGCTCACTCAGAACTCTTGGGGTTTCTATCAGGACTTCAGTGGTACAACCTGCTCGGCGACCATGTGAGAATCCATGGTTCGCGGGGACTTAACGGAGGTTCCCTACTGATAAGGACTAGTTACATTCGAGTGGGAATCCTCAGGTGACGGGTCTAAACCAACGGGAGGGGTTTCCTATTAAAGTGTGATGCCAACTATTCTTGGACCCACCCCAAGTTGTATCTACACTGTATCAGATAGCAAAAAAAATTCACACAAAATAACAGAAAAACACGAAACAACAGAAAGGACAAAAGGCGGCCATCGATGTGGCCGTTCAATGCAGTGGACGGCCAGGTGATTGGCCGTCTGGAATTGGGCTGGGCAGCCAGGAATGTGGCCTCCTTCCCTGGTGGGCGGCCAGGAATGTGACCGCCTCCTATTCACTCTTTGACGAACAGAAAACAAAAACTACACTAACTACAGAAACAAAATGAAAATAAAAACATTAACCTATTAACCTTGGATTTTGGGTGTAATGGACTTACAGTGAGCTGCAGGGCCCCACCTTGATCGGCAGGGGGGTTGTAGGCGCTAGAGTTTGTCCCGTGTGATGGGGCGCCGATTGTGTGGAGAGTGGATTGCAAACTCGGACTCACGAATGAGCACTCTGTTGAGCTAGATCTAAGCACTACAGTGCAACATACAAAAATGACGGGATGAAGGGATCGCCAGGGAGTTTACTTGAATTCCACATGAAGGTTGATCGCACAGTAGTCTTTAAGGGGGGAGATTGTGGTGCTCTGCATTCTCCATTCTCAGTCGGCCAAGAACGAAAGAGCCGTGTGATCTTTTACACCGAAGACACAATCACGAAAAAGAAAAGAAAACGACCATTAGATCTAGATAAGCGTAGTAATTGTTCAGCAAATGGAAAGAAAGCGAGAATAGGTGGTAGTAATTACCTGGAGGGGGTGTTGGGAAGGGGGGATAGTCGAGATTTTCGACTACCCGCCTCACCTTTTGTTTTTAGTTAAACCTCTGTATTTTTAGGGACTTAGGGATTATAAGATGCGATGCTGGTAATAGATAATGAATGCAATTAAGTGAACTAAATGCACAGTAGAATGAAACGGGAAGGGGGTGAGGGAGGACTTCCTGTCAAACTCAGGAGGTAGCCAAGTTCGTTGCCGTTCGAAAGAGTTGGGCGGCCGACATCCTGGCCGTTCAGGAGTTCGGGGTGGCTAGGTATCTGGCCGTACTATGTCGGGGAAGACGACTCCGACAGCACGCGTTGAAGATCGCCCGTAGGAAGCTCCTCTTTGCGTATCGACCCTCGTCTCGTCACGGGAGGTAGTAGGGAGGAGGTGGACAACAGGAGGAGAGTTTGGGACATGACACTAGCATTGAGTCACCACATATCTCCCATCTGGCTTGACATCTTGACTTGTTGGGACATTATTGCCTTCAGCATCCGGGTTCGATTGGGAAGAGGTGACAAGTGCCTATTTTGGAAGTATAGATAATGCGGCGATTTCACTCTGGAGGCTTCCTACTTGAGGCTCTTCGCTATTTCAGCACTTCCACAGGGGACAGCCTTTCAAGTTTTTGACTCTCAACTGTCAGGATGTATCTGGTCACCGATTTTTAGGAGGAATCTCAATCCGGAGGAGATGGATCAGTTTCAGGGTCTGTTGTGCTTCCTTCTAGGTTTCTCTCTTCAACCAGACAAAGAGGATGAGTGGACTTGGAGGTGGGAGGAGGGTTCTTTCTCCGTGAGGTCAGCTTACACCTTCATCTCTGATGGAGTACGCCACGGTCTTGTCCCTCAGATTTGGACTCCCCGGAGTCCTTTGAGGGTAAAGCTCCTTACCTGGAGGATCTCTCATAGGAGGCTCCCCACCAGAGATAGACTACTTCAGTTCCTACATGTTGTTACTACTACTTGTTGTCTGTGTGGAGATGAGGATGAGGCCCTGGATCACTTGTTTGCTAGATGCACCTTCTCTCAAAAGGTGTGGAACCAGCTTGCCAGGAGGATGTAGTGCCCTCCCCTCCGTGAGAGGGAGGTGAACCACATTTTGGGAAAGTGGGGGAGAGGTTGGAGCCTAAGAGGAGATAGAATTATCTGGTGGTTGATTCACCACGCTACTCTTTGAGCTCTTTGGGGAGAGAGGAACGATAGACTTTTCAAAGGGGAGGCTAGAGTTGAGGAGAGTTCAATTGGGTTCATTTGTAATAGAGTGAGAGAGCGGGCGGATCTCCTTTGTAATGTGAACTCTCACAATTCTACACTTTTTACTTTGTTGGGGGGTTAAGGTGGGCACAATGGCTTGGGGTGGATCTCCCGTTGTATAGGGATTTTTTGAGAGCTCCATTGACAATATTTGTACATCCTTTTCTCTATCAATACAATAGTGGTACAAACTACTTTAAAAAAATTCTGATAAATAGAAAATATTTACTATTGTTTTATCCAAAAATATTGTGGATTATGCCACCAATTTTATTCAAGAATAAATAGAGACAGTACTATCAAAAGGTAAAGGAGAGGTTCCTCACCTTTCCCAGACTACACTACAAAAAAAAGAAGAATCAAGATACAAAATAAAAAGAAAACGTTGTGCCCTCTCTACAACAAATTGTACAAAAAACCACTGCCTACTATTTGCAACACATGCCCATGATGAACTTTGACACTATATGATGCCTCCTTAACCTACAAGATGCCATTGGTGCTGTACCATCACCCCCACTCTGCACATCTTTGAGAAGAGTTGACCATTCTCTACGACGTTTGGTTGGCTTGGAGGATGTGGCAGTACGCCAATTATTTGAGATTTGGTGAGTGGTGGTCACAGTGTTGGCATTGATGTGTATACATTACAATAGCTTAATCTAGTGCAGTGAACATGAATCAAAAGATATGCTACCCTAAAAGCGGAATACAACGAATGGCTGTTAAGAGATGAGCTGAGATGGAGAATGGACTAAAAAGACATGGCTGATAGCAGGTGACAAAAATACAGTTTATTTTCATGCAATTGCTCCTCCTAAGATGGAAACAATTATTTGGAAGACAGTGGAGAGATACAAAACAATATCATGGATTACGTCCAGCGTCTTTTCAAAGAAACAGAGCCCTTGGGACCTCAAGTTGAGGAGGGTTTACTGCCTAGGTTATCAGAAGAAGAGGCTCAGCTGATGTTTACTATTTCTTAAACAGGGGTGAAAGAAGCAGTCTTTAGTATGGAAGGACCAAGTCTCCTGGACTAGATGGTTTTCCAAATTGTTTTTATCAATTCTTTTGGGATATTATCAAAACAGATCTAATGAGGCTAGTCAAGGAATTCTGGTACTAAATTACTAATCCCAAAAAAAGGTGGAGCGGATGAGTTATCAAATTTCCTAATAGTTTGGACTATGGCTGTTGTAAGATCATCACTAAAGTATTTAATCTTGAGGCTGAAAGGAGTCATTGATCAACTGGTTGATGAACACCAAATGGCTTCTTCCACGCCTGGTCCAGCATTGACAATTTTCTTGCAGCTCAAGAATGTCTACATTATCAAAATGCAAGGAAGAAAGAATACTTGGTCTTTAAACTTGATTTTGAAAAGGTTTATAATAAAATCGGCTGGGATTGTATGATTAGAACTTTGTTTGTCATGGGATTCAAACAGAAATGGATCAATTGGATCATTGGATGCATCACAACAGCAAGGTTCTCCATCCTTGGTTGATGGTAAACCTTGTGGTTTTTTTTAGAGTTCCCACAGAATTCGTCAGGGGACTATATTTCTTCACATCTATTCATTCTTGTGAGCCAAATGGCCCAAATCTTCATCAAAAGGTGGCAAGGCTGTACAAGCAAGGCTTCTTGAAGGTAATAACATACAGAGGAGTGGTTTGAAGATAACACACCTTCAACATGCTGATGACATTTTTATAAAGGGGGATATGGGTGAGCTTGCCGACATCAAAAAATCTGCCGGTTATGTTGTAGACTGTTACAGGGCTGAAAGTTAACTGTAAGTCATATGTGGTGGGTATTAATGTTCCATGATTCCATCAGCTAGATTGCAGGCAAAAGCTGTGGTGGAGATGCAAGTGCTCAGACTTCCCTTTAAAATATCTTGGCCTTCCATTGTCTCATGGCCCAATCAGGAGAGAAGCTTGGAATCAGGTGATCCATAAGTTGGATAAGGCTTTGGAGGGTCAGAAAAAAAACTGCTGTCTGCAGGTGGCAGCTGGATTCTATCCAGAACTGTCATACCAAGTTTACCCTTATATTTCATGTCAGTCTTTCAAGTTTCTAAATCAGTGTAGAGCAGAATTGAGTCCATTAGAATATATCTTTTTGACCAAAAAAGATGATCTTTTTCTGGAAAGGAGCAAGGCAAGAGAGGAGGGCCGTTCATCTACTCGGTGTAGCGTTTGAAGGCTTAAAGAGGAAGGAGTGGGTTTGGTCAGCATTGCAAATTGGGACAATGCTCTTCTTGGAAAGTGGGCATGGAAGTTGAGGGCAGATAATAACTCTGGAGACAGATTGTTGGAATTCGATATTATAGTGTGCGCTAGATGGAATCTGAGGCTAGTTTGTATTACCAATGTGCCATGACGTTGGAGGAGTATATATAAAAATATTTACTTCATGGACTGCTCCATAGGTTATGAGCCGACAAATGGAGAACCATCAGATCTCGGGAAACTGCTTGGAATTCAACCCTCTCTATGAGCTTTCGAAGGTTAAGGGCAGAGAAATCAGGCACTCGTTACCTATGTTATCAAAAGCGCGCCCTAGTGCTCACCTTGGCAGTTTTTGAGGCGAAACCGTCCCAAACTGCCTCGCTTTCGCCTCAAACGCCTCACCCTAGGAGGGCTGGTCCTAAAAGATCTTGATTGCTCAAATCTTGATTGTATGTATGTATTTTCGCCTCAAATCTTAATTGTTGTTAATTTTATTGAAAATCTTGATTGTATGTTTGTATTTTTTGTGATATTTAGACAAATATTTATATTTTTTGAATTGTATATATATATATATATATATTAAAAAATGCCTCAAATGTCTAGGCCATCGCCTAGTCGTTTGAGGCATGAGGTGACCCCTTGGTCGCCTCGGTCGTCTCACACCTTTGACTACATAGCTTGTTACAGCCTTCAGCAGGAGGGGGAATTAGCTCTTTCTGAGGAGGGAATTTGGCTGATGCCTAGACTTTGTAGATTTCTCAGCTCTTTGCAATTTTTGAATCTGCCCAGTTAGAGCAGAGGTTGAGGACAAGAATTTGGAGATGGGAGGGAAATGGGACCTTCTCTGTAACCCTGCCACCTACGCCCATAAAGTCAATTATACATTTTGGATTGGAAGTAGCTAAAATATTTTGCAGCAATTTCTCAATTTTGTGATGTCCGAGATCAGCACTAGTTAGGAGGTGTGATCAAATTCAAGTAGAGGAGGGTAGAAGAACTCAGGAAAGGTCTTAAATGAGATGGTTGAATGTGATAAGAAAAGACAGCTTTCCTAGGCTTAGCTACATGTATATCACTGGATAGTAAAATGACAGGACAGCAATTATATAGCCAGCCCCAGATAAATGAAGTTAGGCTCTGATGATGATATAATCTTAGTTGGAGTAAATTAAAGACCAATAGTTCCCATGAAATGATTTAGAACAAATAAAAGAGAGAATTAAAGGATATGAAGAGGAATCTACATATGAATGGCATTGTGTTATAGTGTTTTTTTTTACTGGTGAGCCCTATATAATGCATAATTAGATGATTGTTTCACCCTTTTGTGGGTTTTTTGGGGGGGGTGATGGAGAACCACTGCAGGCTATTATTATTCATCCTCTAAATTCCTTCAATGAGACCACTGAAGTACTCTTGGTTGATACTCCAGTAATTTCTGCTATTCAGTTTGTTACACAATGTTTGAATTTGGTGTGTTTGGAACCTGTTTCCATCTCATTGGTCTAAAATTTTGATTTATCATTTTTGGCAAGGATGTTAAGAAAGTGACTGTAGAATATGTCAAAGGTGCAGATATGATGGTGGACGACACATCTTACACAAAGGTCATTATCAAGAAAGATTTAGCGACTTTGCATACACAAATTTCATCTTCTATAATGTAATCTTGATGTCTGCCCAGGTTTCAGAGACTGTTTCCACGTCATTAGATGAACCAAGCGGGGTAAAGGTTGAACATGACAATTCAAATAAGACTGATCAGCCTGCCATGATACATCCAAAACCGTGAACTGTGCAGAGGCAGACGTTGGCAGTAACTGCACCCTGGTCTGTAAATTTATAGCTTTCCTTTCTGAAGAGTACATGTTTCAGGTGCTTATAATTTATATATACCGACTGTGGTTGAACTGGGATATCATATTAAAGCATTTTAGATTCAAAAGTGCAATCTTGCAGATATCTAAGTTAGAAAATTGCTTTATGTTGATTGTTATCATATTACATTTTGGGAAAGCCATTGCAAGGTGAGTATATTGATGTGGAAGAAGGTAACAGTCTGTACATCATATTCATTCAGTCTGGTTGGGACTTGCAGTTACAGTTAAGATGACTTTCAAAACAAAGCTCATTCTGATTTACTACCGTACAGAAAATGTATTTAAATTGCTGGCATAAGGTTGAGCAATGAAACTGTATATGTGGGTCTGAATCTGCAACAACTACACATGTAGGATTGAAGATCCATGCCCAGGTTGGTCAATTATCGAATAATTATCCATTGTTATCCGGTTTTTTGGCTTGGGCCATTTGGGTGACGTTTGAAAATGCTAATAGTACCAGATTTGGGGATAAATCTTGGACAGACTATATATAAGAATCAGAATGTTTAAAGCTCAATCCAAAACAAATTTGTCTTTTCCACACATTTCATGGCAGATGAGATAGTGGGGTTTACGTTCATGATGTGTCAGCTGGAGTTAAAAAAAATGTCATCAGCCTGTTCTCATTCTCCTGGCATCTATTTTCTTATGATAAGATAGGAATTTTATGTAATTATCACACGTCAAAGCTACCATAAATTTTGCCGAAAAGAGGCTGGCTGGTAGCCATTAAACTGAAAATCATGTTAGGCCAAACATGGGATATTGTTTGTATCATCCACTGTAAAACCAGTGTCAGTTATTCACTAGTTGCAGTTCATAACATTTTGATAAGATCAGGCTTAATCATAATCTGAGACGGTTAAACTTTTAGTGGGGCAGTACTGTTCCTCGTTGCAGAGAAGTCAGAGCTAAGGGTTGTCACAGTGCATCGGGCGGAAGCTGAACTCAGAGGAACAGAGGGAGTGAGCCTCTAACATCCTTCTGCTACCAAGCTATAGAATTACTTGTGCCATACCATTCTGATTGCTTATGTGAAACCTTGTAATTATGAGATAGAGGATTGTAGTAAATAATCATGGCTATACACCTTATTCCTCTCCAGGGTGGTTCTTGGCATCCTCTTTACTTCCTCTAGTCTTATCACGATATTCCTTCTCGTACAGAGAGAACTTGTATCGAAAACATCCTCTCCTCAAACAACATATCTTCACAGCGGAGCAGAAAAGAATGAAGATAAAAGGATAGTCGTATACATGAACGACTATGAGTAACTTTATAAAACGGCCCATACAATTTCGAAGAGCTATTTATGGTATTCTGGATGCTAATGAGGTTCTGGGATGGGATTGCAAACCCAGTGTTTGATTCATATTGACATTAGGCATCCTTTTTTTTCCCTCGATGGCAAGGAACCTAATACAGTAATACTAAGGTTTACCTAGACTGAGAGATTTGAGTTCGAGTCTAATAAGCGCCCAACTCACAGGTATCTCTTTTTTATCAAGACTAACAAATCTTGCGCTCACGACTCTCGAAGATTAAATGTAACTCAAGTAAGTTCGGCCAGGTGTCAAAATTGGGACATTTCTATCATAAGGCGGGGTCATTACCAATCAACCAACTTGTGGTTGCAATTAGACAACCTCGCTATCTCACATTCAAACTCAAATTTACAGGAGCATGTTTGGCATTTGGTAAAAGCCTACTAGAACCAAGAACTGTCTAGCTCTTTAGATTTCTGTCCCTTTAAATGACAATTTTAAAAAAATATAAGATGAAATTTGTAGTGAACGTGGTTGACTTTCTAATGGTCTAGATTCCACCTCATTTGAACTTTTCTAATATAACCATAAATGAGCTGATGCGACTTAATTCACTAATTTGACCGATTTGTGGCTAGCTTAGCATGACCAGTCAAGGTTTGCCGGACCAAAGATGCAAGCTGACTCGGATCTCCCACGATCCAGTACGAGTCGGCCAGACTCGGGTTGACGCGGTCGACTCGCACCTGTTTGAGTTTATTTTTTATATTTTTTTAAAATAAAAACCTCTTGTAATGTTTGAATTGTTTACCCTATATTTTTACATTGTAGAGTTATATGTCATCCATCTAAGGTATGTATGAATTATTTAGTTTATTTTTTATTTATAACTAATTTTAAATGTTATATTATTATCATACAATCAATAAATCAATAAAATTGAAAATAGAGTTACATGCACTCCATCAATGAAATGCAAGATCGATGGCTAATGTTATATTATTATATCGTTATTTAAAAAATTAAATATTTTTAAATATTATATTATTATTTAAATAATTAATAGTGTGATGGGCCAATACACCCCAAATCAGGACTTGGATGGCCCATGATTCAATTCAATATGAGTCGACTGTACCGCACCGATCTGGTAATTATGATACAACAAATATTGGGACTAATTAGGTCGAGTGGCACATGGTCTAACAAGTTTGAGGAGGCAAGTGAGGTGATTAGTTTAGAAATGACGAACGCTTGAATGCATCGCCTAATTGTGTCAAAATGCCTTGTAGTACAAGGCACGATCTCGAGAGAAATAGAAAATGTCTAGTGGGCAAAAATGCCTTGTTTTATGAGGCACGACATCAATGTTATAGGGTGTTTGGGAGCAATCTTTCTCAGAATTTATTTCTTCACAAGATTAATATAGTTTTTTAAAAAATTATGTAAAGCTATTTGGCCATATTTTCTTTTGGCAACACAAAGGTAGGCTGACAAGTGACACCTTGAGACCGGTCGTGATATCTTGATATTCAATTTTGCAGCTTAGTTTATTCTAAAATTTTGAATCAACACTTGTCTGAATCGGTGGGGAAGGCAGTGCAGCAATGGCACAGCGAACTCAAACCCACCTTCCCTTCCATCTTCCCCCACTCTTAAATATTTCTGCAACCCTGCCAGCCATGCAAAGCTTTTTTCCTAAGGTGATATACTAATGTTGAATCTCATGAAAGCTGATTAGATGGGAAGCACCAGTTTTGCACAAGGTTTGCCGTGCCTGGTCAGACCGGCTGTAACGGTCATGGCCTAGTATGCTCTAGTATGGTACGGTATGCCGACGTGCCGCGATGTGCCAAAATCTTTTGTTTTGAAGTCTCAAATAAAATAAACTCGTATTTTAAAACCCTAAACCCAATCACCCATCCCTCCTCCCCGATCCCTTTCTTTGGGAAGCTAGGAACCCTAACCGCCTCCCTCTCCCTGGCGGCCCCCTTTCCCTCTCTGGCTCTCCCCCCACCTCGGCGGCCCAACCCCCGCTTGCCCCAGTCGGGTTTGGGTGTGTGAGTTTTCGCGAATCCTAGCCACCTACCTCTTCGAATCATAGCAAAGGCAACCGACTGCGGCGCAATGGGGGGAGGCTAGCAAGTGGCACAGGGGAAATCGGGGTGGCAGGCAGGGGACACAGACGACCTGTAGTAGGTGCTGCGGGGTAGGCGACTATGACTACAAGTCCTTAGCAACGAACAGCGAAGGTCTCGTCATCGTAGTTGCAGTGGAGACGCAGCTACGACGGCGAACAATTCCTTGTGGCACCTCGGACGAGGGGAGTGGGATCAAGACTGTCCAAACTATCCTAATTATCATCAGAGATCACGGCCTCGGCCTCATCGAAGATCATTGGATCCCTCGCCTGTCATCGCCTCATTGCTTGGTACTACCACCTCGCCACCTACAACCTTTTGGCCCTCTCTGTACTTGCCCCTCACCCACCTGGAACGCCAGCTTCGCCCCCCGTTAAGAAGTCGACCTGCACGTATTGTCCTTCGGATCGCACATACCACTCGGCGTGCCGTACTGGATTGATTTGACAAACCCTAGTTTTGCATTCAAAATGTGAAAGTAACATTTTTCTCCACTTATAGAATCTGAAGGTTCAAATTGTGTAGTTCACGGCTGATCAAGTGGTTGAAAGGAGATGTTGAGAGACAAAGGGTTGAGGGGTTGTTCAACTAGAGGCATAGACTAGAAAGAGAAGAAAAATGATGAGGATGGTGGTGCGCCAGTACAATGGGGGCTGTGATTGCCTCGGGAGCCGCAACACACTGGGGTCAATGGTGCTCCAGCAGCCCCCCTGCCTCCTTATCATCCTTCATTCTTTTCATCTATCTCTCCTTCCCAATTATACATCTTCTCTTTCTCATTTTTCTGGTCCCCTGATGAGGAAGCAATGCCCATGCACTCACAAGGATGACGACGTAGAGAAGACATGGACACCAGATGGAGATGCATATAACCCTTTATGCTCTCCCATGTTTCCTTTCTCTATAGAGCTACCAAACACGTGTCCTCTATGAGACAGACACAAACCAATATTTATAGAGAAGATGGATCAGTCTTAGATTTTGACCTAATATTCCCACCCGTAATCGGAACCCAAGATAAATGGGAAGAGGAAAATGGCTGAAGAAGATATTCCAAATAAAAAAAACTTGAGGATCAAGATGACTACAAAGACAAGAAGAAGAATCAAATTAATGAGCAGAGATCCTCATAAGCAAGACAAGATCGCTACTCGGGAGGAACCTTATCTACAACTTCTCAATTGGGACGATTGGAGCTTCCAGCATATCATTATTGAGAATATAGCATACAAAGAAGCTTGAGAGAATCTTCTAGAGAAGATTGTGAAAGACAAAGCCAAACTACAACAATCTCAGCCCATTCTATCTCTGCCATTAGAACCATATCAAGCTTCTGCATAAAGTCAAGTAGGCATTCTTCTTTCCCATATCCACAAGTACTTCCCTCCAAAAGAATCCACCGATGCTCTACTCCACCAAAGGACCATAATAAGTACACCACTACTGTTGAAGACAAATGAGAGTTGTTCAAGATTTAGCAGGCACATCTTCGTGACTATCTCTTACTTATCCTAGAACACAATATCTACTTAACAACTACAAGATCCCAAGGTTCAGGAGTCCATTCAAGATGATCATGGGTTGATCAATATGTTCTTATACCTATGGAAGAGTGGAGATCCATTAGGAGAGGGCATCTGTAGGACTTGCTTTGGATGTAGAGGTGGCAATCAAACAACTTTAAGGAGTTGATAAACTACCTCTTTCATATCCAGCACTTGGTACATTACTAGAGCAACCAACACTTCAATAAGACATTTTAAATTTTAACTATTCATTGTATTCAACCATGTAATTAGGAGATGGTCCATAAGATCAAACATTTCTTTTATACTCTTTTACATTCATGGTATTCAGTTCTGTACAAGTTCAGTTGATATTTATAAAAATTCATTATATTATTTACACTTGTACTTGAAGGTGCCTATGTGTTTTCTACCTTTACCCTTTTTATTGAAAGACAAAAAAGGGACATAAATATTGAATATGTGTAAAATGATTAAATATGTGCTAAAATGACAAAAGGTGAGAACATTATGTAAATGACAAATAGGGGGACACATCTTTATTGAAAATAATTTTACAAAAGTTCTGTCATCACCGAAAGGGGGAGATTGTTTGACCCATGCTTCTTTATGGTAATATTAAGTCTTTTATTTTGTGTGATGACATAATTTAAGCAAACATATTAATATTCAAAAATGGTCAAATAATAATATAATGCCAAGTATTTGATCTTAGTTGAATATTGTTGACTCTATATACACAGTTAGAACACATATTTGAAATCTTCAATCTGAACTTAAATCTAATTGGAACATAATTGACCAAGTCCTTCAACTGAAAACCCAATCAGAAGACTCAACTAAAGTACTTCAAGTAGAAGTGCCAAACAAAGTACTTTAACTAGACAAGTTCATTAGTAGACTTAGTCAGAATCTCATTTAAGACAGTCGGGAGAATTCCCAGTCAAAACCTTTCAATAATCCTCAACTGCAATCTATTCTCAATCAGAGCCTTTGGACTCGGTTAGCCTTGCGACTATATCCAGTCGAAGTAAACCTTGTGACTAAACTCAATCAAAGTCAACATTGCAACTGAAGCTAATCGAAGTAAACATGGTCAAAGCATTGAACCGTATGATTGAACTCAGTCAAAATAAACCTTGTGACTGAATGCAATCAAAGCGATCAACTGACCAATTCTAATTGAAGTCGTGTGACTGACCATCATTCGACTGACTTGTTCAATTGAATGACTTCAATTGTCTTACCCAAGTGAAAAGACCTTTCAATTGATCTTTTCAACTATGGCCTTTTCAAGTGAATTTCTAACTAAATGCTTCAACTGAACTATTAACTGTACTTTCAATAGTGATTTCACTATGTTCTTTCATTTATATATATTAATTGCATATTGTAACTGCTTTCACTCAGGCAAAACCTTGTGTATTGTATTCTTTCCACTTTAACTTTTAATTGTATAATTCAGTTGACTTTCTTTGATTACATTCTTCAATTAAAACATTTTAACTATTTGACTCAGTCAATAACCCTCAGGCTAAACCTTTGAGCCTCATATGACTCGGTCGTATGAAAGTAATATTCAATTGAATCATATTTGTCCTATTCATTTCAATTGTGTAATTCAACCAAAGTGCATATCAAGTACAATCATTTCATCATGGCACATAATACAATATATTATTTTCTTATAATTTCAAATTTAAATGCATTAAAAGTTCAACGTATTCCTAAGGCATATCTTTGAAATATCTCTATTTTATATTGACCAAAGATTGCATCTAATGATCTGGTCAAAGACCATCATAGGCTTTTTTCTCTTGCAGAGATTTCATCTGTAGACCAAATCATTGTTATTTTTACATGAAATATTTTGGCACACGTCAAATGTCTTGGACTTGCATGCAATGACTCTAGTAGGGATACTAAAAGTAAACCCTTCCACTCTACATTGCTTATGTTGATGTTTATTCTTGATGTGGAAGAGGCTATATGTCAAATCTAGAGGAGCCCTATAAGAACAAGATATGAGATTAACAAGTTTTAAAAAGAAAGTCTTAGACAATGGCTAATCTGTTTCTCAAACAAAGAGACGTTAGAGAGATGTCTGCAATTCAAGTGAAGGTGTGTCTAACAAATAACCAATGAGATAATCATAAATACAAGACTTGTCCTTAGCAGAAGAAAACCCTAGCGATTTAAGCAATAAAATTTCAAGTGCTGAGCAACCCATTCTTTCACAACAAGAGCACTTCATTGGAGGAATTCTTTTCTTCGGTAGGCCAAATCCATAAAGTAACAAAAGCATTCGATAGTTGAGCTACTGTGACCTAAGCTTTCGCATGCACGCCATTTTCTTCTCATTTTTTTCCTACGCTTATTCATTCTCTATGCTTTAATTTCCTCACATTTGCCTACTCTCTAGAGGCAATTAATTGTGGAACATTCTTTCAGTTGTTTTGTTGTGTATTTATTGTCGTAAAGTAGTTAAGGATCTAAGGATCCTTAATGTTAGGATTGCTCGTGGACAGATTCTTATGGTGGATTGGACACCTAAGTAAAGATTAGTGTTTGTCTACGGGCAAGTTGATGTAACGGACACCTGATCAAAAATCAGTTATAGTTAC
This sequence comes from Amorphophallus konjac, assembly GCA_022559845.1. Taxonomy (NCBI): domain Eukaryota; kingdom Viridiplantae; phylum Streptophyta; class Magnoliopsida; order Alismatales; family Araceae; genus Amorphophallus; species Amorphophallus konjac. The sequence continues at coordinate 80,706,720 of CM040121.1, read as the reverse complement.
CTAAGGGCAAAGTGTTGGTGAGCTGGAGCACCTGAACAAAACTCAGTTGTTGTATTTTTGAAGTGAAGTTAGAAAACCCTAGTGGTGTACGCACTCGACGTAGGTCACTACGAGGTGTCAAAAGTAGTATAAATTTTGGTGTTCTTTGTGTGTGATTGATTCTATTCATTTCTTGCATCGCTAGTCTATATTAAGCGTGATTTAAGTTTATAGTTATAAGTTACTCAGCACTCCTATTCAACCCCCTATGGGAGCTACTTTGCTAAGGACATCTATTGCAAGAGAATCCTTTTGAAATTACTTTTGTATCCAAACTATTTTGCATAACAATCCCTACTATCCTTTACAGATCCTGAACAGATTTAAAACAATCCAAAACTTAATGGGTCAAGGGTCCAAAACTGAAAAGGACCCTGTTGGATCCTAATTAAGGGACCTTAAAGGATAGAGGATACTAAAATTCTCAATGCTTAACAATTTAAACTAAAAAGGTACAAGTTCGATGATGGATAATGACTGGATATCTATTTTTGGATTTGATTCAGATTTAGAAACCGGAAATAGATTCAGATTTGGGTCCTTATTGAGACCCATATTGGATCCAACACCTTATACCCAAATCCAAACCCATTAAACAACTTAAGTTCAAATCTGATAACAATCCTCAACCCGAATTCAAACCAAAACAAAAAAGGACTTAATGAAGACCCAATAACTGAATCCAATCCACAACTTAAAACAAAACAATTTCAAATTTATATTGTACGTAGTAAAAGGTTCATTTGACCCACCTTCTTCATCATCCCCCACATCTCTTCCCAAGACTCTAACCATCTACATGGGAGAGACGTGGGGGTTGGGTTGGCAGGCCACCTCCTCTTCCTAATGTCCATAGATGACGTCGGCAGTGCAGTCCAACTAGAAGATGGCCAATGGCTCCCCCACAAGCCCCCCTTTATTTTTTTTCTGGGTCTCCTAGCCTCACTTTGATATATGGTTAGTCCTGGGTTAGTCATAGTTTAACCTAGGTTTAACTATTTTTGAAGTCTAAATTGCTTTGATACTTAAACCTGGACTAAACCGGGAGGATGAGTATTAAACACGGAGTAACCTGGACTTCGAAATCCTCCTCTAAGGGTGCCCTCGTGCGTGGGAACCACCCAGGTGTTGCCCAGTAGTGGCTTGAGAGCCACTCCTGCATTGTGTCTATACGTTGCATGCTTCTTTAGCATGCAACGTGCAGGCGCTAGCATTAGTGTGGCCCATCACAGCTTGGGCATGCCCAGGCAGCACCCTCATGTACACAGCCCAAAGTGACCGGCCGGCGCTACTACCTCTGCCCCTTTTCTACCATCGCCGACCCGCTGCTGGCCGGCATGCTCGTGTATGCATGGAGTCGTCCGTAGAACGGCGAACGAAGTCTGGGGGAATGGAACTCGAGCTTTGATTCCACTTGCAGGGGAATGCATACTTGATGCAGAAGCCAAATCCATGGACCTACAAGGAGGATGACATGGAGAAGAGGATGCAGAAATCATATTGAGATGCATCCAACTCTTCGTGCTCTCCCTGATTTCCACTCACTATAGAGCCACCGTACGCTAATATTTATAAAGAGTATAGATCAATCTAGAATTTTGACCTAATCGTGTTCCTACACATAACTAGAACTCATGGACGACATATGAGCTGAGTCTATTAACCACATCCATTCTATTTAATTTGAGCATATTGTGCAACGTAATAATAGCGATATGTGAACCACTGATATCAGTGTTAGGGATATGGAGTACCCAGACGAGGAGGATAACCAACAGAGGAGGAAGAAGGAGAGAAGAAGAAACACACAGGAATTTTTACGTGGTTCGGAGGCAAGATGCCTTCCTACGTCTACGGCCGCAGCAGGATTCCACTAAGATAATCGCATACTGGTTACAATACAAAGAGAGAGCCCATCCTTTTATACTAGGAGATTAGGGCATCATTAGTCAGGGTATTAAAGATAATAATACCCCGGTTAAACAGAAACCCTCTTCCGAGATACATCAGTCGCGCATGCTCGTCTATCCCCCCGGATGCTCTCCTGGGACCGAGTATGCTCTCCAGCGACTGCAGATGCTCCCCCACCATCAGACAGATCAAAGCATTGCCAAGGCAAGGTCGACGCATTGCCAAGACAAGGTCGACGCATCCCAAGTGATATCGACTTACCTTGAACCCGCAATGCATGCTTCCCTGACGCCAGTGATGCTCTCCTGGGACAATGAATACCCTCCAGAGACAGCATGTGCTTCCCTGCTAGACCCGGACAGCATATGCTCCCCTGGAGTAACGAATGTTTCCCTGGCACTGAAAGATGCTCCCCTGGAGCAGCGAATGCTCCCCTGGAGATGCGATATGCTCGCCATGCTCCCCTGAGCTGAGGATGCTCCCCTGGAGCAGTGGATGCTCCCCTGGGGCAGCGATTGCTCCCCTGGAGCAGCGAATGCTCCCCTGGAGATGGCATAAACTCGCCATGCTTCCCTGATGCTGTGAATGCTCCCCTGGAGCAGTGGATGCGCTCCTGAGACAGAGTGTGATCCCGTGCAGAGGCGCACGAATAAAAGAGTTCTGACTCCACACTCTATTTAATTTGAGCTGAGTCTATTAACCACATCCATTCTATTTAATTTGAGCATATTGTGCAACGTAATAATAGCGATATGTGAACCAATGATATCAGATGAAAGCCAACATTCCCCTTCTTCTCTTCCCCCCTTGGAGGTGACACCAACAACGACAACATGTGGCATTATCAACATATGGCATGGTGGGAGATACAATTGAGAGAGAAAGATGGAAAGGAAAGGAAGGAGATAGGCTTCTTGTATCTGTTGATAGAGGAAGACAGGAGAGGAGGGGGGGCACACTTGGTCATGCGATGGTGGAAGGATGGAATTCAAATGTAAGGAAACTCCGAGGAAGATGATGTTCACATGGGAGGAAGGACAACAGGCTCGTAAAGGAAGGAGAGGAGGAAGCGCCGTGCACGAGAGGGCACTCAAGTTGTCGTGGGATGTTCTTTTGAAATTAAAAAAGGTCATGGGTTGTTTTCATTTGGAGGAAAATTAACAAAGAGTGAAATCCCATCCTAAAATTAGAAGAGTACTTACCAAATATATATTTAAGTGAAGATTCCATCCTTAAATTTTATTTTGAAAGAGAAAAGAGCTAAAAAAAACTATAATCGAACACCCGTGGGATCTCTTTTTGATTAAAAAAAACAGGTCATGGGTTATTTTTTATTTTCACCGAATGTTAACAAATTAATGATGGAATCCCATCCTTAAAAAAAAAGAAGAGTCCTTACCAAACATGTGAGTGGAGATTCTATCCTTAAATTTCATTTTGAAAGAAAAAAAAGAGCCAAAAATTTAAATATAACCAAACACCCTATAATATATCTTAACAGGCCGTACACATTGCATTAATGAGTTAACACTTAATGAGATGCTAACTTGTATATAAGTGTTATCATGCTTATGGGAGTCAAGGAGTCAACCTGTACATATGTGTGAATTAGTTAACAAGTTAACATATGTTAGCACATGTTAACATGTGTTAATGCATTGACAAGTTCACACTTTTTGAGATGCTGTTTTGTTAATAGGTGTTATTATTGTTATGGCACTTCCAGTTCTCAACCTAAAATGCTGCCCTTTGAGCTTCCCACCAAATATGATGTGTGTAAACTCCAGCAGCACATTAAGGCACTTTTGCTAAGTGTTGACATGTTAACGCATTCACATATGTTAACACTTCAATTGTAGAAAAATATAACTTTGGTCCCATTTCAAAATTGATATAGTATTGCACTCTCTCTAACATAATATAGTAGAAAAATTGATAGAGCAGAACTAAGCTAAGCATCCTCTATCGATATCAATATGAAAAATGATATTAATAGAAGTATTTGATACAACCAAACACCCCCTTATACTTTACATCTTAGTTATGTCTAAATAATATTTGTAATAGAATGTTTGTCTAGTTCTAGTGATATGGAACTAGAGGGATATAATAAGTAATATAAAGCTTATTTCGGATGAGGAAACACATACCATTATAAAGAAGATGGAGGTATATGATAAAATGACATAATTTTGGTAGAAATGTGTAATCTAGATCATGTAAAAGTCAGTCAAACAGAGATACTTCGATTTTCGAAAGCACAAACAAACATCACCAACATATCATTTCGAGTTTTTCTTTTCTTATATATACTTCTGTTAAATTAAAAATTATGTAAAAATATATTGTAGGCTTGCTTTTACTGATATATCCTTACGACATGATCGTGTAACGATGAGATGCTGGCGAGTCTGTCGGCACCCGGCGGGGAGAGCTGGTCTCTGCAGAAGGATGGCGCACGCCCCTACAGCAACACGGCGGGGAACCCCACCGGACATCTCCTCGCTCGACACTGCTGCTGTGGCAATAACAACACCAATCTGCACCGGGAGGCCCTGCCGAACATCCCACCATCGGTGCTTCTGGCCCCGTCCCTACCTGGCCGCGCCTCAGCCTGGTCGACATTGGGATCCAGACCCTCATGGCCCAGATGCAGGCAGACAGGCAGCTCCTGTTGGCCTTCTGCCTGCGGCAAGTACGGCAGCGTGGGCAACACCATCCGATGGATGACGGTGCACTACTAGGGTCATTGCTGACGACTTCGTCAATGTGGATGAACCCCATCGTAATGTTGGGAGAGAGAGTCCCTCTCTCTTACACACCACCTGCTCGACGTAGTGCCCAAAAGAGAATACATGTAGGTAGAAACGTAGAGGTGCTAGACTTACGTGATGGACAAGGCTGGCCCGAGACTGCTTGCGGGCTACGCCGCCAACAAGGGCCGACGACGAAGGATGCATTGACACCCAGCTCCTTCAGTCCCCATTCTTCCCTCTCTCCCCCAGGGTATCTGTAGTACAAAGTAGCACGCCTGCAAGGGCAATGGCAGCGTCCCAGACCACGCAACAGTGGTCGTATGTATTATGTCTAGGGATAATTAATGAGGACCCCCTGATGGTGTCCTAACTTTATTTTTCCCCTCCCGCCAGATTTCATCTTACCCGAAACCCCCCCCCCCCCCCCGACAAGATTTACCAGTTCGATCGTACCGACCCTATCAATTTTATGTCAATACGGCACAATCTCTATATGTAAAGTGTCAAAATTTAAAAAAATATTTAATAAATGTATATTATTATAAAATATTATATTATATTATATGTGACTTGAAAATTAGTACATGTGTTAATTGTGTGTGAGAGAGAGAGAGAAAGAGAGAGCTTCTGTGGATGCAACATTAATATGAGTGTGTGTGTGTGTGTGTGTGAGAGAGAGAGAGAGAGAGAGAGAGAGCTTCTGTTGATGCAACATTAATATGAATGGGTGAGAGAGCTTCTGTGGATGCAACATTAATATGAATGGAAGAGAGAGAGCTTCTGTGGATGAGAGCTTCTTGGGCATCTCATCGCATGCATTACGCACCACATGATAGGTCGCAAGACATATTGTGTGCTTCGCAAAGGTCAGTGCATGTGGAAAGTGGTCTATTAGTTTCAGCTTCCAAATCAGAAGTGAACAGACAAAATGGAGACGTGCATTTCCGCTTTCGATATTGCATATATAAGAAATGGAAAGAAAAGAGCATGTTTCCATTTACATCCCCAGCCCAGGTTTCCACCATGTCAATCCATTAGTTACGAACATATAACGGGCAACCGATGCAATTTCCAGGGTTCGGAGATGCATGCGATTATAATAAACTCTTTGCAAACGGCGACAAGCATTATATTTTTATACATACGTAAAAATGTGAGACCACATTTCACAGTAAAATAAAGTTTACATACATGCACAAGATAATGGAGAACGTAAGATTCAGGGGTGGACCGGAGTCAAACTCTTTGATTGCTACTGCCAATCCAAAGGTTATAATTTAGGCTTCTCTAGTTTCTCTAGTTACACAATGATTTCCTACTTTCACAACAGATGTTATTTTTTCTCTCTCTTCCAAGGAAAAGACCTACAGTCAACCATAAATATGGCTTCTCTAGCACACTTTGTAGCCCTATGGGATGGGCGTATTGCGCATGTTATGGCTGACCTTACCTATATAATTAGGAAACTCCGAATGGAACTTCGCGGTGAAGTGTGCTTCAAGCCTAAGGCAAAACAAGCTCAATAGTCAAATATAACTAACAGAGAGCTGGAGTAGTGCAACACACAGTACCTCAATGTTCCTTTCAGTATGAAAAATGAGCTACGAAATGATTCTCTCACCTCGTTGCAAGCTTATAATATATAGTTTCTGGGGCATTGTAGGTGCGGGCATTTGCGAACATTCTTTTCACGTCAGCAGCGAACATCTCCAATGTGACATAGTATTGCTCTGACTCCACTCTCTTTGACATTGTCTTCAAATCTGCAGACCAAAGTGAATGTTAAGCTCAAGTATAAGATCTCAGAAAATAAAAATGAAGGCCAAGATAGGAGACCATCACAGAGCATCCATGAATACAAAGCCACAACATGTGATTTTCTGATTTATAAATTGTCACGGTGAGATAGAAAACAAGAAAGGTCTTCCATTAACAAACACTTCACGAAAGTAGAGGGAAAGGGATGCAACCAGGAAATATCTCAAGACGGTGAGTTGCTAAAAATAAAGAATAAGTGCCAAAGAAGCAATGTTAGTACCCGGATGCTCTAAAGAAGAGTTTAAGCCTTGCACCTCAAAATGTTGGAAGAATTAAATGCACCACGATCGTTGTAGATTAGAAATCTGAATATCACTATACAAAGCCTGTATTTGACTGCCATAATCTTATGCAATAGACAATGTAAGCGTTGGGGAGCATAATCAAACAAGTATTTGGCCTGAACACTGATCAGCAAACAGCATCAGACTTAATTTTGTATGTCCTCTTGAGTTTCCCTCCTATGCTTATGGTGATCCTCCCTAGAGAGAGAGAGAGAGAGAGAGAGAAGATACTATTGGAGCTCGCCGTCACTGGTCAATAAAGCCCCATCACCTGTTTTTGGTTCCCCCTCTAGAACCCTTGTGGAGCTCACCAGCCGTCTCTAGATGAAGCCCTGATGGTCCCCTCCAGATGAAGCCAGACAATGGCAGCAGTGCTTGGCTGGAGGTGGCAGTGACAGGTGGCAAATGAGTGGCATTGGAAATCTTGCAACATGGAGATGTGGAGCAGAGGGGTGGGATACGAAAAGGTAGGGTTTGAGGGGTGACTTATCGGGCCTGGGTGAGCACCTAGGGTGCTCAGGTATGCACCCAGCACACCTTTGTGGCACAGTCCAAAGGTGCACGGCATGTCCACCTTGCCAAAAGTGACCCCCACTCATGCAAAGTGGCTAAGAAGCACAAAATGTTATTTAAAGACACAAAGCCCCTTACTTTCTCTCAGATTTGAGGATCTAGGATCCACTGAAATGTCCTAGAAAATTGGCAACACTTTTTTGGGAAGAGTCTTCCCTATGTTCAAGTTAGATTATATAAAACATAAAAATCTCCTCCAGACCACCCTCCTAATGTTGGGAAGGTCAGTGACTTTCACATCATATAGGGAACTTGGTAACCTCCCGGCTGCAAATACACCTGGAACAATGATAACTAGAAAACCTCACTGTTATATAACCAGGAAACAATTTGTCTGCATATCGTGCCAGATCTACAATGATCAACTTAGCTACGTAAAATAGCAAAATAAAAATAATGTTAAAATTCTACGAAGTTTACTCTTTATGCCCACAATCCCAAACCAGAAAAAAGAGAAATGGAGAAAAAGGAAGGAAGATCATCATTTTCCTTGAGCAGATAAAAAGAAAGAGAAGTAGGTTATTGTTAAAGAAAATTACTGGCTCGCATGGGAACCACCAGTGATCAATATAATTTTCTAGCTGGTCTTGTTGTCAACTCTAACACCATTCCCAGGACCAGAGCCTTCATTTCCTTTTTCCTTCTCCTTTTGCAGCAGGGATAATAAAATTCACGAAGTGAATTTCCAGTAAAACCGCAAAACCTTTTATTCGTCATAAACAAGAAACTTCAGAGACAACTATGAAAAATTCTGAGCATCCGGCAAGGAATCCTCTCTTATTTACAAGATAGGCCGATCCTACTGTAGTTAAAAGGCTATTTCCTTTTAAAACCATGGAGAACCCAAAAGGTGAACTCCAGCCAACAACATGAAGGACATTTTCAGATATCCACCAAACAAACTAATGGTCAAGCAAACACTTGCATAGATAATTAATTTTCAGTTATGCCATTGGACCATAGAAATGTATACTAAATGACCTACCAACGGGATCTTTGATGATGTCATAATAATCAGGAACTATCCGAGCATCAACCGGTTCCTTAAATGGCCAGGCATCAGTATGCTCATTCATTATCTGCATGCATGTAGAATAACGAAAAAAGTGGAATATTTCAGATGTTGAGTAATAGCAACTAGACAGATTTACGAACTCCAGTATGATGTCCAAACCAAAACATTTCCTATAAAGCATGTATGTAGTTACATTGATGACAATAATACCTAGTTGAAGAAAGATCAGTTCAGTGAAACATGGGGGCAGAGTAGCCGTGGACTGGCAAAAAAAATAGGCCTGTGAAGGCACGGATAGGATGTGGGGACCAAATGGACAAGAATGCCTAAAAAGTAACAAGTAGGTCCTGAAAAACAGAGGTTATCATTCAACAATTTCACCATGTACTAGAATCCTACCTCCCTTACCTAAGACTCATATCTGAACATCCTTCTCCACACCCCCTCCCCCCAGAAGAAATAAAAGGAAGAAAGGAAGAAGAAGAGAAAACAGGAATGACTGATCCTGAGCAGAACCAGTTTGTGAACAGGGAATAGATGGGGACACCATGAGCAGGGAATGAATGCAAATATAACTGCTCTGACCCATGGAAGTACTCAAACATCATTTAAGATTTGCAATTTTCATTCATAATATGTTATGATCGGTGATTCTTTTGTGTCTTACAAAGAAAAGAATTTCCTCATGTAGGTTATTTTCTTTTGCATGTCATAGAAGGCACTTCACTAGCTTCTTTTTTAAAAAAAATTATAGCAATGTGGTAACTTCCACATTAAAGAAAAAGGATCTTCACCAACTTTTACTCAGTAAAATTTACTGCTTGATCAACACTGTTAAGGTTTACTTGGAGTCATAATTCATATCTGAATCTGATCTAAAAATTGCAAGTCGATGAATTGAAATGGGAGTGATGAGGGTGGCTAGGGCAAGGAAGGTGAAATTAGATAGGGACCTGGGCTTTGGAATAGGATCATATAGGCTGAATCGGCTGATCTGAGAGAAAATCAACAACTATTCACAACGAGTTTTGTATATAAATTCATTAAAACAACATAAATCAACAATAATTCACAATGAGGGTTGTTTTATAAATTTCACTCCCTTTTGTTCTGAAGTTTCATGGGAGGCGGCAGCATAGATGGAAGTGGACCACAGCAGTGCTGCAGGTACTCTTTTCTTCTTTCTTTCCTTCCATCTTTCTTCCATTCCAACAAGGCAGAAAGTGCCAGGCTGCTAGTCTACCACTGGGATCCAAAGGACACTAGGGTTTCTTTTTCTAATTAAATGGAGCCTTTTATGAACCCGCCATTCTATATTAGCCTTTTAGGGGCATAACATTCTATACTAGTACATACCAATTTTGGCTTTGCCCTTTCAGTGGTTGGGGGGAGGGGGCATTCATAAATAATCAAAAAAATGTAACTAAAAGTGCTGTGAACTGCTAGCCATTGTCAAATATAATTTAAGAAATATGCAAATGTAGATTAATCCATCAAATAAAATGGCACTTACCTTCAGAAGTTGGCGCATAAAAGAATTTAGAGCCTGGCGATAGGCATTACTATCAATAGAAGCACTTGCAGTTCTAAAGCGTGAGTGGCCCCACTGATCTGGAGTCCAACCAGCTTCTCCTATATATGTGACTCATTAATCAGATAAACAGAATGAAACGAGGAAGCATGCCAGAGAAAATTGAGTACAAAAACAAAAGTAGGGACAAGTAGTTTTGGGTTTATGTTATAATCGTAAAGTGCTATACACAAAAAGGTTTTATCATTAGTTATGTCCAGATGAATAAGTCCTCATGTTGCATGCAGATGCATCAGTCTATATTCTAGTATAATGATGGAAAACAGGATATTCAATTCAGTGCTTCAAAAAACATAACCGAACTGGCAATGGAAAGGCTAAATGTACGTGCAAGTTTGGACAATCCCACGTTGATTGTGTATGGCTTAGCTATGAGTTTACATAGTCATGGGCTTCTTCACCCATTGCCAATTGGTTGAGTCAGACACTCAAACATGGTACCAGAGCCAAAGTCAGCAGATTTGACTGGGATCTCAGAAAATCTGTCAAGCAGATCTGATTGGGATCTAGTAGATCTGTCAACAGATCTGCACAGGATCTAAGCAGATCAGAATGGGGATCCCGCTGGGGTCCTGTACAGTCACTATTTCCCTCCTATGGGGGCTGTTTTATTTTCTATTCTTGGGGCCCAAGTGTAAACTGCTGTTGCCCCTTCTTTGTACACATGTACTTTCTACTTTTTGTACATATTCTGATCTATAAAAGTGGCTCCTGTATCCCATTCGGGACAGAGCACCACAAACAATTTCAAACCCTTCTGTCTCTCTTGCTTTCTCTTGTCTCTCTCTTGGAATGTGATCAGAGCCGACCCTACTGGATCTGGGGTCTCTTGGAAGATGCTGCACAGGAGGTCTCTAGATGTTCTTGTTCCTGTTGCACTTAGGGATTCTGGAGTCGTGTTCCATCTGAGAATCTGCTTTCTTCTGGCGTCTCCGTTCTGGGGTGTAACTACTTACAGGTTTCGTATAATCTTGATTCGTACAAGCTCTTTGTTCATACATTAATCCTTTGCTAGTAGAACTCTCTTGCTGGTACCTTCTATTTCTAAGGGTATCTTCATGGAGATCCGAGCCAAGACCGGAATCATTTCTGTTTGTTTCAATGGGAAAAACTACTACTTGTGAGAATTTCCCTTGAGGTGTTTTATTATGGGAAAAGAGCTTTAGGGTTATGTTGATGGGAGTGAACCAAAACCCAAAGATGATCAAGAGAAAGAACTAAGAACATGATAGAAAAATAATGCTAAGGTCATGAGCTGGATTGTGAGTTCAGCAGAGCCACACAGGTCTGAATTTGAGGGTTCATTCTACTGCAACGAGCATGTGGAGTTTTTTGAAGAAATTATATCATCGAGATAATGATTCAAGGAAGTATAATCTTGGGATTGAGATTAATGAGTACAGTTGGGGCAAAAAATGTTCAGGAGTACTATTCTGGTTTCATGAATCTGTGGCTTGAATATAGTTCTATTGTCTATGAAAATCTTCCTGTTGAGGGATTACAGCTGTTAAGGAACTACCAAAGAAACATATGAGAGAACAGTTTCTTATCAAACTTAGATCTGAATTCGAAACTGTTTGAGTGAGTTTAATGAATCGGAAACCTGTCCCTAATCTAGATGAATGTTTTCAGGAGGTTCTTCGTGAAGAACAGTTGATTATCTCTCAAGGAACTGTAGACAACTTGAAAGCTGTAAGCAATGCTCATGTTGCTTTCATGGCCAGGGAGAGATCTAGAACTAATGATACCAGAAACATGCAATGTTATTCTTGCCAAAAGTATGGACATCTTGCTCGGGATTGCAAAGAAAAGTTCTGCAGATACTGCAAGAAAGGGGGCATATTCTCACTGCCGACCTCAGTATAAAGGTGCTCAAGCCTATCACACTGCTGTTGATTCAGCTTAAGTTTCTTAGCAATTGTACCTGATGGTAACAATTCATCTCCTAGTCCATCTGTCACTGCTGAATCCATCCAAGCCATGATTCAGTCAGCCTCATCCGCCATGGGAATTTCAGGTAAACCCTCTTCTATGGCCTGTTTTTTTGGATTCTGGGGCCTCCAAACTACATGACATCATGTTCAGAAGACTTTTCTTCCATATCCCCTTTCTGTGTCACCTCCAAAGTCCATATTGCCAATGGGAAAACCTTACCTATCACTTTTGTGGTTAATATTCAGTCTATCTCTAATGCACATTTGTCCCCCAACTATCTACTAACCTGCTCTCTGCAGGACAACTGGTAGATGAAAATTGCAATGTGCCTTTTTTTTCCTTCTGGTTGCAAAATTCAGGACTGAACACGGGGACGGTGATCAGGAAAGGGAGTAAGCATGGATGCCTCTTCGCTCTAGACCAAGTTGCTCCTGAACAATCTGCATTTTCAGTTTCTCATGAAGGCGTTTCAAATAAATGGCTTCTCTGGCATCGTAGATTAGGTCATCCTAATTCCAATAAATTGTCATTAATGCTCAAAATTGAATTACTTTGTAGTTCAGTTGTTCCCAAAGAAGCACCTTGTTTCTGTTGTTGTCAAGGAAAGAATAAGACTCTTCTATTTCCTTCAAGTACTCATGGCTGCATTTGAGCTTATTCATTCAGATGTTTGGGGTTTGGCACCAATTTTGTCTTCACCAGAATATAAATACTTTGTCACATTGATGACTTCAGTCGGTTCACTTGGGTGTACTTCTTGCTTACCAAATCTGATGTCTTTGTTGTCTTCAAATCCTTCGTCATTATGGTTGAAACTCAGTTTGACACATATCAAACTTTTACGTTCAGATTCACGGGGAGAATATACTTCGAATCAGTTTCAATCCTTTCTTCAACAGAAGGGAATTATATCTCAAAATCTTGTCCTTGTACTCTGCAGCAAAATGGAATTGCAGAAAGAAAACATCGTCACATCCTTGACGTCACTCATACACTTCTTCTTGACGCTGCTATTCCTCCAACCTTCTGGTATGCAGCAGTGCGTACTGCAGTTTTCTTGATCAATTGTTAAATATTTGAAAAGTTGGGGAATGACCGTCCATATTTTCATCTTTTTCAGAAACAACCATACCCTTCATCCTTTTGGTCGTGTATGTTTTGTTCATCTATCCCCTATTGAACGCCACAGGCTTTCAGCTCAAGCTGCCTGATGTGTTTTTTGGGGTTATGCTGTACACCAAACAGGTTCCGATGCTATGATTCTCAAAGCAAACAAATCTGTGTTTCTTGTAATGTTGCCTTCTTTGATAGTTACTTCTTTTATCATAATCATTAATCCTTGTCTCCTCGTGTTTCTTCCTCCATTTTGCATTTATTTGATACACCTCCTGTAGTCGACACTTCTGGCAGATTTAAACCAGGTTTGGTCTATAAGCAAAGAGAGAAGTCTGCAGGACTTGCAGCTCGGGAACCTGAAATTTCCATCGCACTTGCACCTGTTGGACATGCTGAACCTTTCCAACCGGTTGCTGAACCTAGACACACTCCTGACCACGATTCCCAAGTTATGAGGAGATCTACCTGACCCACTCATCCACCTCATCGCTATGGTTTTCCCCTCAGCTCCTTCCTATCTACCTTAACCACAGTTCCCATTCCCATTTCTTACTCCCAGGCTATGAAAAATGAGTGTCAGTGGCAAGCTATGGATGAGGAGTTAGAGGCTTTAGCAAAAACCAACACGTGGGATCTTATTTCTTCTCCTCCTGGCATTAAGCCCACTGGATGTAAATGGGTTTATACTGTTGAAGCCTAATAGCTCGTTAGAGAGATATAAAGTAAGGCTGATGGCATTAGGTAATCGCCAAGAATATGGTGTAGTTTATCACTGCCCCTGGTGTTAACATGACAACCCTTCACACACCTGTTGCACTTGCTGCCTCTAGAACTTGGACTATATTTCAGATGGATGTGAAAAATGCTTTTCTCAATGGTGATTTGGATGAGGAAGTCTTCAGGAAGCCACCACAGGGACTGTTATCATCATTATATGGTCTTAAACAGGCACCTAGGGCCTGGTTTACCGAGCTGAGAGACACAATTATACATGATTCATCCCTCTTCTGGCAACAGCCTTCTCATTGTCTCACTATCCTTGTGATTTGTGTCGATGACATATTGATTACTGGTGATGATTTAAATGGTATACAACATATTAAAGACATCCTTCAACAGTCTTTTCAGATGAAGTATCGTGGACAGTTCAGCTATTTTTTGGGTGTAGAAGCACGTCACTCATCCAAGGTATACATTTGAACCAATGTAAGTACTTGCAAGATCTCATTTCCCTTGCTCAATTGGATCACAGCACCACAGCTGACACAATGATGGCAGTCAATCTCCAACCTTGGAAGTGAGGATGGCACTATTCCTGATGATCCTACTCACTATCGGCAACTTGTATGCAGCCTCATTTATCTCAGCTTTACCAGACCTGATATCTCCTATGATGTGACCACAGTAAGTCAATTCATGAATGCTCCTTGACATTTACATCTTGCTGCTGTCCATCGCATTATACGCTACCCTCAAGGCACTTCTCTTCATGGACTTCTCTTTCCCACTGGATCTCCTTTGTCCTTGTCTGCGTATGCCGATGCTGACTGGAGTGGTGGACTTAATAGACGGAAATCACTCACTGATTGGTGTGGTATTTCAGGTCAATGCTTGATTCATGGGAATGTAAGAAACAAGGCAGGGTTTCTAAGCCCTCTATTGAGCTGAATACAGCATGGTTGTCCGTTTCGGCCGAAACGTATCGGTTTCGGACGTACCCGAAACCGTTTAAGCCCAGTTCACTGTAGCTTAAACGGTTTCGGGTTACGGTATCGGTTTCGGGCGAAACCGATACCCGTTTCGCCCGAAACCGAATGGTTTCGTCCCGAAACCATTCGGTTTCGGGCGATTCACGTGAACTCCAAACTTAGGAGTTCACGTGAGGCTCCCCCGACCCCGAAACCCCCTGTCCCCTCCTGCTCTGCTCCTGTCCCCTCCTCCTGCCCCCGAAACCCCCCTGCCCTAGCAGCAGCCGCGGCGGAAACAAGTTGAGCAGCAGCAGCAGCCTCCCGCCCTGCAGCAGCAGCACTGCAGCAGCCAGCAGCAGCCGCGGAGCAGCAACAGCAGCAGGCAGCAGCCGGCAGCCGCCGCGGAGCAGCAGCAGGCCGGCCAGCAGCCCCGCGGCCCCCCCTGCGCGCTCTGCCCGCGGCCTGGCCTGCACGTGCGTGCGTGCGCGCGTGACCTGCCAGCCGGCTGCCGGCCAGCCCTAGCCCGTGATCCCCTCCCGCCGTGCCCACCACCTTGCCCTAATTAGCTCTGGTTAGGGCTAGGTAAGATTTCTTACATGATTATTTTGTTAAATAATTCTGTTAATTTAGTGATTAGACTAAAAATGTTAGTTTAGCTTAAATTAGACTATTAAATTTAGGGCTTTCATGTAATTAAGTTTTGTAAGGGTCAATTCAAGTTCAATTAAGTTCCATTGACTAATTTTAACCTCTATCATGTTGGTAATTAATTTTTGTCAAGAGTGATTAGGCTAAAATTATAAATTAAATCTTAATTAGACTATTAAATTTGGGGCTTTCATCTAATTAGGTTTAGTAAGGTTCAATTGAAGCTCAATTAAGCTTCATTAATTAATTTAGACCTCTATCATGCTCGGGATTAATTTTTATGAAAGGTGATTAGGCTATATGTGTTAATTCAGCCCTAATTACATTATTAATTTTGGGGCTTTCCTCTAATTAGGTTTAGTAAAGTTCAATTGAAGCTCAATTAAGCTTCACTGACTAATTTGGAGCTCTTTCATGCTCAGGATTAATTTTTATGAAAGGTGATTAGGCTATATGTGTTAATTAAGCCCTAATTATATTATTAATTTTGGGGCTTTCCTCTAATTAGGTTTAGTAAAGTTCAATTGAAGCTCAATTAAGCTTCATTGACTAATTTGGAGCTCTTTCATGTTGAATTGTATTTTTTTCATTGTACTTACAAGAGATTGTCCTTGATTGTCTTAATGTAGCATCATGCCTAGACGTCAGCAAACAGAGGAACAGCAAGGGCAGGAGGATCCGGGGTGGGCCCACATGTCCTTAGTTGATGTTAAGAGAAGGAAGGTTCAATGTAATTATTGTGGTAGGGAGATGTATGGCGGAATTACCAGAGGAAAGCAACATTTGGCAGGGGTACGAGGAGAGGTGAGACAATGCGACCACTGTCCACGAGAGGTGCGAGAGGAGATGCGCCAGTGCCTTTTGGGGAAAAAGGAGAGGGTGCAACAAAGGGCTGAGGATGAGGAGGAAATTGCTGAGGAGATTTCTGGCAGAAGAGTTAGGAGGGATGATGATGAGGAAGGCACTGAAGATTCTGATCCGGAGCTGACTGAAGCAAGGGAGCGTGAAGAAGCCGCTCGAAGGAAAGGAAAGGCACCCATGGGTTCAGGAGGGACCTACTCCAGTACAGCTGCACGACGTCCTGATGTTGCTGCCCCGCCCCCGCAGACGCAGAGAGCAGGCCCCATGGACAGTTATCTCCACAGAAAGCCCCAGGCTACACAACCTAAGATCAAAAGTGCATTAAGAGGGGTCAAAAAATCTGCAGAAGTTGCAGGGCATGCATTTAAAAGCATCTGTAAATGGTTTTTTCATGCAGGTGTCCCTGCACATACTGCGGAAAGTGAATATTTTCAACCTATGTTGGATGCCATAGCAGATGCTGGCCCTGGCTTGAAGGCGCCGTCACGTCGGGACATATACGGGCGTGGCCTTGAGGGAGAGGTTGAGGAGCTCCATCAGTGGGTTGAAAGCTTCAAGCATATATGGATGGAGAGAGGATGCACGATTATGTGTGATGGTTGGATTGGTACCACGAAAAAGTCCATGATTAACTTCTTGGTGTATTGCATCGAAGGTACAGTATTTGTAAAATCTGTAGATGCATCAAATTTTGAAAAAAATGCCAATTATTTGTTTCATTTGATGGACAACATGGTAGACGAAATTGGTGAAGAAAATGTTGTACAAGTTGTGACTGATAATGAAGCCAGTTATAAGGCTGCAGGGAGGAAATTGATGCATAAGCGCAGGCATTTATTTTGGCTCCCATGCGCAGCACATTGTCTTGATCTCATACTTGAAGACATAGGGAAGGACAAACATGTGAAGAAGACGGTTGAAAGGGGACAAAAGATTACCCAGTATATTTATGGCCATCCTAGGATATTGAACATGTTCAGGGAGCATGCAAGTGGGGGGCGAGATATTATCCGTGCAGGGCCAACCAGATTTGCTTCAAATTTCATTTCTTTGGAGTCTCTACATGGGTATACTGTTGAACTCAATTATTACTTCTTTATCCTTATAGTTATGATCCGTATTTGATTCAAATTTTATTTCTTTGCACAGGTATAAGAATGAGTTGAAAGCTTTCATGTACCACAATGTCCTGCGGGAATACATCGACAAGGGCAATGTTGATGCTCAGATGGACTATTTGGATGTCTGTCACATCGTGGACGACAACAAATTCTGGGGCAGAGTAACACGATACATGAAAGTAGTCACTCCCCTCGTGAAGGTCCTAAGATTGGTGGATGGCGATGACAAGAATGATATGGGATATCTGTATGAGGCCATGGACCGTGCGAAATTGGAGTTGCAGGAGTCCCTTCCCAAAGAACATGCAAAGTGGTGGAAGATTATTGATCATAGATGGGACACCACATTACACCACGACTTGCATGCAGCTGGTGAGTGATTATTTGTATTCATATATTATTGACCATACATTAACTATATACAAATGCAGGTTATTTTCTGAACCCTCGATTAATGTACAATGCCAATGCACATGTTGATGCCGAGGTGCTTCAAGGCACTTTAAGAGTCATTGGTCGTTTATCGAGGACACAAGATAAGAGGCTTCAGGCGGAAGTAGAGGTTGGCCTGTTTGATTTCATGAATAAGAGGTATAGAATTTACTTACGTAGTAATGCTAATCTATTATGTAATTTTTGTAGATGACCTCCTATAGAATGAAAAGTGGGACGTATTCTGACTCCCAATTGCAATACGCAGTGGGAAGAGTGAGCCCAGGTATACTTCATCTTTGTGTTTTCTTTGCAATTACATCTTCCTTAATTAATTTTTATTTACATCTTATATTTATTTGTTTATGGTTGGTTGGTGTAACAGCTGACTGGTGGATCATGGTGAACAATAGACAATCGGGCAGTTCTGCATTGGCTTTCATTGCAATCAGGGTGTTGAGTCAAACCACATCAGCAAGCCAATGTGAAAGGAATTGGAGCACGTTCAGCCTTATACACTCAAAGGTTCGCAATCGGCTAAAGGCTGATCGGTTAGAGAAATTAGTGTACTGCCACTACAATATGAGGTTGAGAATAAAGAATATGAGGTTGAGACAACAGCTGCGAGACAAACGCGTCGCCGAGGATGCCGCCGCAGAGATTGATGTGGATGCCTTATTTGATGATGATAATCCCTTGCAGTCTTGGGTGGAGACACGAGAGCAGGTTGATGAGCCCGTTTTTGATGTTGATGATAGAAGATGGGCAGAGGGCATACTTGATGAAGATGAGACAAGAGATCCCGAATTAAGAAGCAAATCAAAGAGGGCCAGAGATACTCATGCGCACCAGTCTAGGGTGGTTGATGACACTGAGGAGCAGTTAGAGTTTGAGCCAGCTAGACACTCAGATACAGATAGCAGGCCAGTCACTCCTAGAATGTCCTCCTTAAGAAGAAGTACATCAGTGCATGGGCAAACTGAGAGGGCAAATGCTGCTGCTCGAGAGGACCCGGCAATTGAGGAGTTGAAGCAGATTTATGTGAGGCACACGCCAAGGGGAAAAGGACTCGTGTCAAAGTTGATTGAAAAAAGCACTCCAAAAGACAAAAAAGCATCCTCAAAGGTTAAAAGGCGACTGGTTTCTTATGATTCTGATGATGATGATGATCATCCCGGAGGTGCTGCAGGTGGTATTAGTGCTGCAGGTGGTACAGGTGGTGCAGGTGGTGCAGGTGGATACAGTCAAGGTCAGCACGGATATGGTTCACCAGGTTACGAAGGTGGCCAACATGAAGCAGCTATTTATGGGGCCCAGAATTATGAACCATCATTTCAGTTCCATCCATATTCGACCAGTGACTCTTCTCTTCCTCAAGATTCCTATGTTGATACTGGATTCGAATCAAGCCAACCAAACACTCCAAGAGAGATCCAAAGAGGGATGCAGGACTTGGCCACCTCATTGTTTGGTTATAGTGAATATAGACCATACATGCAACCTGGTTATGGGTATCGACATCAAGGGCCAGACGATGAGGGAGAAGGTTCTTCTAGTAATTATTATCCATATTAGGTAAGAATCAATGAATTTTTGTAACATTTATTTTGTCCAAATTGGTTTATTGTACTGCTTCTATTAATGTACAATGGAATATGACTTACACATGTTAAATGTTTGAAGTTGAATTTTTGTAGTTGTCTACTTCAAGGTTATTGCACTAACTTATACAATGAAATGCATGTGTAATGATTTTTATGATTTTTTGTGATTTTAAGTGGTTATTTATATTTTTATGATTTTTTTCAGATTTTTTAGAATTAATTTTAATTTTTTTAACCTGTTATATGGGTTTCGGCCGGTTTCGGCCGAAACCGAAACCGAAACCGAGTCGACTCGGTTTCGGACCCGGGCGAAACCGAGACCGAAACCGAGTTTGCCATCCTTGGAATACAGAGCTATGTCTGCAGTATGCTCTGAGATGACTTGGTTGAGAGGTTTGCTTACGGAATTGGGCTTTCCTCCCACTGAACTGACTCCCCATGCTGATAACACTAGTGCCATTCGGATTGCTGAAATCCTGTCTTTCCTGAGCACACAAAACACATTGAAATTGACTGTCAGAAAAATCGTGACACCCTTGAAAGGAAGCTCATTTCTCGTCCTTACTTGTCCTCAAAGGACAAACTCTACCATGGCCGGTCCCAAGCCCGGATGAGAAAGGAGGAGGGTTTGCGTTAGGTTGACAGTCAGCAGTAAAAATTTGTCACATCTCCCACATGAATTCTGATCTAAATACATTTTGTGCTAATGCTAGGGCGTCCCGCGGAAGTGACGCGTTACATCGGAACCCGGATGGAATGATAAGTGAGTAAGGACTAGCTAGGGCGTTCCCCGTAAGCGACGCGCCGCAATGGTGCCCGATTGCGGTGTCAAATAGGCAAGGATTCCTGTGTGGGGTTGGACGTTCACGGGTAAAGAAACTAGTCCAAAAACATAGGATCCGCCTAGCTACTTGGAATATAGGAACTTTAACGGGTAAGGGTTTAGAATTTGTTAAGATAATGAAGGACATGAGGGTTAGCATAGCTTGCCTACAAGAAACTAGGTGGAAAGGACATAAAGCTAAAGATATTGATGGATATAAAATTTGATATACGGGCAATAATAACTCTAGAAATGGTGTTACTATAATAATAGATAAAAACTTAAAAGATAGAGTTGTAGAAGTTAATAGATTGGGGGATAGATTGATGTTAATTAAACTTATCTTAAGTGAGGATATTTTGAATATAATTAGTGCATATGCACCTCAAGTAGGATTAGAAGAGAGAATTAAAAAGCAATTTTGAGAGGCTATTGATAGTTTGATCCAAAATATCCCTAGTGAAGAGAGAATCTTTATTGGAGGGGATCTTAATGGTCATGTAGGTAAAGATAATAGAGGTTATGAGAGGATTCATGGAGGGCTTGATTTTGACAATAGAAATGATATGGGTTATACTATTCTTGATTTTGCTATGGCCTATGATCTAGCAATTACTAATACCTTCTTTAAGAAGAGGGACGAACACTTAATAACTTACAAGAGTGGAACACATATAAGTCAAATTGACTATTTTCTTATTAGGAAGGTCGATAGAGTTTTATGTAAAGATTGCAAAGTTATTCCTGGTGAGAGTCTAGCCCCTCAACATAGGTTGTTAGTAATGGATGTCTTTATCCCTAAATTCAAAAGAAAGATCATTATAAATAATTGTTCTAAGATTAAATGGTGGAATTTAAAAAGTAAAAGTTTATAAACATTTAAAAATCATCTATTAAAGAAAAATATTTAGAATTTAGAACAAGAAACTAATATAATGTGGAATAATGTTACAAATTGTATAACCGAGTGTAGCAAAACAACTCTTAGACGAATCTAAAGGTAAAAAGAATTTAGAAAAAGAGACTTGGTGATGGAGTGAAGAAATCCAAAATACCATTAGAGTAAAAAAGGAGTGCTTTAAAGTTTGGCAAACTAACAAAAATAATCAAACCCTAGAAGCTTATAAAATTGCTAAAAAGAGAGCTAAGAAAATAGTTAGCGAAGCTAAATCAAAGACATTTGAAGATTTATATAATAAATTAGGAACCTGAGAGGGTGAAAAGGACATATTTAAACTTGCTAAATTAAGAGAAAGGAAAACTAGAGATTTAGATCATGTTCGTTGCATTAAAGGTGAAGATCAAAGGGTTTTAACTAAGGATCTGCATATTAAAGAGAGGTGACATAGTTATTTTCAGAAGTTACTTAATGGAGATTGCGTCAAGGATTTTTCTTCAGAAGGTACCCAAGAGTCCAAAATATTTGATAAATATCAATATTTCAGGTGTATTAAGATGTAAGAAGTGGAGGATACTTTAAGGAAAATGAAAGTGGGCAAAGCCTTAGGACCAGATGTCATACCTATTGAAGTATGGAAAGGTCTAGGAGACATCGGTATTCAGTGGCTAACTAAACTTTTTAATAAAATTTTAAAGGAATGGAGAATGCCAGAAGTTTGGAGGAAAAGTGTTGTAGTTCCTTTCTATAAAAACAAAGGAGATATTCAAAGCTGCAATAATTATCGTGGAATTAAGCTTATGAGTCATACTATGAAACTTTGGGAAAGAGTAATCGAAAAACGCCTCCGATATATGACTACTGTATCGGAAAATCAGTTTGATTTTATGCCGAATAGATCTACTACAGAAGTTGTTTTCTTACTACGGCAACTAATGGAGAAGTATAGAGAGATGAGAAAATATTTGTATATGGCTTTTCTTGATTTAGAGAAGGTATATGATCGAGTACCGAGAGAATTGATTTGGTGGACATTAAGAAAGAAAGGAATCTCTCAAGGATATGTTGATTTGATTAAGGATATGTACGAGGGTGCTATTACTAGTGTTCGAACTATTGCTGGAGAGATTGGTGAATTTTCAGTTTCTATAGGTTTGCATCAAAGTTCTGCACTAAGTCCGTATCTCTTTGCCTTAGTTATGGATGAAGTAACAAAATAATTGCATGAGGATATCCCTTGGTGTATGTTATTTGCAGATGATATTGTCTTAATTGATGAGAGTATTGATGCTTTAAATGCTAAGTTAGAGCGTTGGAGACTTACCTTGGAGTCTAAAAGTTTTAAAATTAGTAGGAGTAAGTCAGAGTTTATGCATTGTAATTTTAGTAATGGGAGAGTGGTACAGGAAGACATGGTTCAAATTGATGGGCATAACATTCCGAAAAGTAGTAGCTTTCGATACTTAGGGTCTATCATACAAGAGAATGGGGAGATTTATGACGACGTTACACATAGGATTAAGGCAGGCTAGTTAAGATGGAGAAGCGCATCAGGAGTTCTCTGTGATCGTCGTATGCCTGTGAAACTCAAAGGGAGGTTTTATAGAACGGCTGTGAGACCTACTTTGTTATATGGTGCCGAGTGTTGGGCAGTACGAAAGGAACACATTCACAGAATGTGTGTAGCAGAGATGAGGATGTTGAGATGGATGTGTGGCAAGACTAAGAAAGACAAAATTAAGAATGAGCGCATCCGTAAGGACTTAGGGATAGCCCCAACTGATAGTAATATGAGAGAAAATAGACTCAGATGGTTTGGTCATGTGCTTCGTCGCCCTAACTCAGCGCCGGTTAGAAGATGTGACCGAATCTTAGTGGATGCTAGTAAAAGAGCTCGGGGAAGGTCTAAAATGAGATGGTGCGATGTTATTAGGAAGGACATTAATTTCTTGGGTTTAAATATGAATATAGCACTTGATAGAAATCTTTGACGGAACAGGATTCATGTAACCGACCCCAAATAATTGGGATACGGCTCTGATGATGATGACGATGACTTGTCCTCAAAGGACCAAACTACAGACATCTTCACAAAGGCCTTGTCTTCAGCTCGTCATCAGTTATTCCCTGACAAAGGGCTACTGAGAGACCTCCCAGCATCAATTTGAGGGGGAGTATACGCGGATATCAACTATGTAGGGGTGCAGTCAGTAGATTTGACTGGGATCTCAGAAAATCTGTCAAGCAGATCTGATTGGGATCCCAGCAGAACTGTCAACAGACCTGCATGGGATCTAAGCATATCTGAATGGGAATCGTGCTGGGGTCCTGTACAGTCACTATTTCCCTCCTATGGCGGTTGTTTTATTTTCTATTCTTGGGGCCCAAGTGTATATTGCTATTGCCCCTTCTTTGTACACATGTCCTTCCTATTTTTTGTACATATTCTGATCTATAAAAAGGGCTCCTGTATCCCACTCGGAATAGAGCATCACAAACCATTTCAAACCCTTCTGTCTCTCTTGCTTCCCCGTCTCTCTCTTGGCAGCCAGTGATACACCGGCATAATCTTCTTCTCTCTACTTTTGTTTGACCCCATTTGTATCTTCCATTCCACATACCCGGCCATCAGGCTTTGCTTTCCTTGGCCCAGTTCATAAATTAGCCTGGACCAGGGTGTATCCGTATGACTTAGCTATGTATGACCTTGTATAATCATGGGCCTCTCCACTCATCCCTACTTGGTTGTGAGTTGGATGCTCTAACAGTACATTCATAAGGTTCAAAAAGTGGGAGGATTGTTGGATTGCCCCCCCTATCAGGAAGTAAAAGTACAATTGTTCTGTTAGTTTTGATCAATGAGAGAGAAGCTCCCGGCTAATCCTTATGTTTTGGTGCGTAGGGTGCTGTTTCGCGGGCACCGCGGCGAGAGGGGGAAAATAAAACGACAAAGAAAAAAGGAAGATTTTATGTTGTGGCGGTGGTATTTTCCTTTGTAGTCATATCTTTCTCGCGGCAGTAACATACACTCACCTTTTACGGAAGGCCGAGATAAATTGACTTGGCACGCGGGAATTCCGGAGGTATCAACGGGGGGAGCAAAGGACGACGTATACGCACGGGAATAGTGTGGTTAATCGTCTCAGGTGACTGGAGCAAGGGTGACTGGATGGAATGCGGGCGTGCCAGTTGATTTCTCGATGATCACCTGTGGAATTGAATTTTGTCAGGGGAAGCGCCGCCAAGGCGCGGCACGTGGGCACGAAGGTATCGGGCAGCACGTGGAGAGAAGGAGGTTCCATAGGTACGAGTGTGCAGGCGATTGTGGGGATTCGTGTACAGGACGTCTTTCCCCACCGACCGCAAGTAGTCGGTATTTATTTTACATCGGATTGAATCCGAACACCTTTGTTCCGTGCTGAAGGAGGGCCGGGATGTTCCTGAAGCCATGGGTGAAGGACTGGATATGCACTGCAGCTATAGGGTGACTGTCACACTCGACTGGTGGGGTTAGTGGACTGGAATCTAGGAGACTGGTGACATATCGGCCGGTGTGAGGGCTATGCTGGGACCCGGATGCGGGTATGCATAAATAACCGGTTATTCTTTCCTTATAGATGCTATGAAGGCTTTACAGGTGGGCCTTAAAGGCCAAAATACATCTGGTGCAAGCCGCGGGACAATTCCGACGAACGGGTTGATCCCCGAGTCAATGCAGGATACAGCGGATGTCCGCGTATTTTTACAGAGGCTCTCCACGAGGAGCTAAAGGCATGACGAAGTTGCCGAGGGAGGGCTAGACTAGATGGCAGGGGTGGACACTGACTGGTGCCTAAGGGAGGCCGGACGCGGCTCGAGGTGAGTAGTCGGGTACGGATCCCGGAGGGAGAGTGTCGGCATGCCGGGGTGTTAGAGCCGGTCCCGGGAATATTACTTCTGGGCCAGGGTCCGGCTAACTCGGGTCAGCGGTCGGGACTGTCGGTGGTCGGCTGGGGGCGAGTGGCGGACACGTGGTCCCATGGCAGGAGCAAATCCGGCATTATGGCGTGCACGTTGTTATCATAGCGCGCCATACGCGGGCGGACCCGATGTGCAGGTGTGATTGTCGTTATCATAACACCCCATACGCGAGGGAATGGACTTGAGTGAAGTAGCTAGATGCCATGTGAGAGGAGTACATTTAACATACCCTCGGCGTATACAAAGCCGATCAACAAGCCACCCAACGCGCCTTGCTCCTCGTGTCCTAGCTGGAAGCCTTGTCGCTTGAGTTCACCTGTGTAGCTTAGTATGCATCTGTGTGTGTATGCCCCTTGAGCTTCTAAGGGGGGTTTTATAGGGAAGTTGAAGGGTTGAGGGGGTTTACGCGGACTGGAATGGAGTAAGATGGTTCGCATAAACCCCCTTCAATTAAAAAAAAAAAACTTTTTTTTGTGAGAGGGGGAGGGGGTTTACGCAGACCTGCCCACCGGGGGTGGGTTGGTTTGCGTAAACCCCCCCTAGGGGGTTAACGCCAGGCTAGCATTTTTTTGTTAAAAAAAAAACCTTTTTTCATTGATTGGGGGGGGGGGGGGGGTTACGCAGAGTTGCCCAAGGGGGGTGGGCTGGTCCGTTTGCCCACCGGGGGTGAGCAGGTCCGCGTAAACACCCCCCAAGGGGGGTTAACGCGGGGAGTCTTGGGCAAAACCCTATACAACCCATTTTTGTCATTTCTGGGCCCACCTTGACTCAATGTGAACTCAAGAAGGATACGAGCTGACTGGTGGCTGACTGGCATGTGCTGTGCACGTGGAACGAGGAGGCTGACCCGCTTCTTGTGCGATCCCGAGACTCCGTCTTCGCGAACACTTCTGAGTTGGTACGTGGATCGATCCTGAGCAGGACTGGGACCTGGATGGGCTTGCGCTGGGATGAACGGGGCTGGGTGGAGGGTCCCTCCCCCGAGGAAGTTCACCCCCACCTGGGCGCGGCCGCGCCTGGGGCGAACTCCCCCCCGAGCGGGCCGGTGTCATGGGGGGCATCCCCGGGGGTCTTCCAATGTCGTTTGTCGTCGTCCTTTGATGGACTTAGGTCTCCGGGGTGCTGGGATTGACCCGTGGGGGTCAATTTTTTAATGTTGTCGTTGTCGCTCGCAAAGTGTACGAGGAAATTCCCAAGACACTCCGGGTTGTCGAACGGTTCGGGTAGCTGGATGGCGGGCCTTAGATTTGGCCCCGAGACGAGGATGATAGCCCGTAAGAACTGAGGGAAGGCGTCTTGGGCGTGTGGGCCTAGCCTTGGTAAGGTGTGCCACGTTGCATGGCGAGTCGACGGGCAGCCCCAGGTTGGCCCGGGGGCTGAAAGTTAACGGCTCATTGCCGTGTATCTGAGGGTCGGGGGTGGCCCCAACTTGCTGGAGGGTTGCCGTATGATGCGGCTAGTGTGTCCAAGCCATGGGTCGGCCCCGGCTTGTTATAGAACGGCTGGAATATACCCGCCCACGAGGTGCTCGGGGAAATTCCCGATACGTCATCACGGGCCGTATATGTGTGCTAAGGGCTCTCGAAGCACATGGTCGACTGGGAAAGGTACTCCTTTGCCTTTAGAATGATGAAGGGAGGCATTATGGGGATGAATCCCGGCCTCATCGTTGGGTGCCACGTGCTGTAGCTTGTTGTCAAGGAGCCCCCAGGTTGGCCCGGGTGGCTTAGTTGGAGGCGGGCGAAACCGCGTGCTAGGTGATCGGGGGTGGGCCCCATCAATTGTTGATGTCGCCGTGAGTCATGGCCAGCTAGCTAGGTCCCCGGCTAGGCGACATGTCATAAAAGGGGCCGGATAGATAACGCCTTGAAGGTGTTCGGGGAAATTACTGAGGCCTTATTTCTCATTATTTTCTCTAGGAAATGTTTGGGTACAACAGGTGCCTATGTCCCACATTCATCATGAATGCAATGATCCCAAGATGTAGTAACAATTACAATTTTTCAGTAGAAGGGACTCCTCCAAGGTCATGGAGAATGGTGCAGCAGGCAGGACACTTAGTCACCCTACAAGAGATGCTTCTATGGAGGAACTTTGTAACTTGAGCCCTAGGGGTTCTGTTTCTTCTGTGTTTCCTTCTTCCCTTTGTACTGATGGGTAATCATCATCTATCACCTTGATAGATTTTATTTTCTTTTTCTGGCTGTAAGAGAGCACTTTTAGCTTTCATTTGGCGTAACCTCTTTTTATTTCAATAAAATGTGGACTTGCCACCATCCCCAAAAAAAATGCAACTGATCCGACAAAGAAATCTTGGTGAAAAAGTTCTAATTTCGGATTCAACTTGGCAAAGAAGCTTGGTCAATTCCATAAATATGGTTGCCCCTCGGCAAATCCGATGGTGCAGAAAGAAGAGCTTATGGGGAGAATGAGAAGACATCCAGAAAGAAGAATGGTTAAACAGCGCTGCAAAGCCTCTCAAACAAGAATAAGAGGTTACAAGTGCATAGGAATAGGAATAATAGAAGAGAAGTACAAATAAAGACTTTTCATTTTGTTTTTCCAGTTTAGTTGTCATTCATTCTAGGATCAGATCTGTTATCCAGGCTGCGCTGGTTTACTATAAAATTTCTGGATGTAAGAGAAAATCAATCATCCAGGGGGTACTTCAACATGAATATTTCTCTTCATATATTTCCTATAAACCAGATAATGGCATGTGAATAACATTCTTGGAGAACCCTTGTTGGTCAGTGTAGAGGCCGAAAATTGGTTCACGTGTAGAGCCTCCAAACACTACACTTTAAATGGAATGAGGTAGAATGCTGTTGGAGAATGGACCTGCAGAGGCAAGAAAAAAATGAGTCAGGCAGTGAGTGTAGTCTGAGGGAAACCTGCTTAAGTCAGACCTCTGATGGAGAGAGAAGAGCAAGGCCTGAGAGTAGGTGGGCTTAGTGTAGACAAGAGTGCATAACTTTTGCCAAAAGGCAAGCTAACTTTAATCATTGTGTAGGATAGATGGAGGGGATTTCATTATAGGACAGTTGCCCACGTGGCCATCAATAGCATGCCTCTGCCAGCATGGGGTGGAAATGGGATCAATGGGACTTAATGACCCATTAAACTGTCTTTAATTGGACAGAATCATGGCCTGTCATGGTGTGTTTCAAGCCACATTTAACAGTTTCTCCAGGAGTTACCGACCCATGACTTTCCTGGCTGTCATGACAGCCAAGAGGTCCTCGGTGTCCTTTCTCTGGGTACTCCTTTGGTGAAATATCCTTTTTATCAAGCAATTCAGGGAAAGCACTTCCCAAACCTCCCAACCACAATCCTAGGGAGGAATGACTGGGCTAGTTGGCCTTGTAACGGCAGTCAACTCCTAAGTGGTATGCCCAAGCAGGTCCTTGGACTTTTCCTCCTGGTCATACCATCTTGCTGGACCTAAACAACATTCTGGGTCCATAGTTGGACGTCCTTGTTGGGCTTTCTAGGCCCTTCTGGCTAAAATGGGCCTGAGCCATTTTCACCCTTTTCCTCAGGTTCCCTTTCATCACTCATATCTGAAGGTCATATCATTTATGTTATTTGATCAGAGAGAAAGAGGGGGAGTCAAGAATTCTCACCATAGGCAGAAACTAAAGAGTTTACAGCTTTTGGAAATAGGGGGAGAAAAGAAACTCACACAAGAGTCAAGACCAAAGAATGTTGATGTATGTCTTTTTTTGCTTTGGGCATAGTCCCCTGGGCAATAGTCCCGTATTGGTTAAATGAGTTGTGGTTTATGTGCTTATAACCCTGGGCCTGTGTATCTCAACACTGCGGTTTTGTGGATTCAACATTGCTCTTTTCGGGAGTGCTTGAGAGTCACATCACTTGGCTTGATTTTGTATTGGAGGTACTTTAGGGTTTTTTTCCATGTTACACACTCTCACACCTTTTCTTTTGAATATACTCGTGGTACAATGCACTGTCAAAAAAATATTTTGGGAATAAGAATAATGGATGGGAATGTAGGGTGTTACGGGTGAACAAGGCAAAACTTTCCGAAGTACAATCAAGATGTTCTGTGACATACTTTTGTTTTTACTCTAATAAGTTGTGGCTTAAACCTATGGTCACCTTCCAAAAACATGGCATACAAGAGGTTTCTTTTATGTGCTAGAACTAAGCGATGGAAGCTGAATATTAAAAACGTACATTTCCTTATTTCCTTCTCTTTTTTTTGATTGGGTAGATGGGGAGTGGAGCTTGAATTTGGAAGTATTCAAAGGCTATAAGAAACTTTGATGGTGCCCTCTACTATGTGCCATTTCATGTGAGAAGAATTCATAAGCAATGGTGCTATCAGCCATTCTGTGGACAGAAAGAAAGATGGGAGATTATTAGAGAAGTTCAATGGTGTTCAAGGATTATTAGGGACGATTTTAATGACTGTAGAAGATTGGGCAAGTGGCGTAACATGTGGACATCTAAGGCAATCCACCGTAATGTGGATACTCAACGCATGGTGATTCATCATTATAAATAATTGTTCTAAGATTAAATGGTGGAATTTAAAAAGTAAAAGTTTAGAAACATTTAAAAATCATCTATTAATGGAAAATATTTAAAATTTAGAACAAGAAACTAATGTAATGTGAAATAATGTTACAAATTGTATAACGAGTGTAGCAAAATAACTCTTAGACGAATCTAAAGGTAAAAAGAATTTAGAAAAAGAAACTTAGTGGTGGAGTGAGGAAATCCAAAATACCATTAGATTAGAAAGGAGTGCTTTAAAGTTTGACAAACTAACAAAAATAATCAAACCCTAGAAGCTTATAAAATTGATAAAAAGAGGGCTAAAAAAATAATTAGCGACGCTAAATCAAAGGCATTTGAAGATTTATATAATAAATTAGGAACCCGAGAGGGTGAAAAGGACATATTTAAACTTGCTAAATTAAGAGAAAGGAAAACTAGAGATTTAGATCATGTTCGTTGCATTAAAGGTGAAGATCAAAGGGTTTTAACTAAGGATCTTGAGATTAAAGAGAGGTGACATAGTTATTTTCAGAAGTTACTTAATGGAGATTGCGTCAAGGATTTTTCTTCAGAAGGTACCCAAGAGTCCAAAATATTTGATAAATATCAATATTTCAGGTGTATTAAGATGTCAGAAGTGGAGGATGCTTTAAGGAAAATGAAAGTGGGCAAAATCTTAGGACCAGATGGCATATCTATTGAAGTATGGACAGGTCTAGGAGACATCGGTATTCAGCGGCTAACTAAACTTTTTAATAAAATTTTAAAGGAACGGAGAATGCCAGAAGTTTGGAGGAAAAGTGTTGTAGTTCCTTTCTATAAAAACAAAGGAGATATTCAAAGCTGCAATAATTATCGTGGAATTAAGCTTATGAGTCATACTATGAAACTTTGGGAAAGAGTAATCGAAAAATGCCTCCGATATATGACTACTGTATCGGAAAATCAGTTTGATTTTATGCCGAATAGATCTACTACAGAAGCTGTTTTCTTACTACGGCAACTAATGGAGAAGTATAGAGAGATGAGAAAATATTTGTATATGGCTTTTCTTGATTTAGAGAAAGTATATGATCGAGTACCGAGAGAATTGATTTGGTGGACATTAAGAAAGAAAAGAATCTCTCAAGGATATGTTGATTTGATTAAGGATATGTACGAAGGTGCTATTACTAGTGTTCGAACTATTGCTGGAGAGATTGGTGAATTTTCAGTTTCTATAGGTTTGCATCAAAGTTCTGCACTAAGTTCGTATCTCTTTGCCTTAGTTATGGATGAAGTAACAAAATAATTGCACGAGGATATCCCTTGGTGTATGTTATTTGCAGATGATATTGTCTTAATTTATGAGAGTATGGATACTTTAAATGCTAAGTTAGAGCGTTGGAGACTTACCTTGGAGTCTAAAAGTTTTAAAATTAGTAGGAGTAAGTCAGAGTTTATGCATTGTAATTTTAGTAATGGGAGAGTGGTACAAGAAGACATGGTTCTAATTGATGGGTATAACATTCCGAAAAGTAGTAACTTTCGATACTTAGGGTCTATCATACAAGAGAATGGAGAGATTTATGACGATGTTACACATAGGATTAAGGCAGGCTGGTTAAGATGGAGAAGCGCATCAGGAGTCCTCTGTGATCGTCGTATGCCTGTGAAACTCAAAGAGAGGTTTTATAGAACGGCTGTGAGACATGCTTTGTTATATGGTACCGAGTGTTGGACAGTACGAAAGGAACACATTCACAAAATGTGTGTAGCAGAGATGAGGATGTTGAGATGGATGTGTGACAAAACTAAGAAAGACAAGATTAGGAATGAGCGCATCCGTAAGGACTTAGGGATAGCCCCAATTGATAATAAATGAGAGAAAATAGACTCAGGTGGTTTGGTCATGTGCTTCGTCGCCCTAACTCAATGTCGGTTAAAAGATGTGACCGAATCTTAGTGGATACTAGTAAAAGAGCTCGGGGAAGGCCTAAAATGAGATGGTGCGATGTTATTAGGAAGGACATTAGCTTCTTAGGTTTAAATATGAATATAACACTTGATAGAAATCTTTGGCGGAACAGGATTCACGTAGCCGACCCCAAATAATTGGGATAAGGCTCTGATGATGATGATGATGATGATGCATGTTGTAAGTTGCCAAGATAAATTTAATGGAGAAGCCTTGGCACTGGGTGGGAATGCCATTCTACTGGTTTTTTTAAAAAAAAGTAATGTCGATTCTGCCACCAATGTATTGAAAATAAATAGAAACATTCAATCAAGTGGGTAGAGGAGAGATTCCTCTCAGACAAGGGCAACAGCTCAATCAACTAGAAAGGAATTACAAGTTGACCAAAGTATTCTTCCACCAATCATCAAGGATATTAAGGATGTACCTATTGTTGTGTCATTCTACTTTTTGTTGAGAGTGAAATTTGCACCCTAGCAGTTTTGGACAGTCTTCCCACTTACTTCCAGCCTGTCTTCAAGATTCCTAGGACACTGGCAGTGAAGCTAGACTCCACCCAATGCAGGTTTCTTCTAGCATGGCAGTGGGATAAGTGCAGGGGATGGCATAACATCAACTGAAAGAGGGCTTGTCAAATTAAGGAAGCAGGAGGGCTAGGTCTCCAGAACATTCAAGGATTTCAACCTGATACTTCTAAGCAAATCGCTTTGGAAGCTCGGCATAGAGGAGAGGAGGCTCTAGGTCTAGGTGGTGCCACAAAATTATTACAGAAGATCCAGGACATGGTAGTCTTCTTGGACTCCCTCCAGTCATGTCTTCCATGTCTGGAGCATGATTTTGCAGACTAAAGGCATTATTCATTGTGCACAACTGTGGTCATTGGCAGTAATCAGAATGCCTCTTTTCGACCGATGTGTAGTGTGGCCCACACCCATTCCACATAAGGTTCCACCATCTCTACAGAATTACCTCTCTCCCTTCAGCTTTGGTGGCACAAGTATTCCAGCCCTTTACCTCGGGGAATTGGTTGCTCATCTTCAAAAGAGATCTACGATAAGGGAAGATCACTCAACTGGCTGACCTTTTGAGACTTCTTCAAGGGATTTCTTTGCAAAGAGCCAAACAGATTCGTAGCATTGGAGGATGGATAACAGGGGGAGATTTTTGGTCAGGTTGGTTTATAACTTCATACATGATGGTGGTACCAAGTTCCCACTAGCTAAGCATGTTTGGAGCCCTCAGAACCCTTTGACGGTTAGAGTCCTCATCTAGAGGACTTAAGGGGGTTTACGATGTGTGACCAACTAGGCCACTTTATGGATGACATTAACCCTACGTGCTGGTTATGTTGCGAGGAAGAGGAAGAACTCGATCACAGGTGCCCTTTTATGCAGGAAGTGTGGGAGCTTCTCCTCCTTAAGCTCCATTGTGTGCAGCAAATTCTGGCTACAGTTCAAAACTTATCCTTAAGACCAAAGTGCTCTTGGGGACTCAAGGACCGCAGAATCTGGTGGCTGATTCTCCGCGCCACTTTATAAGACCTTTGGAGCAAATGTAACGCAAGGACTTTTGTAGGGAAACCAAGACTGCAGAGGTGAGTTACTTCTTACTAGGATGTGAGAATGAGCAAAATTCAACTGTAATGTGGATCCTTCTTCGACAATATTTGGTTTTTTAAGTGGGGAGTGAGTGACAACATCAAGTTGTGCTCCTGTAAAGAGGGACTTTTGTCTTCGTCCACATTTATACCTATACGGATTTATTTGATCTTTAATACAAACTGTGGTACTACCCACTTAAAAAAAGGACAAGTCATTTTGCTGCATTGTACTAATACCTTGATAGTAAGGATTCTTGTTAGTACCCCCCATTAGTTTTGTGTTGAATGAAATGTGGATGCCTTGTCAGCTTAGAAAAGAAAAAGAGAATAATTTCATCAATGGAAAGAGAGAGAATTGACATTAGTACTGCTTTTCTCTCTCATTCTTGGATTCATGGCAACATAGATTAAAATCAATACTCAAATAATCCTATATGCATTTCTGTGTATAAGACCTGCATACAACATTTTTTTCTGAAAGTGGTTGGTACCACAGTATTGTATTAAAATAAAAATAGGGGAAATATATGGGATATACAAGTATAATCAGAGTGTTCCCAAAAGCTCCATATACAAAAAATTCCCCACACCAAGATGATGTGGCACCCACTAACCTCCCACCAAAACCAAAAAGGAAGAATTGTGAGGATGCACATTACATATAGCTGAAACCCATTCTCTCACTTTCTCCAAAATAAAAGAAACAACCCTATGTGCTCTAGCTTCCCTTCTGAAGACTCTATTGTTCTTTTCTCCCCATAAGACCCAAAGGGGTAGCATGGAGGATGAGCCATCACATAAGTTCGTCGCCCTTAAGAGTCCATCGCCTGTGCCACCTTCCTGTCAAAAGCTGCACACTATCAGCTAAGAAGATGGTATCTGGGAGCCTGCTCAAAAGCTATGCCCAAACCTCCTTGGAGAAGGAGCAGCCTACAAAAAGATGATCAAGGGTCTCTACCTCTTCTCCACAAAGAGGACACAATGTAGGAATATTTGCCATGAAAGGAGCCAACCTATCACACGTCGACGGACATCCGTGTGAGGTCCTCCATATATGTAGGGGCTCTTAGGGGTCCAAATCTGCAATGCCAGACCATGCCTCACTCCTCCATTTGCAATAAGATTGTATGCTGGTCTAACTAAGAATCTTCCATCATTATCCCACCTCCGCCACCACCTATCAATGTCACTCACATTTAACACAAAATCTAGGAGCAAGGATAGAAGTTTATCAAGTTGATCAATCTCCTTCACTCTGAGGTTTCTTCTGAAGAATGAAGCCCACGTCCCTTCTGATAATTGTACCTCAAAAAATTGAGAAACCGATGCTGCCACAATAGAGGTAATCGCAAAGAGCTACAAAAAAGAGTCCTCTAACGTAAAGTCACCACACCACTTGTCCTTGCAGAACAAACACTTATGCCCACTCCCCACATGGACCCGCACACCAACCACCATGGTATCCTTGCAACTCAAGATCTCCCTCCAGATGGGAGAGATACTGTGTTGAGAAGTTGGGTCATATCCCAGTCCCTTACTCTCCCATAGTACCTCTGTTGGATCACCTACAACCAAATCCCGTTGTCTTTAGAACGAAGCTTCCACAACCATTTGCTCAGTAAAGCCTGATTGAAGCCCCTGACATTTCGAAGCCCACTCCTCCCATTTCCTTGCTCTTGCAAACTCTACCCCATGTAATATCATGTCAACCCCTGCTCCTGCTACCCCTATCATGCTAGAAAAACCTCGATTGAATAGACTCCAACTTCTTTGCCACTGTCCTCGAAATCTGGAAGATGGAGAGGTAATACATAGAGAGGATATTCAACGATGATTTACAGAGCACTATCCTTCCCCCATATGAGAGAAGTCTCACCTTCCATCCAGCCAGTGTAGATTTATATCTTTATATCACACTCTGCCAACCACTGCAATGTAGGGCCGCAAGAGACAACCGTAAGCCTAAGTAAAATATAGGAAAATCTCCTATTTGGCAACCTAAAAGGACAGCTGCTCTCCATAGAGCTCGCTCTTCCAAATTAATCCCCACTATTTGGCTCTTGCTCAAATTCACTTCAAAGACCACTGACTTCTTGTAGCAACTCCAACATGAGTCTTATGATATATAATTGCCCCTCATCCTCTGCTAGGAAAAGAATAGTATCGTCAGCATACTATAAGTGAGTGATGTGCACACCACCTGGCCGAACCTAGAAAGCTTTGATCAACTCCTGTCCTTCAGCTTTTAGCCACATCCTACTTAGAACATGTGCAACCAGAACAAAGAGTAGGGACGACATGGGTCTCCCTGTCGACTGTCGGAGCCCCCTTCCACTGTGAAAATAGGTGGAAAATTGTCCATTAATTAGGACTACAAAGTTAGCTAATGTGACATAAGTTCGGATCTAGCCAATCCACCTTTCATCAAGTCTCATCTTCCTGAGCATTGCAAATAGACAATTCCAGTTGACACAATCATAGGTGTTCTCAAAATCCAGCTTGAGGACCACTCTTTTTTTTCCTCTGAATCTTCATGGCATACAAGCATTCATGAGCTACTAAAAAATTCTCTTGTATGTGACGGCCCATAATAAAAGTCCCTTGATAGCTACTAACCATTCTGTCAAGCACTGTGTCAAGTCTCATAGCCAGAAGTTTGGATATGATTTTATAAGTTCCATTCAAGAGGCTAATGGGTCTAAAATCCCTAAGGCTCTATGCACCTAGCTTGTTAGGGATGAGAACTAAAATAGTGCTATTGATACCCCTCAAATGTGCCATACCCTCCTAGAACTCCTGCACTACAAAGAATAGGTCTGCCCTAATGATGTCCAAGCACTTTTGGAAGAAAGCCAAGGGGAAACCATCAGGCCCGGGTGCTTTGTCACCTGCTAGAGAAAAGACCACCTTATGAACTTCCTTCTCTGAGAAAGGGAGAGATAGAGCTTCTCTTTCCTCAATAAAAGTACTTGGCAGGATATCATCAGCTATGAAAGGCCTAATTGTGTTCTCCACTATGAAGAGGTAAGAGAAGAAATCCCTTACCTGACATCTGATGTCCTCATCTCTTGAAATCAGTTGGTCACCAACTATAATACATCTGATTGTCTTGACCCTTCCCCTTCCTGAGGCTATCCACTGAAAGTAGGCAGTGTTCCTATCACCCTCCTTAAGTCACTTCTCCCTGAATCTCCACTTCCAGTATATCTCTTCTCTCACAAGGATCTCAAATTTTGCTTTAACGCTATCCCTGAGTTGTCTATCTATGTCATCCAAGAGCCCAACCTCCTCCAAGGAGTCTAAGCCCTCCAGCCGATCTAGGATTCTGTCTTTCGCAGCTTTGCCTGGTAAGACTTTGGTTAGACCACATTCCTTAAGCATATGTGCCACATGCTTCAATTTACACACAAGTCTAGCCATGGCAGATTGTTCTGGCCTTGGGACATTCCATGCTTGTCTCACAGTATCCATGAAAGCCCCCTCTAAACCAGTATCTTTCCATCTTGAAAGTATGCTTCCCCCAAAACCTGCGAGAAGCCTTCAGCAAGATGGGCTTATGATCAAACAGGGGTCTTGCCAAGAAACAAGACTACACATGGGGGAAGTGGTCCTCCCAATCAACAGACACCAGGAATCTGTCTAGGCGAGAACAAGAAGGATTAGCCCATATATTGGACCACGTGAAATGAACATTGAACATCCTAATGTCAATCAGACCAACATCAGCAATAAAGCCAAGAAAATCCTCCATTTCCCCCGTTTGGGGGTTATCATGTGTCGTCTTCCAAGTGACAGCAACTACAGTGAAATCGCCTCCCCCACACCATGGGTGACTTGAAGAGTGATGATAGCGAAGCAGGTCCTCCCAAAGGAGGCTTTTTTCTTCTATGCTCTATGGTCCATTGATCCCAGAGAAGTCTCATGAGAAGCCATCCCTGGCATTTCGGAAGTGAAGGGAGATCACCCCCCTTCCTCACCTACATGTCATCCTCCACCTCCTCTACTTCAAACTTATTAAAAAGAATCATAATGTTTCCTACCCTCCCCACAGCCGGAGAGGCTACCCTCTTTGACAGCCTAGCCCCACCAATCTACCTCATAATAGATTCACCATACTCCTCACACTTGGACTCTTGCAGGCACAATATGTCAATTTGCATCTTCTGACTAACTCTCTCACCGCCCACCTCTTCTCTTCTCCATAAATCCTCCTCACATTCTATGAAACAATCCTCATTAGGATGAGGAAATGTTCCTACCCCCCTCCTCTGCCCTCCTCTTTTCGTCCCCTCCTTCCCTCTCCATAACCACCTTTCTATGGGACTTTCCCCTCTTTGTCTTCCTTGCCATGTTCATCAACCATTGCTTTTGAACTTTGTTGCATAGACCTTTTAAGTCCCTCTCCAACCCTACAAATGATATACCCACTTTTTCAGCCAACTCCCTCAATTGGGCTTCCGTCAGTCTTTCCACTACCCCAACCATCTCCTTTCTACCCAATCTGTCTCAAAGCCTTCCTCCTCCTCCTCCTCCGAATGCCCCTCCACTGGGATTTCCAAAATAACAATGTCCCCCTCCTGGTCCTGCTCTTCCATCACTGTGGCTTATGTGGGCCCCATCTCCTTAGCTCCCTATCATACGGAAGAAGCTGATCTAAGTAATCCCGGCCTTCTGTGACTCCCTCTCCGCTTGGTGTTGGTGCAGAGTGCAGACCGTCGACATGTCCTGCATTCCCCTCTGTGCGGAGATGCTTGGCCAATCAACACTAACTCCAGCCCCAGCCCTAGCCCCAGCCCCTAGTGCTCCGCCTGTAGGACTAGGCCGTTAGCCTCCGACGAGAGAGACGGTACGATGTCAATCTCTCCCAACCGACGCAAGAACCAATCCCGTCGAGGAGCTCGGACAGGCATGTACCCTACGTGGGTGATGAACAACATGGGGCCACGCCACCCCGTTACACCCATAACTCCCAGATTCGGGTAAGTCAGAGGATGACGAATAGAATCCGGGTTCCACCTCGGGCGGGCTTTGGGATCCCAGATCCACTGCCGATTCGGGTCATGGATACCCCTTTGGCTCCTTAAAGGGCCTAGGCCCACTAGATCCACCCTGAAAATTGCCCAAGTGATTCGAATTTGAATTCGAATTCACCTGGATCTCCTCCCTCCTGTCACAACTCCAAGGCATTCATACCCATCTTATTCCTCCATCCCAATGGTTTGCTACTCATCCGTCCTTGGAAGCACCCTTACCGGAAATGCATCTCTGCCAACCTCTACCATTACAACCGCCGAGATTTCCTCTAGGCTAGACGTGTACCATAAGCTCGAGCACCATTCAGCCTTCCCCCTCCACCATTCGCATAAAGCCAGAGACTACCGCCCCAACCTCACTGACGATGAGAGATGCACCGACCTCATTACAGTAAATTAGGAGTACTCCAACGAGGCAAATGGACACCAAGAGGACCCTGTGATCTGGGAAGGTCCCACAGTTGACCGCCCATCCAGAGACCTTGAGCAGGCTACCCTCTGCCCATAGGAATCCCACCGATGCCGCTACCTCCACCTGCTCTGCACTCGGGCCAATGGCCAAAAAAACGTTCGTGCAGAGCCAGGATACTTCCCATTCCGCCTCTATGTCACTTCCTCTACCCAGTAGGGCTTTAAACCTTTGCTCGTCCACTGCTCCCTCTACCGGAGTGATCCACATGCAACGTTTGAGATACGCCATCCGGCTTTGGAGCAGCTTGGCTAGCATGTATTCTGCCCTCTGACAGCCTTAACCCATCCTCCCCAATGTCCTGCCTGACCGACCACCCCAAAGAGCAGCTGTGTAGGACCGCCTAAGAGGCCCCTCTCTATGTCCCATGATGATCCCCTCTTGCTCCCCCCACTCGACCTCCCACTGCCAGCATAATGCAATCCCTTTGCAAGTGGCCTTCCCGGCCACACCAAAAACACCATGGCACCGGGTGACAGAAACGATGAGGTGTCCGGTCCTAAGTTTCCAGATGACCCGTCGACAGGCTCCGGCGATGGCGAACTTCGGGTCCCTCTCCGAGGGTCACCCTATTCACGCCAATGGCGAATGCAGGAGCACCCCTCATTAGCACTCGCCTCTCCCCTCCCTAGAGTTTTCCTTTAGACAACAAGTACCATTAAACTCTCAAGATCTACATACAACATAAATAATAGCAGTGTTCCTA
The DNA here is from genome assembly GCA_022559845.1 of Amorphophallus konjac. Taxonomy (NCBI): domain Eukaryota; kingdom Viridiplantae; phylum Streptophyta; class Magnoliopsida; order Alismatales; family Araceae; genus Amorphophallus; species Amorphophallus konjac. The sequence goes on along the minus strand of CM040121.1, from coordinate 80,667,355 downwards.
AGCCGCATAAAAGAGCACTAGTTGACTTACTCAATCCTTGAATGTCTTCTGCCTTGATAGGCTGTCTTGGAATACCTGCTTCTTTCTAAATGAAAAAAAAAATCATGATTAGTGGAATGTATTTAGTCAAGAATATAATGGCATAATGCACATAGAACATAGATGTGAGATGCTTCAGATTAACATTTCACTAGTTGCTTCCAAATGATTTTCACATCTAACATAAACCAAGGAATGCAAACCCCGAAGGGGACCCAGGATTGGCCATGGCCGATCCCAACCCAGGTCAGATTGGATCAGCCCACATCGGCCATTTCACATGAACTCAGGCCAATCTTGGATCGGCCTGATTTAAAAATTAATTAAGAAAAGATAAATCAGAGAAAAATTCTAGACATGTATTTAAATCTTAAGAACCAACATAATCAAGAAAAGAAGCCAACCATTCAATGTCCCTTTAAAATTGACAACAAAACATAATGGTGTTAAAAACTATTGTCCTAGGCAACCAATTATGTATGTTCTACAAGTTCTAAGGACCTGATTTGCACAGGTCATAATGTGAATCTTTACGCCCATCTCAATCATAAAATACAAATACATTTCATATTTGAGATTACACAAAGAAGTGGTAAAGCCAGATGTACCCATGCGACTATGAATAACTAAATCCTTCCAAAAGAGAGCACTGAGATTAGTCTATTTCACATCAAGTATAATATGGTATACATGGAGAAAATGAAAAGGCTATAAAAAATGAAAGAAACTTGACAGATCTGTTGTCAAAACATACCACATATACACTATTTCAGTTACAAAACAAAGTTTCATAGCAGAAAAAAAAAATAAGTTCCTGCTCTTGGAAATATGACCCTATTTTAAAAAAAAAGTCGAATGAATTGGCTGGGATCGGGCCGAATCAGGTTCAGACCAGCTGATTCCTGCCTGATCCCGGCAGATTCTGGCCGATTCCGGCTGGATTCTTGAAAGCCCAGTAGTACCCCTCCCCCCCCCCCCCGACTCAGATTGCCACCTGGCAATTCTGAGTTGAATCAGCCGATCTGGATTGGCCGATTCTGTAATTCATGACATAAACAGCCACTTTTTGGCTTTGACACTGACACAAGTGTAACAATTCATCGATAGCCTGCCAGTACCACACATCTAAAAGGGCGCAGGGACCAGCTGATTTTGCAGTTAGAATCAAAGATGTACACTCGAGGTTATAGGAGGATCTGGTGCCTAATCTTGCATACGACTCTTTAGGCTATTTGGGGGAAAGAAATAGGAGCATCTTTAGAAGGCACATAGTGGTTCAAAGAGGGTCTGCTTTTTATTTCTGATAAGATACTGAAGCATACTAAACTCTTATCTAATGAGGGCCTTCATTCTTCCATTTTCAGTTGCTTGAGAGGTAGAAAGCCTCGCAGTACCTTGTCATAGGTTGAATTTTGTGCACGGGTTCTATGGGTTTTTGTTATTTTATGAAATTGTGATATTATCCACTTTCAATATAGTTCCTGGAAACTGCCTAACTACCACAAGTTTATTTTGGGGGCTGGGGAAAGGATATAGAATGTGGGTGACACCACACCTTTAACTCTAGGAATGACACAGGGTGTTGCTGAGAAATGATTCAGAGTATGACCCTTTAACAGTTGATGTTGTCACAAAAGGACAATGGAAACCATATATACCTCCAACAAACATGAAGATTTCGTACATTCGATATCTAGAGTGAAAACATAACCACTAGCTTAATGACGTTAATATCCAAGAAACAAAGGAGGCACTTGGAAGCACCAGTTACTCTCAGATTTTATGTGATTTAATGCATATGCAGCATATCAGATTCTCCTGCAGTCTTTTTCTTGATGGCAGGAAAATCTTGAAACTTCAGCCATGGCGCCTTGAGCACAGAAAGGGTCTTACATTTTTGCAAGAATTTGGATGTAGTAATTTCATCTTGAATTCTTTCAAGTTCTATACCAGCATTTGCAAATCTAGGCCCTTGAAATCCAACATTCCATAGAAATATCATAGTTGTCAAGGCGGTCACCTAGGTGACTGGGTATCCTTATGGGGCCAAGGTGCCAGCCCGCCTTTCTGCCCCCAAAGGAAGGTGAGCAAGGCACCCGCCTAGGTGAGCAAGGCATTCATGCAGGCAGACAAGGCACCCTGCCTGGATGCCTTGGACTGCCTGGCCCGAGCACCTATAGCATGATCTGTTTTAAGATCCTGTTAAAACCCGTCCCCCCTTTACAATCTCTCTCTCTCTCTCTCTCAATTTTTAATATTAAAATTTGTATTTTTCATGTCTTATTCTTAATTTGTATACTGGGGATATATTTTTCGGATTTTTAAGGAAGCGCTAAGGTGTCACCTAGCACACCCCCTTATCACGTAAGCACTAATGCTCCCAAACTTCCCATGAATGCCTTGGGTTGCCTTGTCGCGTTGACAACTATGCATAGAAAAAATCCAGACTGGTTAATGGGATAAAATATAATATGCTTAAAAGAATGGTAACCACCCAAATCATATCTTAAGGTCTCTAGATGGATGGCCTGATAATTTAACATGGTATCAAAGGACATAGTCGTGTTCTCCTATGACACACCCCATGTTTGTCATTGCCTTAACCTTTCACGTGATGGGTTATGTTTGAATAGTCCCACATTGGGAAGGGACAAAATAAATATGCCTGAAATAGTGGAGCCTACTCCATTCAACACCTCAATGTTGTCACTTGGACAGCACAAATAATTTCATTCCCAAAAGCCACATACATTTGACATTTCGTTTCCCTGTCTCATAAAGTATCCTTCACAAAAAGTTATATCAGCATTACTGCATCTGAACATTGCATTACATTGTTGTTTTCTTTTATATCAATGTTAAATCACATAAATCGGCTTCTATCTCCTCATTGTCTTGAGATGACAAAGCCATTCAGTTGTAACCTACAAGAGATTGCATATTCAAACAGATCACTCATGGATGCTCTATCTGGCGATTTATTTATTTGTTATTTCGCACATTGAAGAAAGCATGTACACTGCAAAAGGTGATTTCTGCTTGACAACCATCAATAAAAGATCTCAGGCTTCAAAAGTATGCAGAACATTACAAACACGCCCAAACGCCTGATAATGGGCATGTAAGAAGTTCATATACTTGCAATTACGAGATAAATCTCACATGATTTTGTTTCAAAATTCAACAAACCATCATCATCCACACGAGTTCAACAATGTCTAAAAATTAGGGGGAAAATATAAAAGTAACTATCTTATAAGAGCATAGGAAGAGATATAGAAACCTTTTGAAAGTCAATTCCTGGGTAAATAATATGACAGTTGGAAAGTTCTCTTATCTTCTCATCAATTGCCTGCCATTTGAAACATAAATGGCACAGATTTGTCAAGCAATCACAATGAAAAACAATCTTGGAATTCACTGTGGCAAAAAGATTAAAAAACACATTATATGCAATCTTTAAAGAGACCTAGGTAGGCAAGGTGATAGGAGCCCCTACTGCCTAGGCGGGCTGCCTAGTTGGTGATGGAGGAATGCCACTAGTGAGATTGGACATATATGTAAATAATAAAAAAAGAAAGATATGACTTAAAGCAAAAAAAACACCATAATAGTTGAAACATAAAAAGGACTTTAACTAGAGTACATGATGCTAAAAATGGGGACAAAGATCACATGCAATTTAGTGATTTTCCTTTTCCCCTCTCTTTATCACCATAACGTTAATGCAGCCTCTTTTCTTTTATCACAAGCTCATGATCTAACAACAGAAATGATGCAATGAAGGTAGTTCAATGTATATGGAAGAATCCTAATGTTGTTAGCAGGTTTTCTAGTACCCAATATCCAGAGACATAAAATGTCATGCAGTGTATACTCAAGGGGATTTAGGTAAGTAGATGAAGAAGAAAATAGATGAGAAAAAACTGTTGATATCTAAAAACAAGTCGATATGGGATCCAAGATTGGCCCATAATATTTAACAAGTCAGCACAGGATCCAAAATTCTGAATTTACAATTCGCTGTAAAGATGATGCCAACAACAAACATCTCCTAATCATCTGTTTGCAGTTGGCATCAAGAGCCACATATTTTTGAATGAGCATACACTGTCTGCTAGGGATACCTTATAGCAAAGGAACACACAAAAACAAAATGCTAAACATATAAAAAGAAATTAGATGCACAAGTACTCAACAAACTTGAGATAACCCAAAAAAACCTTCAAATTTGAAGCAAACAAAACTCCTCAAAATCACCATAATTATTGATCTTACGGGATCAAGACCAAAAATCAAGCTGAATCCATGGTTTGCCATCTTTTACGAGATGTCCGAGATCTCCGTCTCTCTAAAGGTCGCAAGAAATGAAGCCCCCGAGACTGAGATCTCCCCCCCCTTTCCTCCTTCCGTCTCTCTCCCTACCTCGGCCCACTTGAGCTCTCTCTCTCTCCAGTCTCTCCTCCTCCCCCGGACTCTCTCTGTGACACTCTCCCTTGGACTCTCTTACCCTCTCTTTCTCTCTCTCTCTCTCTATCTCTATCTCCAACCCTCTCTTTGTCTCTCTCTCTCTCCATTTCTCTCTCTCTCCCCTCATCTCCCCCTTCTCTATGTCCAAGAGAGAGGGAGACAGAGAGAGGGGAAGACAGAGATACATGTACCATTTTTTATGATTTTTTATGTATTCTTCAGTTTGTGATTCATGTACCATTTTATGTATATCTTTTTGGTATAACTTTTGATGTATATTAATATTGGTGCATGTGAATAGATTTGTTATTGTTATCATTACTCTTTATTTTCTAAAATTGAGTTGTCAATTAGAAAAACATATTTGTGAAATTGAGTGGTTAGTAGAAAAAAAATAGCATTTTCTTAGAAATAGGCTATATATATGAAAAAAAATCTGAAATCACCGAACTCGATCTCTCGACATTTTTCCAAAATCTCTCCGACATCTCTTCTCTTCCACCTTTCCAAGACATAACCAATATTCGAGATGGAAAACCTTGGTTGAATCTTGTTTCTTTTTTCTTCTCTTTTGGAACATATGTAAGTGAATCCTAGGTGTAGTCTTCCATGTCACACGCTCAACCATTCCTAGAAGTGTCCAACTCACTACTTCTAGGGTGCAAACCAACATGTGAGCTAACTAGATGAGAAATAAATAAGCATAGCTGTAACATGGTCTGTGGCCCAAAAGTTCAATTGAAGTCACTCAATGAACACCATTTTTGTCATTCTGACCAAGGCTGTCAAGCAGGGTAGGTCATTTACCAAGTATATTATCCTATGTTTGAACAAGAGAAGCTCTTGCTTACCTTGGTTCCTTTCATCCTTTCTGCAAGTCAATGATGGATTTTTGATGGATCAACTCCAAGTAGATGCATTTTGTACATTCTACCTATACCCTTCCACTTTTTTGATTTGTATTATGTGAGACATTCATGGAAAGCTATTCATTCATGGAAAGCTATTCAGACTATAGAGGCTGTCATCGGACATGCTTGGAGAATTCATTTCTAACATGCCTCGAGTGGTGGTTGCAAATGTATATTGCATTGAAAAGGGATATAAATATAAGTCCTATTGTAATTCATAATTTCAAGGAACTGTATAAAATTCAAAAAAGTATATACATTTGTATTTAAGAGAATTGATGAAGAATCTACCTGTCTTTGCCGACGAATCATTGTGGATAAATCAGTATATGGAAGTTTTGGATCAATTTTGCATTCCATAAGGATACCACCATCATAATCTTTTATGTACCTGCCACCATCCATAAAAGGATTTACAGCAAAATCCACAACAAGAGAGAGCTTTTATGAATCACAGTGTCAAGAAAGCGATAACAGAAGCAAGATTAGATTTTGTATTATACCTGATGGCATTTTAACGAAAAAAGGAGCCAAACACCACATATTTACAAGACTTATGGTGTGATTTTTTGTGATTTTTCTGTGGACTTTCTTTTCTAAGAGATCATGAAATCTCATCATTTTTGGAAATTGAGAAAAGGTGATTTTTGCCTTTACCAGCTTTCATTTCTGTGCAATTTTTAAAAAATGTATAGGTGAACCAAAGAAGCATACACCTCTTTAGCACACCAGGGATGACAGTATCGGCTGAAACCGATACGTTTCGGCTGAAACGTATCGGTTTCGACCTACACCGAAACCATTTCGGACCTGCTCACTGTAGCAGGTCCAAAACTAAAAAAAACTTTTTTAATGGTTTCGGTCCGAAACAGGACGATTTCGGACCGAAACCGGTCGTGGTCACTATGATGTTTGCCTTTTTGAATGTTTTGAACCGGTTTCGACAGAAACCGAAACCGGTACGTTTCGGTTTCGGTCCTGGCCGAAACCGAAACCGGTACTGCCATCCTTGTAGCACATGCATGCAATTTTTGGGGGTCAACATGGCTGCCACAATTTTGATGTAGTAATTTCTCCTTTTTCATCTTTTAAATTCGATATAGCTTTAATAGATGCATTTGGTTCGGGATTCATATTTGGGATGTGACCATTTTTATTAAGTGGTGGCTGTCAACCTAACACACACCCTCCTCCTTTCTCATTCGGACTTGGGACCGGCCATAGCATTAGGGTCTATTATTGATTTGGAGAAGGCGTATAATCAAGTACCGAGAGAGCTGATTTGGTGGGTGTTAAGCAAGAAAGGAGTTTTTCAAAGATATGTTCATTTGATTCAGGATATATATGAAGGTGCTAATAATAATGTGAAAACTATTGCTGGAGAGACTTGTGAATTTCTTATTACTATAGATTTGCATCAAAGTTTTGCATTAAGTCCGTACCTCTTTACCTTGGTTATGGATGAAGTAACAAAACAATTGCATGATGATATCTCTTGGTGTATGTTATTTGCAGATGATATTGTTTTAATTGATGAGAATATTGATGGTTTAAATACTAAATTAGAATGTTGGAGGCATGCATTGGAGTCTGAAAATTTTAGAATTAGTAGGAGTAAGTCAGAGTTTATGCACTGTAATTTTAATAATGGGAGAGGGACACAGGAAGACAACTCTAATTGATGAACAAAGCATTCCTAAACATAATAACTTTCGATACCTAGGGTCTATTATTCAAGAGAATGGAGAGCTCTATGATGATTTTACACACTAGATTAAGACATATTGGTTAAAATGGAGAAGCACATTAGGAGTCCTTTGTGATCATCGTACAGTTGTTAAACTTAAGGCGAAGCTTTATAAAGTGGCTATGAGACCTACTTCGTTATATGGTACCGAGTGTTGAGTAATAAGGAAGGAACTGGCGAAAATGAGGATGTTGAGATGACTGTGTGGTAAAACTAAGAAAGAGAAGATTAGAAATGAATGCATCCATGAGGACTTGGGTGTAACTCTATTTGATGGTGAAATGAGAGAAAATAGGCTCAGATGGTTTGGACATGTACCCCATCGCACTAACTCAGCGTCAGTTAAAAAATATGACCAAATATTAGTAGATGCTAGTAAAAGAGCTCGTGAAAGTCCTGAAATGAGATGCATAGATGGCAGTGTCGATTTCGGAGTCGATTTCGGCCGGGTCCGAAACCAATTAAATTATTATTTTTTGCCAAAGTGCAGGGTTTTGGTTTCGACCCAGTTTCGGCCGGGTAGTATAGGCTCGTTTCGATCCGAAACCGAAACATTTCGGCCGAAACGTTTCGGCTTCGGCCAAAACTGCCATCCATGATGAGATGGTGTAATGTTATTAGAAGGGACAAGAATACGAATATAGCACTTGATAGAATTCTTTGGTGGAACAAGATTCATATAGCCGACTCCAAGTAATGAGATAAAGCTCTGATGATGATGATGATATCTTTAATAGATGATGACTTTGTTTTTCTACAAATCCTAAAAAGTGACTATGTATGTGCACAGTAGAAAAAAATGAAATAAACCATTGAGAACAGCTATGGCTTGGAGCTTAAAGATTAAAAATGGCAATTTCTAACTAACTAGTAAATGACAAATTGCACATTTACTATTTACAATAATGTTTAGAATACAAAAATAATCATTATTAATGAAATTTTCTATCAATCAAAGTGAAGCTATAGCGAATGCATGAGGTGAAAATAACGTAGCTACATAAAAAACCACAGTGAATCAAAACATTGCCAATGGAAACAATGACGCAATAATAGATGGACAAAGGAAAAAATGTCTAGGCATTAGACCCCTCTCAAACGCTGATGGGAATGCTTCTTAAATCACCCTTTCTGTCATGAGAAAAAAAACTTATGCACGTTAAAAAAAAATCCATTCATCATTTTTCCTAAAACAATTGGCAAAGATCCAAATATAATTTTAGGCCTCCAGCACAGTAACTGTCCAGCAGTAATAGCATGTGTAGGTGCAAACATACCCTTGCCATCTTTCTTTATCAGATGTAATTTCCTTTGTGAAGCCCTACCAACATAAAAGAGCAGATTCAGTGTACTGCTTAAAGCAAAACCCCCTGTATTAATAGAAATATACTGGAAGAGAAACAAACCTTATGCGCACATTAAATATTAGTTATAAATGGCAATAGAATCCCATGAATAATGTGCATCAAAGTACCATATAGAGATATTGCAAATCTTGAATATTCCTGGTGTCTTGTAGTCATGTACGAGTTATGGGAGTACTGGACCCTGACCCAATATTCTTTATTAAAACAAGTTTAATTACATCTTCAAAGGAAAATCCTTAATTAACTGTCAGATCATATTCAGCTGAGGTTTCATCAACTAAAAGTCACAGAAAAAGCTATTTTTCTTTCTTCTTTGAAGATCCACCGTTTCCTGCAGTAATGCTCTCTCAAGGAGAGATGGAGTGAAAAGGGAGAGAACAGGCAGGTGAGAGATGTGCAAGTTATTTAAGTCACAGCTAACAGTGAATTAGAAAGACAACTTGAGTAGCAGAAGGATGAATAAGAGAGGGAAGCAATAATCAAATGTGTGAGTTAAGAAATGAAGATTTTCATGGTTACATGCTGCTGGAACAGAAGGCACAGAAGAGAAAGAAGAGAGGGAGAGGAAGAGGAGAAAGGAGACGACGCAAATGGTGGGGTGGCAGCTGTGTGTTCTGGTTGCCACCTCCCAAGATTTCTTATTAGAAAACCTAATCAGAAATAAGACTAAATACCCCTGTTACAATGGGACAAGCCAAGTGTTCTAAGAGTAAAGAGCAAGGAGTTTAAGTCAAGCATATCTACCTTAGTGGGTCCGGTAATGAACCTTCGACCCAAACGCTTAAACAGACCCGGTTCAGGGCCAGATTGGCCTGAACCCAGTCTATCTCCTACACTTCCCCGCAAGCTGAACATGGATACCCTTCATGCACAGTTTGCCTAGGACAGAATTGAGTGCCTCCTGTGTAACCCCTTTAGTAACCACATCAGCAAGCTGATCACCAAATCGAATGTAGGGTTGACAAAGCACTCCAGAATCAAGCTTTTCCCAAATAAAATATCAATCGATTTTGAGATGCCTGGTTCTATCATGTTGCACAAAAATGTTGGTAATGTTGATGGCAGCCTCATCATCACAATAAAGCTTCAGAGAAAGTGCTATAGACAAACTAAGATCGCATAACGAGAGTGTCAGAAACAACAACTCGGTTAAACCATGTGCCATAGCACGATATTCTACCTCAGCATTGGAGCGGGCACACACTGACAATTTATTACTTTGCAAGCCACCAAATTGTTCTCAAGGAAGACAATTCCTATAGTGGAACATCTATCATCCTGAGAGCCTGTCCAATCAGCATCTGCATACCCTTCAACTTGAAGACTATTAGACTTAGTGAACAAAATCCCTTGTCCTGGACATGTTTTTACATAGCGAAGAATGTGATCCACTGCTTGTAGGTGAGATGTTCTTGGTGCATGCATGAACTAACTAACAACACTTACAATGTATGTGACATCAGAATGCGTAAGTGCCAGGTAAAAAGACAGCCAACAAGTCGCTGATATCTCCCTTTGTCAACCTCAAAGAGAAGGCCACCATCCTGGCTAGATAGACAATGATTTGTCTCAATGGGGGTGGCTACAAGATTACAACTCAACTTCCCAATCTCTATCAACAGATCAAGGGCATATTTCTTCTGACACAAATAAATCCTATCATTGGAATAAGCTACTTCAAGTCCAAGGAAGTATCAGAGCAGTCCTAAGTATTTAATTCAAATTCTTATCTTAGAGCCACTTTCAACCGCTTTATTTCCTCATGATCTCCTGTAATGACCATGTCATCAACGTAGACCCAGAATAGCATCCTTGCCAAATGCCAACTTCTCACTTGACAAATAATGTGTAGTCTGCATTACTTTTGGTGTAACCAAAGCGAATCATAACAAGGCAAAATATGTCAAGTGGGAATACTGTAACAATTTCTAGGAATACTGAGCAGCAACAGAAATAATGACTCGGACAAATTTCAGTTTGGCCACGGGAGCAAATATTTACTCATAATCCACACCATAAGTCTGAGTAAATCCTTGTGCAACCAGTCGTGCTTTATACCGATCTCTAGAGCCATCTGCCTTGCACTGAATGGTCAATACCCACTTGGAGCCTACTAACATCTTCCCCTTTGGTGGACCAACAAGTTCCCAGGTTTGATTTTTTTGTGGTGCTCTCATCTTCTCATCTGTTGCACAAACCCATTTAGGATCCGTTGCAGCTTCTGTAATGGATGAAGGCACAGAGACAACAAATGAAAGACATGATAATGAGACAAGTGAGAGTAAGTAACAAATTTAGAGATATAATGTTTGGTACTCTCCCTAATACCTTTGCGAAGAGTAGCAGGTAAATCAAGGTCAAGAGGCTCAATTGATTGATGGCTTGAAGATTCAGCAATTTTACGAGAAGGATATTCCATACACTGTTCCTCCACTATTTTCGGGTAGGTTATCAACTCTCGAGGTGGCTCACTAGTAGTAGGACAATCCCCGCCTTCAAATGATGATTCTTCTATATCACCTTTTTGAGTAGACAACTCATGACACAAAGAAAGGGGAGCAGTTCGGAAGAACAGCTCAGAAGTATGTGGGACAAAATAATGCTCACCCTGAGAAGGAACTTGAAGGAAAAAATAAGACTGACTCACTAAAGGTGACATCCTTAATAACATACTTATGTCTGGTCCTGGGGTCAAAACATTTGTACCTCTTTTGAGTTGGCGATTAATCTAAAAACACACCTTTTCGAGGTCAAGCTTAGTAGATCCTGGCCTAAGAGAATGAAAAAACATAAATAGCCAAAGACTTGGGAGGTAGAGGAAACAAAGAAATGATACAGGAGAGATGGGAGTCCTGAATCCAATCACTCTAGATGACATGCAGTTGATGACATAAACTATAGATAGAACTGCCTAACCCCAAAACCTTTTGAGAAGGTTATGTTGGAAGAGAAGAGTCCTCGTTGTCTCCAACAAGTGTCTATTTTCCCTCTCAGTCATCCCATTTTGTTGAGGGGTATAAGCACATAAAGATTCATGGATAATTCCTTGCTCAAGGAATAATTCCAGATTTTTTGCAAAGAACTCTTTTGCATTATCAGGTCAGAACACTTTTCTTTTTTTTCTCAAACTGATTTTCAATCATCTTACAGAAAACTTATATCACCTTCGGGGCTTCTTCTCTTGATTTCAACAAGTAAATCCACGCGCAATGGGTATAGTCATCAATCAAACTCTCAAAGTAGTAAAATCGATCCAGAGAAGGAACAAGAGATGATCCCCAAAAATCGGAGTGAACAAGTTCAAAAGGGGCTAAACTGTATTCATTGAAATGGAAAATTGAGTACAACATTGTTTTGCAGACTGAAAAACATGACAACTGAGTGTCTCTAAGTCACTTGACCAAACAATGTAGAAAACAAGACCTAAGACCTAAAGGAAAGATGACTGAGACAGGAGTGCCACAATTGAATCAATCTTATTTGATGGTTCACATCTCTTCTAGCATTGAAGCTAAGAGGTGCACTTTTTCTTAGCTCAAAGTAGCAGTGACCTACTTCACGTCCAGTCCCAATCTTTTGTTTTGACTTCAAGTCCTAGAAAACATAATGGTCAAGAAAAAATGTAACTGAACAATTCAAGCACTTGGTGATATTACTAACCAATAAGAGATTCTTGGGCAAAGTAGGAACATGTAAGGCAAAGGTTAAAATAAGGTGACTATCCAATTTAATGTGGCCACAACTTGCAACAATGACTCTTGAACCATTGACAATGTAAGGCAGAGGTCAAGACAAGGTGACCTGAGGCAAGTGAATAAGAAGAGAATAGTGCAAAAATATCGGTCATATGATCTGTTTCTCTAGAATCTATGACCCAAAGAGAATGGACCAGAGGAGCTAAGGTTGTGCTCAGTGCAATTCTAGCAATACTTGATAGAGTATAGGTTGGTGAGGGTACAGAAGAACTAGTTCCAAGCATGGATGGCAGTTTCGGCCGAAACGGATAGATTTCGACCGAAACGGATAGATTTCGACCGAAACGTATCGGTTTCGGACCTGCCCGATATGAAACAGGGCCTGCTCACTGTAGCAGGTCCGAAACTTTAAAAACATATATATATTGTTTCGGCCCGATACGCCCAAAACCGGACGCGAACTCCCCTCCTAAGGGGAGTTCAGTTCCGCCACACCCCACAGATCTGAGATCTGGGGGTGTTGCTTCCAAGGGAGGTCAAACAAGGGTAGGGGGGAGCTTGGGAGGAGCTTTTGCTGCCGGGAGGAGATCTTGCCGCTGCCACCGTTTCTTGCTGTCTAGAGTGCGTAGCTGCCGCCGCCGCCGTCGTTCACATCATCCGTACAAAGATTCCTCAAGGAGGATGCAAGTTTTTGTATTTTTTTCTTTCTTTGATAGTTTTCTTGTTATAGATAAGGTTACGTTAGATTCTATTGATTTTTATATGTAACTTATGGTAAATCTCCAAATTAGGATCTAATTAGCAATTTAAATTTAGGGCTTTTGTCTAATTAGGTAAGTTTAGCGTCAATTGAAGCTTAATTAAGCTTCATTGAATGCTTTAGGGTGAAAGCATGATGCGAATTGTATTACACGTCGGGTAATTAGGGTAAGTCCCCAAATTAGGGCCGAATTAACGATTTAAATTTGGGATTTTTCTCTAATTAGGTAAGTTTAGCGTCAATTGAAGCTTAATTAAGTTTCATTGAATACTTTAGGGCGAGAGTATGTTGTTAATTATATTACACGCCATGTAATTAGGATAAATCCCCAAATTAAGGCCTAATTAGTAATTTAAATTTAGAGATTTTATTTAATTACGTAAATTTAGTGTCAATTGAAGCTCAATTAAGTTTCATTGAATATTTTATGGCGGGAGCATGCTGGTAATTGTATTTAATGAAGGGTAATTAGACAAAATCCCCAAATGTGACCCTAATTAGCAGTTAAAAATTAGAGCTTTTATCTAATTATCTCAATTCAGCGTAATTTGAAGCTCAATTATGCTTCATTACATTTTTCCATTGTACTTACAACTATTTGTCTTTGACTATCTTAATGCGGCATCATGGCTAGACGTGAACAAGGTTTGGAGCATCAAGGGTAGGACGATCCGGGGTAGGCCCACCTCACGTTAGTTGATGTTGGAAAAAGAAAAGTCAAATGTAATTATTGCGGTAAGAAGATACACGGCAGAATTACTAGAGGAAAATAACATTTGGTAGGGATAAGAGGAGAGGTCAAGTAATGCGACAGATGTCCCCGACATGTGGCAGAGGAAATGCACCAGTGCCTTCTGGGCAAAAAAGACAGGATGCAACGAAACACTGAAGATCAAGCTAAAATTGCTGAAGAGATTTCAGGCAGAGTAAGCAGAATGGGAAGGAGAGATGATGATGAGGAGGAAGGCACTGAGGATTCAGATCCAGAGCTGCCCGAAACAGTAGAGTGTGAACAAGTGACTCGAAGGAAGGGAAAAGCACTGGTAGGTTCAGGGACCTACTCCAGTACAGCTGGTGTAGCACAACATCCTGACACTGGTGTAGCCCCGCAGAGAGTAGTCCCTATGGACAACTATCTGCACAGAAGGCAAAGTGCTACACAGCCAGAAATCAAGCAAACATTGAGAAGGGTCAAAAAATCAGTTGAAGTTACAGGGTATGCATTTAAAAGTATTTGCAAATGATTTTTCCATGTAGGTGTGCCTACACATGCAGCTGAATCAGAATATTGGCAGCCTATGCTTGATGCCATAGCAGATGCTGACTCTGGCTTGAAGGCCCCGTCACGTCGAGACATATACAGTCGTGAACTTAAGGGAGAGGTTGAAGAGCTTCATCAATGAGTTGAAAGATTCAAGCATATCTGGATGGAGAGAGAATGCACCATTATGTGTGATGGCTGAACTAGTATCACAAAGAAGTCTATGATCAACTTTCTGGTTTATTGCATCGAAGGTATAGTATTTGTGAAATCAGTTGATGCATCAACTTATGAAAAGAATGTGAATTATGTGTTTCATTTTATGGATGACATGGTAGAACAAATTGGAGAGAAACATATTGTGTAAGTAGTCACCTATAATGAAACCAGTTACAAGGTTGCAGGGAGGAAGTTGATGCAGAAACGCAAGCATTTAGATTCGCTCCCATGTACAGCATATTGTATGGACTTGATACTTGAAGACATTAGGAAGGGAAAAAATTGTGAAGAAGACAATTGAAAGGGCACATAAAATCACTTAGTACATTTATGGCAATCCTAGGATCTTGAACATGTTCAGAAAGCATGTTCAGAGATCTTGAATATGTTATGCAAGTAGTCACCGATAATGAAGCCAGTTACAAGGTTGTAGGGAGAAAGTTGATGCAGAAGCGCAAGCATTTAGATTGGCTCTCATGTACAGCATATTGTCTGGACTTGATACTTGAAGATATTGGGAAAGAAAAAAATGTGAAGAAGACAATTGAAAGGGCACATAAAATTAGTCAGTACATTTATGGCCATTCTAGCATCTTGAACATGTTCAGAGAGCATGCAAGTGGGGGTCGAGATATCATCCGTGTAGGGTCAACAAGATTTGCTTCGAATTTCATTTCTTTGGAGTCCTTACACAGGTATAAGAATGAGCTCAAGTCTTTCATGTACCACAATTCCATGCGGGATTATATAGACAAATCCAATGTTGATGCTCAGGAGTATTTGAAAGTGTGCCACATCGTGGAAGACAGCAAATTTGGGAACAGGATCTCACGTTACATGAAAACAGTCACACCTCTCGTGAAGGTTCTAAGAATGGTGGAGGCGATAAGAAGCATGATATGAAATACATGTACGAGGTCATGGGCAGTACCAAGTTAGAGTTGCAGAAATCCCTTCCCGGAGAGTATGCGAAGTGGTGAAAAATTATTGACAACAGATGGGAAAACACATTACACCATAAATTGCATGTAGCTGGTTAGCAATTAATTATACTGATATAAAGTTCATTATTTTTTAGGTTAATTTACATCTTACATTTAGTTAATTATATACAAATGCAGGTTATTTCCCCAACCCTCGATTTATGTACAATGCCAATGCAAACGTTGATCGCAAGGTGCTTCGAGGCACCTTAACAGTCATTGGTCGTTTATCGAGGACACCAGAAAAGAGACTTCAGGCCGAGCTACAGGTTGGCCTTTATTGATTTTATCAATAAGAGAAAAAATTTACTTAATTATTTATGTTAATTGTTACTTTATCCTTTTAGATGGACAGTTATAGATTGAGGACTAGGACATATTTTGACTCACAATTGTAATACGCTATGGGAAGAGTGACCCTGGATATACTAAATGTTTGTGCTTAAATTGAGTCAATAAGTATTAATACATCATGAAGAATTGGCCTTCATTTACATCTTACATTTATTTGTTTATAGTTAATGGAACAGTTGACTGGTGGATAATGGTGAACAATAGAGATTTGGGCAGTAATGCATTAGCTTACATTACAATTAGGGTGCTGAGTCAAACAACATCAGCAAGTCAGTGTGAAAGGAATTGGAGCACGTTCAACCTTATACACTCAAAGGATCGCAATCGGCTAAACGCTGAACGGTTATAAAAATTAGTTTACTACCACTACAACATGAGATTGAGAATAAAGAATATGACGCTGAGACAACAGCTGAGGGACAAACGCATCGCAGATGATACAACTCCAGAAATTGATGTGGACTCATTATTTGATGATGACAATCCCTTGTAGTCTTAGGTTGAGGTACGAGTGCAGGTTGATGAGCCAGTTTTTGATCCTGATGACAGAACATGGGTAGAGGGTATATTGGATGAAGATGAGCCAAGGGATCCAAAATTCAGAGGATCAACCAAGAGGCCAAGAGTGACTCGTGCGCACTAGAGTGAGGACCCAGCTTTGTTTGTTCACGACACTGAGCAGCAGCCTGAGATTGAGCCAAGTAGATACTCAGAATCAGATAACAAGCCAGTCACTCTTAGAATAGTCAAGCCACCTCCATCCTTAAGAAGAACTACATCAGTGCATGAGATGACTGAGAGGGCTAGTACTACTGCTCGAGAGGACCCGACAATTGAGCAGTTGAAGCAAGTTTATGTGAGACATACGTCACGGGGAAAAGGATTACTTTCAAAGATGAAGGACAAAGTCACACCAAAAGAAAAAAAAAACGAGCCAAAGGCTAGAAGGCGATTTGTTTCTTATGGTTTTGATCACCAAGTGATGATCCCAGTACAGCTGCAGGTGCTACTATTAGCGGTGGCACGTATGCACCTACTTTCTCCTTCCACGCTGACACGAGCAGAGGATACAGTCATAGTGAAGGAGGATATGATTCACAGATCTAATATGGACATCCAACAGGTTAGGGAGATGTGGCCAACACAAAGTAGGCATGTATGAGGGGAGTCATCAACCTGGATTCCAATTTCATCCAGTTCCAGCCAGTAGCAGTTATGGGTCAGCATCTTCTTCTAATCCTCAAGGTTCTGCTTCTTATGTTGATTCTGGATTCCAGTCAAGCCAACAACCTTATACTCCAAGAGGGATGAACGACTTGGTTGCATCATTGTTTAGTTACAGTGAATATACAGAATATATGTAGCCTTTTTATGGGTATCAACAGCAGAAGCCAGACGATGAGGGAGAAGGTTCTTCCAGCTATTATCCATGTTAGTGCATCATTATTTAGGTAGGGATCATTTAATTTCTCTAACATTTACTGTGTTTGTAATGTTTATTGTACTGCTTAAACCTACTTCATGCTTAATATGTACTCAAGAATATTAGTTTAACATATCTAATGCCTACTTCTAGCACTTAATCTAATTTATTCACACTCAAATACATGTCCAATGATTTTTTATTTTTTCTATTTTTATAATTTTTCTGATTTTTTTAGATTTTTTTGATTTTAATGTTTTGAACAGGTTTCGGCCGGTTTCGGCCGAAACCAAAACCAAAACCGATATGTTTCGGTTTCGGACCCGGCCGAAATCAAGACCAAAGCTGAAACTGCCATCCTTGGTTCCAAGCTACGAAAGGAGCCTCTAGAGTTGTGCAATATCATGTGAAGACATACCCAGAAAGGAAAAACCCGAATAACTAACTGATCCATGATCAAGGGAGGGGATTGATTGACTCCTTACAAGGTGAGATGCGACTGCATTGCCTTTTGCTTGTTGTCTCTTCTTCCCATTTTTGAGCTTCAAGGGTTTTTTTTCTCAAGATGCAAATCCAACAATCATCAACAAAATGATTCTCATGGCCACAGTGACTACCAGTCCTACCTGTCTTGTTTTTGTCTTTATGTTGATTAGATACCCCTTTTCCACTCTTATGTCCAGCACCTACCAAGGCTGAGAATTCCCTAACATCGGGACTACTGGGTGGTCTGGTAATGTCATTCATGGCTCTCCTACTACTTGCCTTATTTAAGATCTTGAAATACACTTGTTCTAAGGTGGGAAATAATTCCATGCTTAAAAACTATCCACTTAGGGTCTCAAATTCTGAGTTAAGACCAGCCGAGAATTTGAATACCCGAGTTCATTGAACATAATTCAGATGCTCCGTCTAATCCTCTACACATGACCAGTCATCAATAGCATAGCAATCCAACTCTTCCCATTTGTTTCATAGGGTGCCAAAGTAGATGGTCACAAACAAACCTCCCTGATTCAGGTCAGTGTGCCTTATTTGTCAACTGATACACATGGACAATATCTAGTTTTTGTCCAAACATTTTTGCAAGGAGAGTCCACATCTCCCTTGCAGTCTTGCACCAAAGGCAGATTGGTTGAATTTCAAGACCAACTGAATTTAAAATCCAGGGCATACCAATACTATTCTCTAAGCTCCACTTTGGTTTGGGATTAACTTTAACCCGGATTAAATTAAGTGGGTTAAATTAATCTACTTTTATTCATTTTTACTTTGGTTGTGCACCGGATTAACTTAACCCACCAGTGGAGGTGGGGTAAGTAAGTTAACTCGAGTTAACTAAGGTTAACTCACTTTTAACCCGATTATCTAAATATGTCTCCGCCAAATCAAAATGAGTTAACTTTGGGTTAAAAAGGGGTTAACACACAGATAGCCCTGAAACAAAGTGGGGCTAAGTGCCATTTGTCACATCTTGAACCTTCGAGGGCTGACTTCTTTATTCTTCCATTGATGTACCCACTCTTGCCACAGCCGGTAATATAGATTTCTGCAGCCACCAACTATACCATGTGATTATTTTCATTTAACTTCATAGGTGTAATCTGAAGAGGAATATTCTTGCTGGCCATAGGGACAAGTGAGGGATCGGTAGCTCTAGGGGACTGGAGATAGCTTCTGATTGCGTAGAGTCTGACATGAGTGCAAACAAGTGCTGTTGATGCTGACCAGCAATCACTAAGGGGTAACTCACCCTCTACAGAAGCTCCAAGCACTTGGAACAAGCAATCAAACCCTGGTTACAGCAATAGGTGGGGAGTTGCACTGCATGGACAAGTCTCGAATAGGTGGCAGGCAGAGCAATCAGACTGCAAACAGGTGGCAGACTGGCCACCCAACTGACAACAAGGAGGGACGAGAGATAAGGGTGAGGCGTCCTGAACTGGGTCCTGAACTCCAAGACCCAAAGAAAAACCATGGCTGCACACAACTTCACATGGAGGAGCCAACAGATCCCTCTAGCACTACTGCATGCTTATGGGACAGAACAGAGGCGCAGAGAGAGGCCACACAGATGACATGGCACTGCACAAGGGAGACCCGAACAGGCCCTAAACAGACTGTTGCTAAGTTATTAGGCCATCCAACTCAAAACCTTAAGGTGCTGAGTGCAGAGGGTTGCAGTATTTTAAACACATTTTATTTTAGCTTGTTTTCAATATGAGACCATTCTAACACACCCCCTTATGTGCAGGCCGATCTAGGCTGTCAAGTGGATCATGACAAACAGGGGGTGCGCGGCCCAGTTCATAACCATGGGCTCTAATACCAGGAAGATTTTCATGGTTACATGCTGCTGGAACAGAAGGCGCAAAAGAGAAAGAAGAGAGGGAGAGAGAGAAGGATGGAGATGGCGCAAATGGTGGGGTGGCGGCTGTGTGTTCTGGCTGCCACCTCCCAAGATGTCTTATTAGAAAACCTAATCAGAAATAAGACCAAAATACCCCTGTTACAATGACACAAGCCAAGGGTATTAAGAGCAAAGAACAAAAGAGTTTAATTCAAACGGATACGCCTCAGTGGGTCCAATAATGAACCTTCGAACCAAAGACTTAAACAGACTCAGTTCAGGCACAGATCAGCCTAAACCCAGTCTATCTCCTACAAGAAAAAAGTGGTGGGTGCATTTACCCTTTTCTCATCCTTCTGTGTCAAACTCGGTCATTTATAAAAATATTCTCTGATCTTGCTTCATTAATAGCCCATATATTGGTGACGCTATGAGCTTTGCGATATTGGACTGCAGGCACATTTGATAACATGTTTTCTATGATAGTACATCATGGAATGCAAAGTGACATGTCCACAAACATGTGGACTGTACTAGATATATTGAACTTTAAGGTACCATCAAAAAGGAATGCAAAATATAAAAGAAAAATTACCCAACTGAAGATGAACAGTTCCAAAATCCTGCTATTCCAAGACACTAAAAGGTATACCTGCTTGATGAAATAGCCAACAGCATTATTGTCTGCGTAAGTCAGAAAATGAGAGAGTCCATCAACATCACGAGCATGCTGTTTTAAGTGATTCATCAACCTTGTGCCATAGCCTTTAACTTGTTCATCTGATGTGATTGCACAGAAAGCTATCTCCCCAAATTTCTGACTGCAAGATTGAAGGTGCACTCCTTCATTGTTCAATTACCATATTTCAGCCAGACTATGGGCTTGATGGGGCACAGCAAGAAAGGAGAAAGGGAATAAAACTGGCCACTCTTAAGGGGCTTTAACAAGCAGCAAACGCAAAATAAAACATGGAATATTCCATCTACAGGAAATAAAAAAAATTATCCCAAATATCCTGCAACTTATCCCCCACAAAAGGTGAAAAAAGGGAACTGACATCATGAAAAATCCATTAGGTACTGTCATACAAATCACATCAAGATGAAACACACCGTGTTCCTGTAGATCACAAGGACCATCTCTTTAGATAACGTTTTGAAATACTACAAAGAATCACCTGACAACATCCTATCTTTCCAAACCTCTATATCACACTTTGACTCATCCCCACAATACCTTATCTGACTCTAAATGCCTGCTTCTATCCCATAAGGCCGACTTTGACAAAAGAATAAGGCCAAACACGGTTTTGGTGTTCGCCGGTTTCTACCGGTTCCTCCGCGTATTCCAGTTGAAGCGATAACCGACTTTGATAACAAATAGAGTAAGCCATTCTAACCAACTCCCCAAGGCACAAAAAATACCGTTTAGTCGGTTAAGTCATTCAACCTAGATGGGTCGAACAACTTAATCGAGTGGGAGGGGATGAACGGCGTATTCGCCCCCAAACCCACTCGATTATCAAACAGGGCCTAAAAGAATAATCCTACTAAATGTTGCATGTGGAGATAAGCAGGAGGCTCAGATGGTTTGCAGTCAACTGGTTTGGTATGACCTCAGGTCATGGGATAGAGAGTAACCATGCGTGCCCATTCTGCATAGCAACGCATTCATTCACATGCTGTCTGCTCATTATGGACTTCATCCTACCCAAGGGCTCACAACAAGGTTTCAGATCTAATATCCCCCAAGCCACTTGCCACATGGCAAGCCACTGAACTGCTTGGCTCGAGCATTGAGACAATGAATGCTAAAGCAGCATGAGGAAAGAAAGCATGGGAAGTTTTCCCAGACAACAACATTTAAAATGTCAGATACCTCATGACAACCTAATACAGAAAAATACATGAAGAATTTTGTTTACAAAAAGTATGGAATATATTATGGGCATGAATTGCCATCTCCTAAGATCTCTCCAAGATCTCCTCACTAGTGGTCTCAAGATGGTTTTTCTTCTCTCCAAGATGGCTTTTGCAAGTTTCCTTAACCTCGCTGAAATTTCTTAGAGATCTCTCCTCTTTTACCTCCCACAGAACTGCCAGGAATACATATGGCAAACCTTGACCAAAGCCAACATATTGGCAAAAAACTTCACCATGATCTTTTCAACTCTATATGAGAGATTTATCAGTTAGTCTTGGATTCTCTAACATCCTCCTAAAGGTATTACCAAGAGGGAGGCATTATTCATTGTAGATAAGACCTGTTATTCTGAAACACTAACTAAACTGAACTGTCCTCGTTCACTTCATATAGAATATCACAGTGAAGGGAAACCCTCTGGAGAAGGGGACTTGTCTCCTCCCATACCATGTACGGCTGTATAAGCTCTTCCATCAAATCCAACCTAGATGGGTTGGTGGGCTCTGGCAGAATAGAGAAAGGTCCAAGAGAAGTGGTAGTCCCCAGCCATCCTGATCGAAGCACAGTATAGTATTGTAATCTATCACCAATGTACCAAACAGACCCTACAACCATTGCAGAAGACTAAAATGAGATGACTATGCTACAAAGAAATGGAGCATAGACCCTCAAAGACTATCAAAATTTTTAAATTAGAAATGAAGGATCCCCTAAAATAATCTAGAATGGTCCACTATGAATACCCCATAGTACTTGGTGGGGACACCGGACCCACCGGACCCGTCACACGGAGCAGACGCCGCACCGTCCCGACACCACCGAGCTTGTGGCTCGGAGATTCGACGTCCTGAGTATGTATTTTATTTGTGTGTATTTTATTTGTATTGTGGTGGTATTGTATTACTAATCACTAGTCATATTTTATTTTATTTTGGCCAATGGTCAAAGGTTGGTTGTTGAATTTTGTTTTATTAGGCCAAATAGTCATAGGATATGGGTGTCCTTAGTTGAAATGTCTAAGGGTATTCTTGTCCTAGTGTAATATGGCATTTCCTATATAAAGGAGACTAGTGTATCATTTTATGCATAGATTGAATGAAAGAAGAAGTTTGTACGTGAGAGAGTATTCCCTCTTCTTGCCTCCCTTCCCTCCAACTCCTTTGTGAGAAGAGAGTGATTGCCCAGTGAGAGACCGTCCGGTGTGAGACCGAGCTGCGCGAGATAGTGGTTATCCCGTCCCGTTCGTATTTTCGGAGTGCCGTCGATCTCTTCCATGTCGCCGCCGCGTCAAATTTGGTATCAGAGCCCAACAACGGTAACTCTGTCATCCCCAATGTCATCTCCCCTCTACAACAACGGTATGTAAGAAAAAAAAAGTGAAAGAGAAGGAGAGACAACGAAGAGAAAAGAGAAGTGAAAAAAAAAGACGCAGAAGCTCTGCTTCTCTCAGCTGAGAGAAGAGTGAAACAAAAAAAAAATTGTGTCGCGTGGGGGGGGGGGATCGTCGCTTGTGCCACCGTTCAAACCCCCCACGGCCGCAACGTCCCTCCCCCAGCCACTGCGACCGGCGCCCCATCGCCACCCGCGGCCACCCAGCCACGCCGCCCTCGTGCCTGCCGCGTGGCCCGCGTAAACCGCCTGGCCGACCGCGTGGCCACCCGCCTCGTCGCCCGCGCCGCTGGCCGCGTGGCCGACCGCGCCCGCCGCGTGTGCGCCCGCCCGCGTAGGCCTCGCCTGCGCCCGCTGCCAGCACCTGCCGCGTGCCACGCCCGCCAGCGCCCCGCCCGGCGCGTGCGCTCGTACCCGCCCCGCTCGACGCGTGCGCCCGCCCCCACCAGCTAGCCAACCTGCCCGCGTGGACCGCCTGCCTTGGCTGACCCCTCTCGAGTGAGACACGCGTTGGGCGCCCACCTCCAACCGTGGGTTGCGCAGGAAGACCGGGAAAGGTTTGAAAAAAAAAAGTCAGAAAAGAGAGGTTGAAAATTTGTTGGAATATATATATATATATCTATTAAATATATATATAATATCAGGGATATGTATATATAATTTAATAGTTATATATCTATATATATATTTCATTGGATTGAACTATTGATTGTGGCACCCGAGTCCACAACGACGGCTCGACCGGCGCCAGGGTCGCCTGATCATCAACAGATAGTCCGTAATTTACGAAGCGCGAGTATCCCTGAGTCTCCCTGCGCGGAGAACTTCTGAGTTGGTTTGTTCCCCTGCGCGGGAAATTTAAATTGATTTTGTAATAATTGCACCCTCCCTGCGTGGAGTGAATTTGTGTAACCGCTCAAGCTTCGCTGACGCCGTGCGGACACGCACGTCCCCACTAGCCTTCGTCTCCGGTCGGAGCTAGACTTTTCTGTCTAGTTAGGTGGGTGCTCCAATAACTTGCTCATTTAGTATCTTTATCAGTTGCCGCGAGACAAAGTGAGAGAGAGTCCGATCCATGCATCCTGTCTCCTGAGTGCATCGCTATGGACGGAAAGAGAGAGCTTGTATGATCCCATCCTTAAGCCCTAGAACTGTCACATTAGGGCACCGTAATTGTCAGGAGGTACTTCCACAACTACTTCGCCTACGGGCGAGCAACTCTCCATGGCCGGTCCCTTCGCGAGTCAAATTGACCCTTTGAGTATTAGCCAACAAGAAGGTCTGGACCTTGCTAATCTTTGATCCCAGGATTGCATCATTTAGGTCCGAGCTCGTGCATGCCACGTTGGTCTAGGAATTCATCAGGCCGTCTAGAGCGCGTTTCAACACTACAACCACCCATGGCT
Organism: Amorphophallus konjac; assembly: GCA_022559845.1. Taxonomy (NCBI): domain Eukaryota; kingdom Viridiplantae; phylum Streptophyta; class Magnoliopsida; order Alismatales; family Araceae; genus Amorphophallus; species Amorphophallus konjac. The sequence continues at coordinate 80,643,057 of CM040121.1, read as the reverse complement.
CAGGATAACGTGAATGCCATGTTAGCCCAGCTCGAGTAGAATCTTACGGCCCAATTTGGAGCATCTATAGGCGAATTGCAAGCAGAGCTAGATGATAGGGTCCAAGCCTTAGAGGATCATGTGAAGGGAGAGGAAGGAAGGATGAATGGTCGCGGAGATCCCGTCGCCAACCATAGAGATGAGAGAGACCGAGTCCCCCTGAATCAAGCTCCTCGAGGTAGAGAGTAAGATGATCATGCGCCTCGAGGAAGAGACCACGAAGATGAGGAGATCATCCTGAGGAACGTCAAGCTAGACGCTCCCAGTTTTGATGGGTTCCTAAATCTCGCCACATACCTTGATTGGGAGACCGGGATGGACCAGTATTTTGATTGACATCACCGCATGACCCCTACTACAAGGGTGAGGTTTGTCAAAATGAAGCTCCTAGGTCAAGCCAAGACCTACTGGTGCAATATTGAGAATCTCCTGACAAGGAGACGAGAGGAGTACATCAACACATGGGAAGAAATGAAGGAGAAACTTAGGAAGAAGTATCTGCCACCCTCCTACCATCAGCGTCTTTTAGACCAATGGCAGAAACTCACCCAAGATGGGAAGTCTGTAGATGAATACATCGCCAAGTTCGATGAATTCTTCCTACGGAGTCATGTCGTGGAGGATGTCTCTGTCACCCTCTCGCGATTTAGGGCTGGCCTACACGAGAGCATTCAGCGGGAACTATTCTTGCGAGAGGTTAACACCCTCGAGCACGCCTACCAGGTTGCTCGAGATGTTGAGCGGTTTCAAAGGGTGATCCCACTTCGGGTTTCCACCTACCGCCATCCTGAACCCCGAAACCCCATAACCCCTATCCTGAGAGGCTTGGCCCCTCTACTTCCTATGTCCCTACTGCTACCCCACTTCGGGCCGTTGCCCCTACTGTTCCTTTCATAAGGAACCCCTTACCTACACCTGCCGCTGTGCCCAGGCTGGAGTACACTCCGCCAACTGATAGGAAGGATGACAAGGGAAAAGGAGCCATCCCTAGCACTTCCCAACCAGTCCCTGTCTCGGGGATTCGCTGCTTTAGGTGCCATACCCTAGGGCATGTCGCCACCAATTGCCCCACCCGAGCCTTGGTCATCACTGACCCCCAGCCTCTGGAGCTTCCACCTCAGGAAGGAGAAGACATTGAGAGATATATGGCCGATCCTGACCTCGTCACCCAGTTTGAGGAAATGGATACAGGATTTGATGGCACGCATGTCGAGTACATGCAGGTTGGAGACATTACCGAGAGTTCTAGCTAGGGAAGATTGGGTGTAGTTCGCTGCATCTTAACACACCCCCAGGAGGAGGACTGGCGTCGAACCTCCATCTTCCAAACCTACATCATGGTGAAAACTCAACCTTGTAAGGTGGTCTTTGACAACGGGAGTTGTATTAATGCAGCCTCTTCAGACTTTGTCTCCCGCCTAGGTCTACCTACGCACCCTCATCCTAGGCCATACAACGTGGCTTGGGTTGATAACACTTCTATCCCAGTCACCACTACATGCGTCATTCTCATTCAGTTCCAGTCCTACCAAGGATAGATTTTATGCGATGTAGTGCCTATGAAGGTCGGGAGCATCATCTTAGGACGACCATAGATCTATGATGTAGACCTTACTACATTTAGTCGATCCAATCAGTGTTCCTTCTCCCACAACAGGAAGAAGATTCAGTTGTACCCCGGCACCCCCAAAGGTGACCCCGGGAAAGAGTTCCACCTCCACCCCCACTGAAACCCCCAAGGTTCAGGAGAGTCCCCGAACTCCCAATGAAAAGAAACTTCTCATTCCCTCTTCTCCTGCACCTATCACACCCGTTCCTGGGGCCCCTAAGGTTGGTCATGACCCAGTTAGGCGCCTTAACTTCATAAATGTCCGTGAGCTAAACAGAGAGGTTGTTAAGGGTGCCCCTGTTTGGGCTGTTGTCGTTACCATCACACCCGAGGAGTCCCAAGTCTCCATCCCAACTGAAGTCCAAGCAATCCTGCAGGACTTCCAAGACATCTTTCCTGAGGACTTGCCCTCTAGACTCCCTCCCATGCGTGATGTACAACACGCCATTGACCTTGTCCCCGGGTCCACCCTACCCAACCTTCCCCATTACAGACTGAACCCCAAGGAGCATGCTGAGCTCCAAAGAATTGTTGAGGACCTTATTCAAAAGGGTTTCCTCAGGGTGAGCAAGAGTCCACGTGTTGTTCCTGCCTTGCTCACACCCAAGAAAGATAGCACCTGACGGATGTGTGTTGACAGCCGTGCCATCAACAAAATCACTGTCAAGTATAGGTTTCCAATTCCCCGTCTTGATGACATGCTTGACATGATGAGTGGAGCCACCATCTTTTCCGAAATTGACTTGAAGAGTGGCTACCACCAAGTCAGAATCTGACCAGGGGATGAATGGAAGACAGCCTTCAAAACAAACGAAGGTCTATATGAGTGGCTCGTCATGCCATTTGGACTATCCAATGCCCCCAGCACTTTCATGAGACTTATGAAGGAAGTCCCCCGCCCTCTCATTGGTCGCTTTGTTGTCGTCTACTTTGACGACATTTTGATCTATAGCCACAACCCTCAGGACCACGTCCAGCATTTGAGGGAAGTCTGCGAGACTTTGAGGAGAGAAACCATGTATGCCAACCTACAGAAGTGTGAATTCATGACAGACCGGGTCACTTTCCTTGGATTTGTGGTTTCGAGTCAAGGAGTGTCTGTGGACCAATCCAAGGTCCAAGCCTTAGTAGACTGGCCAGAATCCCAGAATGTCCATGACGTTCGCAGTTTCCATGGGCTAGCCACCTTCTACAGACGCTTCATTAAGGGTTTTAGCACCATTATGGCACCCATTACGGATTGCATCTGTAAAGAAAATTTTGAGTGAACTAAAGCCGCCTCCCAGGCTTTTCTTGTCAGAAAGGAGCTCATGACCAAAGCCCCTGTCCTCCGCCTGCCAGACTTTTCCAAAGTCTTTGAGATATCATGTGATGCATCTGGCATAGGTATAGGAGGAGTGCTTAGTCAGGAAAGCCACCCTGTGGCTTATTTCAGTGAGAAGCTTTCTGATGCAAAGCTTCGTTACTCTACCTACAATAAGGAGTTCTATGCCGTGGTCCAAGCTCTCAAACACTGGAGACATTATCTCTTACCTCAAGAGTTTGTCTTATACTCGGACCACGAGGTCTTGACATTCCTTAGCTCTCAGAAGAACTTAAACCCTAGGCATGGTCGATGGGTAAAATTCCTCCAGTCCTTCACCTTTGTCCTAAAACATAAGGCTGAAAAAGGGAATAAGGTGGCCGACGCCTTGAGTTGAAGGGTCTCCCTTCTTTCCACTGTTCGGGTAGAGGTCACCGGATTTGACCACATGAAGGCACTCTATGGAGAGTGTCCAAATTTCGGCCCTGCCTATTCTGCACTGTCTGTTGGATCCTCGACAGCATTTGCTGACTATCTACTCCAAGATGATTTTCTCTTTCGAGGACAACAACTCTGTGTCCCAAGGACTTCTGTACGGGACTTTCTGATATGGGAAATGCATGCTGGAGGTCTTGCTGGACATTTTGGACGAAACAAGATCATCCATTCTGTGGAGGAGTATTTTTTTTGGCCTGGCCTGAAGAAAGATGTGGCCAAAATTGTAGCCCGATGTCGAACATGCACGATGGCCAAACATGTCAAACAAAACACTGGTCTCTACACTTCTCTCCCCATTCCTGATAGACCGTGGGTTGACGTGAGCATGGATTTCATCCTTGGTTTACCTCGTCCTGCTCACAAACATGACTCCATCTTTATTGTAGTTGATCGGTTCTCTAAGATGGCCCATTTCATTGCATGTTCCAAAACATCTGATGCATCTAGAGTAGCCCACCTTTTCTTTGATGAAGTCGTGCGTCTGCATGGTCTCCCCCAAACCATAGTGCCTGATCAAGATGTCCGGTTCACTAGTTATTTTTGGAAGACACGTTGACACCTAGTTGGCACTAAGCTCAAATTCTCCACTGCCTATCACCCACAAACTGATGGACAAACAGAGGTCGTCAATAGAAGTTTAGGGAATCTTCTGAGATGTCTTGTAGGGGATCATTCTGGCAATTGGGATCTTCTCTTGCCCAAAGCCGAATTTGCATATAATAGCTTTGTCAATCGATCCATAGGTATGAGTCCATTTGAGGTCGTGCATGGATACAAACCTAGGAAACCAGTGGATCTCATTCCCCTTCCCCTCGAGTCTAGGACTTCCAAGTCAGTCGAAGAGTTTGCACAACATGTCAAAAGTCTGCATGAGTCAATTAGCAAGCAAATAAGCCTCACTAATGAGACCTACAAACGTTTGGCTGATTCGCATAGGCGTCACCACGACTTTCGAGAAGATGACTTGGTTATGGTACGGGTTCGACCCGAACGACTCCTCTCGGGAGCCGTTAAAAAGTTGTAAGCCCGTAGTGATGGTCCCTTCCACATACTACGGAAGATTGACTCTAATGCATATGTTGTGGACTTACCTCCCGAATATGGGATTAGCTCTACCTTTAATGTGGCAGATCTAATGGCCTACAAGGAACCCACAGCGATTCCTAATGACCCTTTCGAGCCTTCTCCTCCCATTGAGAGTGAGTCCACCCCTGTGCGTCCAACAGCCTTGAGAGCACCGCGCGAGCAAATTGAGAGGATACTGGATGAGCAGGTGACAGCTACACGGAGCAGGGTTTACCAACGCTACCTTGTCCGCTGGCGGGACCGTCCACCTTCTGATGATTCCTGGATCAGCCGGAAAGATCTCCAGCGCCTCGATCCAGACCGGATGGAGCACTACCAGAGTGGTGTCCCACCTTACTCGACGGAGTCGAGTTCCAGCCACCCCGGGAGGGTTGGTGGGGACACCGGACCCACCGGATCCGTCACACGGAGCCGACGTCGCACCGCCCCGACACCACCGAGCTTGTGGCTCGGAGATTCGGCGTCCTGAGTATGTATTTTATTTGTATTGTGGTGGTATTGTATTATTAACCACTAGTCATATTTTATTTTAGTTTGGCCAATAGTCAAAGGTTGGTTGTTGAATTTTGTTTTATTAGGCCAAATAGTCATAGAATATGGGTGACCTTAGTTGAAATGTCTAGGGGTATTCTTGTCCTATTGTAATATGGCCTTTCCTATATAAAGGAGGTTAGTGTATCATTTTATGCATAGATTGAATGAAAGAAGAAGTTCGTACGTGAGAGAGTTTTCCTTCTTCTTGCATCCCTTCCCTCCAACTCCTTTGTGAGAAGAGAGTGATTGCCCGGTGAGAGACCGTCCGGTGTGAGACCGAGCTGCGCGAGGCAGTGGTTATCCCGTCCCGTTCGTGTTTTCGGAGTGTCGTCGATCTCTTCCACGTCGCCGCCGCGTCAGTACCTAGTAACTCTTAGGACATTCTACCTGGGATGAGAATTTTAAGTATGATAATGTTTGAACATGTATGAATAATTAGAAATACCATCATTCAGAAGACACATGTATGCAACAGCTATCTACTGAATGAGATGATGAATAAATTGTATTTTTTACTGCAACAGGAGCCTACCAAAATCTTATGTCATGACATAATTGACAGCTTGGGCCTGAAGTTAAAGTAGGACATTGATGAATTATAAAGACAAAAATAAGCATACCATTTAAACAATTCCTAGAATTCTACACTTCAGATTTCATAAAGTCGAAATCTCTTCCCATGTTTTAACTCAAGACAGCTCATGACCATTCACATGAAAAACACTGTTCTGTGAAATAGTGTTAACAGACACCATGTTTTGGCATTTGTCACCTACGTATAGAAATGACAAAACTTACAGTGCCAAAATCATCCCATCTAGATTGGATACCCCCTCTTCCAACCACCCCCCACCCCATCTTCTTTTGGAATACCCTCAACTGAAAAAAAAACAAGGATAAAAAACCTTGAAAACTAGCCAACAACACAAGACCGATCGTTTTTCTTGGAAGGGGAATTAGTATTAGAAAAACAACAGTAGATCTTTGTGACATTAAGTTTTATACAAATGTTTCTCCTCGTAATTTATATGGACACCACTGTTCAGCTCTTGGAGACTGACAAAAGAAAGTGCTCAAGATGCAGGTTAATCCATTCTTCCCAGGATGTTAATCCCTGAAGAGAAAACAAATGAACATATAGAAACAAGCAACCAATGTATTAGGTTTCAATATCAGCAAAATGGGTTATATGCTACCAACACTCAATAGCCTATGCACTACAGCTGTTATGATTTAAGAAAGGGGCAAAGAACCATATGTTTAGATAATTTACCCAGCATAGGGACGGTAAGTTATACCACCAACGACCTGATTATTCCTTATAACCATCATGGATTTGTGGCTTCTGAAAATGAAGGAGAAAAAACTCAAGTTAGAAGGTCCAAAAAAAACAACAATAACATATGCAACAAGCACATGAGCTACAGAATCCAGAAATGCATGCATTTATCAAGTAGGTAACAAAAATTCTGATTGGTACAGAATGCCCTTAACAGCAAGCTATTAAGCCTGCCCTTATCCTGTACCTCTTATAATTGCATCCTAAATCCTAAGCTCTAGGGTTCCAAATCCATTACTCCTGGAGTACCTATATGATAGCCTTCCTGTATAAAAATTATATGATCAACAACATATTCACCTTTCAAATTTCCAAAAGCTTGAAGAATCAGCATATTTGAACCTATATTCATAACATAGCATAAAGCATTCTACTCCAACTCAACCACAAAGCATTCTACTCCAACTCAAGCCCCCTGCCCCCGAGCAAAGAAGGGGTGGGGGTGGGGGGAGGAGAAAAAGTGAGGATAAGGATTGACTAGGTCATCATACTTAACATAGACTACATAAGACTACTAACTGGCTTTGTAATCTTCATAGCGTGCTTCTTGTGCATCACAAGGATAATCCTTCATTTGGACAGCACCATAGATTAAATCTGACTTTTTAACTGCCAATGAATTAGATTCAGTTCCTAGAAAACATGCATATGATGTTCTCAATTTAGGACTAAAAAAACATGGGTATTCACATTTCAGCTTGAGTTGGTTTTTTTAAAAAAAGGAAAAAGGCTATCACCTGAACCAAATTGAAACAAAAAGATTTGGTTTGGTTCGAAGGTCCAGCTTAGGGTGAAATATTTGACAATATTTTATGGGGCTGCCATGGCAGGTGAAGAATTCTTGATTGGATCGGGCACCGAGATTGTGTATGCCTGGATTGGATCAGATCTGATCAGCCTAATTGACCAATCCAACAAAACTCATCCCAGTAGGCACATAAAAATTTAAAAATCAAAGATATTCCTGTAAAATAAAAGACATTTTTATAAATAAAATTTGTTTATAAAAAGTATACATATACAAATATATATATGTGAATATATCATAAAAAGAATGTTTCTATAAAATTCCAACCCCCAACTACCCATAGATGGCAGTGTCGGCTTCGGCCGGGTCCGAAACCGAAACGGCTTAACCCACAGGCCCCCTCCCCCAACTACCCATAGATGGCAGTGTCGGTTTCGGATTCGTTTCGGTTTCGGTCCAAAACTAAATAAATTATTCTTTTTTGCCAAAGTGCAAGGTTTTGGTTTCGGCCCGATTTCGGCCGGATAGTATCGGATCGTTTCGGTAGGCCTAATGTGCTGCAAAAGAGAGAAAAAAAGAGGAGAAAGAGTAGGACGAAGATAAGAAAGGATGACAATGGTACTCAATGTTGACGGCTTTGGTTTAGGGTTATGCCCCCAACTGTCTGGGGGCATTCGGGCTCCCATTTTCAGGAGGATTCTCACCCTTGCGGAGATGGATCAACTGGAACATCTCTGGACTTTCCTCCTTCACTTTAGTCCAAACGTCAACAGGGCAGATACATGGCTTTGGAGATGGGAGAGGGAGGGAGAATTCTCTGTCAGGTCGGCCTACTCTCTCATTTCGGATGGGAGAGTCGCCACTCTTTAGCGCCTCATATTTGGGTTCTCAAGAGCCCACTCAACGTGAAGCTGTTAGTTTGGAGGATCTCCCATGGTCATCTTCCCACCTGTGATAGGGTGACACCTTTTCTCAAGCATATTTCTACCTTATGCTGGTTGTGCGGGGGTGTGGAGGAGGACATGAACCATTTGTTCACAGGATGCCCCTTTGTGAAGGACATATGGACGACAATCGGCCAAAGATTCCAGCAGCACCTTGGCCATTTTGTGGGAGAGCATCAGCTCTTCATCAAGTGGCATAGGAGGTGGAACCTTAAGGGCGATAGCATCATCTGGTGACTTATCCTCCATGCCACTCTTTGAGCCCTGTGGAGCGAAAAAAACGATAGAATCTCCAAAAGGGAAGGGAGACTAGAAGATAGGCTATTTTCTTTTGTTTGTGAGATAGTGGATTTTTGGGCTAAATATTTATATAAAGTGGAGGTACAACTCCTCACTTTTATTGTTGTTGGGGAGTTAATTGGGTACACTTTCTTGGTGTGGTGGTTTTTGTAAAGGGGTTTTGAGAGCTGATAGCATATAACTGCACATCCCTCTCTTTTTTAATATATTTGTGGTACCATCCACATTTCAAAAAAAAATGTTGACAGCTTTGGTGGCAGTGCTCAACAGCAGAAATTGGAAGATAAGTTGGCGTTATTCTTTTTCAGTTCTTCCCCTTCTTCCTCCTCAATGGAATGGCTTTCCCTCTTTTTTGGTCTTTTACACTTTTTCCCTCTTTTCCTCCTCCTTTTTTCTTTTTCCCTCCCCCAACCTGCCGGTACCCAGGAGTTTGAAAGCAGCAGCAGGGGCGGCAGTCACCTACTATCACTGCTGCACTTTGCTGGTTTTAGCAAGAGAGGCATGAAAGTGGGAGTGCAAAACCCAATTTTCATGATGACATCCGGCCAGATCAGCTCAAGAGGTTCGATTCAGGACTTTTTTTTGAAATTTTATGTCCAAAATCAATTTTAGGGCCAAAACCAGCTTTGCCCCTAGCAGTCTCAATTTGGATCTAGCAATTCTGATCCAGATTGCCCAATTGTACACTCCACAGTGGCCGCATACACAGCCTGGATGGGCCCATGGAATGAAGCCTATGTGCACAACCCATGGGGTCTCCCGCATGGGAGCACTGAAAGGCAGAGAGAGGCAGCCGTATAGGCCATCTCCTATCCTTCTCCCCCTGTTTTCTGATGTAGTTTAAAAATATGGGGAGCAAATGCACCTAGAACTCCCCTCCTTTTATCTCACACGGGAGAAGGGAGAGGAGGGCAGGGTACAATGTTGCCCCCCCTCTCCTGTTTAGGCAATCATAAGCCCCACCTTTTTATGCAAAAAGTTGTGGGTGGCACCACCAATTTTATTAAATAAATATAGGTAGTTGTTGCACCCGTAATTATCTCGAAATATTTTGAGAGATTTGTCTCATGATAACCGACGGAAAACTACGGCGGAGCGCCGATGTCGTCGGGCCACGGAGTACCTCCGCAATTTAGGGTTCATCAACCCGACCATACAATCACAAGTGACATCGCAGCAAGGAAAATTAAGAGGAAGATACGCATGCACACCTGTCAAAGTAGCCGAGCAAGTGTATCACACGGTACGGACGGACGCAGAGATTCCTCTCCAAGCAAGCGACGCACGACCAAACAACGAACAAGACGATTCTCCGCTCCCGCGCGAGTCTCCCCCGACGTATGGCTGCCACGCGGCAAAGAGTGGACCACGGGGAGCAATAAATGCTGAACAACGGCTCCTCCTTGACCCAGGACGACAAAAAACGGGAGAAAAGACACAGAGAGGGGCCAAAAGGGCGCCCCGGGGGTCAAATGACCCCGCTGGACCCCAGGGGGGGTCGACCGGCCCCCGCCGAACCGCAGCCACCCCGTTGGGTCCATTGTTGGCAGTATCGACCGAAACCGATACGTTTCGGCCGAAACGTATCGGTTTCGGCCTATACCGACACCGAAACGGGCATTTACACTGTAACAGGGCCGATACCAAAAATAATATATTTTTTAATGATTTCGGACCGAAACCGAATGATTTCGGACCGAAACCGACCGAAACCGTCCGGTTTCGGTCCGAAACCGACCGAAACCTAACCTGTTTTCGCCGAAACATAACTTGTTTTCGGGCCGAAACCTAACATTTTCATAGATTGCCCCCTTTTCTAACTGTTTTGAACCGGTTTCGACCGAAACCGATACCGAGTCGTATCGGTTTCGGACCCGGCCGAAACCGAGTCCGAAACCGACACTGCCATCCTTGGTTGGGTCCCAGCGGGGTCGACCGACCCCACGGGGGGTCGTGTCACCCCGCTGGCCTCCCCAGCGGGGTCAATGGACCCCGCTGGGTCTGCCCGCGGGTCCAACTGCCCTCGTCCGCGTTCCCAAAAAAAAAGGGGGGGAAAGTGGAAAACCCACCTTGACCAAAAAAAAAACGGTTTTGAACCCCACCTTGTCAAAATTAGGGCTAAAACTCACCTTTTTGTCAGAATTGAGGCAAATCCTCACGGTTTTGTCAGGGTGGGTCCACCACCTTCTATAAATAGACCCCCAAGGGTCCGAACCAAAGGACGGAGCATCTACAACTCTCGGAAGTACTACTCACGGAGGACTTTGTTTGTTTGTCTTGTCTTGACCTGCGAGGGGTAAGTCTCCGAGTCTTGTGTTTATGCCCCTAAGGGATATTTTTGTAATTATGCCCCTCGGTGGACCATGTTTGTAAGTTTCCACGTACGGAGTGACCAAATTACATGGTTCTGTCCCTATAATGAGGGAATTACGGAAACATCCTCCCGGGGATCGTGAAAAATAAAAAGTCCTATTATTTGCAGTTCTACCCTGCAATTTCTTGTAATTGGGGTTACGCCCCTTGCTTCCCGCGTTAGTGCGGATCTCTATAATGTACAGTCGACAACTCGCCGACAACCCTTGTACCCATGTGGGCCATAAGTGTATTCAGTGTGCTCTACAAATTTCCTCTGTACATCGGTCAGGGAAAATTATAAGAAAACCCCCCGACTTGTGGGCATTGCACATATACTCCTCCTTTGGCGAGATCGACACACGTGAGCCTTCTATGAAGTCCTTCTCACTCCTTCAGCTCGAGGACGTTGTCAGCCCCGTCCAACACTTGGGTGCCGCCTCAAACCTAGGTTTGAGTAGGGTTTGGTAAAATTACTAAAATACCCTTACGACCTAGAAGTGGCCCAGTCACCCCTAAAAACCTCTATAAATGGCCCCAGCACCTTAAAAAGTTAATGGTCCAGCCCTACTTTCGTTCCAACCCAAAAATTTCAGGAATATCCCTGACCTGGTAAAATTACCAAAATACCCCTAGGAAGGTAAAATTACCAAAATACCCTCGGGGTCCGGGAAACTTCCCGCCTCTTTAAAAAGGCCTATGGCCCCGCAAAATTGCATGCATCCCCCTAAATTCTAGGGTTTCGCTCGAACTTCAAAGTCTTTGGCGAAATCCTAGCCTAGTCAGTGTGTCGGTGGTAAATGAGTGATCTTGGTGAGTCACCCAAGTGAGCATGCCCTCAACATCTGAACCTGTGGAGGGGACTTTGGGATTTCTTTGATAGTCAAACAAAAGTATTCGGACGTTAGGCCGATGTAAATCAACACTGACCGTGGTCAGTGAGGAGAGGTCCAGCACCCGAACCCAAATCGTCTGATACAATCCGCACCCACAGAATGAACCTTCACATATAGGGAAATGTTCTTTTCAAAAAGAACATATATGTTTATATATATTTATATAAAATTCCGTGGCCAACACTTCTCTTGGGCCTTCACGGGAGTGTATGGCGCTCAAAAGCATGGAGGAGAAGCGGCTCTTGTGGGAAGACTTGTCTCGGCATCATCACACCTCTGCTCGGCCATGGTGTGTAGGCAGGGACTTCAATGTGGTGGCAGCACCTTGGGAGAGAACGGGGAACTATATCCATACAGGGGACATGGATGACTTCACTGATTTTATTGAGGAGGCAACATGCAACTCTAGTTGACATCGGCATGGCGAATGGACAGTATACATGGTCCAACCTGTGAGCTAATCCCTCTTGCATAAGGTTAGTGTCGGACCACAAACCTCTTCTCCTGAGGACTAGCCGTCCATATGAGAGAAGGCACAAATTCTGACTAGAGGCAATCTGGCTCAGGAAGACAAATTTCTTTAAGACAATGAGGGGGGCATGGAATGTACAGTGCATAAGCAGTTCTTCTATGACTACAGTGGTCAAAAAGTTAATGTAGCTCAGGTTCTCAAGACATGGGGGACAGAGAAGACCCTTCCTGGTAGGGCAACTAAAGACAAAATTCTTCAGCAGATTGAGCGCTTAGACTGTGTGGAGAAGGTAGGGCTACTGGGTGATTCTGATAGGAGACTTAGGGACACTGAAAAAAGAGTTTGATGAGATTCTCAAAAGGAAAGAGATTTATTGGAGGAAAAGGTCCAAGGACAGATAAATCAAAGGAGATAGGAATATGCATTGCCTCAGGGAGAAGGAGGGTCAACACCATCACATGCTTCCATGTTGGTGATCATTCTTTCTCCAATGATGAGGATACTAGGGGACAGGTGAGGGACTTTTACTCCAGATTGTTCAAAGAAGATGAGCCCAACAGACCAAGGATTGTAGATGACCTTCTTCTATGTCTCTCCCCTAAGGATAGGGAAGCCATCTCAGAGCTTCTCAGAGGAGGAGATCCACCGGGCAGTCTTTTCTATTGCAGGAGACAGAGCTCCAGGACTGGATGGTTTTCCACTAGTTTTCTTTCAGAAGTGTTGAGACATAATCAAGGCGGACCTGTTGACAGCAATGAGAGAGTTCCATAAGGGGAGGGCTCATTTGGGGGGCATCAATAAAACCCTCTCAAACCTTATCCCTACAAAATAAGGAGCACAGTCTTTTCGAGATTTTAAGCCCATCAGTCTATTGAATGGCACTTATAAGATCATCAACAAGGTGTTGACAGGGAGATTGGATAGAGTGATGGACATGAAGATCAGCAACTTTCAGGGAGCTTTTATCAGGGGAAGGCACATTCAGGAAAACCTTACATTCAGGAAAACCTTTTGATAGCACGAGTGTCTGTTTGAGATGAAGAATCAGAGGAGGAAAGGGATGGTCTTGAAGTTGTACCTCGAGAAGGAATATGGCATGGTCAACTGGCAGTGTCTTTTTGATGTGTTGGACAAGATGGGTTTTGGGGAGAGATGGATAGGCTTGGTTCGTACTTGCATTTCTTCAACTACTTGTGTGGTCCTACTTAATGGGAAGTTGACCCCTCTCTTCCATGGCGACAGAGGACTCCGTCAGGGAGATCCCACGTCATGCATGTAGCAAACATCTTGAGTAAGGTGTGGTTAAGAGCGGAGACCACGGGTTTCATCAAAGGCTTCCAAGTTGGGAGAGGCAGCCCAACTATTACACATCTACAGTGTGCAGATGACACTATTTTGTTCCCTGCTGAGAATGAACAGCAGCTTTATATGGCCAGGCTATTGTTGGAAGAGGTCAGTGGGCTCGAGGTCAATTTTGAAAAGAGCCTACTAGTAGGGGTAAACATGAAAGATAGGGCCTATTAGAGGGTGGCTTGTATTTTACAGTGTCGGATAGGAGTTTTCCCTATATCCTATATGGGTCTCCCACTATCCCCAGGTGCCCTTCTTGTACTGATTGATAGCCCATTATGTAAAGATATGAGTCCAGCCTAGCAAGATGGAAGGCAAGGTTACTATCGTATCGAGGTAGACTGATTTTATGTAAGTCAATATTGGATAGCCTACTTATTTATTTCTTGTCTATATTTCGAATCCCGAAAACAATGGCGAAGAAGGTAGAATCCATTCAGGGGAGATTCTTCTGGCACGGTAGTTGGGAGAGGTGCAGGGGTTGACATGACATTGCTTGGGGTAGAGTGGCCACACAAGTAAGGAAAGAGGAGGTATGGGAATCAAGAATATCAGATACTTCAATCTAGCTCTTTTGTGTAAATGGTTGTGGAAGTTGGGGATGGGAGAGGTGGGGCTGTGGGCGCAATTTATTAGACAGAGGTAGTATGACAGAAGGAGAGTCTGGGATCTGACACCGACATCACAGCATCACATCTCTCCCATCTGGTAAGATATCTTGACTTGCAGGGACATTATCACTTCTAGCGTCCAGGTCCGTCTGGGAAAAGGTGACAAGCGCCTTTTCTGGAAGGATAAGTGGTGCGGCGACTTCACATTGGAAGCTTCCCATCACTAGCTTTATGCAGTCTCAACAACCCCACTGGGGTTGGTCTTTCAATTCTTTGATTCCTAGCTACCATGAGGCATATGAGCACCAACATTCAGTAGGAGTCTCAGGCTCGAGGAGATGTACCAGCTAGAGGGCCTCCTCCACTTCCTCTTGGATTATGCTCCACAGCTAGATACAGAGGACGAATGGACATGGAGGTGGGGAAAGGAGAGCATCTTTTCAGTTAGGTTAACTTACACCTTTATCTCCGACGGAGGGGTACGCCACTGCCTTGCCCCTTAGATTTGGCGGGCCAGGACTCTACTAAAGGTGAAATTCCTTACTTGGAGGATTTCTCATGGCTACCCACTTGGGATATACTGATGCCGTTTCTTCAGGGCATATCTCCGACTTGTTGCCTGTGTGGAGAGGAGGATTAGACCTTAGACCACCTATTTGTAGGCTGCACCTACTCACAGGGGGTGCAGGAGGAGCTTGGTAGGAGGACACAGTGCGCTCTTGGCCACCAGAGAGAGGTTCACCACTTTATTCGGAAATGAGACAGCAGTTGGATGCTAAGAGGAGGATCGTCTGTTAGATTATTCTCCATGCGACTCTTTGGACTCTATAGGGAAAGGAACAACAACACATTCAGGAGAGAAGTAAGACCAATAGCGAGCGTGGTGATGTTTATTTGTGATAGAGTGAGAGAATGGGTGGAGCTCCTTTGTAATGTGAACTCCCACAACTCTATCCTTTTTGTTTTGTTGGGCGGTTAGTGTGGGTCACACTGGCTTTGTGTGGGCCTTTTTTCAAAGGGAACTTTTTGGGATCTTTGATTATACTCGTACATCTTTTTCCATTTAATATAATAGTGGTACTACCCACTTTCAAAAAGAAAAAAAAGGTGAGCACGGATCAAGGAAAATAAGAGTCTAGCCAACAACCAAGGCATAAAATTTTACAAGTCTACAATATCCTCCAATTGAAATTCACTAAAAAACATAAAGGCTCACCTATCCATAACAAGACGAACAATGTATTCCTTTGGCATGTTAGGAAGTTGTCTGGCAAAAATATTCTTCAATCCTATTAGCCTGCGGCAAAAAGAAAATGCAGTCCATACATCCAAAATAATGCTTAGATTAACATTTTGTTTATTAGAAGAATGTTTATAGAAAATGGGTAAAAAACAGGGAAAGAATACCAGATCATATGCTCCTCAATCCCATCATTGGCATAACAAAGAAATCTAAGCCTCTCTGCATCTTCCTATTCAATAAAAAATGTTAAAACCCAATGATCTTTGAACAAATTCAAAATGACGTATATCTAACATTGGTAAACTACCGAGAATCATCTAGCACCAACAGACATGAGAAATGAGCAAGATTGCTGATTTCTTCTTGGAAGTTGAACATACCAACAATTTGATTGAAGATGATTCAGCGTATGCACGTTACAGATAAGGTAAACCCATTCCCAAACCCTAGGACATATAACTGAACTATTCTTTCCAGGACCTTGTTTTCCTCTTGAATACTATTCTATTTCTCTAACTCCAAGCATCCCAAAAGATAGCATGAAAAATGAGCCACCACATAATATGGCACCTTCAAGACTCCATTGCTGATTCCAAACCAGGAACAGTCTCTCAATGCTATCTGAAATCTGATATGCACGGCAAATCTTCCCAAAACACCCACTGCCAAACATCCTGAGTAAAAGAACACCCAAGAAAAAGATATCTATGTCTCCTCTTCTTCTCCATGTAGGCATCAAACTGTGATGATACCCTCCAATAATTATACAACATGGTCACAAGTCAGTAACCGGCCAAGAGATCCTCCAAATGAACATCTTCACTTGAGAGGACTCTTTAGGCCACCACACATTGGACAGACAATGCCAAGTCCCCCGTCCTCAATAAATTTGTCTATCGATTTTACAGAAAGCCTTCCATTAGTATCCTATCTCCATACACATAAATCCTTTCTATTGAACTCAGGATTAAGATCTGAAGAAATGGATGCTCACCAAGCTGCGTAATTTGCTCGTCCCTGAAGTCCCTCCTAGATATACAGGCTCAACCTCCTAAAGATTGCCGAAATTCGTTCAACACTAGGTGATCTAGACATCGATAGTGGTCCATTATCAATACTACATGATGGATGTGCTTTAACTCGGATGCACTATATGCCATGATGCTATTGTAGTCAATTTCATCGGGGACATGCCAGGTTACCCCATCCCAATAACAAAAAGGATGGGTACTGTTTTTTCCCCTCACAGGACCTACCCCAGCTTCTCCCGGTGTTCCAACCTGTCTCAAACCATCCCAAGTGATCATGGTTGAAACCATGTGATCTGGTCAGCACTTATATTGCTGGTTTGGCAGGGCATTAGGTAATAAAATTTATATAACGAGAATACTAACGAGTCAAACCATTAACAGAGGCCAGGTTATAATTGCAAACCCTTTAAAACCCCAGCCACTATGGAAACCTAATGGCATCTGCCTATCACAGTTTATCCCACTTTCCTGCTCACAGCCGTCTCTCTTGTGCAAGGTCATCTCTCACATGCAGCTTGCCGTTTCTCTCCTTGGAAGCTCGTTGTCACATGTTGTTTCTCCCTCTCTTTCGCTCTCTTGCTGGAAGCTTGACTGGCATCTCTCTCAATAGTCATTGCAGGGTTTTGTCCTTTCCCAGGGAAAAGCTGCCTTCACAAGGAAGGGGGGAGAACCACCTATTAAGCACAATCACCTTCCACTAAAACTGGCATGGGACCAACCTAGGCTTACAGCCCCCCAGATGTTTTTTTTTTATATGACCAGGTGAAACCCACCCCAACCACCAATCTTAGTATGTGGCTGCTTGGGACCTCCAAACCCTGCCGCTTACACATCATGGGGCTGGGGCAAGAGGCGAACTTGGTAAAATCACCGAGCGGTGCTGCCCAAACCCGAGCCAAGGAACCACTCGTGGGTGCGGACACTGTGGTGAAGGCACATCGTGCTTAGCCACCAAGGGGATTCGAACCTGCAACCTCGTTGTTACCAATGAAGCGTGGGGGTGAGATGGGTGCGCATGGTAAACAGGGGTTCTCTCAGGTGATGGCATTTATGCTGTTTTTTTCCTTTGTATGGCACCCCTGCCAAGATAGCATCCCTAATGTGGAGGTGGGGTTTTGTCCTTAGAAAAAAGCAGTGGACCTTCCTTTTAAGCACGTGGACACCTGCCATACCGGGTGTGGGACTAACCTAGGCCGCACCACTCTCACTCAGGTTCGTGGTCTCCCTCGGTCAATGGTCTCCCACACTCACACTCTCTCACTCTATCACTCAAGAGTTTCTCTTGCTCATTTCCTCTTACCTGTCTCTATTTATGTAGTCAGAGGCAAGAGGCACCCAAGGCGATCAGGGGGTCACCTTAGCTTCAACATCGCCTAGGCATTTGAGGTGACCTTTTTTGAATATATTAAATAATATATATACTATATATCATTAAATATGTCAACAACACATATATATAATCAATCAGATTAGTAAATTCATCCATTTAGATGTGAGAAATAAATTAAGAACCTATCACATTCATATAGACCCGGCCTTGCATCACCAGTGGGCTTGGCCCAAAGGTGGCCATAGCCGCCTAGGTGAGATGAGCCGAAGCGAGGCCAGTTATAGGCACCTCGCCTCTCCTTATCGCCTAGGCGAGCACCTCAAGCACCTTTTATAACATAGGTCTCTATAGGTCACTTGGTGCTATTTCCCATTCACATATCTCACTTCTAGTCTGCAAATCGAAGATATACATTCTCCTCTCCTTTTCCCTCATGTGTATTTTGTTTTTTATCCATCTTCTTGCTTTTTCCTTTTTATTCCAGTTATAAGCTTCGCTTTCCCGTGGTCATCTGTTGGTCATTGCTTCACTTGATAGTTTGAAAAAAGAAAAAAAAATCTAGGACAGGAACATCAAGATTTCCCATCCCATCAGAAAAATGGGACGACGACTTGGACGGCAGTGAGGACGATGCATGATGAAATATATAATTTTCCAGAGATATGGGTGGGATTTCCAATAATATTAACTTGGATAGAATCATAACTTAAGCAGCTTTCCCCAAAGAAGAAACACGTGCGGCAGCAGCAGAAGAAGATGATAATGATGATGATGCAGTGGACTTACCTCTCTCTTCAGCCCTTCCTCCCTAGCACAATACGCCCCACTCGTCTGAATGTTCTCTGTGAAGATACCCTTCGCTGCCTCCTCCTTCACGGCCACCCCGGAGGCCCCGCCCGCATTCCCCACACCCGACGCCACCTGGCCACCACCCCCACGGTCGTCCTTCCCGCCGCCCTCCGTCGCCCCGCCTCCTGCGCCGCCGCCGGAGGAGGGGTTCTCCAACTTGGGCGGCTTCGTGCTCCTCGGGTTCCCGCCTCCCCCACCCGCGCCCGACGTGCCGTGGACGTCGAGGCGCGCGGCGGTGAAGGTCCTCATGGAGTCGTGGTCCTCCTCCTCTTCCTCCTCCTCCTCCTCCTCCTCCTCGTACTCTTCTTCTTCCTCCTCCTCCTCCTCCTTGGCGCTGATGCTGTCCAGGTCGTCGTTGGCGGCGAGGGCGCCGCCGGCGGAAGAATCGGGGTGGGAAAATGGGCCGGCGGCAGCGGAGGGCGCGGCCGCGGAAACCGTGGCCTGGAACTTGCGCTTTTGGCGGACGGTGCTGGAGGCCGAGGCGGAGGCGGAATGGGACGGCGACTGGGAGGACTGGGAGCTCCGGGAGCGTACCGGCCCGGCGCCGGCACCGGCCGTGGAGTGCCCGTCCATCCTGCTCCCCACGAGGAAGAGCAGCGGCGTCGGGCAGCAGCTACAGTTTGCAGTGTCAGCACGCTCGCGCTGCCGAGCGAGTAAAAATTAATAGGGTGTTCGGGAATGGTTTTTTAAAAAAATATTTCTATCTTGAAACTCACGATTTACAGGGTGTTTGGTTGCTCTTTTTTACCTCTTGTTTTTCTTAATTTTAAAAAAAAGAGAAGAAGATGTTATAACCCTGTTTGGTATGACTCTCTTAAATTTTAGGGAGATAATCTACTCCCGTACAAATCTTCCTCAAAAAAATAATAACTCCCGACCAATTTTTTTTTTTAAATCGCAATCTCTCGTCTCTCGTTCTCTCCCTCCCCTCCCCTCTCCCCCACAGCCGACGTCCCCTCCCCCTCCCTCCCCCGGCCATTCTCCCTCCCCCTCCCTCTCCGGCGGCCCCTCTCTCCCTCCCCGGCGGATACCCCCTCACCCCCTCCCTCCCCGGTAGATCCCCCCTCCCCTCCCTGACGGTCGCTGCAGCCTCCGGCCGCAGCCCCCTCCCCCCCCTCCGCCCCCCCTTCCGCCCGTCGACCTCCTGCCGCAGCCACCTCCCTCCCCGGCCGTTCCCCCTCCCTCCCCGGCAGATCCCCCCTCTCCCCCTCCCTCCCCGGCGGCCGCTGCAGCCCCCCTCCGCCCACCTCCCACCCTCCGGCCGCAGCCCCCTCCCCCCCTCCGGCTCCCCCTTGCACCCGCCGCCCTCCGGCCGCAGCCCCCTCCCCCCCCTCCGGCTCCCCTGGCGGCACCGACGCCCTCGCCAAGCACCGCTGGCTCCGTTCGCTGGCCGCCCTCCGGCCGTAGCAGCCCCCTCCCCCCCTCCGGCTCCCCTGGCGGCACCGACGCCCTCGCCGAGCACCACTGCGCCGAGCACCGCTGGCCCAGTTCGCTGGCCGCCCGCCGACCTCTCCCTCCCCCTGCGCCGACGTCCCCTCCCCCCCTCCGGCTCCCCTGGCGGCACCGACGCCCTCGCCCAGCACCACTGCGCCGAGCACCGCTGGCCCAGTTCGCTGGCCGCCCGCCGACCTCTCCCTCCCCCTGCGCCGACGTCCCCTCCCCTCTCCCGCCGATCCCCCCTCCCCACGACGGCAAAAACGAAACTGGGAGAAAAATTCCCAAACAAGTTGACATGTTTTTTAAAAAATTATAACATTTTTACCAAACATAAAAGACTCTTTTTATTAATTTTAAATATTAAGTAGAAAATTGATATGTCATAATTTTTAAGATAGAAAGAGTTTTTTATTTAAAAGTGTTCCCAAACACCCCATTATCGATTTTTAATTTAATTTTTAAAATTGATGAAAATAAATCACTCTTGATTTGACACAAATATTATAGTTTTTTAATTTTAAATAAACTTATTTGTTATGCAAGACTGCCGTGGACGCGTTAGTCCTTCACCGCTAGCCCGCATAGCAGGGCCTCTATCATTTCCCCACGTCGAAAAGATGACACCCTGCCTTAGCCCGCGCTGGAAACTTTCTTGTCGAGGGCGCTGAGCCGGGTGGCGGTCGTCGAGGCCGTCCATTAACTCTCAAGTGTTATGTAGTAGAAGTAGATCCATCAGGGAGACCCTTGCCGTAATCTGAGGGCGGCGATCTAGGGGATGCCTTGGCAGCCTCGGAGAGAGCCGGCCACGAGACGGCCCCCATCACGGGGCCGACCTCCACCACACCGTTGGAAGGCCTATTCCACGCCGGCTTCTTCCCCCGCGACGCCGCCGCCAAAGTGCCGCCGCCCCCTCAATTCGATAGCGATGGCACAGACAAGGCGCCGGCCGTATCCTGCAGGGACCCCGCTGCCTGGTCGTTCGCAGCGACGGTAATCGGGGAGGAGCGATCGGAGGGCTCTAAAGCCGTGATCGCCGCCAAGGAGGGGAAGGAAGGGGCTGTGGCGGCCACCTCGGGCTCGCGGCGGACAACATGGGACCAGGGGGACGGGTGGTGGCGGGCCTCCCGACGGAGCTGGGGGGAGGGGGTGGAGGAGTGCTCTGTGGCGGTGGCCATGTGAGGGGAATTCCAATCGGGGGAAGGAGGCCAGGAGCCGCGTGGGTGGGGGGGAGGCGCCGCGGCAAGAGCGAGAGAGCTAGGGTGTGTCCTCGGAGAGAGAGGGAGAGGGAGGGAGCGCGTCGGGAGAGAGCCGGGGAGAGGGAGGGAGAGCCGGGAGGGGGGACTAGGTGCACCGAGATAGAGAGAAATAGAGGGAGGGATCGTGCCGAGAGAGAGAGCATCGGGACAGGGAGGGAGCACCAGGAGGGGGAGGGGCCTGGAGAGGTCTTTATGCCATTATAAATTATTTCAACACCTCCTCTTAGTTTATAATGTGCATATGACTTCTAAATTAGACAAACTTGTCAGTAGTCATAAGCTGCGTGAATATCTCAGTAACTTGCTCCTCTGTCTTTATAAATTTCATAATAATTTTTTATTTCTCGACTATATCTCAGAGATAGTGATGATGCAGCTCGATATACTTCGTCCTTGCATGAAAAATTAGATTTTTAGTCGTACATGAAAAATCAGATTTTTCGTCATAGCAATAGCTAACATGTTGTCACATAGTCTAGCAATTGGTTCTTTTTGGGTTTGTTGAGTTGTGATAATATCCTTTGTAACCATTTAGCTTGACACCCGGCACTTGTAACTGATATATATTCAACTTCTGGTAAAGATAGAGCAATTGTTTGTTGTTTCTTAGACGATCATGATATAAGCTTTGTTTCAAAACAAAATAAATATCTATAAGTGCTTCTTTGGTCATATGTCAAGCCTGCCAAATCATTGTCGGTGTAGTTAATAAGATAATTTTCTTCTTCTAAAATGTTTTTGATGTCATAATATGTAGTTCCTCGTAAATATCTCAAAATATGCTTGGCCACTGCAAAGTGTAACTTGCTCGGTTCATTTATAAAATGTGATGTTGTAGTTACTAAATAAAGAATATCTGGTATTGTATTTATGAGATATAAAAAGGAACTAACTAAGCTTATGTAAACTGAAGCGGTTGGAACTAATGCTTTAAAATTTTCAAAGTTTGAGTCTTTGTGTGGTTTTATCCCACATTGGAAGATGAAAAATAAACCATCTACTTTTAGTTGGGACTCTTAGTTACCATATGTACTCCTTTGGGAAGACTATTGTAGTTGGACTATTTAAACTTGTGGACTCTTTGGGCCTTCTCTACCACACACGCGCGCGTATTGCATGTGTTATTTTATACTTATATGTTGATGATATTCTAATTCTTAGTAATATCATCATGTTAATTAATGAAACCAAATAATTCCTAAATAGTAAATTTGACATGAAGGATCGCGAATAGGTAGATGTGATTTTAGGATTTATACTTCTAAAATCACGTAAGGGATATGCAATATCCAAGGCTCATTATGTTGAGAAAGTATTAAGAATGTTTGATTTTTATGCTTCCAAACCTGTTAGTACCCATTTGGATCTTAGTGTCATTCTCAAGAAGAATAATGGTGATAGTTTTGATCAACTTGATATTCACATCTCATTGGTAGTTTGATGTATTTGTCTAACTGTAGTAGACCTGGCATTTCCTTCGTTGTGAATAGACTTAGTAGATACACACAACGTCCTACCAAAATTCATTGGTATGCATTTGAGAAAATACGCAAGTATTTGAAAGGTACTTTGTCACATGCATCGTATTATGAGAGATTACATGTTGTACTCGAGGGGTACAGTGATGCGAGTTGGGTGACAAGAGAGGCCCAAGGTAAGATGACTATTGGCTTTATTTTCATGCTTGGTGGAGGGGCAATCACCTGAAAATCCACCAAATATATTTTATTAGCTCGATCCACAATGGAATTTGAGCTTATAACCCTTGGGATGACTGGTAGAGAGGCGGATTGGCTAAAGAGCATAGTGGTTGAGCTACATCAGCTGAATAACTATATTCCTACAATCTTTATTCATTGTGATAGTCAGACAGTGATAGCCAATGATAAGAGTGAAAAGATAAATGATAAATTAGGTACTTGTATAAGATTGAAGTTTAGGTTTGTGAGGGAGTACTTGACCAAAGGAATTATTTTCTTGGATTATGTGAAATCTGCAAGTAATATTGTTGATCCTTTAACCAAATGACTTAACAGGAAACATGTTGAAGATACACTGAGAGAGATGGGACTTAAACCCATTATTTAGACATCGTCAATGGCAACACAAACTATTGTTTGGAGATCCCATAAAATAGGTTCAATGGGAACACAATTGATTGGGTGACTAGTAGAGAGCACATTGTTGGAGACTTATATCTCATTGTCTGTCCTTTTGTTGTAATGTTATATCTGAAATGGCAAAGGTTGAACTATATGTTCTTAATGAATCTAAAGGCCATAGTGACAAGGTGTAGGCACATTTCAGTACACCTTGGAGGTTTCACCTATATGAGTATGATTGTGTGGCTATAACCTATGAGATGCTCGGGCTATCTCTATAATGCTCATGAAATAAGATACAAAGCACATGGCTAGAATGTGCTATCCTGTGAGAACACCATTATCGACCAATAATGTGTGTGATGTGTGGAACTTTCTTCATAAAGGATTAAGTTATAGACGAAGTTCACTTGGATCCGCGGAGAAAGAAAAGTGTTTCACTATGTGAAGCTTTAAGTCGGAAAACACATTCACTTATGCGTAGTATTTCACTTCAAACTCTTGTAAATCTATGCCTCAAACTTTTAAAATTCTTTCTTGGTAGGATTAATGCTTTAAAAGTTTCAAAGTTTTAGACATTGTGTGGTTTCACTCCACATTGGAAGATGGAAAAAAAAATCTACTTTTAGTTGAGACTCTTAGCTATCTTGTGTAGTCCTTAGGGGAAATTATGGTGGTTGAGCTATTTGAGTTCGTGGGCTCTTTAAGTCTTATCCTCTATCACACACGTGGGCGTATTCCCTTGCCATGTCAATGCCATGTCGTGCTTCTGATATTAGACATTTATTTTTATTTTGTTTTTTGATCATTTGACCAAACGTCTCTTGGGTTCTCTCCGTGCCTCCTCGGATTCTCTCCTACATCACTTTAGGAATGGGAGTGTTTGTTCGTGTGCTTGACCTGCTTCAAACTCCTGTTGGGAGTCTATTTAGGGGAGAAGTTCTTCATATGGTTGGATCAATGTGAACTGACATCTCTCTCATATCTTCCTTTATGTCACCTTTCTCTACAAGAGCTTGAAGAGGTCCTTGTGGTGTTCGGCCCGGCATCGTAACTTGGAGTGCACATTTGTATTGTCATCATTTGAGTCACTGTATCTTGGAAAAAGTTTCGTTGTGGATTATATTGAACCGTGTAGAGGCGAAACAACTCTAAAGAAAATGACATCGCGCTTCGACTCGAGTTTGATCATTCTAAACTTGAATTTCATTTACTGTTTGTTGATCCGTCTGATAGAGAAATCCCTCGGTTATACATTCATAAAAATATTTTTACCTAACAGAAGAATCAATCTTCTCTGCATCATCATGATCTGAGAGCTTCGTGTTTGCTGTTATGAGTGTAGTCACAGTCTTATAGTTGACCATATTTAATATATTCAACAAATTTTCACAATATTATTCTTGACTGAGAAATATTTCACTTTTAACTTGTTTTACTTGAATGGCGAGAAAATAACTCAACATGTCGAGATCAGCCATTTCAAATTATTCCCTCATTTTATTCTTGAAATCATCTAACATTTCATAATTTGTATAAAAATAGATTAGATCATCAATATAAAAACAAATGATAAGGAAGTTCATACCTTTCTTCTTTATATATAATAAGGGCTCGCTTAGACATCTTAGAAATACATCTTGTTAAAAATACTAATCAATCTTGTTGGTCCATACTCGAGAGGCTTGTTTTAACTTATATAATATCTTATACAAGCGATAATCTTTATCTTATTGTCCTTTGACTTGATAGCTTTGAGGTTGTAATATATAAATTTATTCTTCTAGATTGTCATTCAATAATGTAATTTTGATATCAAGCTAAAATATTGATAATTTTAATCGTGTTGTTAATGCTAAGATGGTATGTATTGTTTTCATCATTGCAAGTGGTGCAAATGTCTTAATGAAGTCAATACCAAGTTGTTGAGAATATCCGTTTGCTCAAGTCTTGTATTGTATTTACGAATGGAGTCATCATCATTATACTTAATATTGTATATCTATTTTAAACGAATAACTTATTTATATTTCGGCGGTTCAACTATCTCTCATACTCAATCATATTCATTTCATCGTCTATGGCTTTTATCCATTTCTCATATTTAACTGCATCTTCATATCTTTGTGGTCTACAGTAAAAATAAGTCACATTACCTCTTTCATATATTTCTTTGAGAGGGCGTTCCTTTCGTCGTGACGTATTTGAATCAGTACTTTACTCATCTTGCTCTATAAACTTTATGAATGATAAGGAGCTATTAATTATTCATCTTCTAAATCTTTTTTCTTTTACAATATTAGATACTTATTTTTTTCTTCTTCTTCCCATTTTCACGTTGATGTTTCATCAAATACAATATCCCAAGAAATAACCAATTTATTTGTTTTAGGTTCAAACAATCTATATGCTCTTGATTCTTCACTACACTAATGAATATATATTTTTCTCCTTTCTCATTAAAATTTTATTCTCTAACTTGTGACGAAATATGGCCATATACAATGTATCTAAATAGTTTAAAATGACATACCTTAGCCTTTCTCTTGAACCAGATCTCATATAATGTTTTGTTTGAAACTCCATTCGTTGGAGACCAATTTAAGATGTAAATTACAACATGTACGGCTTCATAAAAAAAATTAGAGATCTATACCTTTTAGTATGCTCCGATCTATCTCTACTACTATACTATTTTTTTGTTCAACTATTTTATTTTGCTGAGGCATGTATCTTGCTGTTAACTCTTTCTTTATTCCTTCATTCCTATAATATTATTGAAATTATTTAGAATTAAACTCTCCTCCATGACCAATCATTAAAACTTTGAGTTTTTATCACTTTATTTTTCATCAAAAGCTTTAAATTGTAAAAATATAGTAAATACCTTTGATGTTTCGGATATAATCATCCACAAATAATAAAAAATATCATGAACCATTAAGTGAGACAGTCTCTGTTAGATCACAAATGTCAACATATATCCATTACAATAGCTCTTTAGCTCTCCATGATATTTCAGTGAAAGTCAATCTGTGCATCTTCCCATATATGCATCCTTCACATATTTTATGTCATTCTTCTTCTTTTAAATATGACAATCCAATAACCAATCTTTTGTCTTTTAAAAGTATAAGACTACTATAATTTAAATGATCAAATCTCTTATACCATATTAGAGATCTATATTCTTCTTCTATTTTTAGAGTAATATTTTCTAGTGACATTTTCCAGTAGAAAATTTTATTGGGAGTGATAATTATTTTTGCCACAATTTTGCTCATTCTATCTTCTATAATAATATATTCGTCTCTTCTGAAATTAGCTAAATAACATTTTTACAATAACGGTCATATATTTAATAGATTTTGAGCTAGGTCAGGAACATAAAGAGCATATGTGATAAAGTTCGTTTTACCTCTATATGTGTACACCGTTATCACTCTCTTTACTTTTACTTTGTGTAACTTGTCATCTTCAAGTTTTAATTGAGAATCTATTTATTTGTCTAAATTGACATTTTTTTTATTCTCTGTCATATGATTGCTACAATCACTATCCAAATATCATGTATCTATAGAATTTGAATGACTAGTAAAACATGAACAAAATAATTGATCCATCTCTGAATAATTATCTTTATTTTTCTGATGATAATAACAGTCTATTTGGTAGTAATTATCATTTTTATATTTTACACATTTAAATTTATAATCTTCCGTAAAATGTATGAACTTCTTGCAAATTCGACATTGAGAGATAGACGAACCTTTTGGATAAATTTTCTAATAACTTATTCCTTTGTCATGTCTTTGTTTCATGAATTTATTCTACCTTAAATTACTTCTCTCGAATTATTACTGTTGTGAAGAATAACCTTCCATGTTTTCTTTCTTTGACTCATCTCTTTTGTCTGGTAATGATACATTTAATTGAAACGATTGCTCTAGATTTTGATGATGAAATATGTTAATTATTTACTCGTGCGCCTCCAATGAACCCATTAGTTTACGCATAGAAAATTTTGATAAATCTTTAGATTCTTCAATGGCAACACAATCCAATCAAATTTGATTTGAAGACCTCTTATAATTTTTTCAACTATATTATTTCATTCAATTTTATTCTTATAACTTCTAATTTGATTTATGATGCCGACAACTCAAATAAAAAATGTTTGAATACTTTCATTATCTTTTATCATGACATTATCAAATTATCTCCATAATGATTGTAATTTGATAGAGATTACATTCGATGACCTTTGGAATTCTTGCTTTAGAAGAAGCCTAACATCTTTAGAAATTATAGATGTCATAATCCAGTGAAAGATAGCTTCACTTATCATTTGTTAGATGAATAATAATGTTGTTGCATCTTTCTTCTTCTTATTTTTATATTCCTTTTATTTCACTGGCGTCCATGATGCAAGAATTGTCGCATCCTCCGATACTCCGTACCTACCTTCAATGAGCTCCGAGAGATCTTGAGAGATGAACATAGTATTCATTTGGAGACTTTAAAAATCATATTTTTCTGCATCAAAACTGGAGATAATATTTTGGGAATAGTTGAAAAGAGTGGTGATGGGTGCTGCCATGTTTGAAACTTGAGAGAATGAAACATGACTCTTATATCACATTTGTTAGAACAACGGAAGAGAAATGAACACTTGAATGATAGATTATCTTAAACTTCCATTAAAAAGTGTATAAATACAATAAGGGATAATACCAAGCATATAAGATAGAAAGGATATTATAACAAGGATTGATATAAAGATTTTTTCTGGTGGAGTGGGAAAGTATTTAGTGGAAGGTTTGAAAAGGGTTATGTGT
The DNA here is from genome assembly GCA_022559845.1 of Amorphophallus konjac. Taxonomy (NCBI): domain Eukaryota; kingdom Viridiplantae; phylum Streptophyta; class Magnoliopsida; order Alismatales; family Araceae; genus Amorphophallus; species Amorphophallus konjac. The sequence continues at coordinate 80,614,890 of CM040121.1, read as the reverse complement.
GTACGTGAGGCTCCTTTATTCTTTTTATATTTTTGAGAAGTTGCACCCAACACCTATTTATATACTCCCTTAGTTAGTGGAGAAAGATCTCATAGGTGTTTGTCGAGATTGTTCACTACCGTTATTCAAGAGAATTCTAAGCGCCATGAACTTCTCTAGATACTTTGGTTGGTGAGATATACATACACTATTTTTTTTTCTGGTGTATGAAAATTTCTATATCTTGGTAGAGGTATCTATGTCATTACAATTTTTTTTAATACCAGAGAGAGAGAGAGAGAGATTCAGCCCCACATCACCCCACTGGCACCCAAAGGGAGTCAGTTCCATGTCACCCTACCGACACCCATCCTTTTAACCTGCCACACCCAGGACGCCTCCCCCACCCCTGCCTGTCTTCCGTAGCCCCCACTAAATATTTGCCCACCCTTCCTCGACCAGTCATTAATAAACTGGCAGCTACGACCAACGCCACCCCCGTCGTTTGTCGAGCTCGCCACATCTCTTGCAGGCGTCCCTCCCACCACCCCAGTGCCTCCATCACCTCGGCCACCCTCGACACCTCATTCCACCACCAGTCTAGCAACCGCGATAGTCGCGATCAGATTCATCTTCCTCATCGCTGGCCTTCTTCCCGTGGCTGGGGTCGCCACCGATCTACATCGCCTTCCTTTACAGAGCACCACCTTGTCCACTACCATGGCCAACTCAATCCAACCGTGCCTAGCCGGCTGCCATCGCCACAGGCCTCCATCGCCAGCTCGCCTAGTCCTATCCCGACGACCGCACCATGACCCGTGGTTGCCCATCTTTCTTTCCATGTTTCCTCCTTCATCACATCGGATTAGCACCGATTGTTGCATTCCTCACCGCCGACCATCGCGAAGCGCGATGATGATGACAACGTTCTCCTAGGAGGTCTCCGACAAAAAGGTGGTCCATTCTCACTCGAAAGCATCGATAGGGATGTAAATGGATGGGATTTGACTCCCACTGTAATGCCCCGGGATTTGTCGAATATTGTTCAGATCAGGATCCGTGGGTTTCAGATCACTTTTGTGGGTCCCGGATTGAGTTTTGCGATTTACGTATATTTTTACCTGTCGAGCCTTCGAAACCCCGTGTAGGGCAAACCGTTGTGTTCTCCGACTCCGGGACGTTACCAACGCGTTGTGCCTTTTTTGAGGATCGTGGGGAGTATTTTTCCCTATTTTTATAATTTTCAAATTCTCTATTTAAACCCAACCCTTTTTCTCTCTCCCCATCTCTCATTTATCACTCTCTCCCTCTATCTTCTCTCTCACGTTCTCTCCTCTCCCCCTCTCTTCTCTCCGAGCGGCCGATGGAGATGGACGAGGGCGAGGTGGCGACGCTCGTGGGGCGAGGGGCGGCATGGATGGGGCGAGGATCGAGGCGTGGTGGCGCGAGGAAGCTCGGGTGTGCGTTTGTGAACCGGTGGGGGTTTCACGGCATTTTCCTGGCAGATCGGCGTCCTCAGCGCGCGAAATCTTCGGTGGAGGTAGGGGGATGGATCATTAGCCCTTGTACTTCCTTTCCCCGCGTTTTATAGGCTGAGAGTGAGTTTATTTCACGTCGGGGTCAAAATTGCATGTTTGGGATGAGCGGCGGTTTTCGGCCGATTCGAGGCCCGATTGTGGTTTTGATTTGATTTTTCGGTAGTAGGAACGTTCGGGGATGAATTCCTCTTATTTTCCCCTTCGTTGGGAGGCGAATGGAGCGTGGAACTGAGCTCACAGCGGAGCTCGGTCCGTCTGTCGGAAGACGCAGGAGGTGGCCACCCTTGTGGCCGTCTGCGCCCTGGTCTGGGCGGCCAAGACCCTGACCGACCAGGCCACTGGGCGGCCACAGATCTGGCCGCCCAGGGTTGTTGGGCGGCCAAGACCCTTTCCGCCCTTACCCATGAAGGCCCAGGTCTGGGCGGCTAGGTCGATGGCCGCCCAGCCCTCTGGGCGGCCAAGGATGTGGCCGCCCAGGCAATGGGGTGCCCAGGTGCTGGCCGCCCAGAGGCCTGGGCGGCCAAGTGTTTGGCCGCCCAGCTCAATTAGCCCCCGGGCAGCCGTGTTCCGCGTTTTCTTGCCCCGAGGTGTCCATACGCGATACAGATTCATGGAAGAGGCACCCGTGTGATTCCTCAGAATCCGAGCTTCCTATGTGAGTTCTCATGGGCCATCCCTGTGGGAATTTGTGTCTGTAGAGGGTGGTTTCCTCGTCCAGAGTCATTGTGAGTTTTCTTAGGCTTTGGACAACCCCTTGTGTTCTCAGGCTTCCGTGCATTCGTTAGGTTGACTCACCGTTTATCGGTATTTGTGCGGAGGGCTTCCCCCGCACGACGTGGGTTTCTCCAAAGAGTGGTTTCCGTGTAAGCCAGGCGTATGGCCTTGGACTGTGAGTCCAATCACCCAGCCTGGGGCTTGTTGACACCTATTTTTAGCCCGCAAGTTGTGTCATTTCTCTTATTCATCATTTTTTGATGACCCAAATTACCCATTATTTTGGAGTCTTTCTTGGATGGATTTCGAGCCTATTTTATTGTTCCCTAGCCTTTGGACTCATAGATCATGATTTCATAAAGCCCTGGAGCTTATTTTATCAACTTCCGACCTTCCAAGTCGACTTCCATCAAGCATTCGGCCCCTATCACAGCGCAGTTCGGAACACGACCCATTTTCATCCTCTTCTAGTCCTCTATTCATTAAGTTCCCTTCACCAAAGTTGTTCATTTTTTAAAGCTCTACAATTTCTTAATCTACGGCATTAGCCAGCTCTCCACCGATTTCAAGTTATTTGCGTTTTTCTAGCGGACTGCGCTGTTCACCCGTGAACCTAGCACTTTTATTTTTATTTTCTTGCCCTATTTTCTCCATATTCTGATCATCTTATCATCTTGCTCTCTTCATGAAATTGTTCAAATTTTTATTATCTACAATTTCTTCTTCTACGCCTTTCGCTAGTTCTACACTATTTTCGAGAAATCATCTAATTTTAAAAATCTACCGCGTTCTACCCAAAAACATTCTTCCATCAGCCTAGCGGTCCTGGGAAGACCGCTAGGTGAGGGTGGCTGTAATATCTTGGGTCTAATGGATCCTTATCGGAGAGTTTTGGATCGCTTTTGTAGGCCCTGAGTTGTGTTTTACGATCCGCGTGGGTTTTTCTCTCGTACAAGTTACGGAATCCCGTGGTGAGTTTATTATTGAGTTCATCGACTCGAGGACGATATAGTTGCGTTGCATTCTTTCCGGGGATCGTTTAGACTAGTTTTTCGTATTTTTCTGAATTAGTGTATTTTCGGGCTGAAAATCAGACTTTTCAAAAATTGTAAACTTTCCTAATTTCTAATTTCTATTTCTTCTTTTCTCTCCTTCCTCTCTCCTCACCACTGTCACTTTCCTCTCTCTCTCTCGTTCTCTCTCCTCTCTTATCCTCTCTCCGCGGGGCGTGCAACCGTGGCGAGGTGGATGAGATAGGGACGTCATGGAGTTGGTATGACGCGTGATGGGGCGAAGAATGGAGCGTGGCGTTGGCGTGATCCCTCGGTGGATTCAAAGCGGACGTGTTCGGTTCGTTTGATGGTTTTCGGCGTGGTTTAGTCGTTTCAACGTGCTGGGACTTTGGTGGAGGTAGGGAGATGGACGCCCTACTCCTGCATTGCGTTCCGCCGTGATTTCGAGCTATACGGTGCGAGAACGAGCGGGTTTTGTTTTGGTTTGGGTGAAGCATGCTTTGGGGGGTGTGAGACGTGTTCGCCTTTCTCGGTGACGGTTTCTAGCTTAATTAGTGTTATTTTAATCCCTGGCATGTAAGCATTCCATTTCTGCTGGTTTCATTGCGATCGGTGGTCATTTGGGATCGGTGTGAGCCTGGGAACCCATGTGACTCATTTAGGGTCGATTCAGTAGAATCGCCCGTTTCTTATGTTTTTGATGTCGTTTGGACCCCTTCCGATCTGTGGAAGGTTTATTTGATGATTTGGGTTGTTTCCCCTTCGTTTAGAAGCGAACGGGGCAGCCATTCCTCTGTTTTACCCGCCGTGACGCCTTAGCGGTCGTTCCAGCGACCGTTTGCGTTCTTCTAGCGGCCCAGTGGGTGACAGCTAGGTTGTGTTTGGTGTTTAAGTCGGTTTAATGTCGGTTGGGCCTAAGCGGTCATTCGATAGACCGTTTAGGGTTGCTTGCGGTCCATCGTTAGACTGCTAAGCTTAGTTCAGCGGTCCATTGTTAGACTGCTAGGAATTGTGTGTATGTCGGTTTGGCCAAGCGGCCATACGATAGACCGCAAGGCTGGTTCTAGCGGCCCTATGTGCGACCGCTAAGCTTCATTTATGTCGGTTCGAAGAATTTTAAGTCGGTTGGGCTAGTGGTCCTAGTCCCGACCGCTTAGTGGCTTTTGGTGGTTTAGTATATGACCGCTAAGGTTCGTTTGACCGGTTAAGTCGGTTTCACTGTATGGAGTTTGACTGGGTGTAGCGGCCTAAGGCTTGACCGCTACAATCTTCTAGCGGCCCTGCGATAGACCGCATGCCCCTGTGTTTTGTAGTTGGTTGACTAGCGGCCCTTTGGCTGACTGCTTGGTCTTCCTGGCAGTCAGACATGTGATCGTTTGGTCCCATTGTTCTGATTTCTTTATGTTTGGCTTCCAATTGTCTTGGCTTGACCTTGTGGTTTGCCTATTATCCCGTCGATGTCTTGGACGTCCTATGAGGGCAGTGACCATGTTGTGAGGTGGCCAGGGAGTGCCATTATATCGAGCTGTTTTCCGTGATGTTTCAGAGTCATGATTGGTTTCTGGTCAACCCGGTGTGATCCAGCAGTTGACATGTGACCTTATGAGTGTCTCGTTTGTCCTGTATGGATCGAGACATGGGTTTTGGATGCCTTGAGGTATCGTCTTACCTCAGTTTACGTGTCCATATGTTTTGAGGGTCTCAGTGATTCCTCAAGTCTCCGTGATTCGTGTTATGCGGAAGTGTGGATCAGGTGATCCTATGACGTTTCCTTTATCGATATTTTATCGTGACCTTGGCTTAGGGACTAGGCTGATTAACAGCGTGAGCTGTGATGTGTGACGATCTTGACCCCGAGTCTTGTGACTCAAGGATCGTTGTGTCAGTAGGTCTAGTTGTCTGTCCGGAGTCTGGTGGCAGTCTGGTATGCTACCCTGTGTTTGGTGCTTCGTAGTACGTGCGATAGTGCATGCTTAGCCTGTCTGTACTCCAGCACTAGTGTTTTGGAGTCGTTGTGTCTAGTGAGACTCCACTAGTCGTAGCCTGACGACACTTTCATGTGTGTCGGCCCACCTGGGAGTGGCGGTGGGGCGAGTTTTCGATATACGGTTTTTAGGCTAATTTCCGTGGACTCCCTTGCCTTACAGTAGCGTCCTACTGGGGGAGAAAACTAGCTAGAGGCCTGGCTTAAGGCATTGAGCGTGTGTTGTGCACATGTGGTCAGGGGCGTTTGGACGAGGGCGGACGGGCGTGACCCTTACTAGGCACTCGTTACTGTAGTTCTGTTGGTCCTTGTACTAGGTACTGTTGTTCCTTGTACTAGGCTCTTTGCATGTATCTCAGTTACCACCATTCCTGGTGTGTGGGAGATACTTGTGGCGCAGTGTAAGATGTCAGTGGACACATCTGGCTGTTCTTCTAGTGAGGAGGTGCTCCTATCACTTGACGCACAATCTCGTGACTCTTCATGCTTCGTGCTTCATGATCAGTTTCCGTGTAGCCTATGCGTGGCTTCACCCGCGGTGCAGTCTTGTGTAACGTACACGATGATCTAGTTGTGTATGTTCGTGCCTTTGACTGTGTAGGTCTTTTATAGGGTTTTGCATGTTTTGATAGGCTTCAGCTATGGAGCATGTGCTTGGTCGACGGATCAGTAATGCCTGACTTTGTGAGATCAGGGTTCGCCTTTCTGTTGTTGTTTGGAGTAGCTTAAGGAGTCGTGGTTTGATCTACTGCCGTGATTCTGGTTAGTACAGATTTACCTATACTCTTTATTTTAGTTGTTCTTACTCTTGCTTACTCATGCTTTTTACAGCTTTAATGTTGTAGTTAGTACGACTGTTGCTCCTACTTTTCCTGCTTTACTGTTTAGCGCTGTTTAGCATATTACTGCGTTGTTTCCAGTGGGGATCCGCGTGACCCCTACTGAGCTAGTGACACGAGGTTCACCCCTGCTTTTCAGGTGTGGTCGTTCTTCTTTCTCGTGGTTTGTGACGTGGTGCGTTAGTTCGTTATTGCCAGCGTTACCTGCGTCAGGCTTCCCCCGACTTTAGTGTACGTTTTCCTTTCTGTTGGGCTATAATTGTCTTTAATTTGGACTGGACTCTGTTAATTTAAATTGTTAATTGAAAAAATAATTTTATTTCTGCTACTTTAGCAAACCTGGTCAATGAAATATTAATTACTTACTGCTTTATCAGGGACTTCAATGTACCACACACACTCCTTTTATCCCTTCGGAGCTTTATCGCTCTTGGGAGGCCTCGCAGGATCCAAGTGTTATCGGGTTTACCCGGTATCCGGACCCTGGGTCATCACATGTGGTATCAGAGCTGTGATTGTGTGTACGTACATGGGAATTCGAGATATTATAGTACTCAGAGTCCTTAAGGTCCAGTACAGCTAGCTGTCGGCATTAGCGTTGGCATCGATTTTGTGATTGTTTGTCGCTTTGTTTCCATTTGTGGTCTTGTGCGTGCTGTGTTGGCACTGTGCGAGATGGTTTTGCTCTCTTCAGGATGTGACGGAGTTCTTTTCTTTTGTTATAGTGCCTGTCTCGGTTATGCTGTACTTGGCAGATTTCACCGGCAGGCGTGAATCTGTGGTGCGGTGTCAGAGATGTTTCTGTCATTTGTTCAGGTGGCTGGTGAATTTCTCGTTGGAGTGATGGCCGTGCACATTTCTATGTTGCTTTGGTCGTCCCAGTTTGAGATTTGTGCAGCCCCTGAGGTGTTAAGCTTGTGTCGTGGTGGTCGATTAGATGCCTTGTTTGGAAGAATGCTCGGGTGAACCTAGGATTTTCCTTCCTGGTGAGCTATTGTTGATCGAGCTTGCTTATTATCATTTTGTTTGGTGGCGTCTTTTCGAGGAAAGTCTCGGAAGTGCTGTCTTGGTGAAGCCTTTGTCCTGTGTCTGCTTAAGTGTGGACAATGTTAATTCTAAACCTGATTTGCCTTTGTTCGACGGTTGCTTGGCTTTGGACCCAGATTTTGTGTTTGAAAGCTGTTGTGCACCGTGTTCAATGTGCCGTGTTTGGCTGCTGTTGTGCTGTGAAGGTTCAATAATCGTTCCAGGAAGCAAGGATAAGCTGAGACAGGTGTTCTTTGTGCTTTGTGCTGAAGCTGGTGCTCTTCTTGGTTTGCACTTTGGCAACTTGTGATCGGTTGTTAGCAAAATCGGTACTCGAGGCGTGGTATATTGCAATTTCGTGTGTTGCGATGGCACCGAGTGTGTACTGAGATGCGGATGCCGAGTTATCCTTGAAGCCTGTGTGCGTGTGTTGAGCGTGCAGCGGAAGCGTGTGGGCTGATAACCCACAGTTCAGGATCGTGAAGTTGGAAGATTCTGGCCGGTCGAGAGATTTGTTTCCCTCGATGTGACACCGTCTTGGCTATGAATGCCTTGATATTGTTGGTTGCCGTGCCATTGTTCGGAGGCATATTGGCTGTTGGCACTGGCATGTGTTTGGATTAGGGGAATCTGTCGGCATGTTTGCTGGTTGAGTACCCTTTCCTTCCTTTATATTTTTTCTTGGATGTCGTGTTCTCGGGACGTGATCATGGTCCTCGAGATGCGTTCCCCAAGATTATCGTTGTTATTATTGTGGGTCCTTGTTGGTGAGCTGTTCGCAGTGTGGCTTGTGCATGTTAGCCGTGTGTTCAGCTGTAATTGTGTCTTGATGTGACCTAGCTTGCAGTTGTGTCCCGTGGTTCTGTGTTGAGTACGGAGCCGGGATTCTACAGGTGTTGTTGTTGTTGTTGTTGTCATTGTTGTTCGTCGGTGGTTGTGCTCAGCTTGGGAGGAGTTCCCTGTGAGTCTGATTTGGCATGGTGTGGACCGAGGTCTTGTTGGTTAGTTTTGCTGTACTCTTCTATCATGGTGGAGTTGGCATGAAACTTGAATCAGATGTAATGTCTGAGTGAGCACCGACTTGACTGTGCTCGTGATCCAGTGTTGTCGTTGGCGTTCTGTGTGCTAGATTTGTTGTTCTTGGCGCGGAAGTCGATGTTGTCGAGCTGTCAGCTGAGAGGAATGTGTTTCCTTATTTAAGCGGATGCTTGTTGTGTCTGTCGTTTGTTTTATCGGTAGCTGTTTTTGCGGCATGAGTCGTGTCTCCTTTCCTTGTGAGATGGAAGCGACGTTGCCTTGTTTCGGAACTGTCAGACTTGTGTTCACTTGGGTGCCGTGCTTGTTCTTTGGATCGATTTGTCTTGAGATCCAGCGCGTGTACCTGTGATTGTGGTCTGGCAGTGTTCCCTTGAATTGTGTCTTTCGAAAATCGTGTTATCGTGTTTTGTGTGTTTGAGGTCTGGCTGATGCTTGGAGAGCGTAGCCGGCGTTTCAGGTTTTCTTCCCTTGTTCACTTGTTAGCTCCATGAATTTCGAGGATGAAATTCCTGTAAGGGGGGAGGACTGTTGTAATATCTTGGGTCTAATGGATCTTTATCGGAGAGTTTCAGATCACTTTTGTGGGATCTGAGTTGTGTTTTACGATCCGCGTGAGTTTTTCTCTCGTACTAATTACGAAACGCCGTTGTGAGTTTATTGTTGAATTCATCGACTCGAGGACGCTACAATTGCGTTGCATTTTTTCTGAGGATCGTTTAGATTATTTTGTCATATTTTTCTGAATTAATATATTTTTGGATCAAAAATCAGATTTTTTAGAAATTCAGAAAATTCATAATTTCTTTTCTTTTTATTCTTTTCTCTCCTTCCTCTCTCCTCATTAGCGCGCACGTCTCTCTATCTCTCCCGTTCTCTCTCCTTGTTCCCCCTCTGCTCCGACTGCAGACGGAGGAGGCTCGGGAATGCTGTGGAGATGCCGTGGAGCGTACTGGCGTGATGAGCGGAGCGTGGTTGGCGCGATCCCGTTTGGTGGATTCAAAGCCGACGGTCGAGCTTGTGAGATGGTTTTCGGAGTGGTTTAGTCATTTCGGCGCACTAAAACTTCGGTGGAGGTAGGGAGATGGATGCCATACTCTTGCTCTACGTTCCCCCGTGATTTCGAGCTACACGGTTCGAGAACGAGTGAGTTTTCCAATTTCTAGGGAATTATCATGTTCGGTGGGTGTGAGACGAGTTCACCGTTTCAGGCGACGATTTGCAACCTAATTAGTTTCATTCGAATCCCTGACATGTCTGCATTTCATTCTCGCTGGTTTTATTGCGATTGGTTGTCATTTGGGACCGGTAGAAGCCTGGGAACCCATGTGACTCATTTAGGGTCGATTCGGTAGAATCACCCGTTTCTTGTGATTTGGATGTCGTTTGGATCCCTTATGGTCTGTGGAAGGTTTATTTGGCGATTAGGGTTGTTTCCTCTTCGTTTAGAAGCAAATGGGGCGTGGAACGGCCGAGATCGGCCATTCCCCTGTTTCTCCCGCCGTATCATCTTCGCGGTCGTTTCAGAGACCGTTTCTTCCCTCTAGTGGCCCATAGTTGGACCGCTAGACTATGAGATAAGTCGGTTTAGTCTTATGTCGGTTCAGGTCTTCGCGGTCACGCGATAGACCGTTTCCAGTGGCTAGCAGCCCATTATTGGACCGCTACGCTTTGTCCAGCGGCTTATTAGTAGACCGCTAGACTTTCGTGATTGGTCGGTTTGGCTGAGCGGCCTTACGATAGACCGTGAAGCTTGCTCTGGCGGCCCTATGTGCGACCGCTAGGCTTCGTTTATGTCGGTTAATAGTTTTAAGTCAGTTGGGCTAGCGGTCCTAGTTCCGACCGCTCTGTGGCTTTAGGCGGTTTAGTGCATGACTGCTAAGGTCAGTTTGATCGGTTAAGTCGATTTCACTGTAGGGGGTTTGACTGGGTGTAGCGGCCTAAGGCTTGACCGCTACAGCCTTCTGGCAGTTCAGCGATAGACCACTAAGTTCATGCCCCAGTGTTTTCATGGATGGTTGACTAGTGGCCCTTAGGCTGACTGCTTGGTCTTCTTAGCGGTCAGATAGGTGACCGTTTAGTCCCATTGCCCTGTTTTCTTTATGTTTGGCCTCCATTTGTCTTGGCTTTACCTTATGGTTTGCCCGTAGTCCCGTGGATATCTTGGATGTTCTATGAGGGCGATGACCATGTTGTGGGGTGGCCAAGGAGTGCCATTATATCGAGCGGTGTTTCGTACTGTTTCAGAGTCATTATTGGTGTCTGGTCAACCCGGTGTGATCCAGTGGTTGACTTATGACTTGTGGTTGTCTCGTTGGTCCTGTATGGACTGAGACATGGGTTTTGGACGCCTTGAGGTATTGTCTTATCTCGGTTTGCATGTCCATGTGCTTTGAGGGTCCCGGTGATCCTTCAGGTCTCCGTGATTCGTGTCATTCGGAGGTGTGGATCGGGTGATCCAATCCCTTTTCTTTTATTAGTATCTTATCATGTTTCGGCTTAGGGATTAGACTGATTGGTGGCTTGTTACCGCTTCGTACGACGATCTTCACCTCGAGTCTCCTGACTCATGGATCGTTGTGTTCGCAGGTCTAGTTATCTGTCCTGAGTCCGCTGGCAGCATGGTATGCTACGTCGTGTCTTGTGTCTGGTGCTTCGTAGTACGTGCGACAGTGCATGCTTAGCCTGTCTATACTTCAGCATTGGTGTTTTGGAGTCTTTGTGTCTAGTGAGCCTCCACTAGTTGTAGCCTGACAACTCACGCGTTCCAGTGTGTCGGCCCACCTAGGAGTGGTGGCGGGGTAGTTCCCGCTATACGGTTTGTAAGCTAGTTTCCGTGGGCTCCCTTGCCTTACAATAGCGTCCTACTGGGGGAGAAAGCTAGCTAGAGGCCTTGCTCAAGGCATTGAGCTTGTGTGTGCACATGTGGTCAGGGACGGTTGGACAAGTGCCGACGGGCGTGACCCTGACTAGTCACTCATTACCGGGGTACCTTGTTCCTACTTACTGTGGTACCTTGTTCCTGGTTCTGTGGTACCGTTGCTCCTAGTACTTGGTACTGTTGTTCCTTGTACTTGGTTCTGTGAGTGTCTCAGTTATCGCCGTTCCCGATGTGTGGGAGATACTTGTGGCGCAGTGTAAGACGTCAGTGGACGCATCTGGCTGTTCTTCTAGTGAGGAGGTGCTCTTGTCACTTGGCGCATGACTCTAGTGATTCTCGTGTCCCGTGACGTGTCCTTACGTCATTAGATTCCGAGTAGCCGGGCGTGGCTTTACTCGAGGTCCAGTCTTGTGTAACATACACGACGATCTAGTTGTGTATGTTCGTGCCTTTGCCTGTGTAGGTCTTTTATAGGGCTTTTGCCTATTTTGTTAGGCTCTAGCTTTGGAACTTGTGCTCGGTTGACGGATCGATAATGCCCGACTTGGTAAGATCGGGGTTCCCCTTTCTGTTGCCGTTTGGAGTAGCTTAGAGGGCCGTGATTTGATCGACTGCCGTGTTTCTAGTTTGTACGGCTCTCCTCTCTCTCTTTAGCTGTTCTTTCTTTTGCTTACTCCTGCATTTTACAGCTTTACTGTTGTAGTTACTGTTGTTGCTCCTGCTCTTTCCTACTTTACTGTTTAGCACTGTTGTTTGGTGTTACTGCGTTGTTTCTAGTGGGGATCCGCGTGACCCCTACTGAGCCAGTGACACGAGACTCACCCCTACTTTTCAGGTGTGGTCGCTCTTCTTCCTCGTGGTTCGTGACGCGGTGCGTCAGTTCGTGTTGCCAGCTTTGCCAGCATTCTCTGCGTCGGGCTTCCCCCGACTTCAGTGTACATTTTTCTTTCTGTTGGGCTGTACTTGTCTTAATTTGGACTGGACTCTGTTAATTTAAACTGATAATTGAAAATATAATTTATATTTCTGCTACTTTAGTAAACCTGATCAATGAAATATTAATTGCTTACTGCTTTATATGGGACTTCAATGTACCACAACACTCCTTTTATCCCTTCGGAGCTTTACCGCTCTTGGGAGGCCTCGTAGGATCCAAGTGTTATTGGGTTTACCCGGTATCCGGACCCTGGGTCGTCACAGTTGGTATCAGAGCTGTGTTGTGTGTATGTACATGGGAATTCGAGATATTGCAGTATTTAGAGTCCTTAAGGTCCAATTGAGCCGGCAGTTGGCATTAACGTTGGCATCGGTTTTGCGATTGTTTGTCGCTTTGTTTTCGCGTGTGATCTTGTGTGTGCTGTGTTGGCACTGTGCGAGATGGTTTTGCTCTCGTCAGGTTGTGACGGAGTGCTTTTCTTTCGTTATGGTGTTTGTCTTGGTTATGCTGTACTTGGCAGATTTCGCCGACAGGCGTGAATCTGCAGTACACTATTCGAGATGTTTCTATAATTTGTTCAGGTGGCTGGAGATTTTCTCGTTGGTGTGATGGCCATGCACATTCCTCTGTTGCTTTGGTCATCCCAATTTGAGATTTGTGCAGCCCCTGAGGTGTTAAGCTTGTGTCGTGGTGGTCGAATTAATGGCTTGTTTGGAAGAATGCCCGAGCAATTCAGGAGCGAACCTAGGATTTTCCTTCCTGGTGAGCTACTGTTAGTCGAGCTTGATTCTTCTCACCTTGTTTGGTGGCTTCTTTTCGAGGTAAGCCTTGGAAGTGCTGTCTTGGAGAAGCATTTGTCCAGTGTCTGCTTAAGTGTGGATAGTGTTAATTTTGGACATGAGTTGCCTTTGTTCGACGGTTGCTTGGCTTTGGACCCAGATTTTGTGTTTGGGAGCCGTTGTGCACCGTGTTCAATGTGCCGTGTTTGGCGGCTGTTGTGTTTTAAAGGTTCAGTAATCATTTCAAGACGTAAGGATAAGCTGAGACAGGTGTTTCTTTGCGCTTTGTGCTGAAGCTGGTGCTCTTCATGGTTTGCACTTTGGCGACTTGTGATTGGTTGTTAGCCGGATCGGTGCTCGAGGCGTGTTATATTGCAGTTTGTGAATTGCGATGGCGCCGAGTGTGTGCTGAGATGCGGATGCCGAGTTATTTTTGATGCCTGTGTGTGTTGAGTTGAGTGCGCATCGGAAGCGTGTGGGCTGATAACCCACAGATCATGATCGTAAAGTCGGAAGATTCTGACCGATCGAGAGGTTTTTTTTCCTCGATGTGACTTCGTCTTGGCTATGTGTGCCTTGATGTTGTTGGTTACTGTGTCATTGTTTGGAGATATCCTGGTTGTTGGCACTGGCATGTTGCGAGAATTGGGGAATCTGTCGGCATGTTTGCTGGTTGAGTACCCTTCATTTTTCTGTAACTTTTCTTGGACGTTGTTATCTCAGGACGTGATCGTGGTCCTCGTGGTGCGTTCTCCGAGATTGTTGTTGTTGTTATGGGTCCTTGTTGGTGAGCTGTTCGTGGCATGGCTTGTGCTTGTTAGCCGTGTGTTCAGCTATAATTGTGCCTTGATGTGACCCAGCTTGCAGTTGTGTTCCATGGTTCTGTGTTCAGGACGGAGCCGGGATTCTGCGAGTGCTGTTGTTGTTGTTATCGTTCATCGGTGGTCGTGCTCAGCTTGGGAGGATTTTCCATGTGAGTCTGATTTGGCGTTGTGTGGACCGAGGTCTTGTCGGTTAGTGTTGTTGTACTCTTCTACTGTGGTGGAGTTAGCATGCGACTCGAATCAGATGTAATGTCTGAGTGAGGACTGACTTGATTGTGCTCGTGGTCCAGTGGTGTCGTTGGCGTTCTGCGTGCCAGATTTGTTGTTCTTGGTGCGGAAGCCGATGATGTTATCGAGCTGTCAGCTGAGAGGACTATGTTTCCTTGTTTAAGCTGATGTTTGTCGCGCGTGTCTGTCGTATGTTTTATCGGTAGTTATTGTTGTGACATGGGTCGTGTCTCTTTTCCCTGCGAGACGTAAGTGACGTTGCCTTGTTTCGGAGGTGTCGAACTTGTGTTCACTTGGGTGCCGTGCTTGTTATTTGGATCAATTTGCCTTGAAATCCAGAGCGCGTACTTGTGATTGTGGCATGGCAGTGTTCCTCTGAATTGTGTTTTTCGTGATTTGTGTTGCCGTGTTCTCGGTGTTGGTGTTGGCTGATGCTTGGAGAGCCTGGGCAGCGTTTCAGTCGTTCTTCCCTTGTTCACTTGTTAGTTCCTTGAATTTCGAGGATGAAATTCCTGTAAGGGGGGATGACTGTAATATCTTGGGTCTAATAGATATTTATCGGAGAGTTTCGGATCGCTTTTGTGGGTCCTGAGTTGTATTTTACGATCCGCGTGGGTTTTTCTCTCGTACTACTTACGGAACCCCGTGGTGAGTTTATTGTTGAATTCATCGACTCGAGGACGCTACAATTGCGTTGCATTCTTTCCGAGGATCGTTTAGACTATTTTTTCGTATTTTTTTGAATTAATGTATTTTCGGATCAAAAATTGGATTTTTCAGAATTTAGGAAAATTCCTAATTTCTTTTCTTTTTATTCTTTTCTCTCTTTCCTCTCTCCTCATTCGCACGTACGTCTCAATCTCTCCCATTCTCTCTCCTTGTTCCCCCTCTGCTCCGGTTGCAGATGGAGGAGGCTCGGGAATACTGTGGAGATGTCGTGGAGGTGATCCGGAGCGTATTGGTGTGATGATCGGAGCGTGGTTGGCGCGATCCCGTTCGGTGGATTCAAAGCCGATGGTCGAGCTCGTGAGATGGTTTTCGGCGTGGTTTAGTCGTTTCGGCGCACTAGAACTTTGGTGGAGCTAGGGAGATGGATGCCCTACTCTTGCTCTACGTTCCCCTGTGATTTTGAGCTACACGGTGCGAGAACGAGCGAGTTTTCCAATTTCTAGGGAATTGTCATGTTCGGGGGGTGTGAGACGAGTTCGCCGTTTCAGGTGACGATTTTCAACCTAATTAGTTTCATTCGAACCCCTGGCATGTCTACATTTCATTCCCGCTGGTTTTATTGCGATTGGTTGTCATTTGGGACCAGTAGAAGCCCGGGAACCCATGTGACTCATTAGGGTCGATTCGGTAGAATCGCCCGTTTCTTGTGATTTGAATGTCGTTTGGATCCCTTTCGATATGTGGAAGGTTTATTTGGCGATTAGGGTTGTTTCCCCTTCGTTTAGAAGCGTATGGGACGTAGAACGGCCGAGATTGGCCATTCCCCTGTTTCTCCCGCCGTATCGTCTTCGCGGTCGTTTCAGAGACCTTTTATTCCCTCTGGTGGCCCATAGTTGGACCGCTAGACTATGAGATAAGTCGGTTTAGTCTTATGTCGGTTCAGGTCTTCGCGGTCACGCGATAGACCGTTTCCAGTGGCTAGCAGCCCATTATTGGACCGCTACGCTTTGTCCATCGGCTTATTAGTAGACCGCTAGACTTTCGTGATGGGTCGGTTTGGCTGAGCGGCCTTACGATAGACCGCAAAGCTTGCTATGGCGGCCTTATGTGCGACCGCTAGGCTTCATTTATTTCGGTTAATAGTTTTAAGTCGGTTGGGCTAGCGGTCCTAGCTCCGACCGATCTGTGGCTTTAGGCGGTTTAGTGTATGACCGCTAAGGTCAGTTTGGCCGGTTAAGTCGGTTTCACTGTAGGGGGTTTGACTGGGTGTAGCGGCCTAAGGCTTGACCGCTACACCCTTCTGGCGGTTCAGCGATAGACCACTAAGCTCATGCCCCAGTGTTTTCATGGATGGTTGACTAGTGGCCCTTGGACTGACTGCTTGGTCTTCCTGGCGGTCACACAGGTGACCGTTTAGTCCCATTGTCATGTTTTCATTATGTTTGGCCTCTATTTGTCTTGGCTTTACCTTGTGGTTTGCCTGTAGTCGTGTGGATATCTTGGATGTCCTATGAGGGCGATGACCATGTTGTGGGGTGGCTAAGGAGTGCCATTATATCGAGCGGTGTTCCGTACTGTTTCAGAGTCATTATTGGTGTCTGGTCAACCCGGTGTGATCCAGTGGTTGACTTATGACTTGTGGTTGTCTCGTTGGTCCTGTATGGACTGAGACATGGGTTTTGGACGTCTTGAGGTATTGTCTTATCTCGGTTTGCATGTCCATGTGCTTTGAGGGTCCCGATGATCCTTCAGGTCTCCATGATTCGTGTCATTCGGAGGTGTGGATCGGGTGATCCAATCCCTTTTCTTTTATTAGTATTTTATCATGTTTCGGCTTAGGGATTAGACTGATTGGTGGCTTGTTACCGCTTCGTACGACGATCTTGACCTCGAGTCTCCTGACTCAAGGATCGTTGTGTTCGCAGGTCTAGTTGTCTGTCCTGAGTCTGCTGGCAGCCTGGTATGCTACGTCGTGTCTTGTGTCTGGTGCTTCGTAGTACGTGCGACAGTGCATGCTTAGCATGTCTATACTTCAGCACTGGTGTTTTGGTGTCTCTGTGTCTAGTGAGCCTCCACTAGTCGTAGGCTGACGACTCACGCGTTCCAGTGTGTCGGCCCACCTAGGAGTGGTGGCGAGGCAGTTCTCGATATACGGTTTGTAAGCTAGTTTCCGTGGGCTCCCTTGCCTTACAGTAGCGTCTTACAGGGGGAGAAAGCTAGCTAGAGGCCTGGCTCAAGGCATTGAGCTTGTGTGTGCACACGTGGTCAGGGGCGGTTGGACGAGCGCCGACGGGCGTGACCCTGACTAGTCACTCGTTACTGGGGTACCTTATTCCTAGTTACTGTGGTTCCTTGTTCCTAGTTCTGTGGTACCGTTGCTCCTAGTACTTGGTACTGTTGTTCCTTGTACTTGGTTCTGTGAGTGTCTTAGTTACCGCCGTTCCCTGTGTGTGGGAGATACTTGTGGCACAGTGTAAGACGTCAGTGGATGCATCTGGCTGTTCTTCTAGTGAGGAGGTGCTCTTGTCACTTGATGCATGACTCTAGTGATTCTCGTGTCCCGTGACGTGTCCTTACGTCATTAGATTCCGAGTAGCCGGGCGTGGCTTTACTTGAGGTCCAGTCTTGTGTAACGTACACGATGATCTAGTTGTGTATGTTCGTGCCTTTACCTGTGTAGGTCTTTTATAGGGCTTCTGCCTATTTTGTTAGGCTCTAGCTTTGGAACTTGTGCTCGGTTGACGGATCGGTAATGCCTGACTTGGTAAGATCGGGGTTCCCCTTTCTGTTGCCATTTGGTGTAGCTTAGAGGGCCGTGATTTGATCGACTGCCATGTTTCTGGTTTGTACGGCTCTCCTCTCTCTCTTTAGCTGTTCTTTCTTTTGCTTACTCCTGCTTTTTACAGCTTTACTGTTGTAGTTACGGCCGTTGCTCATGCTCTTTCCTGCTTTACTGTTTAGCACTGTTGTTTGGTGTTACTGCGTTATTTCTAGTGGGGATCCGCGTGACCCCTACTGAGCCAGTGACACGAGACTCACCCATGCTTTTTAGGTGTGGTCGCTCTTCTTCCTCGTGGTTCGTGACGCGGTGCGTCAGTTCGTGTTGCCAGCTTTGCTAGCATTCTCTGCGTCGGGCTTCCCCCAACTTCAGTGTACGTTTTCCTTTCTGTTGGACTGTACTTGTCTTAATTTGGAAAGGACTTTGTTAATTTAAACTGTTAATTGAAAATATTATTTTTATTTCTGCTACTTTAGCAAACTTGATCAATGAAATATTAATTGCTTACTGCTTTATCTGGGACTTCAATGTACCACAACACTCCTTTTATCCCTTCGGAGCTTTACCGGTCTTGGGGGGCCTCGCATGATCCATGTGTTATCGGGTTTACCCGGTATCTGGACCTTGGGTCGTCACAACTATAATATCTTGGGTCTAATGGATTCTTATCGGAGAGTTTCGGATCACTTTTGTGGGTCCTGAGTTGTGTTTTACGATCCGCGTGGATTTTTCTCTCATACAAGTTACGGAACCCCGTGGTGAGTTTATTATTGAGTTCATTGACTCGAGGATAATACAGTTGCGTTGCATTCTTTCCGAGGATCGTTTAGACTATTTTTTCATATTTTTTTGAATTAGTGTATTTTCGCGCTGAAAATCAGATTTTTTTAAAATTGCAAAATTTCCTAATTTCTATTTTCTATTTCTTATTTTCTCTCCTTCCTCTCTCCTCACCGCCGTTACTTTCCTCTCTCTCGTTCTCTCTCCTCTCTTCTCCTCTCTCCGCGGGGCGCGCGATCGCGGCGAGGTGGACGTGGCAGGGACGTCGTGGAGTTGGTCTGACGCGTGATGGGGCGAAGAATGGAGCGTGGCGTTGGTGGGATCTCTCGGTGGATTCAAAGCGGACGTGTTCGGTTCATTTGATGGTTTTCGGCGTGGTTTAGTCGTTTCGGCGCGCTAGGACTTCGGTGGAGGTAGGGAGATGGACGCCCTACTCCTGCATTTCGAGCTATACGGTGCGAGAACGAGCGGGTTTGGCTTCGAATTGGGTGAAGCATGCTTTGGGGGGTGGGAGACATGTTCGCCTTTCTCGGTGACGATTTCTAGCTTAATTGGTGTTATTTTAATCCCTGGCATGTCATCATTCTATTTCCGCTGGTTTCATTGCGATTGGTGGTCATTTGGGATCGGTGTGAGCCCGAGAACCCATGTGACTCATTTAGGGTCGATTCGGTAGAATCACCCGTTTCTTATGTTTTTGATGTCGTTTGGACCCCTTCCGATCTGTGGAAGGTTTATTTGACGATTAGGGTTGTTTCCCCTTCGTTTAGAAGCGAACGGGGCGTGGAACGGTCGGGATCGGCCATTTCTCTGTTTTACCCACCGTGACGCCTTAGCGGTTGTTCCAGCGACCGTTTGCGTTCTTCTAGCGGCCCAGTGGGTGACCGCTAGGTTGTGTTTGGTGTTTAAGTCGGTTTAATGTCGGTTGGGTCGAAGCGGTCATTCGATAGACCGTTTAGGGTTGCTTGCGGTGCATCGTTAGACCGCTAAGCTTAGTTTAGCGGTCCATTGTTAGACCGCTAGGAATTGTGTGTATGTCGGTTTGGCCAAGCGATCATACGATATACCGTAAGGCTGGTTCTAGCGGCCCTATGTGCGACCGCTAGGCTTCGTTTATGTCGGTTCGAAGGATTGTAAGTCGGTTGGGCGAGCGGTGCTAGTCCCGACCGCTTAGTGGCTTTTGGCGGTTTAGTATATGACCGCTAGGGTCCATTTGACCGGTTTAGTCAGTTTCACTATATGGAGTTTGACTGGGTGTAGCGGCCTAAGGCTTGACCGCTACAGTCTTCTGGCGGCCCTGCGATAGACCGCATGCCCCTGTGTTTTGTAGTTGGTTGACTAGCGGCCCTTTGGCTGACCGCTTGGTCTTCCTGGCGGTCAGACATGTGACCGTTTGGTCCCATTGTTCTGATTTCTTTATGTTTGGCCTCCAATTGTCTTGGCTTGACCTTGTGGTTTACCCATTATCCCGTGGATGTCTTGGACGTCCTATGAGGGCAGTGACCATGTTGTGAGGTGGCCAGGGAGTGCCATTATATCGAGCTGTTTTCCGTGATGTTTCAGAGTCATGATTGGTTTCTGGTCAACCCGGTGTGATCCAACAGTTGACATGTGACCTTATGAGTGTCTCGTTTGTCCTGTATGGATCGAGACATGGGTTTTGGACGCCTTGAGGTATCGTCTTACCTCGATTTATGTGTCCATGTGTTTTGAGGGTCTCAGTGATTCCTCAAGTCTCCGTGATTCGTGTTATGCGGAAGCGTGGATCAAGTGATCCTATGACGTTTCCTTTATCGATGTTTTATCGTGACCTTGGCTTAGGGACTAGGCTGATTAACATCGTGAGCTGTGATGTGTGACGATCTTGACCCCGGGTCTTGTGACTCAAGGATCGTTGTGTTAGTAGGTCTAGTTGTCTGTCCGGAGTCTGGTGGCAGTCTAGTATGCTACCCTGTGTTTGGTGCTTCATAGTACGTGCGACAGTACATGCTTAGCTTGTCTGTACTCCAGCACTAGTGTTTTGGAGTCGTTGTGTCTAGTGAGCCTCCACTAGTCGTAATCTGACGACACTTTCCTGTGTGTCGACCCACCTAGGAGTGATGGCGGGGCGAGTTTTCGATATACGATTTTTAGGCTAGTTTCCGTGGACTCCCTTGCCTTGCAGTAGCGTCCTACTGGGGGAGAAAACTATCTAGAGGCCTGGCTCAAGGCATTGCGCTTGTGTTGTGCACACGTGGTCATGGGCTTTTGGATGAGCGTCGACGGGCATGACCCTGACTAGTCACTCGTTACTGTAGTTCTGTTGGTCCTTGTACTAGGTACCGTTATTCCTTGTACTTGGCTCTTTGCGTGTATCTCAGTTAACACCGTTCCTGGTATGTGGGAGATACTTGTGGCTCAGTGTAAGACGTCAGTGGACACATCTGACTATTCTTCTAGTGAGGAGGTGCTCCTATGACTTGACGCACAATCTCATGACTCTTCGTGCTTCAGCAAAGACCGGTTTCCATGTAGTCTGTGCGTGGCTTCACCCGCGGTCCAGTCTTGTGTAACATACACGACGATCTAGTTGTGTATGTTCGTGCCTTTGATTGTGTAGGTCTTTTATAGGGTTTTGCTTGTTTTGGTAGGCTTCAGCTATGGAGCTTGTGCTTGGTCGACGGATCGGTAATGCCTGACTTTGTGAGATCAGGGTTCGCCTTTCTGTTGTTGTTTGGAGTAGCTTAGGGAGACGTGGTTCGATCTACTACTGTGATTCTGGTTAGTACGGCTTTACCTTTACTCTTTATTTAAATTGTTCTTACTCTTGCTTACTCCTGCCTTTTACAGCTTTACTGTTGTAGTTAGTACTGCTGTTGCTCCTACTTTTCCTGTTTTACTGTTTAACGTTGTTTAGCGTGTTACTGCGTTGTTTCCAGTGGAGATCCGCGTGACCCCTACTGAGCCAGTGACACGAGGCTCACCCCTACTTTTCAGGTGTGGTCGTTCTTCATCCTCGTGGTTCGTGACGCGGTGCGTCAGTTCGTTATTACCAGTGTTACCTGCGTCGGGCTTCCCCCGACTTCAGTGTACATTTTCCTTTCTGTTGGGCTGTACGTACTTGTCTTTAATTTGGACTGGACTCTGTTAATTTAAATTGTTAATTGAAAAAGTAATTTTATTTCTGCTACTTTAGCAAACCTGATCAATGAAATATTAATTGCTTACTGCTTTATCTGGAACTTCAATGCACCACCCACACTCCTTTTATCCCTTCGGAGCTTTATCACTCTTGGGAGGCCTCGCAGGATCCAAGTGTTATCGGGTTGACCCGGCATCCGGACCCTAGGTCATCACAGTGGCGGTCTTCCCAAGACCGCTAGTCCCCAAATAGTGCATGTTTTGCCCCATTTCACCTCCTATTGCCTTGCGGTCACCCCCATGACCGTTTGTGATCCCCTTGCGATCTTCACTAGACCATTTTCCCCCAAACAATGCCCATTTGAGCCTGTTTCAGCCCTGTCGCCTGGCGGTTATCCCCTAGACCATTTTAGTCTCCTTTGCGGTCCTCCCAAGACGTTTTTGTCCCTTCGCGGCCCTGCGATAGACCATTTTTAGAACAGAGAGTTCGTATGTTCCCGAACTCTGATTTCTTCATCGCTGGGCTCTTTGGACTCCTTGTTGACACCACTTTCGAGGCAGATTAGCCACCACCTTGGTTTCCTTCGAATTTGGACTCTTCCCACCACTATTATCTGGAGATTTATCAATCTAAATCCCAGAAAGTGGGTTATTATCTCCTATTTCAAACTAGGGTTTCCTGCACTTCTATATAAACTACCCAGTTCGCAGGTTGCGATGGGGGGCTCTTTCTGGACGTGGGGCGAAGTCATGATGCATCTCCAACTCAACTCTTCGACCCCATCTTGTAGAGGGAAGTATTAGCTTTCAATTCCATGCTCAAGGGCTCAATTTTGTTGTCTATTCTGTTTGTTCTCCCCCTCCCAATTTCACAAATCATCACAGTTCTGCACTTTCCTGCTACACTTGCACTTTTCTCCATATTGTATACACGTTTCCCGCAGTTATACTGCGTGTTTTCTCCTCCTTCTTGTTCTATTTTCACCACAATACACACACCTATCTTTTGCACCTTTCCATAGGGGTTAAAAACCTCCCCCCGGTATGTTCTCCCCCTTTTATTCATGCTATTTTATCACTGCGAGATTGATACTACACATGCATGTTCTAATGGGTTTTTGCCTTTGTGTTTGATCCTTATTTTGCAGGAGAGCATGATATGAACGTGAGGCCCTCTTCCTCTAGCCAGCTGGAAGGAGAGGAGGTCTGATCCCACGACGTTCCCCGCACCCCGTTCCTTAAGCGCGATCAAGTCTTCATATTTTCCAAGGTACACGGCGTTGTTGCACCCCTTTCTTCATCTCTTGACGTTGCTGCCACCTTGGTGGCGATCACGATCAGTTTCTTCATCTACTTATCGCCCCTTCCTTTATACTTTCATGCCGGTTCATGTTTGTTCATATTCATCATGATATTAGCATAGTTTGGGGCGGGGTAAAAAGGGTGATATAATAAACATCAACAACCTTATTTTTTGGCGATCACGGTGGGACACCTAGTGCCCATCATATTTTTCATGCTCTTTGATAAGTTGGGTGTGGGTATGTGCATGTTTAGGTAGTATTTTCTTCATTTTCCTACTATTTTCGGCATTTTTGGGTCTGTTAGGGCCTTGCGGTCCTCTCTAGGACCGCCAGGCACCCCTAGCGGTCATCACTGGGCCGCTAGAGCCTTTCTGCTGGCCTTGCGGTCGTTTGGTAGACCGCAAGGGGGGTAAAAATGGTCATCCAAGGACCACTTGCTGATTCTGACAGGTCTGCTCGCAGGCCCACGGGGGCGTCTTTCTTGGGTGATTTAGTTGGCCTACCGGGGTCCGATTGCCCTGTTCTTGGACCCGTTCTATAGCCCTTTGTATTGTCTTTGCATCCATATATCATATGCATCATTTGGGTCATGTTTGCATAGTTTTATCGTGTCTTAAAGTTTGAGTTTTCTGCATAAAGTCTGCAGGCAGGCACAAGGACAGGTTCACATGTACGTCTTTTCATGATGATTTGATTGTCTTCCCTTAGTCTGATTGCTTGCTTCTTGGTCCCATCTTGTTCCCCTTTGTATTGTCTTTCCATCCATATCTTATTTGCATCATTTGGGTCACGTTTGCATAGCCAAATATTATCTTCATTTTTGCATTTTGTGCATAAAATCTGCATGCAGGTCCGGGGGCAGACGTAAAGGTACGCCGTTTATTCATGGTTTTTCATATCTTTTAGTGCCCGATTGTGCTTGTTCCTGACCCTGCCTTGCTATCTTTTGTATTATCTTCAGTTTCATATATTGTTTGCATCCATATCATTATGTTTGCATAATTAAATGTTACATTGATTTTCTAGTTTTAGGCTAGAAATTGCATGCACTCCGGTGCACATAGGGCCATGCATCCTTCCTATTGTAGTTGCATTCCTCCTTGGTAAGTGATCCTCTCGCCTCCATATTCCTTGGGGTCGACTAGGTGATCTTATCTGGGACCTCCATAAGTCCCCGTGAGCCGTAGATTCTCACACGGACGCCGGGCCGGTTGTATCTTTCCACCCCTTAGGCTTGCATTTGTATTCATGTGAGGGAGTAAACCTTAGTCAACCCAAAGTTTGGACCTTATTCCCATAGGATTCCTATCTTGAGGGAATTATTCTTAATTCAAATCATTAAAAGGTCTATTAAAACTCCTAAAATATTTTCCATCATATTAACTTATTTAGCTTGGGTGAAAACTCTCACATTGCATTGGTTGTGTTGTTTGGGCATGTCCAGGCCCAATAGTGGTGTTTGTGTTGCATTCCTTCATCATCTACATGTTTTGTTGTTGTTAGGCCCATTTAGCTTAGCCCATTTTGTGTGTCCATTGTCTAGTCCATTATCCTAGGTCTATTTTCTCCTTGGTCTTTGCATTAGTGGGTCAGCCCCCTCTTGTTCTCAAGCCCATTAAGCCCTTGCTTCCCTCATTGTACTAAGTCTCCATTTACCCTCATGGAGCATCATTCCAACCCCTTGTACCATTCTTCTTCCCAATCTTCTTCTTATTCCCCGCGTGAAATCCTCTTCTCACGCGGGTCCATCTTCACGTGGTCTCTCTAATCCATCCGAGGAACATGCGAATCTTATGGCCCATCTATCATGCCTTGTTCGTCAAATGGACCCGGCCCAGACCCAAAGGCTCATTGCAAATCATCTTCATGGGCCCTCTTCTTTTAATGGGTCCTTTCCTTCTCCTTCCCACGCTGTTGGCCCAGTTTCCAATAGCCGATCCCATACTAATGGGCCTCATTCTTCTTCTGCTTTTGCTACCGCCCCAATGGGTCATTATGCTCATGCTTCTTCCAGGCCCACATACCATTCCACTCCTGAAATGGGCCCTTTTCCTTCTCAGTCCGGATCCTCTCATCCGGTCCATTATCATGTTCCTAGTCCGAATTCACATTCTCTTGCTCAGGCTGGCCCATATTCTTCTCGATCTCTCCCTACCCAGGAGATGATTGCTCAAACCCAACGCCTGCTTGATGAACTTCAACACCGGATCGATCCTAAACCTTCCTTGAGTGTCTCGTTTGCATTTCAAAATCTCCGGCTCCCGCCATCTTCGTAAATTCCCGCATATCGCCGTTATGGTGGAGTCGGTGACCCTTATGTGCACTTAAAGGAGTTCCTCTGTGAGTCGGCCCAGTTTCGACATGACCAGCGCTTGATGGCTTATCTATTCGATCTGTCATTGGAAGGCCTGGCTTGGGATTGGTTCTTCTCATTGCCACAAGAGCAGATTGTGAATTTTCATGTGGTTCAAGAGAAATTTCTTCAACATAATTAGGATCAGGTTGGGCCCAAGTATTCTATGGTGGATCTGACCCATGAGAAGATGAATCCCGAAGAGGATTTCTGCACCTTTGTCGACCGCTGGCGCCACCTCACCGCGCAACACCCGAGACACATTCCGGAGCATGAGCTGATCAAGAAGCTGATTTCTAACACAACGCCCGAGTACCGGTTCATCTTAGCCCTCAATGACATCACCTCCTAGCAACAGCTTTAAAATCGAGCCCGCTTCATTCGCCAATAAATCCACGATTCCCTTGACCTCGAGTCTTCTCCACCTTCTACGCCCATATCCACCTCGCCATCTACATCTACCCCCACATATTAACATTCTGCATATCAACCCTCCATGAGTCAACCTTCCACTTATATCGCGCCCTCCATGAGTCAGCCTTACACTGCATCCACCTCCATAAGTCAACCCTCCACGAGTCAGCCTTCCGCTTCCACATACCCTCTCCGCCTCCACCTCCGGTCAAGGAAGCACCACACCCCGAGCAAGTGGATGTCATCCACTATATTCCCGTTCCTGCACCGTCGCCTAGTCCATCCACTAGCCATGTACCCTTGCCTATGCAACCCCTACTTCCGTCTCTGCAATCTCCACAACCCGCTTTTCCACAACATACATCTCGGCATCCGCCTTGCCTGAAGCGGGTTCCTCATCCTCCGTTGTCGGAGTGTTTTACATATATTTTTTGGGCTTTGTTGGCCACTCACGCGTTGTGGCTCCCTCCGGTTGTGCCTTGCCGACCCGCGGGGGGAATATGCTTCAGTTCTGTGATTTTCATCGCCAGCAGGGGCATTTGGTTGAGGATTGTCCCGAGTTCTGAGAGTTTGTTTACGACCTGGAAGATAAGAAAAGGATCGATTGGGCCGCGATTCGTAAGGTTGTTCGCAGCAAGTAACAGCAGTAGCAGGCGTCGCCCAGGCAGCCGTCTCCATCACTACAAGGCCAGGGGCACCCCTGTGATTCTTTATATGGCGCTGCGCCCATTCCATCATCTATTCTATCACATGTTCCCTCACCTAGGCCATCGCCTACGCTATCGTCTCCACCTACTCCATCACCTACCCCATTACCTCCACCATCTCCTACCCCGTCTTCATTGCCTTCACCTACCCAAGCCCTTGCTCAAGCTAATGCCTCCCCTTCCTCCGTTCATTTTGCTATCACCACTTCCACTACCAACACCACCCGACGCGTTGTGTCGATACGTCGACGATGGGCGCCGTGGCCTTCCCCTTTGCCTTCATCACCGCCTCCATCTCCACTACCCTCCCTATCTCCGACACCACCTCCACCACCCTCACCATCGCCTAAACCTCCATCATCTCCGCCATCACCTTTGCTCGAGCCTGAGCAAGCTTCGCCTTCACCTTCGCCTTTACCCCCACCTACACCTCCACCTTCGCCTTTATCCTCACCCGAGCCTATCATTGCCACATCACCTTTGCCACCACTCGACACCCTCATTCCCATTGAAGCCTCCATGCCTTCCAAATCTTCACCTACGTCACCCAAACCTATTCCCTCTACTTCTCCATCCACTTCCACCCCATGGAGCGGGTGTGCATTACCTTTGGTGCCCCTCGGGTCTGATCCCTAGGGAGATGATGAGCCGAGTCAGGATCGTTCGGAGTCGGCTGTGTGTTTCAAGATTCAAGATTTCATCTGTCAGATGCCAATCCGTGTCCTGATCTCAAGCTATTTTGGGGCTGATGGACCTATGTTTCCAAGGACGGTTGTCAAGAAAAGTTCTCTCACATTGGTGCCAGTCTCTTCTCGAGCGAGACCGGTGGCAATCTCTTTGCTCACCGGAGGTCTTACCATTGATGCTGTTATTACTTCTCGCTTCATTGCCATTGAGATAACTAGCCGAGATGGGTTCTCTACCCAAGTTGTGCTAATTCATACGGCCGCCGAGCAGATTATGCACTCTATGTTCAAGGGGTAATTGGCCATATTCTCAGGATTTTTCAAGGACATTCTGCACATTCTACGCAATCTCCCTCGGTTTATTAGCAAGCCGGCCATGTCAACGCCGTGTATTACTCTTCCTTAGCTTCACCCGTCTCTTCTATCAAGGAGTTATGCTTTAAGACTAGTTACCGAGTAGAGTTGCCGAACCTCATGCTTCTAGTGCCAAGTCACAAGACTCCATGGTTTTGTGATGCTTATTCATCTAAGGAGTCACATGTTCAAGACTGTCCACATGATGGTAGCGTTGGGTGTCTAGGGGCAACCGCCCCAATGAAGTTGCATGTTCATAGTCGGGCTAGGCCGTCTGCCAGATGGGCCTGTTATGTGAGAAGATATTGCAAGAAGAGGTGCCCGAAGGTCTGAGCCCGCGCTAGGTAGGTCCATTTTCAAGAGATTTCTGCTAAGAAGAGAAGGCGGCGCAAGTATAAAAGCAGTCAGATGTGCTATCAGGGGTCCACCTCTTCCTCCCCTTCTTTTCATTCATCTTTCCTTCTACTCAGTTCCCACTCTTGGGTGGTGTATTTTCCCTCTTCCAATCCTACTATGATTTTCACCTCTTCCGGGTCCGTAAACCTACATCAAGATCCTCTGGATTTTCCCTCCTCTCACAATTCTAGGCCTCGGCCTATGTCATCCTTTCATCCCGATTTCGGGACATCACCTGATTCTTCTTCCCCGGCCCTGCCGGATGTTGCTTCTGATTCTTCTCTGACCCTATCGGATGTCCATGATTCTTCTTCTCCGACCATGTCGGATGTCCACAACTCTTCTTCTCCGACCACGTAGGATGATTACTCTTCTTCTTCTTTGTCTTCACAGCAATCCAATCATCGTCTTTCTATTCTTTCTGTCTGTAATATCCCGGACCTTTTGGATCCTTTTTCGTGGGTCCCGGATCTGGTTTCTCGGAGTGTACGGCTCCGTTGTGTCCGAAATTTCGTTTCGGGCATCTTTTGTGTTCTGATCGGCGCGATCCGGAGTTGTTTCGGAGGCCCGGAAATGTTCCGCGACTTTTTCCGCGCGTGTTTTTCGATTATCGGTGTGTGTTTCGGTAATTCCTTCGGAACCTCGCTGCGTGTGAACCGGGTCGTTCACCTGGGCACGAGTGGTACCGTTGCGATCGGTACGTTCTGAGGATCCCGGAAATGTAATTATCTATTTTTCGATATTTTCCAGAATTTCTGGATTTTCTATAAATATCTCACACTTTTCTCTCTCTCCCCACCCTCTTCTTCTTCTTCTTCCTTCTCTTTTCCCCACCGTGACCACCGCCCCTCCCTCTCTCTCTCTCGTTCGACTGCGGCGACGTCCCCTTCCGGCTGCAGACGGTGGGCGACGGTGTGACGACGTGGGCGACGGCGAGGCGATCGTGGTGGCGTAAAGCTTGTGGGGAACCGTGAAGGGACGAGGGTTTTTCAAAGCGTTCTTCGTGATCTCGGTAACGATTCGGCGGAGCATTCGCTCCATTGAGGTAGGGTGACGTTCCCTAGCTCCCTGCCGTTCATTTCCGTGATTTATAGGCCGAGGGGAGGCTGAGAGGGGCTTGATTAAGCGGGTTTGGGGTTTTCCATGATTTGGGGAGATATCGCCTGATCTATAGATTTAGCCCGTGATTTCACATTTTGATGGCCTAGTATCATGCTAGGGGCCCCCAGGGGTCTTCCCCTTTGATTTCCCCCTCTCCGGTGGAGGCATGGGGGCGTGGTTGGGTTTTTTGGGCTTTCCCCGCCATTTCACCGTCGGGTGGGTGTGGCGGTCCTTCCAGTGACCGTCACACCGTGTGACGCGCCTGGGCGGGTGCGTCACAGCCCTTGTTTAGCCAACTGGGGTCTGGGAGTGTGACGGTCCCACGATAGACCGCCACCGGCGTGTGGCGCGCCTGGGGTGGGCCGTCAGAGCGTCCCGACCGTTGGCATCCGACCGTTGGTTTGACCGAGGGGGTCAAGGCGTGTGACGCACCAGCACTGGCGCGTCACAGCCTTGTGACGGCCCAGTGTGGGTGCGTCGGAGGTTGTTTTACCCCCAGGCCATGTGACGCTCCAAGGCTGGACCGTCACATGCGTGTGACGCTCCAGGAATGGACCGTCACATGCTGTGACGCACCGAGTGGCACGCGTCACGGCTTGCCCTTGTTTTCTGCTGTGACGCACCTGCATAGGCGCGTCACATTCTGTAACGCACCCGGGCAGGTGCATTACACTCCGTGTTACATTCAGTTTTACACTGGGAGTGTGACGGCCTGCGTTGGACCGTCAGGCGTCTGTGACGGTCCTGCCTAGACCGTCAGGCATCTATGACGGTCTCGCCTAGACCGTCAGAGTCCTGTGACGCGTCTAGGGTAGACCGTCAGGCACTGGGTTGCCCCGGGTGGCTTGCAACCCCGTTTCCGTTCCGATCGTGGTCACCGTACGACGGTGCCGGTACGTGGGGTGGTCCCCATACGTCGTCAGATGCGGACGTGGTTTTTCGTTGACTTGAGAGTCTACTCGTTCAGTGACCCTCCACTAGTCGTAGCCCACCAGTACGCGGTGCTGGTCTCACCAGGGAGTGGTGTACGGGCCGACCCTTAGAGACGGTTTTAGACTGGTTTTCGTCGGGCCACACGTCTGTAGCCAGAGTCCGGCTAAGGGGAAAAACAGTCAGAGGGCCAGACCAGGGACGCGAGGTCTGTGTGTGCACACGTGCTTGGGGGCAGTTGGACACACGTTGACGAGCGTGACCCCAACTAGTCACCTATTTGTGATACTTGTGTAGTTTCCACACCATCCTTTTAACCCTTCCGAGTCTTCGGACTCGTGGGTGGCGGTGCGAGTCTCCGGTTATCGGGCCTTCCCGGTAATCGGATTCTCGGGTCGTTACAGCTGGTATCAGAGCGCGGTTGTGGAATTATACGAGAATCATAAGTGATTGTAGTGGTCCACTAGTCCACAACGATGATGTACGGTTGATGCTGACATCGGACATCGTGCATTTTTCTTGACCTTTCTGTTTCCGTGTTTTCTGTCTTTTGCTTCAGGAGCTAGCATGGCGCCGAGGCGGGCGACTCGCTCTCAGCAGGGGCAGTCGGCTAGAGGTCAGGAGATCCAGCAGGAGGTTCAGCAGGAGCAGGAGGAGAAAAGTAGAGTGCCACATGTGGCTACCGAGGCAGTGGATACTGCGAGATTTTCGGGGGCCGAGGATTTCTTTCGTGGCATGTACCAGCTTCTGTCTCAGTAGTTTGGTGGAGAGGCTGGTGAGGGCTCGTCGACCAGGGGTGGGCCAGGCCGAGTAGTGAGGGATTTCATGCAGTTTCATCCACCTTACTACGGCGGTCAGCCAGACCCTGATTTGGCTTGGAGTTGGCTCGACGAGATGGAGCGGGTGTTCAGTTCCGCGCGGAGTACTGCGGAGGATAGAGTGATGTTGGCCTCCAACCAGTTGCAGGGTACGGCTCGGGAGTGGTGGTCTTCCGAGTGGAAGACGTCTTTCCAGCTTCGTCTACTTGAGCAGATTGTGTGGGGCGACTTTGTCAGTGCTTTTGAGCGTACCTACTGTCCAGAGTTTATTGCTACACAGCGGATACGTCAGTTTTTGGAGCTGGTTCAGGGCGACATGTCCGTGTTGCAGTACATGGCCCGGTTTGTCGAGCTGGGTCGATATGCACCTCATATCATGGAGAATGAGAGGGTGAAGACCGCACAGTTCGTTCAGGGCTTGAGGCAGGAGCTGAGGCACCATTTGATCGCGAATGCTGCCACCGATTTGGAGACAGCGTCTCGCGTTGCGGCTTCTTTGGAGATGGATATACAGAGGACTCGAGGACCGATTAGCCAGGGGTAGTCTTTGTCAGGTCGCAGCCAGCAGTCGGCTACCCAGCAGTAGGGTTCCTTCCAGCATGCGTTGGGTGGTCTAGGAGCGCCGGCACCTGCAGTGTTAGTGACAGGATCCGTGTCTTTCGGCTCGAAGGTCAAGAAGTTTCTCAAGAAGGGTTTCTCTAAGAAGAAGTCCAAGGGTCAGAGGCAGGCTTCATCGGGCAGTGTACAGCAGCCGGTTCCGTTTCAGCGTCAAGGATCAGTGGGTGGATCGCGAGGACCGTGTGTACGGTGTAGCGAGTTCCATCCGGGTAGGCAGTGCATGGCGCCGATTATCTATTTTCGGTGTGACCAGCCAGGGCATATGGCGCGTGACTGTCCTCAGAGGCAGCAGCATCAGTTTCCTCAGTAGCAGCAAATTCCCCAACAGCAGAGGCCGCAGCAACAGCAGGGACAGTATCCACCGCTACCCAGGTCAGCTAGTGTGGGAGGCAGGCAGAGAGCTCGAGGCCAGATCACACACATGACTAGGGCAGAGGCAGTGGCGTTGCAGCTCGTGGAAGGTACCATTCAGATTTTGGGTTGTGCGGCTCGGGTTTTTTTTTATTCTGGCGCGTCTCATTTGTTTATTTCGAAGGATTTCGCGCTGAGCATCGAGGAGCCGGTGACCCAGTTGTCCTGCGATTTGGCAGTGGAGTTACCTTCGGGTGATTTTATGATCACTCCGTATTGCTTCGATGAGGTTCCCGTGTGGGTGGAAGGGCGGAGTTTGCCGGCTAGGCTCTATGTGTTGCCGCTTCAGGACTTTGATGTGATTTTGGGTATGGATTGGCTCGATGCACATCATGCATTGGTGGATTGTGGCTCGAAGAGAGTTTATTTTCGGCAACTTCATGGACCCACCTTCTATTTCCAAGGTATCAGGTCTTCCTCTTCCCGTTTCCTTATTTCGGCGATTCGAGCTCGTCGTTTGCTTGATGCGGGTTGTCAGGATTTTCTCGCTTCTGTGGTCTTGGTA
The DNA here is from genome assembly GCA_022559845.1 of Amorphophallus konjac. Classification (NCBI taxonomy): domain Eukaryota; kingdom Viridiplantae; phylum Streptophyta; class Magnoliopsida; order Alismatales; family Araceae; genus Amorphophallus; species Amorphophallus konjac. The sequence continues at coordinate 80,583,168 of CM040121.1, read as the reverse complement.
GAACAACCGCGTCCGGGTGTCGAGGACATTCCGGTGGTGTGTGAGTTTTCCGATGTTTTCCCAGAGGACTTACCTAGATTACCTCCCCATCGGGAGATTGATTTTGTGATCGAGGTCGTGCCGGGTACGGGACCTTTGGCGAAGGCCCCCTACCGTATGGCCCCCGCTGAGTTGAGGGAGTTGCGGGCGCAGTTGCAAGAGTTGCTTGCCAAGGGGTATATTCATCCCAGCTTTTCCCTTGGGGTGCGCCAGTGTTGTTCGTGAAGAAGAAGGATGGTAGCTTGCGGTTGTGCATTGACTACCGACAGCTGAATGAGGTGACCATTAAGAACAAGTATCCATTGCCACGGATTGATGATTTATTCGACCAGCTTCAGTCTGCTCGAGTGTTCTCGCGGATTGATTTGCGGTCTGGTTACTATCAGCTGAGAATTCGTGAGTCCGATGTGGAGAAGATTACGTTCAGTTCGAGGTACGGGCATTATGAGTTCCTGGTGATGCCGTTTGGGCTCACCAATGCCCCCGCATCCTTCATGGACTTGATGTAGAGGGTGTTTCATCCGTATCTGGACCAGTTCGTGGTCATATTTGTGGACGACATCCTTGTCTATTCGCGGTCTGCCGAGGAGCACGCGTACCATTTGGGTGTGGTGCTGCAGACGCTGCGAGATCACCAGTTGTATGCGAAGCTCAGTAAGTGCGAGTTCTGGCTTCGTGAGATGCACTTTTTGGGGCACGTGATTTCTAGTGATGGCATTTCCGTGGACCCTGCCAAGGTTGAGGCGGTAATGCAGTGGCCGAGGCCGAGGTCTGTGACCGAGATCCAGAGTTTCTTGGGGCTTGCGGGTTATTATCGTCGATTTATGTAGGATTTTTCTCGCATTGCGACCCCGATGACTAGACTCACACGGAAGGATGTGCCTTTCGTCTGGTCTGAGGAGTGTGAACAGAGTTTCAGGGAGCTGAAGAGATTGCTCACCTCGGCTCCGGTGTTGGTTTTACCTTCTGGGCCGGGAGGTTTTGTGGTGTGTACAGATGCTTCCGGAGTTAGACTGGGTGCTGTGTTGATGCAGCTTGGTAGAGTGGTGGCTTATGCATCTCGGCAGCTGAAGTCCCATGAGGAGAACTACCCTACCCATGACCTTGAGTTGGCGGCTGTGATCTTCGCGCTGAAGATCTGGAGGCATTATCTGTACGGTGAGAAGTTCGAGGTGTTCACTGACCATCAGAGTTTGAGGTATGTGTTCACGCAGGGGGACCTTAACCTCAGGCAGAGGCGTTGGATGGACTTTATGAAGGACTATGACTTTACCCTGTCTTATCAGCCAGGCATGATGAATGTCGTAGCTGATGCCTTGAGTCGGAAGGTCGCGGTCAGTGCCTTGATGTTGAGGAAGTGGAGGCTCTGGGAATAAGTGCCCGAAGTTTCATTCAGGCTCAAGATTCCCCAAGAGCCAGAGTTAGCAGTGCTTGCGAGTCTGACTGTCACGCCAGCTATCCGCCGTCAGGTGACAGAGGCTCAGCATGCGGACCCTGAGTTGCCCCGGATTTTGACCTTAGCTGATGTGGAACTCAGCGAGGACGGTGCTGCGCGGTTTCGTGGCAGGATATACGTCCCAGCCGAGGAGCGGGTTCGGCGTGTGGTGTTGTGCGAGGCTCATGGGAGCTGGTACACCGTACACCCGGGTGCGACGAAGGTGTATCGGAACTTGCGGAATTTGTGGCCAGGTGCCTGACCTGTCAGCAAGTGAAGGCGGAGCATCAGTGACCAGGAGGTACTCTCCAGCCCTTGGATGTTCCCACGTGGAAGTGGGACCACGTGACCGCGGATTTTGTGGTGGGTTTACCGAGGACTCCGAGTGGGCAGGATAGTATTTGGTTGCTGGTAGATCGGCTGATGAAGGTGACTCGGTTGTTACTGGTCAAGGTCAGCTGGAGTGTGCCCAAGTTAGCTCATCTTTATGTGGAGCGGATCATTCCGTTGCATGGGATTCCCATTTTCATTGTGTCGGATCGGGATCCACGCTTCACGTCTGGATTCTGGAGGAGTTTCCAGTGAGCTCTTGGCACAGAGTTGGCTTTTAGCTCGGCGTATCATCCTCAGTCAGATGGACAGTCTGAGAGGACCATCCAGACTTTGGAGGATATGCTGAGATCCTGCTGTCTGGAGTGGCAGTGGAGTTGGATTCACCACCTACCGTTGGTGGAGTTTGCCAACAACAACAACTATCATTCGAGCATCGGCATGGCTTCTTATGAGGCGTTATATGGGCGTCCGTGTCGGACTCCACTTGACTGGTTTGAGGTTGGTGAGCATGTTTTGACGAGACCGGAGTTGGTGCAGTAGTGTGTGGATGTTGTGCACGTGGTTCGTCAAAACATGTTGGCGGCCTAGAGTCGGCAGAAGAGCTATGTTGACCGGAGGCGGCAACCCCTCGCGTTCGCCGTGGGCGATCGGGTATTCTTGAGAGTTTCTCCGATGAAGGGGGTGATGCGCTTTGGACGGCGTGGGAAGCTGAGTCGCCGCTATGTTGGTCCCTTTGTGATTATCGAGCGCATCGGTGAGGTAGCTTATCGGTTGCAGTTACCCCCTGAGTTGGCGTCGGTGCATGACGTGTTCCACGTTTCGATGTTGCGGAAGTATATGCCCGATGACTCTCATGTGCTTGAGGATTCTGTGTGGCCCGAGGTGACTCCAGATCTTTCTCTTCTAGAGTTTCCTATCCGTGTTGAGGATAGGCGAGAGCAGCGCCTGCGGAACAAGGTCATCCCCTTGGTAAAGGTGATGTGGCAGCGACACTCTGGTGGTGAGGCTTCTTGGGAGCGTGAGGACGAGATGCGTCGGCAGTTCCCTTACTTGTTTGAGTGAGTCTTCCTCTTCTTTCTCCTTGGGTTGTTCTCAATTTCGAGAACGAAATTCCTTTAAGGGGGGAGGGCTGTAATATCCCGGACCTTTCGGATCCTTCTTCGTGGGTCCCAGATCTGGTTTCTTAGAGTGTCTGGCTCCATTGTGTCTGAAATTTCGTTTCGGGCATCTTTTGTGTTCGGATCGGCGCGATCCGGAGTTGTTTCGGAGGCCCGGAAGTGTTCCGCGGCTTTTTCCGCGCGTGTTTTCCGATTACCGGTGTGTGTTTCGGTAATTCCTTCGGAAACTCGCTGCGGGTGAATTGGGTCGTTCACCTGGGCACGAGTGGTACCGTTAGGATCGGTGCGTTCCGAGGATCCCGAAAATATAATTTTCTATTTTTTGGTATTTTTTGAAATTTCCGGATTTTCTATAAATATCTCACACTTTTCTCTCTCTCCCCACCCTCTTCTTCTTCTTCTTCTTCTTCTTCTTCTTCTTCTTCTTCCTTCTCTTTTCCCCACCGTGACCACCGCCCCTCCCTCTCTCTCTCTCGTTCGGCCGCGGCGACGTCCCCTTCCGGCTGCAGACGGTGCGGGGCGACGGCGTGACGACGTGGGCGACGGCGAGGCGATCGTGGCGGCGTAAAGCTTGTGGGGAACCGTGAAGGGACGAGGGTTTTTCAAAGCGTTCTTCGTGATCTCGGTAACGATTCGGCGGAGCATTCGCTCCATTGAGGTAGGGTGACGTTCCCTAGCTCCCTGCCGTTCATTTCCGTGATTTATAGGCCGAGGGGAGGCCGAGAGGGGCTTGATTAAGTGGGTTTGGGGTTTTCCATGATTTGGGGAGAGCTCACCCGATCTATAAATTTAGCCCACGATTTCACGTTTTGATGGCCTAGTATCATGCTAGGGGTCCCCAGGGGTCTTCCCCTTTGATTTCCCCCTCTCCGATGGAGGCATGGGGGCGTGGTTGGGTTTTTTGGGCTTTCCCCGCCGTTTCGCCGTCGGGTGGGTGTGGCGGTCCTTCCAGTGACCGCCACACCGTGTGACGTGCCTGGGCGGGTGCGTCACAGCCCTTCTTTAGCCAACTGGGGTCTGGGAGTGTGACAGTCCCACGATAGACCGCCACAGGCGTGTGACGCGCTTGGGGTGGGCCGTCAGAGCGTCCCGACCATTGGCATCCGATCGTTGGTTTGACCGAGGGGGTCAAGGCATGTGACGCACCAGCACTGGCGCGTCACAGCCTTGTGACGGCCCAGTGTGGGTGCGTCAGAGGTTTTTTTACCCCCAGGCCATGTGACGCTCCAAGGCTGGACCGTTACATGCGTGTGACACTCCAAGAATGGACCATCACATGTTGTGACGCACCGAGTGGCACGCGTCACGGCTTGCCCTTGTTTTCCGCTGTGACGCACCTGCATAGGCGCGTCACAGTCTGTAACGCACCAGGGCAGGTGCGTTACACTCCGTGTTACATTCAGTTTTACACTGGGAGTGTGACGGCCTGCGTTGGACCGTCAGGCATCTGTGACGGTCCTGCCTAGACCGTCAGGTATCTGTGACGGTCCCGCCTAGACCGTCAGAGTCCTGTGACGCGTCTAGGGTAGACCGTCAGGCACTGGGTTGCCCCTGGTGGTTTGTAATCCCGTTTCTGTTCCGACCGTGGTCGCCGTGCGACGGTGCCGGTACGTGGGGTGGTCCCCGTACGTCGTCGGATGCGGACGTGTTTTTCCGTTGACTTGAGAGTCTACTCCTTCAGTGACCCTCCACTAGTCGTAACCCACCAGTACGCGGTGCTGGTCTCACCAGGGAGTGGTGTACGGGCCGACCCTTAGAGACGGTTTTAGACTGGTTTCCGTCGGGCCCCACGTCTGTAGCCAGAGTCCGGCTAAGGGGAAAACCAGTCAGAGAGCCAGACCAGGGACGCGAGGTCTGTGTGTGCACACGTGGTTGGGGGCAGTTGGACACACTCTGACAAGCGTGACCCCAGCTAGTCACCTGTTTGTGGTACTTGTTTGGTGTCCGTGCCTCGGGTAGGCACTACCATGTCAGGCAGTTCACCTACGGTGCGGTGTAAGTCGTCAGGGGACGCTACCGGCTGTGCTTCTAGTGGGAGGTACTCCTGTCGAGTCGGGAGTGTCAGGTTGTCAGTCGTACGACTTCGACCTTCAGGTTTCGTCGTGTTGACCATTGCATTTCGGTCTTCCCACCGTGGTGCGTGTGTCGGCTTCCGTGCCATGAGATCGATGTTTTGTAAGTGGCAGGGTTTCCTTTTTGAGGTACTCGCTTACTGCTAGCGTAGCGGTTTCTCCGTTTGCGAGGTGGGGTTCGAGTGATCCCTTCTGAGTCTTGTTCCGAGACTCATTCCCTACGTGTTTTCACCGTGTTTCAGGCGAGGCGAGGCTTCAGGGGAGTTCGTCTGAGGCTCAGCGCGGTTCAGGTGCCCAGCGTTAGTGCCAGATGTCAGAGCCGGGGTATGCCGCATGTAGCTGTATTCTTTTCTTGTCTCTGTACTAGTTGTGGACTATTGTTGTTATTTTATTGTTATATTGTGGACCATGTAAAATGTTAATTCATTTCTTGCTTATTTATATAACTATTTAATTCTGTAATTATTTGTGATACTTGTGTAGTTTCCACACCATCCTTTTAACCCTTCCGAGTCTTCGGACTCGTGGGTGGCAGTGCGAGTCTCGGGTTATCGGGCCTTCCCGGTAATCGGATTCTCGGGTCGTTACACTGTCTCTCCCTTTCAGGGTTCTTACCCTTTTTCATGTTATTTTCGAGGCTTTAGCCCGCCTTGATCCCAACTGATCTCTATTTATTCTGTATATGGTTCCTTGTTATCAGGGTCTTTGTGCCCTAACAAGGGAGTTCTAGCTCTCGCCTATCTTTCTTTTCATCCTTCTTCGTCTAGTGTGGTGTCTGTCGTTCCTCCGTGTAGAGGAATCTTCAAGTCCTTGTTATCCTCTACCTTTTATCCTGTCAAGTGAGGGAAACAAAGCTCGTGCTACTCAAAGCTTGATGATCAAGATCACTTCAGGATGCTACTTCCACGCTATGGATTTGTAAGGTATCTTTTAATGCGTAAGAATATGCTATCCTTGTTATTACTCTTATTTTTATTCTTGCGCATGGTTATAATGTTGGTTCCTTAACAATAGTTGAGTTGCTTAGTTAGAAAGTCCGCTTAATTTAGTCAAAATGAGTTCGCTTCTGCACCATCCTTAGACTGGTGATAGCTCCGCGCTGGGAGTCTAGTTCTTTCCTCGATCGTTGAGGGTGACCTTTAGCATGGGTTTTTAACACATTATACGGCAAGCCATAGCTGATTCGCTTTTGAGGCACACCGTTGCTACTTTGGCCATGCCATGGGTATGCACGAAGGTCTTTTCTTTTCTCAGCTCAGCCGAGTGCAGGGACAAGAGATGGATGGATGAGATGACCAACCTAGGTGCTCCCTATGAGAGAGGTCTCAAATAGGGGCAGTCTTGACCCTCAAAAATGAGCTTTCATGCAATATCTAGTCAATAAGGGCTCACAGATTCAATGAATCAATGCAAAATTATGAATCAAAGGCATGGCAAGAGTGGCAGTATAGTTCCCCGCGGGATGTCATGAGCCCGGTCGCATGCGTGCCTAATAAATATGGGTCTCAAAATCAACGACACAAAGCCCGGCGCAACAGACTGTATCTTTGAGGGGTAGTGCCCTGGAAGGAATTCGAATGCTGATATCTCCCATCCTGCATAAAGCTTATCTTCAAATTTTCTTCTGCTTCTCCCTCTTAGGCTATGTTGAATCTCGGGTATGGCCTTAGTAGGGGCACCGTTCTTTAAAGGCGGTTGGTTGTGGCGAGCCACCCTCAAATGCACGCCCTGCTCAAGGGAAGTCTTTAATGAGAGGGTACGAATGACGACCGTTAGCCAATAGTTTAAGCCCGTCTACGTGCTGAAGATAGCTTTGTCAAAATTTCAAAAATCCAAAAAAAAAATTAAATATTTCAAAAATAAAAAAAATCAAATATTACAAAAATCTAAATATTGTCAAAAATTCAAAAATTCAAATATTGTCAAAAAAAACAAAAAAAATCAGAAAATACAAAAATAAAAAATGTGTCTTTTGTTCCTTTTTATCTATTTGTTTTGAGGACATGTATGATTCGTTTGTTTAGTGTGCAGGTTGCAATCTTCGAAGCTTTCCTTGCTCTATCTTTCGCTCTACTTCATGTTCATATCTTTTATCTGTTCTTATTCAATCTATTCTCTCGATCTTTTCTAAAGCTCATGTCCTTCTCAGCTTTCGCTTTATCTCATCATATCTCCATGAGAGGGCTTTGCCTTACGATTATGAAACTAGCGGTTCTGCTTCATTCTGATCTTGGGTTTTGATTAAAGAACGTATTTGTTTGTGTCTTTTGTCTCGCCATGTCTTTGTCAAAGATGTCTATGTCCCTCCGTGTTGTCCCACACGTGTTGTTATGTCCCTCCATGTCTGTCATGTCATTGTCCCACTATGTGTCGTCCCACATGTGTCTTATCCTACCATGCCATGTCGTGTTATTATCATCCTGCACATGTGTTGTCCGTGTCTTTTATCCCCCGTGGTGTTGTCGTCCCACGTGTCTTGTCCCACCATGTCCTTGTCCCACCGTGTGTGTTGTCCCACCGCGTGTGTTGTCTTGTCCCGCCGTGTTTCCAGTCCCACGCTTATTGTTTGTTCTTGTGATGTTTTGTCTATGCTATGATGTTGTTGTTTTGTTATGTTTCGTTCATATTTGTCTGGTTATGTTGCGTTCATCTTCATTATGTCAGTTCATTTTCATCTTTGTTCACTTGATTGTTTGTGTCTTATATTTGAAAGAAAGTGCAAAAAAAATGCCGTTTCGCTTGACATGTAAGTCAGGTATAGCTTTCTATCCCTGCTCATTGTTGCATTACTATATGTTATATACATTATTATAGCCTCTCAAGGACCAGCTGGTTGTCCGTGTGTTCTGGGATCTGATGTTCTCCTTTAACAAAAATAATGATGATCTAGGAACATACGGTTAATCGTTGGATAAGCCGCTCAGTTGAGTCGGGTGGGGGACGATATGATGGACTCTGTCTCGCACGCCGTGGTTGCAAGAATACTCTTGACCCCGTCTTGCTCGGTTTAGCAATAGTATCCTTGAGTACTTTCTATTTTATTCTTTCTTTGCATTTGTTTTGATGATTTCTTTATTTTAGCCTAGCATGCATCATGTCATTTTTTAGCACTCACGTCTCGTGATCCTCTCAAGGTTTTCTCCTCAGCAATGGTTAATTGCACTTCAATTCTCTTGGATAAGAGATCTTCATTCCACTCCGAGTTTGAACGATTTCTCTGATATGCCCTCTCGGTCTGGTTGACCAGCGTGATTCCTATCTGAATTTTATCTCAATTTCAATTCTCCATTTCCAGCTTTGCAACTGTGTTCCTTCCGATCCCCTCATTGTCCGTGGATTGTATCCCCGAAGAGGTTGGTCGTGTTTCCTTTCCCTTAGTTTAGTTCTCCAGGCATGTCTCATCCTTGTCATCCATTCCGGGTGGTTAGTTCGATATTTTTGAGAGAATTCTTGTCGCTTGTTGGTTGTGACGGGTGTCTTTTGTCTTGATGCTCGCTTTTCAGTTCTCTCCGCTTCATCTCCACTCCATCTCCATTTCACGTCGCTATCGCTTTCACTTCATCTCCTTTCCATTCCACCTCCGCTCCGCTTTCGCTGGTTCCCTTGCAAAGCGGACATCAAGGAGGGACATCTGTTGACACCCGTTTTTAGCCCGCAAGTTGCGTCATTTCTCTTATTCATCATTTTTGATGTCCCAAATTACCCATTATTTTGGAGCTTCTTTGGATGGATTTCAAGCCCATTTCATTATTCCCTAACCTTTGGACTTCAGAGATCATGATTTCTTAGAGCTATGGAGCTTATTTTATCAACTTCCAGCCTTCCAAGTCGACTTACGGCCCATTTAGGTCGACTTCCATCAAGCATTCGTCACCTTTCATTGTGCAGTTCTGAACGCGGCCCTCTTTCATCCTCTTTTGGTCCTCTATTCATTAAGTTCCCGTTCAGCAAAGTTGTTCGCTTTTTAAATATCTACAATTTCTCTATCTATGGCATTAGCCAGTTCTCCACTGATTTCAAGTTATTTGTATTTTTCTGGCGGACTGTGCTGTTCACCCGCGAACCTAGCAATTTTTTCTCTTTGCTTGCCCTATTTTCTCCCTATTATAATCATCTTCTCATCTTGCTCTCTTCATAAAAGTTGTTCAATTTTTTGTTATCTACAATTTATTCTTCTACGTCTTTCACTAGTTCTGCACCGTTTTCGAGATATTATCTAATTTTCAAAATGTACCGCGTTTGGCCCAAAAATGTTCTTCCATCAGCCTAGCGGTCCTAGGAAGACCGCTAGGTGATCCTGGCGGTCTTCCCAAGACCACTAGGCCCCAAATCGTGCCCATTTTGTCCCGTTTCACCTCCTATTACCTTGCGGTCACCCCCATGACCGTTTGTGGTCCCCTTGCGGTCTTCACTAGACCGTTTTCCCCCAAACAGTGCCCGTTTGAGCCCGTTTCAGCCCTGTCGCCAGGCGGTTATCCCCTAGACCGTTTTAGTCTCCTTTGCTGTCCTCCCAAGACCGTTTTTGTCCCTTTGTTGCCTTGCGATATACCATTTTTAGAACAGAGAGTCTGGATGTTCCCGAACTCTGATTTCTTCGTCGCTGGGCTCTTTGGACTCCTTGTTGACACCACTTTCGAGGGAGATTAGCCTCCACCTTGGTTTCTTTCGACTTGGGACTCTTCCCACCACTATTATCAGGAGATTTATCAATCTAAATCTCAGAAAGTGAGTTATTATCTCTTATTTCGAATTAGGGTTTCTTGCACTTCTATCTAAACTACCCAGTTCGCAGGTTGCGAAGGAGGGCTCTTTCTGGACCTGGGGCGAAGCCATGCTGTATCTCCAACTCAACTCTTCAACCCCATCTTGCATAGGGAAGTATTAGCTTTCAATTCCACTCTCAAGGGCTCAATTTCATTGTATATTCTCTTAGTTCTCCCCCTCCCAATTTCACAAATCATCACAGTTCTTCACTTTCCTGCTACACTTGCACTTTTCTCCATATTACATGCACGTTTCCCGCAGTTATACTGCGTGTTTTCTCCTCCTTCTTGTTCTATTTTCACCATAATACGCACACATATCTTTTGCACCCTTCCACAGGGGTTAAAAATCTCCCCCCGATGCGTTCTCCCCCTTTTATTCATGCTATTTTATCACTGCGGGATTGATACTACACATGCATGTTCTAATGGGTTTTTGCCTTTGTGTTTGATCTTTGTTTTACAGGAGAGCATGATATGAATGTGAGGCCCTCTCCCTCTAGCCGGCTGGAAGGAGAGGAGGTCTGATCCCACGACGTTCCCCGCACCCCGTTCCTTAAGCACGATCAAGTCTTCATCTTTTCCAAGGTACACGGCGTCGTTGCACCCCTTTCTTCATCTCTTAGCAGTGCTGCAACCTTGGTGGTGATCACGGTCAGCTTCTTCATCTACTTATCGCCCCTTCCTTTATACTTTCATGCCCGTTCATGCTTGTTCATGTTCATCATGATGTTAGCATAGTTTGGGGCGGGGTAAAAAGGGTGATAGAATAAACATCAACAGGGCTGGAGGTCTCTTGAGTTCCATTTATGAGGGAATGGTCTCGATAGTTGTGAATTGTCTCGTGAGTCATCGTGGCGAGGTTTCTACCCTAAGGCTAGGGCAGATTGATGGCGTGGAGCTGTCCCTGTACAACGGTCTTGACCCGAGTCTCGTGACTCAAGGACCGTTGGGTTTAGTAGGTCTAGTGGACCATCCAGAGTCTGGTGGCCCCGAGCCACCTGGTACTCCGTGTTACTCGCAATGGGTGCGTGCGTGGCTTCCCATGTTCACGTTTAGTGACCTCTCACTAGTTGTAACCTTCTTACAGCACTCGTGTGCTGACCCACGAGGGAGTGGTGGAGCGGCTTACCCGAGAGAGACAGTTTTTAGGCTGCTTACCGTAGGACCCCTACGCGCAGCCTGAGTCCGGGCTTTGGGGAAGAGCCAGCTAGAGGATTTGACCTAGGGCGCATGGTCTGTGTGTGCACACGTGGTTGGGGGCGTCGGACCCGCTCTGACGAGCGCGACCCTAGCTAGTCCTTGTTCAGTGTTCTGTTGTTACTAGTGCGGTGTCTCAGTTTCCGCCTGAGGCGAGTAGGGAGACACCTGAGGTCGTGGACTAAGTCGTCAGTGGATGCATCCGGCCTTGCTTCTGGTGGGTAGTGCTTTCGTTATGTGACGTGAGTTTCTCGTGACTCGAGTTTCCATTTCCGTCTGTGAGACGTGGTTTTACTCGTAGTTTTTGGGTGGTTTCTCGAGGTAGAGGTCTAGGGTTTTCGGTGAGCGTCACCGAGGGTTTTCCCTAGTCGGTGTTAGGTTCACGATTGCGAGGTCGTGATCGTGTCTACCCAGACCGCGTGGTCTTGGGTTGGGCCTTTGTCTGTGAGACAAGCCTCTACAATAATGGTGTCGTAATGGTTCTCATGGCAGTGTAGCTAGAGGTTTTTCTGTTAGTTTGGTAGTCCCCCGACTGTGAGATTGGGGCGTGTTTTCTGGTATAGTAGGAGTACCTATAGCACCGAGGTTTTATCGGCCACTGAGTTTGTTGTTCCTGCTGTAGTTGCTACTTTCCGCTACCGCCGTTGTTTACGGTTGGGGTTCCGCGGGACCCCTACTGAACCAGTGATAGGAGGCTCACCCCTACTTTTCAGGTGTGGCAGTTCTTCCTCAAGGTTCGAGGGTGTTGCGCAGAGGTTCTTAGTTGCTAGTTCGCCGGGCTGAGTGTTCACTCGGTGTGGGTACGCTTCTCTGCCTTAGACTGTACTTCTGTTAGACTGGACTTTGTTGTAGTTGTTTATTTGTTTCTGTTAATTACTTAATTATCCTGCTTTATTTCCTATTTCTTTGTGCCTCCACACTCCTTTTAGCCCTTCCAAGCCCTCTGGCTCGTGGGCAGCGGGCCAGGATTTGAATGGTATCGGGTTATTCCCGGTATCTGGATCGTTACAGTTGGTATCGGAGCAGTGGTTATGGACGTACATGGGAATTTGAGATATTGCAGGGATCAGAGTCCATAAGGTCCAGTATAGTTAGCAGCTGACATAGGGATTTGTGTTTGTTTTCCGCTTGGTTTCTCGCGTAAGAGCTTGAGTGCGCTGTGTTGGCGCTGTAAAGGCGGTTGTCGTTCTGTTGCAGTGCCGGCGTGGGGCCCAAGGGATGTGATAGAGAGATTTCTTCCCGATGGGTGGTGGCCCCGGTTGTGCTACATTGGGTAGGGACTATCGGCAGGTGCGCGGTCACGGTGCTACATTCGAGGTATTTGTTGTGAGGTCAGGAGGCTGGCAAGGATTGTTCGTGATTAAGTGGCCATGAGTGTGCTCCGAGGGAGCTGTCATCATTTTGGTCACTCCAACTTGAGATTTATTCAGCCCCTGAGGTGTTGAGATCGTGGTTTGAAGTGGTAGAGCGAGTGCTCCGATCGAGAGATGTGCTCGGGCGAGTGGAGGATCTTCCGAATGAGATGCTGATTATCGAGCATGATGTCCTCGTCGTGTTCTGTGGCGTCTGCGATGACGTGTCGGTCCCCATGATTTTTGTGAATTTTGAGATAGGATTGGGCAGAGTTGTCCCAGTGAGCTCTAAGTCCTGTGCTTCTGCATGTGAACGAATTATGTTCGCCCTGGATTTGATTTGAGATGTGAAGGTTCCGCGGTGAGTTCGGGACTCAAGGATGAGCGTTGGCGATCGTCGATTATGGCTCATGTTGCGGCTCTTGGCGTGGCATGTTGCAGTTCGAGGAATTGCAGTGGTGGAGCATCGGGAGATACTGTGAGTGTGATCCGACGAGACACTTGGTGAGTGTTATCGGAGGAGCTGACATGTCGGAAGTGATGGTTTTTCTTGGTGCTGGAAGGTGCGATTCCCAGCATGCACAAGGTTTAAGGCCAGGTCAAGCGTGGAGTCTTCCTCCCGATTTGTCGGAGGTATGCAGGTTCCTCTTTGGTCGGAGAGAATTACGTTTGGCTAAGGTTCGTCGTCTTGCATCGTGTGTCCGGATTGGTTGGCCTTCCTGTGACGTGAAGTCCGTGCGAGACGAGTCCTGTGTTTTGGCAAGGTGGTTGCATGTAAGAAGCATTGCCCATTCCCGGATGCCTGAGGGTGTGTTGGCAATGTTCCGGAAGGACGAGTCCTAGTTGGGCGGTGTTCGTGAGAATTTACGGCTGGTGTTGTGGTGCCCGGTGTGTTGAGGATCGGAGTCTGCGGAGTTGCTGAGGATTGCCAGATTTGGAGAGAGAGTCTGTGCTCGGGGTTTCAGGTAATGGAGCTTTCCTCACCCTATTTTCGGAGTTAGCCAGCCGAGTTGAAGTTTGTTGGGATGGTGGATCCCGAGTTGTTGTGATGGCTGTGCATGTGGATCAGAGTGCGTAGCGGAAGCCTGGTGGGCCCATAACCCACAGGTCCAGGATCCTAGCATTGGTTGCTACGGGCGGATTTCCAGAGGATGTGTGGAAATTCGGAGGATTGGTTCCTTGATGTGAGACGTGTTGTTGCCGTGCCGTTGCTCGAGATATTGTGGTGGTGGCATGGGCAGGTGGAGAGTTGGGGAAATATGTTGGCAAGTGCGTCGCATAAGTACCATGTTCGTGTGTTGGAAGTTGTGTGCTCGGATGAGATCGCGTTCTCGAGAAGTGATCTTTAAGAGATTATGGGTCCCAGTTGGTGGCTGTGAGCGGCTGGTAAGGCTAACCTCGTGGTCGACCATGGTAAGATGTGTATTGTCTGGTGACCCATTGTAGATGATTTATCTACCCCGCCCCCAAACTAAACAAGTATAATGTGTGAACAAGCATGAACAAAGGGCGATGAGAATAGAGATACTGACCGTGATTGCCACCAAGGGATAACAACGCCAAAGGAATGAAGAGATGAGTGCAACGGTGCCATGTACCTTGGAAAGATGAAGACTTGATTGCGCTTGACAAACGGGGTGCGGGGAACGATGTGGGATCAACCTCCTTATTTCCAACCGGCTAGAGGAAGATGGCCTCACGTCCTATCCTTGCTTCTCCTACAAAATAAAGCCAAATACAAGAGAAAAACCCATTAGAATATGCTAGTGTAGTATCAATCCTAAAGTGATAAAAGAGGTGCAAAGAAAGGGAGATAACGCATCGGGGAGAGATTTTTAATCCCTATAAACGGGTGCAAACAAAAGGTGGGTATATTGTGATGAGAATGAGACAAATAGAGAGAAAAATCACGCAGCACAACTGTGGGAATATGCCATGCGAAACGGAGAAAAATGCAGATGTAGCAGAAAATGCAGAACTATGATGATTTGCGAAATTGGGGGATGAATAACTAAGAGTAGGAATGATGAAAAGAAGCCCTTGAGCATGGAAATCAAAGATTATACTTCCCTCTTCAGGCCAGGGTCAAAGGAGAAGGTAGACGACGCAGCATGGCTTCGCCCCGAACCGAGAAAGAACCCCCCATCGCGTTCTGCGAACTGGGCATCTATTTATGGGAGTTGCTAAAACCCTAGGGTTTAGATCCGAGATAATGACCAAAATAAGGGGATATATGTGATCAAACTCGAGATAATATCAAGGGTAAGAGTCCTGGATTGATAAAAACCGAGTTGGAGGCTCATTCTCCTCGAAAATGAATCAAGATGAGGCTCCTGGAGAGTTCTCGGGTGAAGAAATCGGGGTTCAGAAGGTTATGGGCTCTCTATTGAGTTAGCGATCTATCGCAAGACCGCAACTAGGGTATGACGGTCAAGGTAAGACCGCAACTAAGCAGTAGGATAAGCATGCAACCGACGACGCCGACAAACAGGACACTTCGGAGAAGACAATCATTTGGCGATCTTATAGGGACCGCCAGATCCTTTTGGCGGACAGCCAGATGGCCGCCAAACCAGAGGAATATGGCGGTCCACTGGAGACCGCCAAATGCTTTTGGCGGTCCCAGTAAGACCGACATAATCCCCCTGCTGAGATAGCATAGCTCGGGCGTCGGGGATGATGGGAAATGGTCCTAGAACTGGGAGAAATCATGGAGGATGGTCTGAAACTTGCAGAAGATGGCTTCCAAGCTCAAGGGGCTAGGGAAATGATCAAGAAATGTGCTCGAAACAAGATCAAGGAAGCTCCACAACAATGGGTAATTCAGGACATCATAAAAGTGAATAAGAGAAATAACTTGACTTGTAGGCTAAAACGGGTGTCAACTAGGGATGTCAATGGTAACCAATAACCCGTTAACCGTCCGTTTCGTTATATTAACGAACAGTAAATGGATATATATTTTTTCTGATAACTTAACGGATACGGATACGGATATATCCGATTTCATAGCGGATACAGAAACGGATACACTTCATTCCGAACCGTAACCGTCCGTTATCGTTAAATAATATGAAATATATATTATTAATATTATATCTTAGATGAGTGGATCTAAATTTAACGGTGAAGATTAAAAGAATACCCTAAATCCTAATGACATGTTTCACATTCTGGAGTCGCATCGCAACTCGCAAACTCACATTCTGGAACCTCCTAATGGCGGCTCTCTCCCTCCTCTCGTAGCTTCTCTTCTCACCTCCAGTGCCGCGTCCACAAGCAGAGCGCTTCTCTGCCGCCGCCTTCGCCTCCTTCCGATCTTCCCCTTTGTTTCCCTTCCCGCCGGTAAGTGGAGAATTTAGCGACAGCTGGGGGGATACAACCTCTCCTGATCTCCCTGGAAGAGTATTGAAACCCTAATTCTTGGTCGCATCTTGTCCTCTACGTCGGTCGGTGCGGGCGCCGCTGTAGTGGAGCACTCGGAATAGGCGGCGGCGGCAACTCGCAGCATATCATGGTGTCTCACCGGGTGTTCCACGTTGTTCTGCTCAGCCTCACCGGCGGGTTCGCCCTAAGCGCGCTCAACGATCTTGCCATCTTCCAATGCTGCAGCAGGTACTACCTACCCGATACTTTAGATGGTCGTGTAACTCCTGTAGCTAAAGCGGTCGTTCTTCAGTGCAAGGGTTTTTATTATGTATTACAAACATCCATATGCATCTCTATGTGCATTTTACTCGCAAATCCTTTAACCAACGCTGTTGTTGATGTTCTAAAATTCATGAGTAGAAAATTTCATCTCTATACTAGATTCGGGCATCCCGAAGCCTCACGTATTTGTGTAGGGCTACGAAGACTTGGAGAGACTATTACCTGAATTCGTGGAGATTCCTAAGCTGTGTATCAGACTCTGTTAAGATTACTTTTATGTCTTAGTAGAGGTATGGGGACTGGTGGCAACTTGTTTACAGGCCCCTAATGTAACACGTAAATATTCCTAATCCCTTGTTTTCCATAAAGTATATGGCTCCCCCACTCCTGTCTGTGTACATCCTCCACCTGAACATGGATACATTGCATTTCTCTCATCCATCCGAAGTATTCTTCCGTGTGTATATTGTGTTTTTCAGCTATTTCCAATGATGTTAAGAATCTAGTCATTTCCCACTCACTCCTCCAAGGTGGAAAATCCACCCATTCCCATCTCAGAACATTCAGGAAAAATAAGCCTTATGTTGTTGTTTCATTGCTTTGGCCTCTTAATCCGTAAATAGGAATTTCTATTAATGTGCACCCTTTGCTGCTTCTTAAGAACAATCTTAGCATCTATTTCTAATACCTTATTTTATGGATATTGCAATATTAGTTTTTAAGAGATTGTTTAAAAAATAAATGTTGTTTGCATCTATGATATTTTCTTGGTCTTGTTAATAATTTTATATTTCACTTAATGATATGTAATATGTATGTCAATTTAATTGATGACTGATTATATTCTTTTATTTATTATTTTTTACAAAAATTTTGGTAAAAAGTATGTCTGAATCAGTGGATATGAATACTTCTCATGATACTGAGAATGAGAGTGCAGCTAACCAAAATCATGTGCAAGATGAGGGAACAAACAATCCATCTTCACCAAAACGGAGAAAACTAAGATCACTTGTGTGGAACAATATGACTAGAGACAAAAATGTAGATGGAAATTGGGTTGCCACATGTAATCATTGCAAGAAGAAAATGTGTGCAAATAGTTCTAATGGAACTACACATTTGAAAAATCATTTGAAGTTTTGTGCAGCTTATCAACGTTTCTTAAGGAATAAGCTAGATGTTACGCAACTCCTTATCAACGTAAATGATAATAAAAGTGATGGAAATAGTTCAGTTGAGATTTATGCATTTGATCAAGAAAGAAGTAGGCAAGACTTAGCACGCATGATCATTCTCCATGAGTATCCATTTGCGATTGTTGATCACATTGGCTTTAGAATTTTCATTAAAAATCTTCAACCACGATTTCAGCTTGTCACTCGCAACACAATTCAAAGAGATTGTTTAAAGATATATGAAAATGAGAAGTCAAAGCTATATGAGGTGTTAAAAAAGAATATCTCTCGTATGAGTCTCACTACTGACATGTGGATAGCCATTGGAAATGTTGATTATTTATGTCTTACTTCTCATTTTATTGATGACAATTGGAAGCTTAAAAAGAAAGTTTTGAATTTTGAATATGTTAAATCTCCACATAATGCTGAAGAGTTGACAAGAGTCATCAAGGAAAAGGTGTATGATTGACACATTGATGAGAAGATCTTTAGTCTTGTGTTGGACAATGCTTCTACAAATGATGCAGTTGTAGATAAACTTCATTTGAATTCTCATTTAAAGTCAAATTTGATGGCAAATGACTTGTTATTTCATTTACGTTGTTGTGCACATATATTGAATCTCATTGTGCATGATGGTTTGAAAGTTAAAGATGTTGTGCACATATATTGAATCTCATTGTGCATGATGGTTTGAAAGTTAAAGAAGTAAGTGATGTAGTTGACAAAATTCGTGATAGTGTGAGATTTTGGAGAAAATCACAAGGAAGAAAAGAAACCTTTCAAAAGTGTGCAATTCAACTTGGAGCTCCGAATAAGGCACTTGTTCTTGATTGCCCTACTAGGTGGAACTCCACCTTCTTAATGCTTAAGAATGCAATAGAATTCAAGACTATTTTCTCTCATTTATCTGGTTTGGAAAGAGCTTATAAATCTCCACCAACTGCTATGGATTGGGAATGTGTCAAAAGTGTGATTGGATGTTTGAGTTTATTTGAGGAAGCAAGTGTAAGACTTTCTGGTACCAAGTATCCTACTGTTAATATTACTTTTGTTGATATATGCTCTATTCGAATGTCTTTGAACGAGTTTTGCAAAAGTGACAATCTTTTTCTTGTATCAATGGCTTTTAAAATGATTGAGAAGTTTGAAAAATATTGGGGCAGGCCTAATATGTTGTTAGCACTTGGTTGTATTTTGGATCTTAGATTCAAGATGAAGACAGTCAAATTTTTCATCCATGAGACTTTTGTTGACGGCTATGAAGAAGATATGCATATTAGCAATGTTAGAAGAGTACTTCTGAGTCTTTACAATGAGTATGTCATGCTTCATGCCAAAAGAACTTGTGATTCTTCTACACATGCAATTAGTAGCGGGGCCTCCAATAGTGAAAATAGAGCAACTGTTTCAATAGAGATACCTTCATTATCTTTGATTCGTAGAGGACTTGGTCAATTTCTTCATGAAACTACAATGGTTCAACAAAAAAAAAATAGATTTAGATTTGTATTTGGAAGAGCCAGTTGAGAAAGTTGAAGATGACATATTTTATATTTTAACGTGGTGAAGATAAATGCAGGACGATATCATATTCTGTCTTTGATGGCACGTGATATTTTAGCTATTCCAGTTACTACAGTTGCTTCAGAGAGCACTTTTAGTGTCAGAGGAAGGGTGATTGATGAATATCGAAGCCGTATAGATTCTAAAATTGTCCAAGCTTTATTATGCACACAAGATTGGTTAAGAGATTCCATGGAAGGTGATTCATTTATTCTTTTAATTACATGTTTTATGTTTTTTTAATCTTTTATTTTATCTTGATATATTGATTATTTGTTAATGTTGATATAATTTGTTTTGTATTTTCAAATAGTGGATAGACTTGCTACTCTATTTTCAAATTTGGATTTGACTCAAATAATTGAGTGTATTGAAGAAAAGTACGTTGAAGATGAGATGGACGCATAATTCAAGTCATTTTACTTTAATCATGGTAAAGTATTTCTACATTACAAGTTTTTTATATTTTTTAGAGTTTCAGTTTAATATATATTTTTTATTTTCATGCAAGGTACTCAAAGAATGAGAGGATGATGGAGATCAAAGTCTAAAAGAGCTAGTTCATTTTTTTATTTTCACTTTATATGTTTTTTCTTGTCATTGTCATTACGAATATTGTAATATTGCATATTTTTATATGTTTAATGTCATTCTATTTTCGTTCACGAATGATGATGATATAGAAATTAAATTCAAATACATTTTGTTATCATATAGATTGTTCTTTTTAATTTAAATTTTATTCTAATCAATTTAAATTAATATTATTTTTTAGTATTTATGTGCTCTTATTCCCGGTAACTATCCGCTAACCGCTCGTTAACCGCATATTTTCGGATACTAGAAAATGGGTTCGGATACACCATTTTCCGAATTCTTAACGAACAGCAAACATATATATTTTTTCTTATCGGATACGAAAACGGATAGTCCACTATCCGAACCGTATCCGACCCGTTGACATCCCTAGTGTCAACAGATGTCCCTCCTTGATGTTCGCTTTGCAAGGGAGGGAGCGGAAGCGACGCGGAGGCGAAATGGAAAGAAGATGGAGCGAAAGCGATAGCAACGTGAAATAGAGATGAAGCAGAGATGAAGCGGAGTGAACTTAAAAGTGGGCATCAAGGTAAAAGACACCCGTTACAACCGACAAGCGACAAGAATTCTCCCGAAAATGTCGAACTAACCACCTCGAATGGATGACGCGGATGAGACATGTTTGGAGAACTAACTAAGGGGAAAAAGAAACACGACCCAACCTCATCGGGGGACACAATCCACGGGCAATGAGGGGGTCGGAAAGAACACAGCTGAAAAGCTGGAAAAGGAGAGCAAAATTGAGATAAAATTCAGACATGAATCACGCTGGCCAACTAGACCAAGCGGGCAGATCAGAGAAATCGACCAAACTCAGAGTGGTATGATGATCTCTTATCCAAAAGAAATAAGCGCAATCAACCATTGCCGAGGAGAAATCTTGAGAGAATCACGATACGTGAGTGCTCAAAAATGACATGATGCATGTTGGGCTAAAATAAAGAAACCATCAAAACGAATGCAAAGAAAACATAAAATAGAAAGTACTCAAGAATAATATTGCTAGACCGAGCAAGACGGGGTCAAGAGTCTTCTTGCAACCACGGCGTGCGAGACAGAGTCCATCATCCCCCACCCGACTCAAACTAACAGCTTATCCAGCGATTAACCGTATGCTCTTAGATCATCATCATCTTTGTTAAAGGGGAACATCAGATCCCAAAACACACAGACAACCAGCCGATCATAATGTAGATACCATATATTAATGCAACAATTACAATGAGCTGGGATAGAGAGCCATACCTGACTTACCTGCCAAGCGAAATGACATTTTTTTAGATTTCTTTTACATATTCAGATTTTTATGAGTTTTCAATAAGACAACCACAAAAGAACATGGATAAATGTGAACTAGAACATAACATAATAACGAAGATGAACGAAACCTAACATAACATCATAACATCACGACATCGTAATGAAAACACCACAAGAACAAACAATAAGCGTGGGATGAAAACGACACGGTGGGACAAGACAACAAACGCGGTGGGACAAGGACATGGTGGGACAAAAACACGTGGGACGACAAATAGGGTTGTCAATGGGCCTGGCCGGCCCGACAGGCCCGCGGGCTTGGCCCGATTTCGGGTCGGGCCGTAAGGTCTTTTTCGGCCCGCGGGTTTTTAGTCGGGCCTAAAAGCCCAGCCCGACTAGATTCGCGGGCCGGGCTCGGGCTTTGAGTTCGGCCCGCGGGCCGGCCCGGCCCGATCCCTTTTTTTATTCTCACTTCAAATTTTAAAAACTATTTAGTCAAACTTATTTTATTTTACTTAATTAGAAATTTTAAAATTCTCTTTTCACACAAATTATGTAATTAATATCGAAATTTTAATTTATTTAGTGAGATTATACGTTTTATAGTATTAAATCTATTAATTTTTATTATTTTTATTATTTTATTTAAGTAGTCGGGCCGGGCCGGACATTAGTCGGGCTTTGAATTTTTTACATAATGTCGGGCCCGACCCGGCCCGACATAGGTCGGGCCTGGGCCGGGCTCGGGCCTTACTCTTGATAAGTTGGGCCCGGGCCGGGCCGACCTAAACCCGGCCCAGGCCCGGCCCATTGACAGCCCTAACGACAAACCACAAGGGACAAAAGATACGGATAACACATGTGGGATGACAACAATAACACGTGGCATGGCGACACAGTGGGATGAAAACATAACAGAAACGGAGGGACAAAACAACACATGGGATAAGAACACGGGGGGACATAGACACGTGTGATAAGGACACAGTGGGACAAAAAACATGACAAATACGCTATTCAATCAAAGCCCAATTAAGATCAGATGAAGCAGAACCGCCAGGTTCATAATCATGAGGTAAAGCTCTCTCATGGAGATATGATCATTGCAAACAAAAACTGAGAAGGACACAAGCTTCAGAACAGATCGAGAGAGTGGATTGATGAAGAGAGAACAGATCAGAAGAAATGAACATGAGGTAGATAGAGCAAATGATAAGGCGAGGAAAGCTTGAGCACCTGCAACCTGTACACTTAACAAACGAATCATACATGTCCTCAAAACAAATTGATAAAAAGGAACAAAAGATAAATATTGTTAGATTTTTGTTATTTTCTGCTTTTTTTGACAATATTTGGATTTTTTGTATTATTGACAATATTCGATTTTTTGGATCTTTTTGACAATATCTGATTTTTTTAAATTTTGATAATATTTTATTTTTTTAATTTTTGACAATATCTGATTTTTTTAGATTTTTTTGACAATATCTGCAGTACTAGAAGATGGGCTCGAACCACTGACTAAGGATCGTTGTTCCTCCCCTCTGATTAAAGATTTTCCTTGAGTAGGGCGTGCATATGAGGGTGGCTCGCCACAACCAACCGCCTCTAAAGAATGGTGCCCCTACTAAGGCCATACTCGGGATACAACCCAGCCTAAGAGGGAGAAACAGAAGAAAAATTAGAGATAAGCTTTATGTAGGATGAGATATATCATGACTTGAAATTCCTTCCAGGGCACTACCCCTTAAAGATATAGTTTGTTGCGCCAGGGTTTTGTATCTTTGATTTTTAGACCCATATTTATTAGGCACGCATGCGACCGGGCTCATGACGTCCCGCGGGGAACTGTACTGCCACTCTTACCATGCCTTCGATTCATAATTTTGATATTCATTTCTTTTGACTTTGATAGCCCTGATTGGCTAGATTTTACATGAACGCTCATTTTTGTGGGTCAAGACTGCCCCTATTTGAGACCTCTCTCGTATTAGGGAGCACCTAGGTTGGTCATCTCATCCATCGACCTCTTGCCCCTGCACTCGGCCGAGCAGAGAAAAGAAAAGACATTCGTGCATATCCATAGTATGGTCAAAGTAGCAATGGTGTGCCTCAGAGGAATATCAGCTATAGCTCACCGTGAAGTGTGTCAAAAACCCGTGCTTAAGGATCACCCTCAATGATCGGGGAAAGAATTGGACTCCCAGTGTGGAGCTATCACCAGCCTAAGGATGCTACAGAAGCGAAATATTTTGACTAAATTAAGCAAGCTCAACTAAAACCACTCAAACCATGTTGTGGAAACATCATTATAACCATGCGTAGGAATCATAGTGGGAAATGACAGCATATTCTTGCAAAAAATAAAGATACCTTGTAAATCTATAGCGTGAAAATAGTATCTTGAAACGATCTTGACCATCGAGCTTTGAGCAGCATGAGCTTTGTATTCCTTGCTTGACAGGACAAAATGGAGAGGATAGCAAAGGAGTTGATAATTCCTCTACACGGAGGAGCGGCAGACATTACACTGGACGAAGAAGGATAAAAAGGAAGAGAGACGAGGGCTAGAACTCCCTCGTTAAGGTGCAGAGACCCTGATTACAAGGAACCAAATACAGAATAAACAGAGATCGGCTGAGATCAAGGCGGACTAAAGCCTCAGAAA
Source organism: Amorphophallus konjac (assembly GCA_022559845.1). Lineage (NCBI taxonomy): Eukaryota > Viridiplantae > Streptophyta > Magnoliopsida > Alismatales > Araceae > Amorphophallus > Amorphophallus konjac. The sequence goes on along the minus strand of CM040121.1, from coordinate 80,559,933 downwards.
TAGCAAGAAAAAGGGTGAAGACCCCGAAAGGGTGAGGAAGAATGAATAGAGAAACGATGGGGAGATTGTGGCAAAGGCGAGGAAGAAAAGGAGAGATCATCCGACGTGGTCGAAAAAGAAGAGTTGTGGACATCCTACAAGGTCGGAGAAGAAGAATCATGGACATCTGACAAGGTCGAAGAAGAAGAATCATGGACATCCGACAGGGTCCGAGAGGGATCAGAGGCAACACCTGGGAGTCTCGGGGAAGAAGGATCAGGTGATGTCCCAAAATCGGGATGAAATGATGACATAGGACGAGACCTAGAATTGTGAGAGTGAGAAGAATCCAGAGGATCTGGATGTGAATGAGAAGAATGGTGGTTTGTGGATCCGGGAGGAGAGGATAAAATCATGGAAATAAGATTAGGAGGAGGAAAGTACACCACCCAAGGGTGGGAACTAAGCAGAAGAAAGAATGATTGAGAGGATGAAGAAGGAGAAGTGATCCCCTGAGTGCACAATAATCGGCCCCTGAACTTGCGCCGCCGTCTCTTCTTAGCAGAAATTTCTTGAACACGGACCCGCCTGACGCGGGCTCGGACCTTCGGGTTTCTCCACTTGTAATGTCTTCTCAAATAGCGGGCCCATCTGGCAGACGACCTGGCCCGATTATGAACATGCATCTTCACTGGGGCATTTACCCCTAGGAACTCGGTGCTAACAATATCAGGACATTCTTGAACAGGTAACTCCTCAGAATGATGAATATCATGAAACTATGGAGTCTTATCACTTGGCACCAAGATGTGGAGATTCGGCAACTCTGCTCGGCAATCAGGCTTGTAACACAACTCCCTTGATAGAAGGGAAGGACGAAACTGAGGGAGATTAATGCGCGGTGTTGACGTGGCCAACTTGATAAACCGAGGGAGATCGTATAGAATGTGCAGAATGTCCTTCGAGAGCGCAGAAGATATGGCCAATTACCCCTTGAATAGAGAATGCATCAGACCCTTGGCGGCCGTATGAGTGAGCACAATATGGGTAGAGAACCCCTCTTGACCAGTGAACTGAACATCAATGGAGCGAGAGGTAATAACAACATCAATGGTAAGACCTCCGGTGAGCAAAGAGATTGCCACCGACCTCGCTTAAGAAGAAACTGGCACTAATGCAAGAGAGCTCTTCTTGACAACCGTCTTGGGAAGTATAGGCTCATCATCCCCAAAAAAGCCGAAGATCAGGACACGAACCGACATGCGACATATAAAAGCTTGAAACTTGCAATGAAGAACCGGCACCGAATCACCCTGACTTGGCTCATCATCTCCCCGGGGACCAGACCCAAGGGCCACCAAAGGTAGTGCACACCCGCTCTGTGGGGTGGGAATGGATGGAGAAGTGGAGGTAGTAGGAATGGGAATGGCGGAGGTGAAGGTTTGGAAGGCGTGGAGGCTTCGATGGGGATGGTGATGTCAAGTGGTGGCAAAGGCAATGCGGCAACGCTGGGCTCGGGTGAAGGCAAAGGCGGCGAGGGTGGAGCTTGCTCAGGCTCGGGCGAAGAGAGTAACGGCGGAGATGGAGGAAAGGGCGGAGATGGTGATGAAGGCACTGATAGTGGAGATGGAGGCGGTGATGAAGGCAAAGGGGAAGGCAGCTGCGCCCATCATCGACGTATCAACATAATGCGTTGGGTGGCGTTGGTAGTGGAAGCGGTGATAGTAGAAGGAATGGAGGAAGGGGAGGAAGTGGGAGCACTAGCATGAGCAAAAGCTTGGGTTGGCGAAGATAATGAATACGGGGTAGAAGATGGTGAAGGTGATGGGGTAGGTGATAGAATAGGGGAGACGATAGGGTAGGCGGTGACCTAGGTGAGGGAACGGGTGATGGAGTAGATGACGGAGCGGGCGCAGCGCCAGATGAAGAATCACAGGGGTGCCCCTGGCCTTGTAGTGATGGAGATGACTGCCTGGGCGACGCCTGCTGCTACTGTTGCTTACTGCGAAGATGTAGAACAACCTTACGAATCGCGGCCCAATCGATCATTTTCTTATCTTCTAGGTCATAAACAACATCTCGGAACTCGGGGCAATCCTTAACCAAATGCCCTTGCTGACGATGATAATCACAAAATTGGAGCACATCTCTGACCGCATGTCGGCAAGGCATAACCGGAGGGAATGGCAACGCGTGAGGGGCCATCAAAGCCCTGAAAATATTCGTGAAAGACTCCGGTAACGGAGAGCGAGGAGCCCGCTTCGAGCAAGGTGGATGTTGAGGGATTTGGGATGAAGTGGAAGGTTGTGGAGATCGCGGAGACGGAAGTGGGGGTTGCGTAGGCAATGGTGCATGACGACTAGCGGAAGGACTAGGCGAAGGCATACGCGAAGCAGAGTGGGAAGGTATGTAGATGGCATCCACCTGTTCAGGGTGTGGTGTTTCCTTGACCGGAAGGGATGGAGACACATGTAGAGGCACTTGGGGGTACGTGGAGGTGGAGGGCTGACTCGTGGAGGGTAAAGGTTGATATGCGAGACTCATGGGAGGCTGATATGTAGGGGCATATGGCCGACTCGTGGAGGGTACAAAGGGAGTATATGAGGATGGCGAGGCGTATGTGGGCGTGGGATGTGGAGGAGACTCAGGGTTAAGGGAACCTTGGAGTTGCTGACGAATGAAGCGGGCTCGTCTATAGAGTCGTTGCGAGGAGGTAATGTCATTGAGGGCTAAGACGAACCGGTACTCGGGCGTGGCATTAGATATTAACATCTTGATCTGCTCTCCCTCCGAAATGTGTCCCGAGACTTGCGTGGCAAGGCGACGCCAGCGGTCGACAAAGGTAGAGAACTCCTCATCGGGCTCCATCTTCTCATGGGCCAGATCCACCATCGAATACATGGGCCCAACCTGGTCTTGATACTGTTGAATAAACTTTTCTTGCACAGCTTGAAAATTCACAATTTGCTCTTGCGGCAATGAGAAGAACCAATCACGAGCCGGGCCTTCTAGTGACAGACCAAACAGATAAGCCATCAAGCGTTGGTCATGTCGAAACTGGGCCGACTCGTAAACGAACTCCTTACGTGCACATACGGGTTACCAACTCCACTATAACGGCGATATGCGGGAATTTGTGAAGGAGGTGGGAGCCGAATATTTTGGAAAGCGAATGGTACACTTAAGGGGGACTTGGGATCAATTCGGCATTGTAATTCATCAAGCTGGCGTTGGGCTTGAGAAATAATCTCCGGGGCAGGGAGAGATCAAGAGGAAGGTGGGCCAGCTTGAGCAAGAAGTTGTGAGTTTAGACCAGGAGTCGGATAATGGGCCGGATAGGTGGATCCATGCTGAGAAGGAGGAGAAAAGCCCATTCCGGGAGTGGAAGTACACATGGATCTGGAAGAAACATTGGCATATGGGCCCATTGGGCTAGCAGCACAAGGAGACGAAGGAGGAGGAGGACTATTAAAAGAATGAGGCCCATTAAAAGAATGGGGCCCATTAGAAGAATAAGGCCCATTAGGGGAAAAAGGCCCATTACGGGAAGAAGGGCCATTAAGGTGATTTGCAATGAGTTTTTGGGCCTGGGCCGGGTCCATTTGATGAACAAGGGATGAGAGGTGGGCCATGAGATTGGCCAGTTCCTCAGATGGGTCAAGGGGGCCACGGGAATAGGAAGAAGATTGGAAAGACGAAGGGTACATGGGATTGAAGTGGCGCTCCATGAGGGCAAATGGAGACTTAATACAAGAATTTCAATGGGAATACAGCTCGGGAAGCAAAGGCTTGAAGGGGTAAAGAAAGGGGAGGGTTGACTCACTGAGACTAATACAAGACCGACCTGGGACAATGGGACTGGACAATGGACATGTAAAATGGGCTAACCTAAATGGGCCTATCAACAAAAGTATGTGTGGATGATAAGAGAATGCAACACAAAACATCACAAATGGACTTGGACAAGCCCAAAAACACAAACAATGTGAGAGTTTTCACCCAAGTCAAATAAGTTGATATGATGGAAATTTTTATTTTTCAAAATTTTGATGGGCCTTTTAATATTTTTAAATTAAGCACAATTCCCTCAAGATAAGAATCCTATAGGGAATAAGGTCCAAATTTTGGGTTGACTATGGTTTACTCCCTGACACGTATGCAAAATGCAAGCCTAAGAAAAGTACAATCGGCCGGGCATCCGTGTGGGAATCCACGGCTCACGGGGACTTACGGAGGTCCTGGATAATATCACCTAGTCGACCCTAAGGAATATGGAGGCAAGAGGGTCACTTGCCAAGGTAGGAATGTGACTATGATATGCAATGCGCGATCCTATGTGCACCGGAGTGCATGTAGAATTCTAACATAAAAGTGAAAAATGATGGCAAGATTAAACTATGCAAACACAATGATATGGATGCAAATAATATATGAAAATGAAGATAATACGAAGGACAACAAGGCAAGACCAGAAACAAGCACACTCAGAATTCGGAAGGCAATTAAATCATGAATGCAAAGCGTACCTGTGAGTCTGCTCCTGGACCTGCATGCAGATTTTATGCACAAAACTCGAAAATAGAGACAAGATTTAACTATGCAAACGTGACCCAAATAATGCAAATAAAATATGAAAATGAAGATAATACAAAGGGGAACAAGATGGAAGCGAGAAGCAGGCAATCAGACCTCGGACACCTAATCAAATCATTATTCAAAGATGCACTTGTGAATCTGTCCCTGGACCTGCCTGCAGACTTTATGCAGAAAACTCAAAGTTCAAGACATGATTAAATTATGAAAAAGTGACCCAAATAATGCACATGATATATGCAGTGAAAGACAATACAAAGGGCTACAAAATAGGGCCAAGAGCAAAGCGATCCGACCTTGGGAGGTCAATTAAACCATCCAAGAAAGACGCCCCCGTGAGCCTGTGCGCAAACCTGCCAGAAAGCATATAGAGGTCCCCAGATGACCGTTTCTACGAATTTGTGGTCTCCTGGAAGACCGCCATATGGTGGAGGTTTCATGGATACTAGTTTATGAAAGTAGAAGTCTCCTGGAGACCGCCTTATGACCTCAAAACCAGAAAACTTGCTAAAACTGCGAAAAAATGGAGACAATGCTACCTAAACATGAACACATACACACCAAACTTGTAGGAGAGCATGAATAACGTGATGGGCACTAGATGTCTCACCGTGATCGCCAAAAAACTAGAGTTGTAGGTGATTTATCTACCCTGCCCCCAAACTAAACAAGTACAATGCGTGAACAAGCATGAACAAAGGGCGATGAGAATAGAGCTACTGACCGTGATCGCCACCAAGGGATAACAATGCCAAAGGAATGAAGAGATGAGTGCAACGGCGTCGTGTACCTTGGAAAGATGAAGACTTGATCGCGCTTGACAAACGGGATGCGGGGAACGATGTGGGATCTGATGCGCACTAATCTCGTCATTAAAAGTCGTGCCACAATTTAAAAAATAACCGCACTCACTCACTAAAAAGATGTTAAATATAAGTAGAGTGGTAAGAACGGGTCGATCCCACGGAGAAGAAATATTTTCAATTAAGCATGAGACGGAAAATTCTTATATTTGAAAGATTCAAATTTTGAGTGAGATTAAACTAATGAAAAGGAAAGTTGCATGAAATTAAACTAAACAAAGAATATGAGAGAGTTAAAGAAGAGAAATTGGAAGGAGATAGAAAGAGAACTAGAAAGACACAATTTTCAAAAGATGAATTTTTATTGCCATGAAAGTGACAATTACAACTCTATGAAAATTGAAATCACAACTTGGAAATAAAAGGACAAGAGAAGAAATAAGAGTCGGGAAATTTGGATGAAGAACGCCGCCGTCTCCTTGCCAAGCCTTTGAGTGAACCGCCCCGCCATAGAGATAGACGTCGTCGAGAGGACCAAAGGAAGAATCTTCATCTTGGGATGTGTGAAGAAAAGAGAGGAAGGGGATATAGATAGAAGAAGAAGAAAAATAAAGCAAAATATGTGTGGAGATGAATAGAGAGATAGAGAGGGCTACGGAGGAAAGAAAGGAAAACACAATAAACTAAACTGAAAATAGAGGGTGATTAGAAGAAGAATAGCTTTAAAATGAGAATGAATTAGAAGAAGTGGAAGAAATAAAAGGTGTAGATCTGAAAAGGACTAAGAAGATTGTTTAAAAACATAGAGAGAGAAAACTAAGGGAAGAGGGTGAAAAACTAGGAAGAACAGGGGTCTATCTGCGCGGATGAACAGTAATCGCCTAAAAATTGAACTTTGAAAAATAATTAATAACTTGAAAATGATTAAGAATTGGAGGAAGAGGAACAATAACAAAATTTAGATCTTTGAAAAATAAAGAAGTTTGATGAAGAGACTAAGATGAAAAGAGGATCAGAAGAAGAAGAAAACGGAGGAGGAATAGAGTTGTGTGAAATCGGTTGAACAGTAAAACTTTGAAAAATTAAGAATAACTTGAAAACGAGAGATAATTATAAGAAGATGAAGAATAAGAAATTGTAGACAACTTAAAAATGAAGAACTTTATAGAAGAAAGCAACTTAAAAGGACGGCTAAAAGAGCATGAAAGCTAGGCTATAAGAAAAGACTAACTCCTTATTTGGTCTACTCTTGGACAGTTTATATAGGGTTCAGAGAAAACCCACGAAAATCTCTCCATATTTAGCTTGAATCCGCCTTATCAGCATCAAGGATTGATCAAAGTAGGTCTCTTGCCATGTTTAGAGTCCTCTTTTTGTAGCAACCCTGATAAATTTAAAAGGAATAAATAAATCAAAATAGATTAAAAGATTTAATAAATAAACGAAAGAGCTTGGAATAAAAATAATTAAAACCATGATGGAAATAACGCCTCAGATAAAGGCGCTACTTTACAATAAAATGCCCTTACCTAAGGCGTGTTTTGAAGAAAGGACGCCCACACGTTAAGGCGTCAAATTTCAAACGACCAAAATAAATAAAAAGGATAAGTTAGCGTAACGTCCCTTTCGTGGACGCGTTTTAACAAGTAACGACGCTTGACAAGGCGTCAATTTAAATTCGACGCCCTGACCTAGGTCGCTAATTCAGTTTGAGTTTCGTTCGACCCAGGAGTCTATCCAAGGTAAGGTGATAACTATGAGGAAGAGTTCGAATGTAGTAATAACTCTAATATGGAAGTATTACTACTCTGATTGACATGATTGATATAAACTCGTCGCGCATATCAGAGTATCTTCCGCGCTCGGGGCGTGACAGTTTTTGTGGTATCAGAGCCTAGGGTATTCAATTCCTAGGAAAACCCAAGTCCAAGGATATGTTCAAACCTTTAACCAGTGAGAGTGGGTAGAACCAAGGGTTAAAGTTAACATGAGTCTTTAAATACAATCACATATTAACCTAGTTATTGTAATTGTAGGATAATGGCTGCCGAACGTGCTCAATGGCGCAACATGCAGCGTACCCTTCAAGGCATGACTCAAGTGCTGCAACAAGTAGCACAAGGAGGTGGACAACGAGCAGGAAGTCTCCACCAGACTTTCAAGAACATGAACCCACCCAAGTTCACGGGTTCTACTGATCCAGATGACGCTGAACACTGGATTAGGGAGATAGAACGTATATTCCGTGTTATGCAATGCACGGATCTGGATAAAGTTTTATTAGCTACTTTTCAGTTAGAAAGGGATGCTAGATGCTGGTGGGAATCAATAGAGGCTGCTATAAATCAAGATCAGGTTTCGTGGGAAGAATTCGTTGAACACTTCAACGTGAAATATTTCTCGGACCGAGTTCAGGAAAAGAAGGCTGCAGAATTTGCTGCATTAAAGCAACGATCTTTGTCAGTGGCCGAGTATGAGGCCCAATTCTCTAGATTGTCTCGATACGCTAAGCATCTAGTTAGCACCGAGAAAATGAAAGCTAGGAGGTTTCTAAATGGGCTCAGACCCCAAGCTATTACTCAACTGGCGCCGATGGACATTCAAGTCTACTCAGAGATAGTACGCCGAGCTCAACTATTAGAAGATGCCACGGAACTGTCTGATAGGATTCGTGGTAAGGATAAGAAGAAACAAGTTACAGGTTCGGGTTCCTTTAAACCCAACTTCAAGAAAAGGCCTAGCAATGAAGGAGCATCCTCACAAGACCAAAAGTTCAAGAAGACCAAGCCCTTCTCTATCACCACCACCTCTCCAAATACAGTGTGCAAACATTGTGATAAAGCGGGTCATAGAGCAGAGGAATGCTGGAGGAAACTAGGAGCATGTCTCCGTTGTGGGAGTCGTGAGCATCGGATTCCCGATTGCCCATTACTTAACGACCAAGCCGTTGACGGGAAGTGCCCAGTAACCAAGAATGCTCGTCTTCATGCAATCAAGGAGACCGAGCAAGTAGAAGGAGGGGGCTTAGTGGAAGGTACATTGAAAGTTTGTTCCAGGAATGCATATGTCTTAATTGATACTGGTGCATCACATTCTATTGTTTCTAAGAAGTTTGCTGACCCATTACCCCTAGAACCGAAATGGATAAAGTTAGTTTTGTCTACTCCTCTGGATGATGAGACTGATATTACACATCATTACCAAAACTGCGAGGTATTGATTCATGGTCAAAATCTCCCTATTGATCTCATATGTTTACATCTGAAAGAGTATGATGTTATACTAGGGGCTGATTGGTTATCCAAGTATCAGGCAACGGTTGATTGCCGCAATAGTAAGGTTACATTCAAGGAATTTCCATAACTAATATTTACTAGCCCCAAGAGTCGGAGCAAATCCCCTCTTATTTCAGCTCTCCGAGCTAGCAAGCTCATCAGGAAAGGATGTACATCTTTCCTTGCCTTTGTCACAGTTAAAGAAGCTAAGGAAGCTAAGCTAGAAGACATTCCAGTAGTACAAGAATTTCCGGACGTATTTCCGAAAGATTTGTCGGGATTACCCCCGCAAAGAGAAGTGGCCTTCACCATCGACTTAGTCCCTGGTGCTGGTCCGATTTCAAAGGCACCTTATAGGATGTCACCTGCTGAACTCAAGGAATTAAAGGAGCAATTGATGGAACTCATTAAGAAAGGATTCATTAGACCAAGTACTTCCCCGTGGGGAGCGCCTGTATTATTTGTAAAGAAGAAAGACGGATCCATGAGGTTATGCGTCGACTATCGACAATTGAATCATCTCATTGTCAAGAACAAGTATCCACTGCCGAGAATCGATGAATTGTTTGATCAAATTTCAGGATCCATGTACTTTTCCAAAATTGATCTTAGGTCCGGATATCACCAACTAAGAATCAAGGACGAGGATATTCATAAAACCGCATTCAGAAGCAGGTATGGCCATTTTGAATTTGTTGTTATACCTTTCGGACTAACGAATGCCCCTGCTGCCTTTATGTAGTTAATGAATGGTATATTCATGCCTTATTTGGATCAATTCGTGGTGGTCTTTATTGATGATATATTGATTTATTCCAAGACCAAGGAAGAGCATGAGGAACATTTGAGGATTGCATTACAAATATTGAGGACAAATCAATTATATGCAAAACTTAGCAAGTGTGAATTCTGGCTTGAAGAAGTGACTTTTCTCGGACATGTTATATCAAAGGATGGCTTGTCTGTAGACCCATCAAAGGTTGAAGCTGTAAGGAACTGGGAAAGACCAACTAATGCTAGCGAGATCTGAAGTTTCTTAGGTCTTGCCGGCTATTACAGGCGATTCATCAAGGATTTCTCTAAAATCACCGTGCCACTTACAAGGTTAACTCGCAAGGAGATCCGTTATGAATGGGATGAGGAATGTGAGATAAGCTTCCAAACTCTCAAGGATCATCTTACTACAGCTCCTATCTTAGCATTACCAATTGAAGGAGAAAAGTTCGAGGTATACGCTGATGCTTCTGGCATTGGCCTCGGGTGTGTTCTAATGCAACAAGGGAAGGTTATAGCCTACTCTTCTCGTCAATTAAAGAAGCATGAAGAGAACTACCCCGTCCATGACTTAGAATTGGCCGCGGTAGTATTTGCACTCAAAATATGGAGACATTATCTTTATGGAGTACAGTTTACTGTATACTCCGATCACAAGAGTCTCAAATATCTTTTCTCACAGAAGGAACTAAATATGAGGCAAAGACGATGGTTGGAATATCTCAAGAACTTCGACTTCAATATACAATATCATCCCGGAAAGGGTAATCATGTAGCAGATGCCCTTAGTCGAAAGCCGAGAGCACTGTTAGCCAATTGTCTGATTCAAGAATGGAAATTGCTAGAACAATTCTCTGAACTCAATATAAGCATGGACACGGACCCTAGATGTGTCACATTATCTCATGTAAGCATACAGTCAGATTTATTATCTGAGATACAAGCACTTCAGGATGATGATCCTACATTAGTAGAAATCAAGGGCATATTAAAAGGACAATCGGACTTCCAACTAGCTTCTGATGGAAGATTAATGTTCAAGAATAGAACTGGTATACCGGACTGCCCAGAATTGAAAAAGAAGATCTTAGATGAAGCTCACAGATCAAGGTATACGATTCATCCTGGATCTACCAAGATGTACCAAGATGTGAAAAGAAATTTTTGGTGGCCCAACATGAAAAGAGAAATAGCGGACTATGTATCACGCTGTCTCACATGCCAACAAGTCAAGGCGGAACACCAAAAGCCTGCTGGAAAGCTACATCCTCTAGATATCCCTAAATGGAAGTGGGAGGATATTGGTATGGATTTCATCATGGGTTTATCTAAATCAAAAAGAGGACATGATGGAATATGGGTTATCATTGACCGATTGACCAAATCCGCGCATTTCTTGCCAATCAAGAGTCGATGGTCAGTAGATGTCTTAGCTGCACTATACATCAAGGAAATAGTCAGATTACATGGTATTCCTGTTTCAATCGTGTCTGACAGAGATCCCCGTTTTACTTCTCATTTTTGAAAAGGACTACAACATTCGTTGGGGACGAGACTTAATTTTAGTACAGCCTTTCATCATCAAACGGATGGTCAGACCGAGAGAACAAATCAAGTAGTTGAAGATATGCTTAGAGCATGCATCACTGATTTTGATGGAAACTGGCATGATCACTTGCCTCTGGTCGAATTTGCATACAATAATAGCTACCAAGCTAATATACAAATGGCACCTTTCGAAGCTTTATACGGAAGGAGTTGCCGATCACCCTTGTGCTGGAATGAAGTTGGAGAGAAACAACTGTTAGGTCCAGACATGGTAAGGGATGCAACTGAGAAGATATGAGTAATTAGGGAAAGATTGCAAGTAGCTCAGACAAGGCAAAAGGCTTATGCCGACACAAGAAGAAGAGATCTCGAATTCCAAATTGGAGATCATGTATTTCTCAAGATATCGTCTGGACGTGGAATACGAAGATTTGGTGTTAAAGGCAAGCTTACACCGAGATTTATCGGACCTTTTGAGATACTAGAAAGAGTTGGCGAGGTTGCTTATCGCATCGCATTGCCACCTCAACTGTCCGAAGTACATGATGTGTTCCACATATCTATGTTGAAGAAGTATGTACATGACCCATCACATATTATTGAATATGGAGACCTAGTGATCCAGAAAGATTTCACGTATGAACAGAAGCCTATGAAGATCTTAGATCGAGAAGTACGTGTCCTAAGAAATAAGGTTATTCCCATGCTAAAAGTACAATGGGATAAGAATTCAGAACATGAAGTTACATGGGAGACCGAGGAATCTATGAGGAAACAATTTTCAGATTTATTTTAGAAGGTACGTACTCTACACTCTCCAAATGCAAATATATGATATGGAATTTGGGGACCAAATTATTTTTAAGTGGGGGAGGGTGTAGCAACCCTGATAAATTTAAAAGGAATAAATAAATCAAAATAGATTAAAAGATTTAATAAATAAACGAAAGAGCTTGGAATAAAAATAATTAAAACCCTGATGGAAATAACGCCTCAGATAAAGGCGCTACTTTACAAGAAAATGCCCTTACCTAAGGCGTGTTTTGAAGAAAGGACGCCCACACGTTAAGGCGTCAAATTTCAAACGACCAAAATAAATAAAAAGGACAAGTTAGCGTAACGTCCCTTTCGTGGACGCGTTTTAACAAGTAACGACGCTTGACAAGGCGTCAATTTAAATTCGACGCCCTGACCTAGGTCGCTAATTCAGTTTGAGTTTCGTTCGACCCAGGAGTCTATCCAGGGTAAGGTGATAACTATGAGGAAGAGTTCGAATGTAGTAATAACTCTAATATGGAAGTATTACTTCCAATCAAACACTAACTCTATTAGGATTCTAGAAATCCTATAAATAACCTACTGCTTGAACCGAGAACGCTATTTGGCGTTCGGAGTATTCTAAGGTATGTGAAGAACAGCAGGTTCTTCTTGTATCTCTGTTCGTCCGATTATCGATTTCATGAAAGAATACTAAATATTCTTATTCTTCTTCTCTTCTTACAGGTTAAGAAGATTAACGGGTAAGTTTTTCTTTCCTCCACCTTCAGTTAAGTATTATGAAGAAAAACTGATGTTTCTTCATCTTATTTCTCTGTAGAGAAGTCATCTTAACCTACTGAAGAACGTGGGTTCTTCATCGACGAACGTCTGCTTCTGATCGTGCCAAAAAGAGAACCTGTCGATACATCTACACCAAGACTTCTGCCCCTTTCATCCAACTCTGTTGATAGCAGAGTACCGTGTCTTCATCAGTTCTCCAGTTAATCATCATAAGGTAGGATTTTCTCATGGAACGTAGCCCAAACTACCATATAACTATAGATAATTATCATCGGTAGTTCATGCATATAGTTTTCATGCGTTCTGGTTATTTTCTACGGAATGTTTGAAAGAAACGACCCTAATAAGGGCGTTAATTTAAAAGACACGACCACGCTCAGGTCGTCAATTCCAGATTTGACGCCCTGCACATGGACGTTAATTCCTGTTAATTAATAAATAGCATGTTTAAAAAGTAATTATCAATGCAAACATGATTCTAAATTAATGCATGGTCAATTTCTTGTAATCCTGCTATTTTTCTGGTCCTGACTATATACCATGTTCCTGAAATATTCATTACCTCGAAATTTGAAAAATTGTGAATTCACGACCTTGACCAGGTCGTCTCTTGTTTAACTAACGCCCCAGACTAGGGTGCCTTTTTCCTGGTAACGCCCCTACCCAAGGCGCGTTTTCAACAAAATTACAGATTTTTAATATCCTGTAAAATAGCAATATTGGAAAGGACGACCTCTTTATATGTCGTCAAATTTAATATAAACGCCCCTGATTAAGGCGTTAATTTTACGAAAAACGACTTTACCAGAGTCGCTACTTTCTGCATTACTGATTTTTCCCGATTGTTGTTATCCGAGGGTTTCACTATATGTATATATATATATGTAGGCACTATTACTCCACTCCGTGAGTATAGTCCCACGTTTCATGATGTTTTATCGATCACCCTTAAACTCTCATTGACATACAAGCTCTCCATTGGACATTCCGTTCCTTTGGACTAGCAAGTTAGTCATAGAGACCTCCGTAAGACTCCTCGTACCTTGGATTCCCTCAAGGTCGACTGAGCTGGTTGTACCCTAAAAACCCATTACACTATCGAATGCCATGTCACTATAAAAGAAACATGGTATACCGGCCCTTATGATATGCAAAGAGTATACCATGAGAATTCTTAACGGGATGATGATATCATGCCATTTGTTGATGTTCTTATGGACCTCAATTCTATAATAAGAATGAGGGTATCTTGCCTTTGATATACTGTTCATGTGGACCTCAATTCTATATAAAGAATGTCCATACTTGTTTGTCATGGTACCCGAGTTAAGGGAACCTAATTCCACCTAGTTTCATCGTTCATCGTGATTGTACCGTTGTTATCGCCTATCTATGTCCAATGTCGTATTTTTGGACCCCATTCTCTCAAAGTTATCTTACGTGTCTACAAGCTTAAATTGTTGAAATTCCCTATTGGCTATATATATATATATACAAGAGTGGATGTCAAATATACATGATAAATGCCTGCGCATATAGGGCCCGATCTGGTCCTGGGAGGAGCACCCGAAAGTACTTGTGCCCATGGGAGTTGAATGATAAGGTATCTGGCATTATACCGAGTGCATGACTAGCTTGATTGGACATTCCACACAAATCTTGTACTTGACTCGTACTTGACTTGACATGACTTGCGTGACCCGAAAAAGGGTAATTACTTGCTTGCTTGATACATGATAGCCAAAGTTCTTGACATGCCTTGCTAAAGAGTACTTGCTTGAATATCTTGTTATCTTTTCTTGAAAGCTCGTGACTAGTTCATCTTGCTGTCTTATTGATAAATTCTCTCTCTATCTTGTCGTTTTATGCGAGCATGCATAGCTATAGTACATTCATGAAAATGTAATTACTTAAACCCCTTGTTAGTTCCTGAGATATAATTTCCTACTGGGCGTTCGCTCACTCCGTGTTTGTCCCTTACTTTTCAGGTAACTCCGACGACGAGGGAAGTCAATCGGATGGGAATAGTCAAGAGTGAAAGAGCTAGAGCTTTTCCAAGTGTCATCTAGTCTTTTTCCTATTTTCTTGAGTCAACTATGTACTTTTCCTTTTTAATTGAATAGAGTATTGGATTTGTAATAGTCTATCCATTATGAAATAAAGGATTGGGTTATCTTTCTATTTTGCGCATCTCTGTTTTGGTGTCGAATACACTACTACTCTGATTGACATGATTGATATAAACTCGTCGCGCATATCCGAGTATCTTCCGCGCTCGGGGCGTGACACCTTTCCTCAAATAAGAGGAGATAAGCTCAAAAAGTAGAAGATAACCGCGATCGGGTTCTGTTTCTGGTTCAGACTGAAAATAGCGACCTCCTCAGTGTCGTTTATTCCTTAATAAGCGACTCCTCACTCGGGCGCAAATTCCTTTAATCCTTATTTTAATATTTTTCAGCATTTTTGTCTTTTACATACATCAGGAATTAGCGCCCGTGTAAACGGTCGCAATTTCTTCAAGGGGCGACACTTCAAACCGTCGCTCAATCTTTTCCTTTTTCTTTCTATTTCCTAATCAAAATAAATAGGCGCCTGCCAAACTGTCGCAGTTTCTTGAATCTGCGCCCTCTCAGAAGGGCGTTCAATAATTGGCGACTAGATCTTGTCGCAATTTTCTGAAAATTTAAAAACTTCAAAATATCAACATTCTTTATCGGACAATGAATTTTAATAGTTGCGTATTTTCCTAAATATTTCTCACATGGTCATTTTGACTCAAAATTTGATGATAAAATCATGAAAGCTCCAATTAATGGTGATAATGAGATATGGGTGATATTAATGCACAACTATATTCAATAGATGCTCAAAAGTGATGAATGTGATGTAAATTATGATATGAAATATAGTACTTATCAGGATCAGCCTCCTCTCCTTCCAGCCGGCTAGAGGAAGAGGGCCTCACGTCCTATTCTTGCTTCTCCTACAAAACAAAGCCAAACACAAGAGAAAAACTCATTAGAATATGCAAGTGTAGCATCAATCCCGAAGTGATAAAAGAGGTGCAAGGAAAGGGGGAGAACGCACGGGGGGGGGGGGGGGTTTAACCCTTATAAACGGGAGCAAAAAAAGGTGGGTATATTGTGATGAGAATGAGACAAATAAGAGAAAAATCACGCAGCACAACTGTGGGAATATGCCATGTAAAACTGAGAAAAATACATATGTAGCAGAAAATGCAGAATTGTGATGATTTACGAAATTGGGGGATGAATAACTAAGAGTAGGAACGATGAAAAGAAGCCCTTGAGTGTGGAATTCGAAGATTATACTTCCCTCTTTAGGCCAGGGTCAAAGGAGAAGGTAGACGACGCAGCATGGCTTCGCCCCGAAATGAGAAAGAACCCCCCTTCGCGTTCTACAAACTGTGTATCTATTTATAGGAGTTGCTGAAACCCTAGGGTTTAGATCCGAGATAATGACCAAAATAGGGGGATATATGTGATCAAACTCGAGATAATATCAAGGGTAAGAGTCCTGGATTGATAAAAATCGAGCTGGAGGCTCATTCTCCTCGAAAATGGATCAAGATGAGGCTCCTGGAGAGTCCTCGAGCGAAGAAATCGGGGTTCAGAAGGTTCTGGGCTCTCTGTTGAATTAGCGCAACTAGGGTATGACGGTCAAGGGAAGATCAAAACTAAGCAGTAGGATAAGCATGCAGCCGACGACGCCGGCGAACAGGACACTTCGGAGAAGACAGTCATTTGGCGATCTTATAAGCACCGCCAAATGCTTTTGGCGGCCAGCCAGATGGCCGCCAAACCAGAGGAATATGGCGGTTCACTGGAGACCACCAAATGCTTTTGGCGGTCCCAATAAGACCGCCATAATCCCCCTGCTGAGATAGCATAGCTCGGGCGTCGGGGATGATGGGAAATGGTCCTGGAACTGGGGGAAATCATGGAGAATGGTCTGGAACTTGTAGAAGATGACTTCCAAGCTCAAGGGGGGCTAGGGAAAAGATCAGGAAATGTGCTCGAAATAAGATCAAGGAAGCTCCACAATAATGGGTAATTCGGGACATCACAAAAGTGAATAAGAGAAATAAGTCGACTTGTAGGCTAAAACGGGTGTCAACACCCGTGTGCATTGGTCGTGGCGTTGTCGACCAGGTTGCTGTTATAGCAAGTGACACTTGGTTGCCTTGGAGTCGTGTGCCGTGAATTGCTCGGGTTGTGTCCCGTGGCTCTGTGATAAGAGCGGAACCGGGATTAGCATGCGTCCATTTGGAGTAATTGAGATGAGATATGGTTTGATGAGACAGGACGATGGTCGATGCCTGTGCGTGGAAGTCCTTGATGGGACGTTGGCGTCAGAATGGTGGTCTTTGGTCTGTGACCAGCATGGGAGGATTTTTCCTGTAAGTCTGAGTCGAGTGAGGTGAGGACTGAAGACTCCAGATTCTTGTCAATTGGTTCCGCCGTGCTCTCCTGAGAGGGTAGAGTTGGCGTGAGGCTCGAGATCAGATGTGGTGATGGTTTGTGCGAGAGTCAATAGATGGCATGTCAAGATTTGAAATGTACCCTTTAGATCTGGTGGAGGACCAGGAAAGAAGGAAGAAGCTGAGTAAGTCAAGGGTTTCC
Organism: Amorphophallus konjac; assembly: GCA_022559845.1. Lineage (NCBI taxonomy): Eukaryota > Viridiplantae > Streptophyta > Magnoliopsida > Alismatales > Araceae > Amorphophallus > Amorphophallus konjac. The sequence goes on along the minus strand of CM040121.1, from coordinate 80,542,758 downwards.
CGTTGGCGAGTGTCTGGTGACTGGTGTGTGATTTTTCACAGGCAGAAGATGCTGGTTGTAGTGAGTCAATAATGGCGAGAGCCGTGTACCAGCTGGGCCTTGGGTGACCGATGTTGAGGTATGTTCCTTCCCGGATTGGATATGGGCTTTGTCGAAGTTGAGTTCTAACAGAGCTAGTCCAGTGATGTGTTAGTGTTCGACTTGCCAGGTGTGAGAGGGCCCTTGGCATGGAGCCGACGGATTTGTGGCGGTCAGCTGGCAGAGAAGCTGGCGTTTGTTTGGTCCGCCGAGCATGGGATTTGGTCGGTGGCTATTTCTCGTAACGAGGATTGCATTTCCTTGGTGAGCGAGATCGTGGCAATGATACCGTGCTTGGATTTCTGTTGTGACTGAGGTTGTAATGCCCCTGATTTTTCAGATATTTATCGGATATGGATCCGTGGGTTTCAGATCATTTTTGTGGGTCCTGGAGTGTGTTTGGTGTTTTACACGTATTTTCCCCTGATGTGCCTTCGGAACACTGTGCAGGGTGAACCGTGGTGTTCTCCGACTCCGGGACGTGACCAACGCGTTGTGCTCCTCCCGAGGATCGCGGAGGTAATTTTTCGTAATTTTTTGAATTTTTACAATTTCTGGATTTTTCTATATATTAATCCTTTCTCTCTCCCCTCTCATTTCTCTCTTTCTCACTCTCTCATCTCTTTCTCTCCCCCTCTCCCCGGGCGACCGACGGTGGCGGAGGAGGGTGAGGCGGCGATGGCGGGAGGCGAGGAACGGGTCGAGGATCGAGGGCCGGCGGCGCGTTGAAGCTCGGCCGCAGGTTCGTGAAACAGCGAGGGTTTTGCGACATTTTCTTCGCGGATCGGCGTCCACTGCGCGTGAAATCTTCGGTGGAGGTAGGGAGATGGACCCCAACTCGCGTACTTCATTTCCTGTGAGTTTGGTAGGCCGTGGCGAGCCGAGCGTGGGTTTATTGTCGTTTTGGGGAAAATCCATGATTTTGGGGTGTGAGCCCGATCTAGCGTTTTAACGCATTAATCGGTGGTTTGTGGGCATCATTGAATGCCTAGGGGCTTGGGGAAGGGTTTCCCCTTTGTTTCTCCATCACCCGGGGGTGATTGGGGCGTGGAAGGGGCTTCCCGCTGTTTTCTTGCCCTTTCGGGTTCGGGACGCCTTGGCGATCGTTCCAGAGACCGCTAAGGGCTCCCAGCGGACCAAGGGTAGACCGCTATGGGTCTCCTTGTGTCGGTTCGATGCTGGCGGTCACGCGATAGACCGCCATGGTCTTTGGAGGTCCAAAGGTAGACCGCTATGACCGCTCGAGTTTCGTGTGTTCCAGAGTTTGGCGGCCCATATGTGGACCGCTATCTTGTGCCTCGTGGTCCATGGGTAGACCGCCAGGGCTTCGTGAGTCCAGGGGGCTTGGCGGTCCATCGGTAAACCGCCAGGTTGCTTTGGCAGCCTAAAGGTAGACCACTATTCTTTGTGGCGGCCTAGGGTTAGACCGCCAGGCGATTTCCATACTTGCGATGTCGGGTTCGCGTTGTGTTGGTCTCCGGTCGACCCGGTGGTGACCTAGTGGTCGACTATCGGCCTTGTGAGTGTTCCGGACATCCCGTGGGTTCCGTGACCATGTTTCTGGGATGTCGGGAGGTATCGTGTTACCTCGATTAGCGTGCACGTGTGTTCAAAGGGTCCGGGTGATCCCATGTGTTTCAGGCTTTCGTGTTACGCTCGATCGAATCACCGTGTAGCGGTGTGAGTGCTGTGGGGTTTCCCCTCATGTCGTGGGTTTCTACGGAAGATGGTTCCCGTGTGGGCCTCGTGTAATGCCTTGGACTGCGAGTCCAGTCGTCCAACTTGGAGCTGGAGGTTTCCCGCTTTTTCTTGGGATGGGAAATCGACGTGGCGACTTGTGAGCTGCCGTGGGAATCGTTCTTCTGTGCTTTCGGCGTGGGCCATGTGTGTGGCCTTGGACTGTAAGTCCAGTCACCCAGCCAGGGGATGGAGGTCTCTTGAGTTCCCTTCCCGAGGGAATGGTCTCGGTAGCTCGTGAGCTACCTTGGTATTCGTGCTACCGTGATTTTAGACCTAGGGATTAGGCTAGATTAACGGTATTGTGCTGTTGGTGCAACGGTCTTGACCTCGAGTCTCATGACTCAAGGACCGTTGGATTTAGTGAGTCTAGAGGACTGTCCAGAGTCCAGTGGCTCGATGCCACTTGGTTCTCCTCGACTTTCACGCAGGGTGTGTGCGTGTTTCTCAGAGTTTCTCCATGGAATGACAAATTGGCTTATAAAGCCTCACAATTGTAAACCTACTTCCCAAGGATATAAATGTAAACTAAAAGGACATAAATACAAAAATAAAAGTTAGTGCCCGGTGTTGATTCCCATCAGGACGTATGGTCTGTGTGTGCACACGTGATTGGGGGCAGTGGACCCGCGCCGGCCAGCGAGACCCCAGCTAGTCGCTTGCTTTGTGGTTACTTGTACGGTGTCTCAGTTCCCGCTGGGCTGGAGGGAGACACCTGAGGCGCGGCCTAAGACGTCAGTGGACGCATCCGGCCTTGCTTCTGGTGGGCATGTACTCTTGTCACGTGAGACGTGACTCTCCTATGTTCGGGTTCCGTTTCCCGTCTGCGAAACATGATTTTCTGGACCGTCCGATGTTTCTGAGATAGTGGCCAGGGTGCTAGTAGCTTTACCGAGGTTGCGTCTTGTTAGCGTGGTGCCTGCGACCATGTGGTCGGGGTTGCACCTTGGACAACGTGTCCAGGTTGGCCTTGTCCTGGGAGACAGGCCTTCTGTGGTAGGGTTGCCGTGGATTTACCTCGGTAGGTGGTGTTAGAGTAGTCCAGTCCCTGATTGTGAGATCGGGATTTCTCTTTCTGTTTGACCGGTACAATAGGAGTAGCTGTAGTGCCGAGTTTTGACCGGCCACCGGTTCGCTGTTCCTGCTGTAGTTGTAGCTGTTTTTCCTTTCTGCTACCGTCGTTGCTCTCGGTTGGGGTTCCGCGAGATCCCTATTGAGCCAGTGACAGGAGGCTCACCCCTGCGTCTCAGGTGCGGCGGCTCTTCCTCGGGGTTCGAGGGTGCTGTTCGGAGGTTCTTAGTTGCCACTTTGCGGGGCCGAGTGTTCACTTGGCATGTGGTACATTTTACTGTTTTAGACTGTACTTTCTGTTGGGCTGGACTCTGTTGTAGTTGTTGTTTATTTATTTATGTTAATTATTGAATTGTCCTGCCTTATTTCCTATTTCTTTGTATCTCCACTCTCCTTTTAGCCCTTCTGAGCCCTCCGGCTCGTGGGCGGCGGGCCAGGATTCGAATGGTATTGGGTTCTTCCTGGTATCCGGATCTTAGGTCGTCACAGAGGTGATGGCAGACTTCTGTCCTTTTTGTTATATGCATGCTCTGATGATCGATGTGTGCTGGGTCATGAGCGAGGCGTTGTCCGTGATCATTGTCTGGTTGCGTCCCTCAGGATCGTGGTTTTTGCGAGTATCGAGATTTGGCTGGAGCTCTAACAACGTTGTCAGTGGGTTCGGGGTGTTCTCCCCCTGTGGCATGGCGGTTGTCCTGAATTTCGAGGATGAAATTTGTTTAAGGGGGGAGGGCTGTAATGTCCCAATTTTTTCGGATATTGTTCAGATCAGGATCTGTGAGCTTTGGATCGCTTTTGTGGGTCCCAGATTGACTTTTGCGATTTACACGTGTTTTTGTCTGTCAAGTCTTCGGAACCCCGTGTAGGGTAAACCGTTGTGTTCTCCGACTCCGGGACGTTACCAATGCGTTATGCATTTTCTGAGGATCGTGGGGACTATTTTTTCCTATTTTTATATTTTTGGATTTTCTATTTAAACCCAACCCCTTTTCTCTCTACCCATCTCTCATTTCTCACTCTCTCCCTTTCTCTTCTCTCTCACGTTCTCTCCTCTCCCCCTCTCTCCTCTCCGGTTGGCCGACGGAGATGGACGAGGGTGAGGTGGCGATGCTCGTGGGGAGAGGGGCAGTGTGGACGGGGCGAGGATCGAGGCGTGGTGACGCGAGGAAGCTCGGGTGCGCGTTCGTGAACCGGTGGGGGTTTCGCGGCGTTTTCTTGGCGGATCGGCGTCCTCGGTGCGCGGATTCTTCGGTAGAGGTAGGGGGATGGATCTTTAGCCTTTGTACTTCCTTTCCCCGCGTTTTATAAGCCGAGGCGAGGCCGAGAGTGGGTTTATTTCACGTCGGGGTCAAAATCGCATGTTTGGGATGAGCGGCAGTTTTAGGTCGATTCGAGGCCCGATTGTGGTTTTGATTTGGTTTTCTGGTAGTAGGAATGCCCGGGGATGAATTCCCCTTGTTTTCCCCTTCGCTGGGAGGCGAATGGGGAGTGGAACCGAGCTCACGGCGGATCTCGGTCCATCTGTCGGAAGACGCAGGAGGCGGCCACCCTTGTGGTCGTCTGCGCCCTGGTCTAATTAAGGGTGGTCGTCTACGCCCTGGTCTGGGAGGCCAAGACCATGGCTGCCCAGGCCACTGGGCGACCACAGGTCTGGCCGCCCAGGGGTGCTGGGCGGTCCGAACCCTGGCCACCCTCACCCATGAAGGCCCAAGTCTGGGCGGCCAGGTCGATGGCCGCCCAGCCCTCTGGGCGGCCAAGGATGTGGCCGCCCAGGGAGTGGCCGCCCAAGCCTCTGAGAGGCCAAGTGTTTGGCCGCCCAGCTCAATCAGCCCCCGGGCAGCCGTGTTCCGCATTTTCTTGTCCCGAGGTGTCCGTACGCGATACATATTCATGGAAGAGGCACTCGTGTGATTCTTCAAAATCTGGGCTTCTTGTGTAAGTCCTCATGGGCCATCCCTGTTGGAATTTGTGTATGTAGTGGGTGTTTTCCCCGTTCGGAATCAGTGTGAGTTTTCTTAGGCTTTGGACAACCCCGTGTGTTCTCGGGCTTCCGTGCTTTCGTTAGGTTGACTCACCGTGTATCGGTATGTGTGCGGAGGGCTTCCCCCGCACGACGTGGGTTTCTCCAAAGAGTGGTTTCCGTGTAGGCCAGGCTTATGGCCTTGGACTGTGAGTCCAATCACCCAGCCTGGGGCTAGAGGTCTCTTGAGTTCCCTTTATGAGGGAATGGTCTCGATAGTTGTGAACTGTCTCATGAGTCATCGTGTTGCGGTTTCTATGTTAGGGCTAGGGAAGATTGACGGCGTGGAGCTATCCCTATACAATGGTCTTGAACCGAGTCTCATGACTCAAGGACCGTTGGGTTTAGTAGGTCTAGTGGACCATCCAGAGTTTGGTGGCCCCGCCCCACTTGATACTCCGTGTTACTCGCAATGGGTGCGTGTGTGGCTTTCCGTTTTCACGTTTAGTGACCTATCACTAGTCGTAGCCTTCTTACAGCATACGTGTGCTGACCCACCAGGGAGTGGTGGAGCGACTTACCCGGGAGAGACGATTTTTAGGCTGGTTACCATAGGGCCCCTAAGCGCAGTATGAGTCCGGGCTTTGGGGAAGAACCAACTAGAGGATCTGTCCTAGGGCGCATGGTCTATGTGTGCACACATGGTTGGGGGCGTTGGACCCGCGCTGACGAGCGCGACCCCAGCTAATCCTTGTTCAGTGTTCTGTGGTTACTAGTGCAATGTCTCACTTTCTGCCTCGGGCGAGTAGGGAGACACCTGAGGCCGCAGACTAAGTCGTCAGTGGACGCATCCAGCTTTACTTCTGGTGGGTAGTGCTCTCGTCACGTGACGTGAGTTTCTCATGACTCGAGTTTCCGTTCCCGTCTGTGAGACATTATTTTACTCGTAGTTTTCAGGTGGTTTCCCGAGGTAGAGGTCTAGGGTATTCGGTGAGCGTCACCTAGGGTTTTCCCTAGTCGGTGTTAGGTTCACGACTACGAGGTCGTTATCGTGTCTACCCAGATCGCGTGGTCTTGGATTGGACCTTTGTCTGTGAGACATGCCTCTACGACAGTGGTGTCGTAATGGTTCTCTTGGCAGTGTAGCCAGAGATTTTCCTATTAGTTCGGTAGTCCCCCGACTGTGAGATCGGGGCGTGTTTTTCAGTACAGTAGGAGTAGCTATAGCGCCGATATTTTACCGGCCATCGAGTTTGTTATTCCTACTGTACTTGCTGCATTCCGCTACCGCCGTTGTTTACGGTTGGAGTTCCGGGGATCCCTACTGAGCCAGTGATAAGAGGCTCACCCCTGCTTTTCAGGTGTGGCAGTTCTTCCTCAATGTTCGAAGGTGCTGCGCGGAGGTTCTTAGTTGCCAGCTCGCCGGGCCGAGTGTTAACTCGGTGTGGGTATACTTCTCTGCCTTAGACTGTTCTTCTGTTGGACTGGACTCTGTTGTAGTTGTTTATTTATTTCTGTTAATTTTTTAATTGTCATGTTTTATTTCTTATTTCTTTGTGCCTCCACACTCCTTTTAGCCCTTCCGAGCCCTCCGACTCGTGGGCGACGGGTCAGGATTCAAATGGTATCGGGTTATTCTCGGTATCCGGATCTTGGGTCGTTACACCCGTAGACTTATATTATATTTTATTCTTAAAATTATAAATATTATGTATTAATAGTATTATATTATGTTCATAGTTATATACATAGCGTGTACGGATATATTACCGTATATCCGTATCTGTATATAAAATATGAGTCTACGCCCACATCTAAGAGAAGCTAAGATTTGTGGGAAGTGAGAAAATTAAAGTCCGATCAATTATTTCCTTTTCAAAATATTTTTTATGTTTCATAAAAATGTCCTTACAAGTTTAGTAAGAACTAAGAAGGTCAAACTCCCAAATCTAACAAGACATGCAACGGGTTGAGTTCATATCAAAATCATAGGCCCAACATACACAGTGAGTTATTAAGAACGGGTTCGGATAGTGTACGAGGTTCAAATGCACTAAATCCATGCTTGATCTGAATATATAATGGGTATTTAAAAAAATATGAATATTAATCCATATTCATTTATTCGGATATTATCAGACCCATCAAGGGTCAGGTAATCGGGTTTGTGGGTATTTTTGAGATCCCTAAACATCACCCGATCCTTCAGGTCGCCGTCGATATATATATATATATATATGGAAAGTGGGTGAGGAAGGTGAAAATCTTTAACCTACTCTCTCTCTCTCTCTCTCTCTCTCTCTCTCTCTCTCTCTCTATATATATATATATATATATATATATATATATATATATATATATAGAGAGAGAGAGAGAGAGAGAGAGTATTACGATAATGGCAGGGTATAATAACTCTGTCTTAAAGATTTCAAGAGTATTACAATAAATACAATAAAATTGGGGGTATAAAGGGTAGTTTCGTAAACATTTAGGGATATATTAGTATTTTTTTTTCCTTAAACTTTTCACCATCTTATTAACGATCATTTTAGTTTTAAACTCCTATAATTTTTTATATTTTTTTATCAATTCCTATAATTTACATATTTAATTAAAAGTTCCTCAAATCTCAAATTACTTAGTGAAATGTCCCATAATAATACGAATAAACCCCTTAAACGTTTTCCAGAAAAAACTTTGCAAAATATGTATATTTGATAGCATAATTGTCAAAATTTTAGAAATGAATATTTAAATGTGGTGACTAATTTGTGTATATGTGAAAACTAAAAATGCCTTACTAAAATAGACATGATAATGATAAGAATGAAATAAATATGAAGACCATGTACAGATGCAAATGCGAATGTGATCAATCATATTTCTAGATTATAATGTGGAATTAGTAATTAAAATATTAAATTTTATTTTAATAATTGTCACAACTTTCATCGTTCCGACGTTGGATTCATTTTTATTTATGATATTACCATTGATAATTGCCCAAAAATTAGAAAATAAGTTTTCTTATAACATTTTTTTGACTTAACGCCATATATTTAACATAAAAAATAATAGTTATGAAGTTATAAGTAGTCTACAACATTATTGTTCTATTCCTTGTTTGTACTTAAGAATTAGTGTTTTATATAATAAGTTTTATTTATAAGATTCAAAAATTACCTTTTCACAATTTTATGTGGTTATTTTTTTCTTTTGCAGTAAAGCACCATAAAACTTAGCAATTTTTTGTTTTAATTATTTTCTATTTATTTGTTTGACAGTAAAAAAATAAGTTTAGTATAATTATATTGGATGTTGTTGTACTTAAGATTATCTTGTTTTGTTTTACGATTCATATCCATAATAAAATAAAATCAGGCAAAATATTATTTAAATTCATAACAAGTGAATAAAATACCTTGTTTTATTTTATGATCACCCTCTCTGGACGATCCTCACCTCTCTCAGGCTTTTGTGATTTGTGTTAAAAATAAAAGATGTTGAAATGTTACCACAGTATGTATATGCAACAATTGCCTCATGTTGTATTTTTTATTTGACAAATTAAGTAGTCTCTCACTTTCGTCACCCTTATGGTTCACAATTGCCAAAAATTCTAAACAAAAATATTTCGAATGTAGCTCCTTCCCTGACACTCGATGGGTTTGTACAAGGCTTTCCTGCCATCGAGCAGTTCATTTCAAATTCGGATTATTTAGATAAGAAATAAAAAAAGAAATGGATGTCCAAATTTCCTGAGCCTCATTCTCTGAGATATTCCACCATCCAGTTGCTCCCAGCCCCAAAATCTTTAGACACTGCTTCTACATCTATTTCTGAGTTACCACCTATTCTCCTTGTCATTCATGATCCACCACCTACGGCAGTTACAAATTCACCAAATAGAGATTATGCTACCATCCGAATGATGCACTCTAATACAAGAAATTATACTGCTACACACGAACCAAGTTATATTATCCCAGAAGAACATACTTGGCCACCAAAAATGGCTTACAAAACTACCACTCCATAACAGTTGCTAAAGGAGAAGGTAGACTTAAGAGCCTATGTGAGCTACCTCTTGTGGCATAAGGTTGACTCTGCCCAATTACAAAAAGATGAGACCAGACAATTGAATTACATGATACACTGGTCAACGTTTGCTGAGAGCCACCTACTAAAGGTAGAACGACAACTAGACAGAATAGAAAATAATCTAAGTATGTTGACAGAATACATCATGATGCAAAAAATCTTAGTTGCTCCAGCAAGGTCTGTCGCTTTGCAAGCTCATCAGGCGAACAATAGCCTGCTGCATGACCAAAAGGTCGATTTTTCAAAATTCAAAGAATTGGAATTCGCCAAGGCTATTGTCCTATCAAATGATTCTAGTAAACTGACATAACCATCTTTAGAACTAAAGATGATGAGATCCAAAGTGCCAAAACAAGAGCATAGATTCGGACACAAATTCTCCGATCATGTTATTATCCGAGACATGGACATACCCATCCTTGCTCAAGATGATGCAACAGTAAATGATATAGAAAATATCATCAAAATCTGGACGCAAAAAACATGCATGGCACAACAGGCTAGTAAAACACCGAACCAGCAACTATTCGATGTATTATACTTAGCATTTACCGGAAAGGTAAAATACTGGTGGACCTATCTCCCGGATGATTCAAAAAAGGAAATTATTGATCTAAAAGTCCAGCAGCTTGGAAATCTTTTGTTGCGAGAATTTCATCCAGTAAGGACACATCAAATGTCCACTGACATATTGATGCTTGCCCGCGGGAAGCTCAAAAATCTAGATGATTTTGAGCCATACGTCAACCGCTACACAAAAGAAGCCTATAGATTGGGACAATATTATTCTCCCTCAATTAAAGCCCAATTCTTGGCCTCTCTTCCTTAAGCAATTAGTAACCTTGTCCTATCAGAATTAAGCACTACAAATATTTCTTTGGACAACTTACTATTTGTTGATATTATTCAATATGTACGACAAGAGATAAAGAAATTGTGTTACAACATGAAAGCACAAAAGACTCTGTCGTACATTTCTCAAAAGACGTGCTCCCAGCTAGACGACGTCGAATACTTCAACATTCCTCCCCCAAGTGGCAGAAGAACGAGGAGATTTCCCAGAAACAAGGTCAGAAGACCTCGCTTCGTTAAGGTAAGGAGACAAAAAGACCATTCAAACCTTACAGAATTTTCAGACGAAGAAATACTGCCCGAAGAATGGCAACAAAAGAGGACGAATGTTATGCCAGTAAGAAAATAGGACATTTTGCAAAAAATTGTCCAAACAGAGCACCAAGAAGGATCAAGGCCCTATTTGAAATACAAGAAATAGACTCTGACTGGAAATTAGTCGAGTCTCCAGAACATTTTTCCGAAGCTCTCCAAGCCTCCACTCAACTATATGAGCTGGCATCAGCCACATAAGCATCATCAACCAATTCATCATCTATGGATGAACCATTTCAGGTACAAATGGCCTCCTCCTCAAAACCCTGCTTTTGTCATAGCAGTGATAGTAACGATGACGAAAAATCTTCGTCAAAACCATCAATGTCCAAGCACCATTTTTACTCTACCGACGAACCTGAAGAATATTCGTATGTATCACTGCCTACATCTGATGAAAGTGATGAAGATTTTATTAATCTATTCTCTTCAACCTCAAAAATACTGACAGTACATGCACCAAAGCCTCTTCGTAGTGACTACAAGCGCGACAAGGTCCCCGAGATAAGTATCCAAACTCCTAAGCATGACTTATCTGACAAACAAGTCCCACAGATAAAAAAGCTCATCAAGAAAACTAACCACATCATAATCCCAGGACATATTGCAGTGGATGGGCTTGAGTAGTGGAAAAAATGCCAGATATTTATTGATACTGGTGCCAATATCAACTAGTGTCATTAAGATCTATGGAAGAATTGACTATACTATCCCACAAGAGCCATTATTGAAACAATGAATGGGACTCATTCTATATCTCATTTTGCATTACAAGTCTCCTTAAAAATTGGCAAGCAGACATTATTGGTAGACTTCTTTCAAATCAATGATGGAGGATATGAGGTTGGCCTGGGATGTGTGACTCTAGACAAGATGGGTCCCTACACTATTTATGCCGTTGGCCTGGGATGTGTGACCCTAGACAAGATGGGTCCCTACACTATTTCTGCCGATATAGTTGTACTTAACCTCAACAGAGAAAGAGAAATCATTCCCCGCATCTCTCCATATTTCAAAAATCAACACAACATATTGTCTATGGAAGATATCTCGATTTCCCAACTTCTGAGATACAAAGAGAAGCAGTTGCAGAAAAAAAAAAATACTCTATTACTAATAAGCTCGATGAGTTATCTCCCCAAGCTCAACCACACATCAGGTCCCTGGAGTCCATCACAAAAGAATTACAAAATTGATGTATTGAGCATCCTCTGAAAAATGGGATAACGATTCACCGGTTGCATACGTTCCCACTTCACACAACATTTCCATTCAAGGAAAATCCATTCAACACTCTCTCGAAGATGAATATGAATTAAAGAGTCAGATTGAAGAATTTGTCTCGAAAGAACTAATGAGACTATCCTCTTCGAGTTATGCATGTTCAGCCTTCATTGTCAGAAACCATGCCGAACAGAAAAGATGAAAGCCTCGCATGGTTATCGATTATGGACCACTAAATGCCATCACCATTGATATTAAGTGACCTTTACCAAATAAGGAAGAATTGATACAGAGAGTGGCTCAGAAAATATTTTTTTTTCAAATTTGATTGCAAGTCTGGCTATCACCAGATAAAGACAGCAAATGAAGACATACATAAAACCATATTCTCTTCCCCATGCAGATTATATGAATGGCTAGTTTTACCATTTGGTTTAAAAAATGCACCGACACAATTCTAGTGGAGATTGGATGAAATATTTAAATCTCACACCAGCTTCATAGCAAATTACATTGATGATTTTTTGTCTTTTCAGATAACATGCAGGACCACTTGCAACATCTCCAAACATTCGTGAACAGTGTTCAACAACATGGTATCGGTTTATCATCCTCTATGGACAAATTCAAAATAGCCGTTACCCAAGTTGAATTTCTGGGGGTCACGATACAAAAGGGAAAATTTACAATGCAGCCTCATCCATTGGAGAAACTATCAAGGTTCCCATCAAGACTTGAAAACCTTCAGTAATGCCAAAGATTTATGGGATGTGTCAATTATTTGCGAACATTTATTCCCAAACTTTCTGAAAAAATAAAAAATATTAGAAAGGCAACGAGGTCAAGCCCCTTTAAATGGAAAAAGGCGGCAACTCAAGAAGTATTACAACTTCAAGAAGAGTGTCGCAATCTTCCTCCACTAAGCCCTGCCTACACTGGGCCTTACGTGCTATTCACTGATGCATCCGAAGATACTTGGTCAGCAGTCTTGCTTCACAAGGGCGATAAAGAAGAACACATTTGTGTCTATCAAAGTGGTCGGTTCAAGAAACACGAGCTAAATTACTGGACTGTTGAGAAAGAAATTTTGACGAATGTAAAAGGGGTCCAGAAGTTTCATACCTATCTCATAAGTTAAACTTTTCTTTCAAGAACAGACTCTTCCACATTAGGGGCATTTCTTAAAACGAGACTATCAAATAATGCCAAATTACGCCGCTATACATGGTGACAATTTATCCTAGCACAATACTCTTTTACCATTGATAGAGTACCAGAAAAAGATCATCATCTCCCTGATGCTCTCACAAGAGAACTGAGGCCACAAGTAAGGATGATACGCCCTCCAGCACAACAAGCAACGACATCCTGGAAAAAGATGCCACTTCGAACTCCTCAACAACGACTGCGTTTTGTTCAAAATATTAGAACACTCTTTCCCTATGTAATCACTATTCAAGGAGAGTATCCCACTATAAATCTATTCATCACCTCAGCAGGTAGAGTCAGTTGCCTCATCAACAACCTCAAGTGGTCTACTCTACAAGAGGACATTCTAGATCTTCTGATGGAGAAAAATATTTTAGATGGCATTATCTTCACAAGAAGATAACTATATGCAAATCCACCAACAAGAGAATATTTAAACAATGTCCTGCAAACTAAAGTCTTGGAACAAGATCTATGTCAATTTTTTCAGTGTTTTAATTTCTCAGAACCAGGAAATATCATAAGATACTTAGACGAGAAATTAATGGTTGAAGAAGCAGAAGAAGAAGCCTCCCCAGCTTCCTCCCTCAAGCAGCTCAGCTCAATAATTAAAGATTATCGAAGCTGCCAAAAGAAGATCACGGGTTTTTGCCCGGTGCATGGAAGGATGCTTCAACAGTTACTAAAGTAGATAGAACAGGTCTATCACCTTTCTGTCACATGTCACTTTATTTAAAGTAAAGTTACCTCACCTTTCTGTCACTTTGTGTAAAGAAACCTATACGGAGGAAAACCTCCACCGTCTATTGTAAAGCAACTTTTCTTTGAAGATTCCGGACGTCAAATTCAGACTTCAATTGTCCTGGACTTTATAACCAGAATGTAGATGTAATTAATTCTGAGATGTTACAAGAGGACTCGATGGTCTCAGCAAAAGGCATCGAAGTTTGCAGTTCATATTTGCCTTGTGCAAGTTTAGTTGAGCAGCTTCCTTCTCTTCTAAAGGTTTCCTCGACGCCTTAGTTTCTGACATATCTTCACTGCTCTTCGTTTCTACTTAAGAATTAGTCTTTTATATAATAAGTTTTATTTATAAGATTCAAAAATAGCCTTTTAACAATTTTATGTGGTTATTTTTTCTTTTGCAATAAAGCACCATAAAACAAAATAATTATTTTGTTTTAATTATTTTCTATTTATTTGTTTGACAGTAAAAAAGTAAGTTTAATATAATTACATTGGATGTTGTTGTACTTAAGATTATCTTGTTTTACTTTACGATTCATATCCATAATAAATTAAAATTAGGTAAACCATTATTTAAATTTATAATAAATGAATATAATACCTTGTTTTATTTTACAATCACCCAAACAAAATACTCTTAATTTAAAAATCAAACGACACCATAATTTTAGACCGGGGATTCTAAAATTAAAATTTTACTTCAAAGCAAATAACATATGAGCATCATTCTCCTAGATTTTGAAATCATCGGGCTTAAAAAACAGTGGAGATAAAAACTCTCCCATGTTGTTGTTTTAATCAAAAGTAGAATAAAGGAACTTTTCACAAAAATATGATACCTAAATTTTATTTTGATAATTTATATCAATCCAACAAAAAATATTTGAAGATTTTAATATTTTATATTAATCTTCATCAATTAAATCAACCCATCCCTAAAACTAATCTTCAACTTTGTGATTGTCACTAATTCTACGACATATGTGTAGATCCTAAGAAATCCACTTAGAACAATTAAAAGGAAAAAGAAAAAGAAATAGAAATAGAAGAATGGGAAAAGAGGGAGAAAAGGGGAGCATGAGAGGATGCTAAGGGGAATGTGATCGCCAGAGACGCGGGGGCCTCAAAGGATATAACAAATAATCAATGGAGGGATCGCGATATAAATACCTTAAATGCAGGAGATATTGTGAGTGCACCTTCTCTTTCTATCGGCCGGCCGATGAAGAGAGTTTTCCTTGACTGATTACCCTTGCAAAATTAACAAACACCAATAAACAAACATGGATTAGAAACAAAGATGTGTAGCATCAAATCCAAATATAAATATGGACATAGAAAGCATGGATATGAACACACCTTATTGGTGTTTGGCCTTTAAACCCCTATGCAAAAGGGTAGGTAAAAGATGATGTATGATGAAGAATAGAGGGAGATGTGCAAGTGTTGCACTATGGAGATGTGCTAGAGTGCACAATAGGGGAAGATCTCAATAAAGAAATAAAAGAAAAAATGATATGATGCATGCAATTAACTAAAGCAAAAATAAGAGATAGGAGGGGAAAGCTTAGTGGTTTTCTCCAATTTGGCTTCAAGCTAGGATGAAGATCTTCAATGGAGGAAGAAGAGGATGTAGAACTCCATGGATGTAGAGGCTTCAAATCTTCAATAGAGGAAGAAGAACTCCATGGATGAAGCTTTTAGGTGCATGGGAGTCTTCCTCCTTGAGCCTTTGGTCCGGCAGCACCTCCTCTTGAATTGATCTTGATCATCTTTTCACAAGGGAGAGAGAGATTCTATTTATAGGGTTGAAATTCGGAATTAATTCCAAGGGAAATTAGGAAAACATGTTTTAGTGGGATTTGGAATGAGATAAACATTAGGCAAGTGTCCCTTCAACATTGGAAAGTCATAGGAACCCTTTCCCGAGTGGAAAATGAGGTTAAATGAGGAAAGAAAGGGAAATTCGGAATTAATTCCAAGAGAAAACAAGAAAACATGTTTTAGTTGGATTTGGAAGAGATAAACCTTAGGCAAGTGTCCCTTCAACCTTGGAAAGTCATAGGAACCCTTTCCCAAATGGAAAAGGAGGTTAAATGAGGAAAGGAAGAGAAATTCGGAATTAATTCCAAGAGAAAATAAGAAAACATGTTTTAGTTGGATTTGGAAGAGATAAACCTTAGGCAAGTGTCCCTTCAACCTTGGAAAGTCATAGGGACCCTTTCCCAAGTGGAAAAGGAGGTTAAATGAGGAAAGGAAGGGAAATTCGGAATTAATTCCATAAAAAATTAGAAAACTTAGTTTTGGTAGGATGGAAAGGGGGATCCTTCCTCCAGGTGTCCTTTCAATATTAGGAAGTCATAGGAACCCTTTCCCAAGTGAAAAATGAGTGTAAGTGAGAAAGGGAAGGGGTGCTGCCGGAGTTCGGAATTGAACAAGAATTGACGACCTTGATCAAGGCGTTAATTGAAATCACGACTGGGACAAATGCGTTAATTGATGGATTTAATTTTAGCAATAAAACTTTCTGTATTTAAAACTGATGAAGAGACGCCTGATGGAGAGGCGTTATTTAAAAACACGGCCCAAGGAGGGTCGTTAATTCTTATTTTTTTCTATTTTGGAAATCAGAAAATTCAGAAACTGACGCCTTTGCCTCTAGTCGTCCTTTCTTTGAAACGCGCCTCAGACCAGGCCGTTAATTAAAACACGCCCACTTCAAGTCGTGAATTCAAAAAAAATCATAAAAATAGAGAAAAATGCCCAGAAAATCCAAAAAAATAGGAAAAAAATAAGAAAATAGAAAAAAGGGAGAAATCCAAGAAAAGTGGAAAAACCACTCAAACAAAGATAATTTGAGGGTCAAATTGGGGCATTACAAGGCAATACGAGATGCACTCACAGTAACGTCAATTTTGGCGTGTCTACAGCTGCCCCGCCTTGGCGTCTACTTTGCAAGGGAGCAGAGCAAACTGAAAAGTAGATGCCAAGGTGTGATGAGACACGCAATCAACATCACTTGATGAGAATGAAATCAAAAGCTCGAGATGAAGCAATCCCGGGAAATTCAATGAAATCAACGATGTTTGGATAAGAAGAGGAGTGTGCACGCGGGCACGAAGGAGAATGATCAACTTCCAGCGCGGTGGAAGTACCCCATGTCACAAACCTGTAGGTTTCACCATTGGGGAGCGGTTACCAGCCAATATGGACGTGATGCAGCCAAGGTGGATCAAAGTAAAAGGATTGAGATAAGATGATAGAAATCCAAACAAGGAGCTTTCGAGAAAATGACCCAAAACAGTGACAAAACGAACTGAGGATTCCATCAGCAATGAATATCTCATATCTGGAAAGATTAAGATCAATTTGACTCTCCAAATCAACTTATCAGAATGATTTTTCAAAAATTGTTTCAAACTCCTATATGAATGCATGCTGGGTTTAAAAGAAAAAATTAAAACAAATGAAAATATAAGATAATCAAGGATAATATTATTAAACTGCCAAGACTGGGTCAAGAAACCCATTCTGCGAGTCGATACTAAGCCGAAGCCCGTTTATCTACGCCTCAACTCGCAAAAGGGAACCATCGTCCCCAGTCTTGGATGGCTCAACGGCCTATCCGTGTGACAAAGACTCCACCGGAATCATCATTATTTTTGATGAAGGGGAACTCAAATCCCAGATTTACCAAAGTCACAAGGTCCTTGATATAATCTAGTAGCGTATGTAACATATAGTAGAATGCATACAGGGGGGATGGTGATAGCAATGAGCATGGGGGAACTGAGAAATGAGGTGCAAGCACCGTGGGGCTTGGATGATGATGCCCAGTCGGTGGGACCAAGAGCTTCTTCCTGCGCTCAAAGATTCATCAGCCAAGATATAAAAGATAACAAGCAATGAATAAGGCATTTAAGCATAGCAAGCATAGCATGAATCAAAGTGTATCATATCATGAATAGCATTCAAGTGTGCACAGCGTGAAAGGCATGAATAACATAGATAGCATCATTAAAGTATAGATAGCATAGCATCATTGTTTGTCGTTTGTCATGAGGATGACAACTTGACTAATCAAGATTTGGAGTTGAATGATCAAGATCTGATAATGCCCATCGGCGGAGTGATCAGCAAGATTTGATAAAAAAGATTTGGAGATGAATAATCGGAGTAATGCGTAGCAAATTATGAAGATGTGATCAATTGTGAACATGGGAAGAATCAAAAGGTAGATGGCAATGAATGGAGAGGACTCATCCCGTGCTCTTGGTCCTTGCAAAGTTGTCGTTCCTGCAAAAGCACTATCAGAAAAATACAATGTAATTTTTTAGATTTTGAAATATGCAAATTTTTATGAGTTTTGAAAATATTTAAATTTTTATGTGGATTTTGAAAAATATTTAAATTTTTATTATGAATTTTGAAAATATTCAATTTTTGTTGGATTTTGATCAGGAAATATTCAATTTTTTTTGGATTTTGGCTTAGAAAATATTCAATTTTTTTTGGATTTTGACTTCGGAAATATTCAAGTTTTTTTTTTGTTTTTTTTCTTTTGATTTTTTTTTTTGGTTTAGACATTGTTAATGCAGCATCAAATGGTGTTTTTGAACCACTGGCTAGGGGTCCTTGTTCCTTCCCCTTTCGCTAAAATTACCCAAAGCCGAGCGTGCATTGAAGGGTGGCGCCCTATAACTGACTGCCCTTGATTAACGGTGCTCCTACCAAGGCCATACCCGAGAAACATTCGGTCTTAGAGGGAGAAAAGAAGAATAATTGAGGATAAGCTTTATGCAGGATGGGAGATGTCGGGACTTGAATTCCTTCCAAGGTGTTTCCCCTCAAAGAGGTAGTCTGTTGTGCCGGGGCTTTGTGCCTTTGATTTTTAGACCCTTGACATGGATACGACTAGGGTTTTCCCTGCGGGGACTTTGCCACTCTTGACATGCCATAATTCATACTTTTGCATTTATCGAAATTTTGACTTGATTTTCATAATAGCCCTTTTGGCGAGATGTATATCATGAAAACTCATATTGATTTTGGGTCAAGACTGCCCTTATTTGAGACTCCTCTCGTATTAGGGAGTACCGAGGTTGGTCATCTCATCCGTCAACCTCTTGCACCTGCATTCGGCCGAGTAAAGAAGAGAAAAGACTTTCAGATATACTCATGGCATGGCCAAAGTAGGGACAGTGTTTAACCAAAGGAGCCGGCTAAGGACGCCGTGAAGTGTGTGCGATGCCCAGCTAAGGGTTGCTCTTAACAAGCGGGGAGAGAATGTTGAATTCCCAGCGTGGGGTTTTTATTAACCAAAGGTGCTTCAGAAGCAAGCCTAAAGACTTTTTTAATGATGATTTAGTTAAACAAAAGCCTAAGATAAAGGTTTAAAACACCACTTTTAATCCTGTTAAGAAGCACTTGATTTTGAAAATCATGCGTGAAGTAATGAGAAAATGATATCATACAAATGCATACTTACGCCAATATGTTACCTTGCGACCTTTCTTGAAATAATTACCATGAGAGGCGGGGTTGATCATCGTGGGATAGTCCTCTTTTAGCGAATAAAAGGATTGGAAGCAAATGATTTGGAAGTGGCTTAACAAGAAGGAGTGGTGTTCAGACCAGACTCAGACGAATAAGGAGAAAAGGAAGAGAGGCGAGGGCTAGAACTCCCTCACTAAGGTGTGGAGACCCTGATCACATGAAAGGTCTACAGAAGAAGCGGAGAATTAGAAGGAGGAGTGAGGACTAAAGCCTCGAAAGCAGTGAGAGAAAGGGCAGATGCCCAAAGCAGTGGATGTGGAAGAAGTTGGGTCGGACCCGAGATCAGGAGGAATCAGAAGAAGAAATTGATAGATGGAAAGAGGCGGATCTGGAGGGTCCGGAGGCAGTGGAGTAGAATCATGATAGGAGGAATCAGAATCTGGAGAAGGAGAATCTTGAGGGACGCGATGCCCTGGGAAGAAATAGGGAAAAAGATGATGGAAAAGGAAGAAAAAAATGAAGGATGTGATATCCCGGAGGAGCAGGAAGATGAAACGGAGGAAGGATGGAGGGTCCGGAGGTTCCGGAGGAATGGAATCAGAAGGGTCGGGATGCCCCAAGAGAAGATAGAGAGAATAAAATGGAGAATCCGGAGGTTCCGGAGGGGGAAGATACCATGGGACGCAATGCCCAAGGAGAAGAGAAAGATCCGGAGGTTCCGGAGGAATGAGATGGAAAGGGGCGCGATGCCCAAGGGATAAAGAGAGGGGTGAAGGATCCGGAGGTTCCGGAGGAAGCAAATACCGAGGGACGCGATGCCCTGGGAGAATCAGCAAGAAGCCCAGAAGATCCGGACTTGAGAGTGTGTAGGGGCACGATGCCCAAAGAGCAAGATCCGGAGGTTCCGGAGGGGGAAGATACCATGGGACGCGATGCCCAAGGAGGACGGGAGAGAAATTTGGAGAGTGCGGATGCAAGAGTTGGAAAGGGGTGCGATGCCCTGAGGGAAGATTGGAGGGGGCACAATGCCCGGTGAGTGTAAGGGGACCTGGAGATCCCGAAGATAGAGGCGGAAGATATAGGAAACGTGGGGGATCTGGAGGTTCCGGAAGGCGGGGAAGATACATGTTTGGAAACCCGAGAAAGAAGAAGTGCATGTGGATGCAATTGAATGGATGCGATGAATGCATGGATGCAACAAAATGCATGAGATGCAAAGAATATGAAGAACATGAAGGGCGAGAGGATGAGATCCTCCTCCTTACCCCTGGAGTGGCCCATGAAGAAAATGCGATAGACAAGAATGATGGCGTTGAATGGAAGGTGGGTAGAATAGTGGAAAGTCCTTTGGCACCAAGATAACCGCCCCTCCATGGCAGTGAAAGTGTATAGCCAATTGGTCCAATGGATGAAACTTCAATGGTAAGTGACAACTCCCTTGAAGAGTGAAAAGTAATAGTGTGAGAGAGTTGAACAGTTGGGATAGGAAGCATTGTGTTGCCCAAGGGTTGTGGCGTATATGGAGTGTTGAATAGAATAGGCATTCACCTCTTGTATGGAAGAAAAGGTTCAAGATTTGAAAGTTGGAACAAGGGGTGCCCTTCCCGGCCTTTGGGCACAAGCCTACATGGCATCAAAGCTTGACATTCTCTCTTAGTGAGCAGTGGCGGCGACTTGGCCTCTTCGACCATGCTTGGCACAACAACCCGGATTGGCATCCAGCAAATAAACTCTTGCATCTTGAATAGCTCGGCCGTAGCCAAATCCTTCTTGCCCAGCTCTTGATCATCTTTGGCACAAGTATTTACAGAAGGACGCCCGTTCCGAGTAGTAAAGGGGGGCGAAGCGGAGGCGGAAGGTTCCATGGATGGTGGAGGTGAAAGGGTGAGTGGAAGCAAAGGTTCAGACACGTCGAGCTTCTCCCTTTGCTCGGAAGCAGTCGGGGTTGGCTCGAGTGCAAAAAAGGGTGAACCTTGCTCAGGACTAGCCACAGGTAAGGGTAAAGGGCTAAGTAATGGGGTAGGGGTCATAGGCATAGTGGACGGCTAAGGTGACGAACAAAGAGGAGGTGTAATGGAAGGCTTGGCGGAGACTGGCGTAATGAAGGTTAATGGAGGTTCGGTGGAGGCCGGTGGAGTGGAGGTTATTGGAGTGGTTACGGGAGGGGTGAACGGAGAAGGTTTAGTGTGTTGAAAATGCCGGATGGGGCGAGAGGTGTTAGGGATAGGAGATATGTCTTGGTGCAACGACATGGGTGATTGGAGTATTGACCCATCGTCGTAACACCAATTAGTCTCATAAACGGGGAATGCGTTGGGGATGGTGACTTCGTCCTGAGCAGGGGGTTCATCAAGCGGTAGTGGAGGGAGAGGGAAGCGAAGGAAACTCGGAAGGGGTGCCTGCATAGCTTCATCATTGTGCGCCTCATATTCTTCAATTACCGGTTCTTCATCAGCCGGTTCAAGTGGACACCGTAGTGGAGGCGTATATGTGGGTGGAGGAGTGTAATGGTATTGTGAATGTGGAGATGGAGGGCCATATGAATGAATGGGGTGAATGGGTGGAGGGCGGACAGTGTCCACTTGAGCGTTGAAATCTGTCGGCTCTTGCTTGCTTGAAATGCCGACGCCGTAGCCGTCTCCCCTGTCCTTCCAATCTTTCTCCATCTTTGTAATGTCGTTTAGAGCGGCGTGGAGGAGATTGATTGGAGTAGGAGGAGCGGGCCGTGAGCTCATAACCCTCTTTAATTGTTCCTCCAAAGAAGTGACTTTGTCGAAAAACGTTTGTTGGAGGGGTGAGACCTGAGAAACAGGGGGTTGGCAGGGCCTTGAAGGAGGGGCCGCATAAAAAGGCCGTGGAGGGGGATTAATGGGATGACCCATAGAAGAACCCAGACGGGCCGGGTTGCAAGGAATAAATGGGCCTTGGGGCCGTGATGGAGGAGGAATAGACGGAGGCGGGCATTGGACCACCCGAGGAGGAGTGTGAATAGGAGATGGGTGATGGGCCACCTGAGTAGGAATGTGAATAGAAGAAGGAAGTGGGTGATGGGCCACCCGCATAGGATTGGAAGGAGGATGAGAGGAATGAGATGCACCCTCAACAACGGCCTTAAGAGCTTGGATTTGTTGAGGGGTGAGATGATCTAATGCATGCAAGATCTGGGAGACCTTCTCATCATTGGGACGAGACAGTCCCGTAGGAGTAGTGGCTCGCGATTGAGGCGAGGGACCATGAGGTTGGATATTGCCCATGGGTCGAGCAAAACCATAAGAATGAGGACGTGGTCCTTTGAAAATATGGTGAGAATGATGTTGAACATGTTGAGACTGAGGATTGCAAGATGTGCTAGGTTGTGCATCCTCATTAATGCATTTAAGATTAAACATGTTACTTTGTCTATCAAGGTAAGCCATTATACAATCAAAGTTTAAGCAAAATAATTTGCAAAGAAGCACACAAGTTGGAATGGTTACCCTTGATTTCTTTTGTTTGATCCTTGGTGAATTAAAGATTTTATGCAAATTGATATAATCACTCAAGGGGTGAACCTAATTTCAAATGTGGTTTAACTCCGGTGCCAACTAGGAACACTCTCTCACCACGTATAGGCCAACTAAACCCGGTACTTCAAAGGGTACAACCTGCCCGGCGTCCGTGAGGGAATCCACGGGTGCGGGGACTTACGGAGGCCTGGTTAAGAAATTTTCGGTCCAAAGAGACGGAATGCTCAATGGAGGGTCCTTCCTTCACCAAGAGGGGGTGTGGATCCTAACAATGTGAGAAGGTCTCTCAACCAAAAGCAAATGATGAATGCAGAATCATATATGCAACAGATGGATGTAATAAATAGATGAATGTAAGGAGAAGACAACCGATCAGTCACTGTGACACACAGGAAAGAGACGCCCCGGAGTGCGGCGTCAATTCTGTAAAAGGCGCCTCTGCTAGGGGCACTTAATAAACAAGAGGCGCCCAGAATGTTGGGCGTCAATTCTGCACGGGACAAAAGGAACACCCTGGCAGAAGACGTTAAATAGGAAAACACGCCCTGAGTGAAGGCGTTACTCACTAGAAACACGCCTCTGAAAGGGGCGCCAATTCTTCTGTCCCCAGAAACAGAGTTAAATACCAATATGAAAGGAGACAAAGACACTCACAATCACAATAAAATCATGGCAATCGACCACCAAAAGGAATATAGCATGCTCATCATCATTTTTTATATATATAAATAGAATTTCTAAAAATCTATCAAACCAACCAATCACTTAAGGGAGTGTGCTACGTGGAGCACAAAAGAAGATGCACCGTGGGTGCAAAAGGGAGATGGCACACGTGGGTGCCCAAGGGAAAGGGTAATCAAAAGAAAAACAAAAGTGGTCCCACCGTGATCGCCAATTTGTAGATTCTAAGAAATCCACTTAGAATAATTAAAAGGAAAAAGGAAATGAAATAGAAGAATGGGAAAAGAGGGAGAAAAGGGGAGCATGAGAGGATGCTAAGGGGAATGTGATTGCCAGAGACGCGAGGGCCTCAAAGGATATAACAAATAATCAATGGAGGGATCGCGATATAAATACCTTAAATGCGGGGGAGATTGTGAGTGCACCTTCTCTTTCTATCGGTCGGCCGATGAAGAGAGTTTTCCTTGACTGATTACCCTTGCAAAATTAACAAACACCAATAAACAAACATGGATTAGAAACAAAGATGTGTAGCATCAAATCCAAATGTAAATATGGACATAGAAAGCATGGATATGAACACACCTTATTGGTGTTTGGCCTTTAAACCCCTATGCAAAAGGGTAGGTAAAAGATGATGTATGATGAAGAATAGAGGGAGATGTGCAAGTGTTGTACTATGGAGATGTGCTGGAGTGCACAATAGGGGAAGATCTCAATAAAGAAATAAAAGAAAAAAATGATATGATGCATGCAATTAACTAAAGCAAAAATAAGAGATAGGAGGGGAAAGCTTAGTGGTTTTCTCCAATTTGGCTTCAAGCTAGGATGAAGATCTTCAATGGAGGAAGAAGAGGATGTAGAACTCCATGGATGTAGAGGCTTCAAATCTTCAATAGAGGAAGAAGAACTCCATAGATGAAGCTTTTAGGTGTATGGGAGTCTTCCTCCTTGAGCCTTTGGTCCGGCAGCACCTCCTCTTGAATTGATCTTGATCATCTTTTCACAAGGGAGAGAGAGATTCTATTTATAGGGTTGAAATTCGGAATTAATTCCAAGGGAAATTAGGAAAACATGTTTTAGTGGGATTTGGAATGAGATAAACATTAGGCAAGTGTCCCTTCAACATTGGAAAGTCACAGGAACCCTTTCCCAAGTGGAAAAAGAGGTTAAATGAGGAAAGGAAGAAAAATTCGGAATTAATTCCAAGAGAAAATAAGAAAACATGTTTTAGTTGGATTTGGAAGAGATAAACCTTAGGCAAGTGTCCCTACAACTTTGGAAAGTCATAGGAACCCTTTCCCAAGTGAAAAAGGAGGTTAAATGAGGAAAGGAAGAGAAATTCGGAATTAATTCCAAGAGAAATTAAGAAAATATGTTTTAGTTGGATTTGGAAGAGATAAACCTTAGGCAAGTGTCCCTTCAACCTTGGAAAGTCATAGGGACTCTTTCCCAAGTGGAAAAGGAGGTTAAATGAGGAAAGGAAGAGAAATTCGGAATTAATTCCATAAAAAATTAGAAAACTTAGTTTTGGTAGGATGGAAATGGGGATCCTTCCTCCATGTGTCTTTTCAATATTAGGAAGCCATAGGAACCCTTTCCCAAGTGAAAAAGGAGTGTAAGTGAGGAAGGGAAGGGGTGCTGCCGGAGTTCGGAATTGAACAAGAATTGACGACCTTGATCAAGGCGTTAATTAAAATCACGACTGGGACAAAGGCGTTAATTGATGGATTTAATTTTAGCAATAAAACTTTCTGTATTTAAAAATGATGAAGAGACACCTGAGGGAGAGGCGTTATTTAAAAACACGACCCAAGGAGGGTCGTTAATTCTTATTTTTTTCTATTTTGGAAATCAGAAAATTCCAGAAACTGACGTCTTTGCCTCTAGTCGTCCTTTCTTTGAAACGCGCCTCAGACCAGGCCGTTAATTAAAACACGCCCCACTTCAAGTCGTGAATTCAGAAAAATTCATAAAAATAGAGAAAAATACCCAGAAAATCTAGAAAAATAGGAAAAAATAAGAAAAGTGAAAAAAGGAGAAATCCAAGAAAAGTGAAAAAACCACTCAAACAAAGAAAATTTGAGGGTCAAATTGGGGCATTACAAGGCAATACGAGATGCACTCATAGTAACGTCAATTTTGGCGTGTCTACAATATGAACAACTCGTTCCTCAATTTTCTTCTCTTGTCACTAGACTGCAATTGCAAGATCAAGTGAGTGTTTGGTTATAGTTCTTTAACTTTTTTTCTTTTAAAATAGAAAAAGATCAAATTCTCACTCATTCAGACATTGAGTAGATCAAACCAAACATATTATTCCCCTTGTCACTGAAAGAATTGACATCATTGCGAGTTTTCACTTCTTACACAATTAATATTGTATGTATTAATCTCATACTCAAATATATGTACAGTAGTATAATTTTCACACTTACATTGTTATTAATATTAATAACATCTCTACTTTGTAACACCTTCAAAAGTATTCTTGTCATCATCCAACTTTAGCATTGTGTTAAAATATATTAAGTAACTCTAATTGTTTTTTAATTAAATTAAAGAAATCTAAGACACCCCATTGTGGAGATTTGGTAGCTGACTTGGAGGCGTCACATCATACACAAACGTTGTGAGTCGAAAAATCTGTAAGAGAACTCTAGATATATTTGGACTTTTGAAAAGTCGAGGTGTTATACAATCAGAATATATCTTTTAAAACTTTTCCCTCTTTACACCCGCATGTCTCTTTATCTCTTACTCTATGTCTCTATTTGATGTAATGTATAAAACTTTTATATAGAGATATTTTTGTTCAAAATATTTATTTTATGGATCAACACACAATATTCTTTACATCTTAAACAATAACTAATTGCAAGGGTAATTTTACACTTATTTTCATGTAAGATGGCTATTAATATTACTATATATTGATGGGAATTGTACCATTATGCATGTAATATAGATACTTATATCACTAATCATAGTTATTAATATTATAAGAAAAAATAGAAAATTATAATATAATTATAAGATATAATTATATATGAGTGGGAAATAAAATATAAAACTTATGCAATAAATATATTATAATAACTTTATAAAATATTAAAATAATTAATAAATAATTAATAAATTATAAAATAAAAAGAATAAATTGCATGAGCAATATATGGAAGCAGGGAGGGAGCCATGTATACGGCCAAACGGACCACGCACCCCCGTTTCCTCACCCCCGGTGTCGTTACTTGTTTTCTCAAAAAAAGAATTGGTGAATATTATTTTTATTTTCAGAGAATCTATCAAAAGGTTGGACTCCATCTTAAAAAATAAGAGGGGACTTACCAAATGGGTGTAAGTGAAGTTACTATTTCTAACTTTTATTTTGAGACAAAAACATGATAAAAAGGAGCAACCAAATGACATATTAAGATTTAAGTTACTTATATATAGAATATGTGAATCCTTGGATATTCATATAAGGGTTCGTATTAAGTAAGATAATATCCAACATAGATATCTCAACATCTAAATTTGTATCCAATTAGTAATTAGATTATTCGATATCTGATTAAATTATACGTCTAATAGTTTATTCAAATAAAATATGATTTTAAATTCAGATCAAATTTTAAACGGATATTTGTCAAGTCTAGATACAACTCTCGGTCTGTGTCACCATAAAAAATGTTCATGATGTTTATATGTCATCTCTTATCGTGAGATTGAAATGATAAAGATGAACCGTGCCAAACTTAGACTTGGTCGGGATAACCAAACGCTAATTTCCTGTTAACATGTTATTAACAGCGAGACATCATGAGACATGAATAAATTAACATTTTATTTTAAAATAAAAAAAAAATCAAATTATCACTTATTTACACGTTGAGTAGACCAAGTCAAACCTACTCTTCCCCTCGTCACTAAAAGTTGTGACCTCATTGTGAGTTTTCGCTTCTTACAAAATTAATATTGTATGTATTAATCTCGTACTCAATTATATGTATAATAGTATAATTTTCACACTTACATAGTTATTAATATTAATAACATCTCTACTTTGTAACACATTCAAAAGTATTCTCGTCATCATCCAACTTTAGCATTATGTTAAAATCTATTAAGTAACTCTAATTATTTTTTAATTAAATTAAAGAAATATGAGACAATCTCTTGTGGAGATTTGATATCTAACTTCGGGACGTCACATCATACACAAACGTTACGAGCCGAAAACTATATAAGAGAACTCTATATATATTTGGACTTTTAAAAAGTCGAGGTGTTATAAAATCAGAATATATCTTTTAAAACTTTTCCCTCTTTACACCCACATGTCTCTTTATCGCTTACTCTCTGTCTCTATTTGATATAATGTATAAAAAAATTTTATAGGGATATTTTTGTTCAAAATATTCATTTTATGGATCAACACATAATATTCTTTACATCTTAAACAACAACTAATTACAATGGCAATTTTACACTTATTTTCATATAAGATGGCTATTAATATTGCTATATATGGATGGGAATTGTACTATTATGCATATAATATGGATACTTATATCACTAATCATAGTTATTAATGTTATAAAAAAATAAAAAATCATAATAAAAATATATGATATAATTATATATGTGTGGGAAATAAAATATTCAATTTATGCAACAAATATATTATATAATAGTTTTATAAAATATTAAAATATCAAAAAAATAATTAATGAAAATGTAAAATGAAAAGAAGAAATAACATGAGCAATAGATGGAAGCAGAGAGAGAGCCATGTATATGGTCAAACGAACCACGCACCCCCCTTCCCCACCCCCGATGCTTCATTCTCAAGGGCCAAGACATGAGCACAATGATTTTCCAAAAGTCTCACATTGCCCCCATATTTCTTGGCCTTATCTTATGCTCCCCTTGAGAATCCTATTAAAAATAAGAGTCATTTTTCCCTCAAATTAGATTATATGTAATAATAATTTAATTGAAAAATGCTATTAAGAATTATGACACCGTAACATATCTATTTATATTTTTACCAATCTTTCTCCAATTGAATGAAGTAAAATTTTGTACAACACCCCATGGTACTTACACCTTGAGATATTACACGTACAACACTCTTCAATTTTTTATTTTTTAGTGGTCCTCGTGTCAAGTTAATTTAGTGTGTTGATCACGCCATCAGGTGATGTGACCTAAAAGTCACGTAAAAATAAAAATTTAACCCTTGGAATAGTAAAAATAGATCATGTTTAATATTCACAAATAGGTAACGTTAGTTGTTGATGTGATAAATGTTATTTATTTTTAAATTAAAACAAATAAATTGACTTTAACTTATTTATTATGTGTGTGTGTCTCTCTCATATTTACAAGTTTGTAATTGTTGACTATACTTTTTTTAAAGATCGAATATTAGAACATTTTTTGTACTTGATAGCACCTTTTTTAACTACAAACTCATTTGTTATATGTTATTTGTGTAATAATCTAAATCTAGAGAGGTAAAATATGGAGAAGACAATGAAATTGACTCATTGTAAAGAGAAAGGATTCATTAAATTTAACTCTCGATGCATTATTATCTATTTTAGAAACTATCATTTTGCTATAATAAGGTTGCTCCTCAAAATGTTAAAGAATTGAATAAAAACAATAGATGTTAGTAATTCAGAATGTGATCTTAGATTTCGTCCTTCGATGGACTGTACCGCAAAACCACAATATGAGATAGAAGAGCTTATTTCAAACTTGGTCTATCAACTATTTCAGGCTCTATATCCACTTTCTAGAGAAAATTAAGCATCCTCGTCAATTTCAATTTTTATGAGTTTTTTATAATTAAACTGATAACATAGTTGAAAAAAATTATAACTTCCGCTAACGCTCTTAATATTTGAACCCATAACTTTTCATGTGTAAAGAGGAAAATTGAATCACTAAGTTATGATTCAACTATTTTCTTCTTAATTAGAATATTCACCTACCAAAGATACAATTTTCTATTTTTACATTATCTTGATAATAAATAAACAACACCCCTCTGATATTTATTTATTCTTAAATGATTTTATAATTGGAAGAAAATTACACTCGAAAAATATTCCATGTGGAAAAAGATGTCAGTGCATCACATAATGCAGTGACAGTCTTGCATTGGTTTAATGGACCAATCTAGACACTTTGAGAAGATGTTTTAGATATAAAAAATGTTTAATGAACACTCGGGTATTATTACACACCTCAGATGTGTGTTACATTTATTTTTAAATTTTTTGTAATGTAAGGATCAATTCAACTTAATTTGTGGTACAATTCACACTTCTGACATACTATCTAAAAACTCCAAAAAAGTTTAGATCAAATTAATAGTGTTGGGCCCATTTTTAAATTAATTATTTTTTCATTTGTTTGAGTTGTCATACGAGGATGTGACTTATATCATAATTTAAGGTGACTTAAGTTTCATGTCATAAACAAATAAAAAATAAACAAGTAAACTTAATGCACACCCGGAGTGTGTGATAATTCATGGTGTGCACTAAACATCGATGTCTAGATATAAATGAAAGTAAATTAGAAACAATATCATAAGATTAAAAATTTCAATTGACAGAGCTAGATAGTTAACTTTTTTAGTATGTGATTTTATAGGACATAATAAAAGACAACGTTCTAAAAATCGTGAAAATTTCAAAGGATTGATAAGTATTCTTGTTTCGTATGATTCAAGAGTTGATGGTACTGTATTTAATAAAAAAGTTACACACATGTTTCACCTCATATTCGAGAAGGAAGATTTTACATATATTTGCAAAGAAGGTGCGTCGTGTAATTCGTAAAGATATCGGTGAGAACAAAAATTATATAATTGTTGATGAAGCAAGAGATGAATCCGAAAGAGAACAAATGATTATTGTGTTGAAATTTGTTGACGATACTAGTTTTACACGCGGGAGGTCTTTTTTTACAGGGAAAATTATCTCTATATTCTTAAAAGTTTGTAAAATTATTTTTAAATTTGCAATTTTATCATATTTAATGTAATACTTTTGAAATCTTTAATAAAATATTCTTTATATCTCTACGTAATCTTATCTTTGAAACATAAAATCACCTACATATCTTTGCGAAGAAAACTAATACTATTTTTTAAAAATAGAAAAATTATGAAAATATGAAAAAAATAAAAAAACAATTTTATAGGAATAAATTTTCCTTTTTGATATCATTCATGCTCCCGGCACTGCAACATTAATAATTATAAGAAATGAGATATGTAGACATATTGAGTTACAAATTGCTAGAGTCGAAAAATTTGCAGACTTAATTACTAGTGATGGGTTTGAAACAACTAGAGCTCTCAATCAAATGAGTTCATTGCAACGAGAACGAGACACTCGTTAGTTCATGTCATTGGATCTCAAAGAAAATTATAAATCATTTAATGTTGATAATATTTTTTGCATGCTAGTCAAGAAATCTTATCCACAAAATCTTACGGAGCAAGATGTGTGTCATTTATCAAATGAGCGTACATGCAACACTTTGAATGTGATGTTAAACAGTCATCCACTGCTGTAAAGATATTTCTAATATTCAAGAACTTTGTCAAAAATTGGTAGAAACTTGAAGGCACAAATTAAATTTATCATCTTATATATGGATGGATAGATACGACTTGTCCAATTTCAACAACCATCGTCGAAGGAGCATTTTTAGTAATAGATATTACGAAAATTATATTTCACAATAAAATAAAAGTTTTTGTACAAATAAAGTATTGTTAAAAGTAATTTAATAAAAAATTATTCTTGAAAAATATTATTATCACTATACGTAGAATTAAATAGTGTAAATATATATTTTATTTGTAGACATTTCATTTATTTACGCAAAAAATTTGTAAAAAATCACGGTTAGACAATCTTAATTATATAGTATTTATATAGTGTTTGATTTTAAGCAGTGATATTTGTATTAATATGTTTCTAAGAATATTTTTTTGTAAATTCAACTTTAATAATGATCCATTTATAAAAAAACCCTAAAATAAAGCATGTTTGTATTGCATACCGATTTGATTAGATATGTATTGAGAAAGAGATTGCAAAAACATTTAGCACAGACTCAATCATAATAGATGATTTTGCTTCGGCAAAAGAATGCATGGCACAACTTATATAATTTTTGTCTTTTTTATCTAAACACAATATTATTTTGTTTAGCTAGTGCATAACTCTTTAACTTCATTATCACTATATAATATTAATATTTACAAGAATATGCAAAAAAGTTAGGTTTTGTGGGAGTTACGTAGTCGAGCCTCTCTCTCTATGAGGCAAATGGTCGAACAGGTGGCTCCCCAAACCCGAGGTTTCCTCCTCACCCAGAACGCTGCTTTCTCTGCTCTCCACACTCCACTCCCGGCCACAATCCAGATGCCCCTCCCGGTCGCGAGGCCTTTCTCCTCTCTCTGCCGCCGTCCTCGCCACCACCATAACCACCCACGTCGCTTCCTCCGCTTTCCTCTCCCCCGGTGCCTCGCCACCACTGCCACCGCCGCTGCTCCCGCCGTCTCCCCCCGCTGCCCTCCCTTGGTCCCCTCCCAACCCCAGCAGAATCCCCATGGCCTGATGAGGGAGGACCCCATCGAGGTCTGCTCCGAGCTGTGGGTGCGCTCCTACGCCCGCGCCGCCGCCCATCCTTTCGCCAACCTCACCGGCTTCCTCAAGAAGTTCGACCTCTGGGTCCTCGCTTACCAGCGCTCCTGTGCCCACGCCACCGGCTCGTCCTTCCCCCCCAGGAACGCCATCCACCTCCCCGCCCTACGCTCCCTCCTCTCCCTCCAGCAGGCAGTCCTCTCCGGCCGCTTCCTATGGGGCGCCTCCACCCACCTGCACATCCGCGCGCCCAACGATCCCCCGTCCACCAAGCCCATCTCCAAGCGCAAGTTCAGGCTCCTCCTCGAGGCCGCCGGGCCGCCCTTCCAGGACCGGGTCGTCCAGGAACTTCTCCTGCTCATCCTCGAGCCCGTCTTCGAGCCCCGGTTCTCCGACAGGTCTCACGCCTTCCGCCCCGGGCGCTCCGCCCACACCGTCCTCCGCACCATCCGCAGCAACTTCGCGGGCTACCTCTGGTTCATCAAGGGAGACCTGACCGGCGTCTCCGAGGCCTTTGAACCCGAGGTGGTCGTGGGTTGCTTGGAGAAAGGTGTCAAGGATCGGAAAGTTCTGGGCTTGATACGCTCCGCTCTGAGAACGCCCGTGAGAGCTCAGTTGCAGTTGATGGAGAAGGAGGGGGAGGGCAAATTGGCAAAGAAGAGGATGAAGAGGAAGATGTCGAGGTTGAGGAGGACGAAAAAGGTTCTGAAGGATGACGAACCGAAACCTGATCCTTACTGGCTGAGGGCCTTCTTCAGCTTCGCACCTGAGGAAGCCGCGAAG
Organism: Amorphophallus konjac; assembly: GCA_022559845.1. Taxonomy (NCBI): domain Eukaryota; kingdom Viridiplantae; phylum Streptophyta; class Magnoliopsida; order Alismatales; family Araceae; genus Amorphophallus; species Amorphophallus konjac. Next base: position 80,510,317 of record CM040121.1, on the reverse strand, counting down.
GTCCCCAGCTACGGTCATTGTGGGATACTGAGCCCATTGCTTGCAAACATTTGTCTCAGCGAATTGGACACTTGGGTGGAAGAAAAGATGATTAGATATTTCCACCCATCAAAGCTCGACTCGATATGGAGGGACTCGATCACTGATGGCTGCCACAACCCAGCATGGCCAGAGTTTGTGCCATCAAGTGGGAAGGAGAAGACAAGGAGGATGGACTACATTCGCTATGGTTCGCACTTTTTGATTGGGATACGAGGCCCCAGGGAGGATGCCGTGGAGATCAGGAAGGAACTGATGGAGTTCTGTGAGAAGACATATGGAAGGAGATTGGAAAATACAAAGATAGAGATCGAACATATCACAAGGGGGATCCAGTTCTTGGACCATGTAATCTCTCGGCGGGTGATTCGACCGACATTGCGATACACAGGCACAGGAGGCAAGATTGTAAGTGAAAAAGGTGTTGGGACATTGCTGTCAGTGACAGCAAGCCTGCAGCGTTGCATCACCCAGTTCCGGCAGCTTGAGCTTGTCAAGGGAGACAAAGATCCAGAGCCATTGCCATGTACCCCAATGCTCTACTCTGGCCAGGCGCATTCAAATGCTCAGATGAACAAGTTCCTTGAGACCATGGCTGACTGGTACCAGTATGCGGACAACCGAAAGAAGGTTGTTGGGTTTTGTGCTTATGTCATCAGGAGTTCATTGGCCAAGTTATATGCTGCAAGGTATAGGCTGAAGTCCCGTGCGAAGGTGTATAAGATTGCTTCGCGTGATCTTAGCCGTCCATTGAGGGAGAGCACAGGGAATCATCCCCCAGAATACTCAGATCTGTTAAGAATGGGACTAGTGGATGCTATTGATGGCGTTCAGTTCGCCCACATGTCATCAATTCCTCCATGCGACTATACTCCATTTCCGAGAAACTGGATACCCGATCATGTGTGTTTGTTACAAGAATATATTAGGTTACAGGACCCAAAATTCTTCTGTGAATTATTAAAGTCAGTAAGACGGCAGGATCTGAGTCTGCCTCAGGATGGTATCTCAAAGGTTGTGTGGGACTGTAAACTTCGTGGTATCCGAAACCTAAAGTTGCACGGTATCACTGAAAGACTTGTTAATGTCCATGAGGGTAGAATTGAAAACAGATCTCTGTTACTAGATAAGTAAGCCCATCATTAACATTTACTGACCATGTTTCTAATGGTGCATCTAAAATATCTGCACAATTTATTATGGAACGATGACTTAGGCAGAAGCTTCACGCCTCATGAGATGTTGCCAACATAACTGAGAAGCAGATATAGGCAAATCCTGGACTTGGATGAAGAGTATGATGTTAAGTGCCTTTCTACCTGATTATGCACTTCTTTTCCCTTATATGTTTCTCTTATATGGAAGGTGGACACTGCAGTGATATGGTTTTCTCGGTCTTTCTGCTTAACATGACGGGTCATTCTTCTTCTATTGATCATGTCAAATATAAAATATAGACTTTGATGCTCACCAAAACCCATATTTTATATATTCTTTTTTGATTTCATTCACATTTCTCATCTTGTTTATGTTTGCATGATAATGGGATACAATTATCAAGATGACTCACCAAAATCCGTATATTGTTTATTCTTTTTGCTATCATTCACATCTCTCATCCTGGTTATGTCTGTATGATAATGGGATACAGTCATAAAGATGGACCATCTCATTTGTTAGGTATGACTTTTTATTTAAGTGGATGGTACAATGTTTCTAGTAAATGAACCAAAAAAAGGAAGGGATTATACAAGTAGGCATGATTTATACAAAAATAAAGCTAGGGCCTCATAGAAACTCAGAGCACAACACCCACAAAATGGAAAGTGTGAGAAGATGATTGTCAATTGTGATAATTGTATATGTTGTTCATATTTGCAGAATTTATCTGTATTCTTTAAAGGTTTCCACAAAAAGGTTCTTCCTTTATTGAAGATCAGGATAATATATTGCTAGATGTCTATTGTTCTATGAGGATACAATTCCTTCTTTCATCTATGACATGACTTCAGCAAACTGAGCAAAGTATGGATTTATAATATGCCTGAGCTTCATTGATCTGGTTGAGATTAGGATGTAAGTTCTGCATGCTAATACTTCATACCTCCATGTTGAGTCTTCACCACCTTTTGATGAGTCTTACCCCAAGTAACTTAGCAGGCAATGTGTGGTTGCGCGGAGACACTTCTGTATTAGGCGTATTTTTTGCTGTGGAGTGACCCCTATGTCATCTTGGGCATGCTGACTGAAGCAAAATATACATTTATATAGTTTCAGAGGTTCATTAACCTTTTTGTGGTTAGGATAAGTCTGCATATTGATATGTCAGACCTCTATATTGATTCACCATTGCTTTTTGATGTGCCTTTCACAAAGGAACTCAGCATTTAAGCTGTAGTGCCATGGGGAGACACCCAGAATAAGGGTTGCATATTTATGTGTTTGTCTGAGGACCCTGCCAGTATAAGGCACTAAAGATACTATTTAATGGAACTTTTAAGCATTTAATAGGTTGGTAATGTGAACTTGCCATCAGTGGGGAGTTCATGAAGGAGTAGTACTGAGCCAGCTTTCAATAAGAGAAATGGTTTTGTCTTGTTTCTTGGGTCATTAACAGGTCTCAGATAGTCAAAAAGTGAAAAGAATTAGTGAACATAACTATGGCAAATTGATTATTCTGCCAGCATTGAGGAGCTTGCCATTTCTATTTAGAGTGCGTTTTTCCACACATGTGCGAGGGACTACAAGCTTTATAGCTCCCTCCCTGATATCTTAACAAAGTGTACAAGGGATCACATCTTATACCAGATTGGCTCTGGTGTTGTAATACCCACTCAGACTGTGAAAGAGCCCCAGCAAACCTTGATATACTTCGGAATAACTGCTTCAGATTCTAGCTCCCCAAGAACTCTGGTCTGTTGGAAGCTTTTTCAGTACAGAGTGGCTTCATCTACCTCACGTAACACCCCCATGGGGCATTAAAATCATTCGTAAGACCTCAGAATCCCATAAAGGATAAGGAACTCCCTGAAGCGTGAACCAAACCAATGGCTCTTTCTCTGCCGGAGACGCTCCTGTATCCATGCTCCAGACCCAAGCAAATGGGGTTCCGAAATCTTTGAACATTTATTATCTAGCAAATACTTGCGATGATCATCTTGCTCAACCCATAATAAAACAGAGGATGGATCGATGCTGTAAAACTTTCAAGAAACACCAGCTGACCAAACTTGACAAAAATGGCACTGCAGAGCTTGCAGGTTGACTGATCCGTCTGAAGTCATCCCAATCAAGCATTTGTGGAAGAAAGCCAGATTTTGCTGATAGTTAGGGAACCATGGAACATGGAAAACAGGCCCAATGTGATTTGTCACCGGCCATCCCAACATAACTTCAGGCAACACATCTCTACTGGTGGAGATAATTTTCCCGGCACATCAGGACAAACTACAATGTCCAACCCATCTGCACGTCCGGCAGACGACTCCATTCTGGCACCCTGCAGCACGGTGACCAAAACCCAGGCAACGGAAACATCGATCTCGCCATCGGGAAACCCCTGTGATAGTGTTCCGGTGGGACATCTTTTTAGATTCCTCCCCCAAGGAACTGCTCTTTCGAGCCATCGTGAAAAACCTATGACCCACCCGGAAAGAGCTTGATGAGAGAACATCATTATCTTGGGAAACAGCCTTTCCCTTGAGATCCAAGGGGTTCCTCTCACCAGAAAGGCGTGGAAACAACTACACTCTCCCCCCAACAGGCAGGAGAGAGACCACGGTCGTCATTCCACCCCCTGAGCAAATTAAGAAACACGATCCTTTTTAGACTTGTTTTCAAATTTTGTAGTGTTTCTTTTGGAGAAGTTTTTGCATCCAGTTTTCAAACTCTTTGCTTGTAATTTTTCAATTTTTTTTATAATTTAATGTGATTTTCATATTTTTTAGTACAATTTCAGATTTTTGAATAAAATTTGCTAATCTTTTGAATGTAATTTTATAAATTGTCCTTAGTACAATTTTTAGATCTTTATATGCAGGTTTTTCATGTTTCTATTTTTTATAGATTTTTTTTGGATTTCTTGAATATTAGCTTTCATTATTTAGGCACAAGAACGACAATTATCAGTAATCTTTCTTTGTCTGTTTTGAATACCAAAAGAGTAAACCCACCCACCTAGGATCAAGCCTGAATCACTGGTAGCCTGAGTCGCAAGCAGGCCAAAAGACAGTGGGCCCCTCTCAACAAGGATGGCAGTGTCGGTTTCGGACTCGGTTTCGGCCGAGTCCGAAACCGGCCGAAACCCAGTGAAAAGGTTCAAAAAAATGAAAATAAATCTAAAAAATCATAAACAAGTAGAAAAATATAAATAATCACATAAAAATCAGAAATTTCATTAGACATGCATTTGACTGTAAAGAAATTGGATTAAGTGTAATAAATATGAAGTAGGCATTGAACATGTTAAACTAATATTCTTGAGTACATGTTAAGCATGTAATAGGTTCAAGCAGTACAATAAACCTAATTAGACACAGTAAATGTTACAGAAATTAAATGATCATTACCTAAATGATGATCACTAATATGGATAATAACTAGAAGAACCTTCTCCCTCATCGTCTAGCTTTTGATGTTGAGTCCCATAAAAAGGTTGTATGTATTCTGTATATTCACTATAATCAAACAATGAGGTAGCCAAGTCCTGCATCCATCTTTGGATCCCTCTTGGAGTGTTAGATTGTTGGCTTGATTGGAATCCAGAATCAACATAAGAATCTTGAGGATGAGAAGAGGAACTAGATGGAACTGGATGGAACTGGAATTCTGGTTGATGACCCCACCCATAAATGGCTGCTTCATGTCGGCCACCTCCATAACCTGATGGATGCCCATATTGGCTCTGTGAATCATATCCTCGCTCACTATGACTGTATCCTCTGCCCGTGTTTGCGTGGAAGGAGGAAGGCATATGTGCCACCGCCAATAGTAGCACCTGCAGCTGCACTGGGATGAAGAACCATAAGAAAACAGTCGCCTTTTAGCCTTTGGGGATGCTTTTTTCTGTTTTGGTGTGATTTTTTCAATCATCTTTGACATGAGTCATTTTCCCCTTGGCGTGTGCCTTACATAAATCTGCTTTAACTACTCAATTGTCGGGTCCTCTCGAACAGCAACACTAGTCCTCTCAGTTAGCTCATACATTGATGTACTTCTTCTTAAGGATGGAGGTGGCTTGACCATTCTAGGAGTGACTGACCTGCTATCTGATTCTGAGTGTCTAGCTGGCTCAAACTCAGACTGCTCCTCAGTGTCATGAACAAACAAAGCTAGGTCCCTTCTCTGGTGCGCATGAGTCTCTCTGGCCCCCTTTATAACTCTTTTGAATTCTGGATCTCTTAGGTTATCCTCATCTAGTATGCCCTCTGCCCATGTTCTATCATCAACATAAAAAACAGACTCATCAACCTGCTCTCGTGTCTCCACCCAAGATTGCAAGGGATTGTCATCGTCAAATAAAGCGTCCACATCAATTTCTGGAGTTGCATCATCTACGACGCGTTTGTCCCTCAGCTGTTGTCTTAACTTCATGTTTTTTATTCTCAGTCTCATATTGTAGTGGCAGTAAACCAATTTTGCTAACCATTCAGCCTTTAGTCGATTGCGAACCTTTGAGTGTATAAGGCTGAACGTGCTCCAATTTCTTTCACATTGGCTTGCCGATGTTGTTTGACTAAGCACCCTAATTGCAATGAAAGTCAATGCATTACTGCCCACATCTCGGTTGTTCGCGATTATCAACCAGTCAACTGTTCTACCAACCATAAACAAATAAATGTAAGATGTACTAATATATATTGAGGTTAAGAAAGTACAAAAATAAAATATACCTGTGCTCACTCTTCCCACAGCGTATTGCAATTAGGAGTCAGAATATGTCCCAGTCCTTATTTTATAATAGTTCATCTACAGAGATAAAGTAATAGATTAACATAATGACTTAAGTAAATTCTATACGTCTTATTGATAAAATCAATAAAGGCCAACCTCTACTTCGGCCAAAAGTCTCTTTTCTTGTGTCCTCGATAAACGACCAATGACTTTTAAAGTGCCTTGGAGCACCTCGCCATCAACATGTGCATTGGCAATGTACATAAATCGAGGGTTGAAGAAATAACCTGCATTTGTGTATAGTTAACTAAATGTTAGATATAAAATAGCCTAGGGCAAGTTTGATAAACGATTAAAGTCGACAGGGATGAGATATCCCTGAGCGGGTGACTTGCTCAAATTAAGAGACAGAATGGGTCACTCGAGGTCGATCTATACCCATTACCCAGGGGTGTCGACCTATGCCCAGGGATACCTATCTCTGGGACCTTGCCAGAGGTCAACCTACCTAGGGATAGGTATCCCTGGGACCTGGGCATAGGTCGACCTACCCAGTAAGGTCGACCTATGCCCAGGTCCCAGGCAGGGATGTCGGTATTGGTTTCAGATTGGGTTTCGGCCGAGTCCGATACCGAAACCGTCCGGTTTCGGTTTCGGCCGAAACTGGTCGAAACCCATTGAAAAGCTTCAAAAAAAAATCAAAATAAGTCTAAAAAATCAGAAATAATTAAAAAAAATATGAATAATCACATAAAAATCATAAAATTCATTAGACATGCATTTGATTGTAAAGAACTTAGATTAAGTGCAATAAACATGAAGTAGGCATTGAAGTTCAAACATTGAACATGTTAAACTAATATTCTTGAGTACATACTAAATATGAATTAGGTTCAAGCACAGGGGAATAAACATGAAATAGGATTAAGTGCATTACACAGGAAGACTAATGGGTTCAAGCATTGAAGTTATTAAACAAATATTGAGTACATATTAAACATGAAATAGGTTCAAACTGTACAATAAACGTGATCCTTACGTAAATGATGATGCACTAATATGGATAATAACTAGAAGAACCTTCTCCCTTATCGTCTGACTTTTCATGTTCATACCCGTAAGAAGGTTGCATGTATGGTTTGTTGTATACACGCGGAATTTTCGGACATCCAATTTCGTTGGATGAAATATGTGTATATTTTGACATATTTGTTAATTCCGCGCTTTTGTGTTTATCAGACGATTTAGGGTTCGTGTACAGGACTTTTCCCCACCGACCGGAGTCGATGTTAATTTACATCGGTACAAGTCCGAACACCTTTGATTAACTGTCGAAGAACGCCTTTTGCCTCTATACGTTGTGACATAAATGATCTTGACGATCGTCCATTACGGGTACATACTCTTGTAAAGAAATTTGAAGACTTCATTTCTTGAACATAGATAATTGGAATTACAATCGGTTCTTCAGGATCTTCACATATGATCCCGATTGTGTAATCGGGTCTTGGAGATTACATCCAGTTGCAACTAGAGCCTTTGAATTTTGCTTCAGTCTGCACTTGGTCAGATCTTTGATTTGTATTCGTCCTGATCGGGTCGTTGTATTTACTTTTGTCCCCTGATCGGACGATTGAATTTGAATTCCATCACGAGGACCGTTAGATTGCCAAGATGATCATTGTCGGTCTCTCGGAGTTGCTTCATGGTCATGACCACTCTTTTGATGGTGATCGGACTCCTAAGTTGGCTCGGTGCCCATAAAGGACATTCCCGCCTGAGGGAGTATATATTTGTAATTTTCCTCCATCAGAGTATTTCTGCAATTTTCCCAAACATTGGGATATTTTTGCAATTTCTTACTTTCTTGGAGATAGCCCTGTCACTTCTCGACTTCCTAGGCATTCTTGTCATTCTGACTTTTCGACATATATTTGACATTTCTTGATTTCTCGGAGATAGACCCGTCATATCTTGACTTCCCAAGCGTTCTTGTCGTTCTCCGTCTTCATTTCTTGACTTCTCGGAAATATCATACGACTTCTTGGGTATTCCTCGTCTTCATTTCTCTTGACGTTCCAACGTTTATTTGTAATTTCACCATTTTAAAGTTTTCAGACATGATAACTCTCAGCCATGAAAGAGATACATGGATTTGAACGGTTAGCCATAAGCCGAACTCAGGGGAGCACACACCGCTTCAGGGAAGGGGCGTGATCTCGCTCCACCGAATCCTGCAAACGGCGTCAACCGGAACAAGAGCATTCTTTAGTGATTTTAAGACAAAGCGAGAACTTTGTACAATTTGTAAACTGAACAATGACTTTCACGCAGCTTTCCTACAAATGTGGTATTCCTGCAATTTTCTGCCCATTGAGGGTATTTCTGTAATTTTCCCACCATTGGAGATATTTTTGTAATTCTCCCGTCATCGGGAGCATTTCTGAAAATTTTCCTACCACCGGGGACATTTCTGTAATTTTCTACCCATTGAGGGTATTTCTGTAATTTTCTGACCACCAGGGGTATTTCTACAATTTTTCGCCCATTGGGGGTATTTCTGCAATTTTCTACCCACCGGGGTATTTCTATAATTCTCTGACCACCGGGCCTTGAACATGTGTAAGGCTTACAATTTAATTTATAACCATCTTCATTCTACCTTTGGATGATTTCAAAGCATAAGGCCGTTTCAAAAATGCAATAAGCATAACGTAAGGCCATCTGAATGTTACTCTTGAAATGCAGTAAGCATAAGGCCATCTGAGAATTAGAATGCGAATAAGGCCATCTGAGAATTTGCATAGGGCCATCTTTGAATTTGCATAAGGTTCTTAGAATTTGCATAAGGCCATTGTCCATCTTCTAATAAGGTTCTCATAATTTGCATAAGGTCATTGTCCACCTTCATTTGTGCTTTGAATGATTTCAAATCTTCATTTGTGCTTTGGAGGATTTCAGATGCAATAAGTATTAGGTCATTTCAATGCTTTAGCTGATTGCAATTGTAATAAGCACAAGGCCATTTCAATGCTTTAGATGATTTCAATTTGCAATAAGCACAAGGCCATTTCAATGCTTTCAAATGCAATAATGCAAGCCCATTCTGAGCCCATTTTGACTAGCCCACTTGTGCATGGAAACAAGCCCATAGCCATTTCAATGATTTCAAATGCAATAATGCAGGAATTTCTGTACAGCTTCAACATTGCATAATTTTTCTTGGCATTTATGCAAAGCATTTCTGTAATGTTTCACATATCATTTCTGCACAGCATTGCACTTCTGTAACATGGCATGTCATTTCTGCATCTTTATGTTCTGTAATATTGCTGCATCTTTCTATTTTATAATGTTGTTGTAACATGGCATTTCTGATCTTTCTGTTCTCAACATCAATATGGCATTTTTGCATCTTTCTGTTGATGGCATTTCTGATCTGGCATTTCTGATCTGAGCATTGCATAAACATGGCATTTGGCATTTCTTGCATTTCTGCATATGGTTGCATTGCTGCATTTTACATTTCTGCACATAATTTCTTGTAATGTTGCTGTTGAAACTTGTTGAATGTCTCACAACATTTGTTGTGTTATTGAAACTTGTTGCATTTCTTTTCTATAATGCTTCACAGCATGGTATGTGTGCACTTTCACAGCATCTGGACTTATAACATTGTTGGCCCATTTGATTTCCAGTCATAAGCTCATGAGCCCATTTGAATTGTAGCCCCATGAAAGAAGTCCAACCTATTTCATTTCAATGACTTGTAAGTGTGAGAGGCCTCTTATGATCACCATTCTCAAGGAAGGTGACCGGAACACCCCGGGGGGGGCCTTTTTTATGGTGACATACCCCTTCACCAACTAAAGAGGCAACTTCCCAAAAAAAAAATCATCTGCACTGCTCTTTCCCTCCCGGGATATCTCCTGCCTTCTTTTCCCTGCATTGTTCGCAGGCAAGGCTGCTGTCGCTCGACTGCTGTTTCTATTTTTACATGTGCAGCCAAGGCAGGGCTGGCCACCTGCTGCTCTTCTCCTGTTCGCAGAACTACTGCTTGGGCTATTTAGAAGCTCTCCAAGCCTTAAAAAAATACTCCTTTGTATGCTGTGCGCTGCTGCCTTCAGACTTGCTGCCGTGTGTTCTTCTCTCTTGTACTTGTCCCTTGCTGCTTGGTTGAAGCTCCCTCTTATAGGGGATTGAAGGTGGGGCGGAGGAGTTCCATTTCACTCTCCTCCGGTGGGATTTGAAGAGGTGACTTTTGATCTTCCTCCTCCCTATCTTTTCTTATTCTTTTCCAGCAGTTTTTTCTATTTCTCTTCCTTCCTTTTCTCTTTTTTCAAATAGCCGTAGGGGCCATGGGCGGAGGAGCTCTTCCTCCTGCCTGCAGACAGGGCGGAGGAGGCCCTCCTCTGACCTGCTAGCAGGGCCGAGGGCCTCTCCTCCGGTCTGGCAGGTCCAGAGGAAGCCTTCTCCGGCCTGGCAGTAGGCGGGGGAGAGTTCCCTCCGGCCTGGGTCAGGGCGGAGGGGCTCCCCTCCGGCCTGGCCAGGGCGGAGGGGGTTCCTCCGGCTTGTGTAAGGTCTGGAGGACTCCTTTCTTGGCTATAAAATGCTTCGTACAGGCTAAAAACAGTGATCCTTCAACACGTGGAGCTCCGAAGATTCTTTTTCTTGTCTTTTGCTCGTGGGAACATGTAGATGTCAACTTATATAAAAGTTTTATGCACCCAAAATACGAACTTTGGTCGTTTTGATGACCTTTGTCAAATATGCTCACACATATGTATTTTTTTTCTTCAACAATTTCTGCAAATTATGAAAGGTATTTTGTGTAGGGTCAACAGCCCATTGTTTTATCTTCAAAAAGGAAAAATTTTAGGGTTCAACATCTATATTCACTATAACCAAACAATGAGGTAGCCAAGTCCTGTATCCCTCTTTGGATCCCTCTTGGAGTGTTTGGATGGCTTGAATGGAATCCAGTATCAGCATAAGAATCTTGAGGAAGAGAAGAGGAACTGGTCGGATATGGATGGAACTAGAATGTTGGTTCATGACCCCACCCATAAATGGCTGCCTCCTGTTGGCCACCTCCATAACCTGATGGATGCCCATATTGACTCTGTGAATCATGTCCTCGCTCACCCTGACTGTATCCTCTGCCTGTGTCTGCGTGGAAGGAGGAAGGACCACCAGCACCGCCAGTAGTAGCACCTGTTGCACCTGTAGCACATGCTGTTGCACTGGGATCATCATCATCATCATCATCACCATCAGAAACCAATCGCCTTTTGGCCTTTGGGGATGTTTTTTTCTGTTTTGGTGTGATTTCTTTAGCCACCCTTGACATGAATCCTCCTGCCCTTGGCGTGTGTCTCACATAAATCTGCTTCAACTGCTCAATTGTCGGGTCTCTCTTGCAGCAACACATGTCCTCTCAGTTAGCCCATGCACTGATGTAGTTCTTCTTAAGGATGCAGGTGGCTTGACCATTCTAGGAGTGACTGGCCTGCTATCTGATTCTGAGTGTCTAGCTGGCTCAAACTCAGGCTGTTATTCAGTGTCATCAACAACCCCAGGTGGGTCCCTTCTCTGGTGCGCATGAGTATCTCTGGCCCTCTTTGTTTTTCTTCTTAATTCGAGATCTCTTGGCTCATCTTCATCTAGTATGCCCTCTGCCCATCTTCTATCATCATCTTTAAAAATAGGCTCATCAACCAGCTCCCGTGTCTCCACCCAAGACTGCAATGGATTATCATCATCAAATAAGGCATCCACATCAATTTCTGCAGTGGCACCTTCAGCGACGCGCTTGTCTCGCAGCTGTTGTCTCAACTTTATTTTTTATCTCAACCTCATATTGTAGTGGCAGTAAACTAATTTGTCTAACCGTTCAGCCTTTAGCCGATTGCGAACCTTATAAGGCTGAACACGCTCCAATTTCTTTCACATTAGCTTACTGATGTGGTTTGACTCAACACCCTGATTGCAATGAAAGCCAATGCCGAACTGCCCAAATCTCTATTATTCACCATTACCCACCAGTCAGCTATTCCACTAACCATAAACAAATAAATATTAGTTGTAAATAAAAGTCAATTCAACATGATAGACTTGCAAAGAAAGCACAAAGATAAAGTATACCTGGGCTCACTCTTCCCACTGCGTATTGCAATTGAGAGTCAGAATACGTCCCAGTTCTCATTCTATAGGAGTTCATCTAAAAAAATATATTAATAGATTAGCATAACTCTCCTTAAGTAAATTCTATACCTCTTATTCATGAAATCATAAAGGCCAACCTCTACTTCCGCCTGAAGCCTCTTTTCTGGTGTCCTCGATAAACGACCAATGACTTTTAAAGTCCCTTGGAGCACCTCGCCATCAACATGTGCATTGGCATCGTACATAAATCGAGGGTTAAGGAAATAACCTGCATTTGTGTTTAATTAACTAAATATTAGATATAAAATAACATAAACAATAATGTATCAATACAAATAATCACTCACCAGCTGCATGCAAGTCGTGGTGTAATGTGGTGTCCCATCTATGATCAATAACTTTCCACCACTTTGCATATTCTTTGGGAAGGGATTCCTGCAACTCCAATTTGGCACGGTCCATGGCCTCATACAGATATCCCATATCATTCTTCTCATCGCCATCCACCATTCTTAGAACCTTCACGAGGGGGGTGACTACTTTCATGTATCGTGAGACCCTACCCCAGAATTTGTTGTCGTCCGCGATCTGAGAGACATCCAAATATTTCATCTGAGCATCAACATTAGACTTGTCGATGTATTCCCGCAGGGCATTGTGGTACATGAAAGCTTTTAGCTCATTCTTATATCTGTGCAAAGAAATGAAATTTGAATCAAATACGGATCATAACTATAAGGATAAAGAAGTAAGAATTGACTTCAATCTTATACCTGTGCAAAGACTCTAAAGAAATGAAATTTGAAGCAAATCTGGTTGGCCCTGCACGGATGATATCTCGCCCCCCACTTGCATGCTCCCTGAACATGTTCAATATCCTAGGATGGCCATAAATATATTGGGTAATCCTTTGTGCCCTTTCAACTGTCTTCTTCACATGATTGTCCTTCCCAATGTCTTCCAGAATCAAATCTAGACAATGTGCAGCACATGGGAGCCAGTATAAGTGACTGCGCTTCTGCATCAATTTCTTCCCTGCAGCCTTATAACTAGCTTCGTTATCAGTCACTACTTGGACAACATTGCCTTCTCTAATTTGGTCTACCATGTTATCCATCAAATGAAACAAATAATTGACATTTTTTCCATAGTTTGATGCATCTACAGATTTTACAAATATTGTACCTTCGATGCAATAGACCAAAAAATTAATAATGGACTTCTTCGTGGTACCAGTCTAGCCATCACACATAATAGTGCATCCTCTCTCCATCCATATATGCTTGAAGCTTTCAACCCAATCAGAAAGCTCTTCAACCTCTCCCTCAAGGCCACGCCTGTATATGTCTCGACGTGATGGGGTCTTCAAGCCAGGGCCAGCATCTGCTATGGCATCTAGCATGGGTTGGAAATATTCGCTTTGAGCTGCATGTGCAGGGACACCTGCATGAAAAAATTATTTGCAGATGCTTTTAAATGCATGCCCTGCAACTTCTGCTGATTTTTTTACCCCTCTCAATGGAGACTTGATTTTAGGTTGTGTAGCCTGGGGCCTTCTGTGGAGATAGCTGTCCATAGGACCTGTTCTCTGCGTATGTGGGGCAGCACCACTGTCAGGATGTCGTGCAGCTGTACTTTCGTAGGTCCCTGAACCCATAGGTGCCTTCCCTTTCCTTCGAGCGACTTGTTCACGCTCCCTTGCTTCAGTCAGCTCTAGATTTGAATCCTGAGTGTCTTCCTCATCATCATCCCTCCTAATCCTTCTGCCAGAAATCTCCTCAGCAATTTCAGCCTCATCCTCAGCTCTTTGTTGCATCCTCTCCTTTTTGCCCAGAAGGCACTGGCGCATCTCTTCTCGCATCTCTCGGGGACAGTGGTCACATTGTTTCACCTCTCCTCTGACCCCTGCCAAATGTTACTTTCCTTTGGTAATTCCGCCATGTATCTCCCTACCACAGTAATTACATTTCACCTTTCTTCTCTTAGCATCAACTAAGGACAGGTGGGCCCACCCCAGATCCTCCTGCCCTTTCTGCTCCTGTGTTTGCTGACGTCTAGGCATGATGCTGCATTATGACAGTCAAAGATAATCTCTTGTAAGTACAATGAAAAAAAGGCAATTCAACATTATAGACCTCCAAATAATTGAATGAAACTTAATTAATCTTCAATTGTGGCTAAGAAAGCCGAATTAGATGAAAGCCCCAATTTTGATGAACTAATTAGGACTTAATTACCAATTAGCCCTTAATCACTCTTCACAAAAATAATATCCCAGCATGATCCCACCCCAAATTCGTCAATTAAACTTAATTAACCTTCAATTGTGACTAAGAAAGCCGAATTAGACCAAAGTCCCAATTTTGATGAACTAATTAGGGCTCAATTACCAATTAACCCTTAATCATCCTTCACAAAAATAATATCCCAGCATGATCCCACCCCAAATTCGTCAATTAAACTTAATTAATCTTCAATTGTGGCTAAGAAAGTCGAATTAGACGAAAGCTCCAATTTTTATGAACTAATTAGGACTTAATTATCAATTAACCCTTAATCCCCCTTCATAAAAATAAAATTCCAGCATGATTCCATCTCAAATTCATCAATTAAACTTCATTAACCTTCAATTGTGGCTAACAAAGCCGAATTAGACGAAAGCCCCAATTTTTATAGCCGAATTACGGCTTAATTAATAATAAATCTAATTTTAAGTATCTAATTAGGGTTTATTTTAAAATCCGAACTAATTAGGGCTGCACAAATTAAGGTACAAAAAAAATCTACAACCCAATGAAGTGCACAGCAGTAGGGGGTGGGCAGTCCGGCGGTCCGACTGTGGCAGCAGGGCGGTCCGGCCCGACGCTGGCAGTAACAGCAGCAGCTGCTGCAGCAAGAGCAATATCAGCAGCAACAGGGCGGCGGCTGGGGGCCCGGGTCCTTGGGCAACCGGGCAGGGCGGCGGCAGCAGTAGCACCAGCAGGGCCACGGCAGCAGTAGCACCAGCAGGCGACAGCACTGCAGCAGCGGCAGTAGGCCAGCGCAGGGGGAGGGAGGGTTTCGACTCGGCTGGGTAGTGGGTTTCGGGGGCAGGGGGGGGGGGAGACAACAAGTGAACTCTAGTTCACGTGAGTTTCGGCCGAAATCGTCCGGTTTCGGGCGAAACGTGTATCGGTTTCGCCCGAAACCAATACACCTATTATGTTTCGGGTTGCTACAGTGACGGGGGGCTCTTTTCGTATCGGTTATGGCCGAAACCGATACGTTTCCGCCGAAACGTATCGGTTTCAGCCGAAACTGCTAACCTTGTCCCAGGGATAGGTCCGGTGCAGAGCTGTTCAGTGAATTTGGGTATATGGTCGACCTACTCGGTTTTAACCCAGCAAGAGTAAGTGGTAGTTATCAAAGTAGAGCAAGCTAACTCCCATGGTACCCTACCTGTGCTTATCCTAACCGTGTTACTCTAACTCGTCCCTAAAGAACAATGTATCAATACAATTAATCACTCATCAGTTGCATGCAAGTCGTGGTGTAATGTGTTGTTCCATCGATGGTTGATAATTTTCCACCACTTTGCATATTCTCTGGGAAGGGAATCCTGCAACTCTAATTTGACACGGTTAATGGCCTCGTACAGATATCCCATATCATTATTGTCATCGCCATCTACCATTCTTAGGATTTCACGAGGGGTGTGACTACTTTCATGTACTGTGAGACCCTGTCCCAGAATTTGTTGTCTTCCACGATGTGACAGGCATCCAAATAATCCATCTGAGCATCCACATTAGACTTGTCTATGTATTCCCGCAGGGCATTGTGGTACATGAAAGCTTTCAGCTCATTCTTATACCTATGTAGAGACTCCAAAGAAATGAAATTTGAATCAAATACATATGATATCAATAGAGATAAAGTAGAAAGAATTGTGCGCATTCTTATACATGTGCAAAGACTCCAAAGAAATGAAATTCAAAGCAAATCTGGTTGGCCCTACACGGATGATATCTCGCCTCCCACTTGCATGCTCTCTGAACATATTCAATATCCTAGGATGGCCATAAATATACTGGGTGATTTTCTGAGCCCTGTCAATTATCTTCTTCACATGATTTTCCTTCCCTATGTCTTCAACTATCAGATCCAGACAATGTGCTGCACATGGGAGCCAATATAAATGCATGCGCTTCTGCATCAATTTCTTCCCTGCAGCCTTATAACTGGCTTCATTATCAGTCACTACTTGCACAACATTGTCCTCTCCAATTTGGTCTACCATCTTATCCACCAAATGAAACAAATAATTGACATTTTTTTCATAATTTGATGCATTTATAGATTTAACAAATATTGTACCTTCGATGCAATAGACCAAAAAGTTAAGCACGGACTTCTTCGTGGTACTAGTCCAGCCATCACACATGATGGTACATCCTCTCTCCATCCATATATGTTTGAAGTTTTCAACCCAGTCATGGAGCTCCTCAACCTTTCCCTCAAGGGCACGCCCGTATATGTCTCGACGTGACAGAGCCTTCGAGCCAGGGCCAGCATCTGCTATGGCATCTAGCATAGGTTAGAAATATTCGCTTTTAGTTGCATGTGCAGGGACACCTGCATGGAAAAATCATTTGCAGATACTTTTAAATGTGCGGCAGCAAACCCTGCAGTCTCGCTCACCTTGTAGCACAACAGCAGCACCCAGCACAGCAGCAGCAGCCCCTCAGCAGCTCCCTCACCCTAGCACTGCAGCAGGACCCTTTCTCCCTCAGATCTGAGGGAGAACATGAAGTGAACTCCCTTTCTTCCTCAGCCCTTCAGCAGGACCCTCACCCTTAAAAGGGGAGTTCACGTGGGTTTCGGTCCGAAACCTGTAAGTTTCGGGCGAAACCAGCATCGATTTCACCTGAAATCATTAAAATTATTATTATTTTTTAGGTTCGGACCTGCTACAGTGAGCAGGTCCGGTATCGTTTCGGTTTCGGCCAATACTGCCAACCATACCCCTCAACCAAAGAAGTCCGTAAGGTTGGAGCCCACATGAACCCGGGGTGGTATCCACCTGCTTTTTTGTCCATTTGTGGGAGTTGATACCGCGACCTTGCAGTTGCCTACGGAGTTTCTTATCCAACTCTCCGACCCTCAAGGGACATTTTTAGGATTAGATCTCGCTATAAATGATAGTGTTAATAGCCATGTAAGGGAATGGATGAGAAGTTACTTTTGTTGTTGATTGGGATGCAAAATTTATAACAGTCAATAATAGAACTTAGATTAAGCAACAGGTCAACAGATGGAGCGGACCTCAATTCTCTAGTAAAAGATAAAAGGAAAAAGAATCTAGGACCTAGTCCGAAGTCTTGGATTGATCTATCAACATATTCAAGAATTTTTGATACATATGTATCTGGTGCCATAGTCTACAGGATTAGCCAATTCTGATTTGGAGCAATCATCCCGGATCAGAATAGGCACCAGCTAATCCACGATAGCGGGAGCTGTTGAGGTGGTCAGAATCAATGGGGATCAGTTGGGATTGGCTGGAATTGGAGTCTGAATTGGTTGATTCTGGCCAATTTATTTTTTTATAGATAGATAGATGGATGGACAAGTTTCAGTTACCACCTACTCCAAACAACATGATTCAATTTTTAGAGTTATCTTGCCTACAAATAATCAAATATGACATCAAAAAGACACATAAGAAAGTACCATAAATCACACAATCTAAGCTGATCATTTTATATTCATCTTAATTCTTATGCTTGAGAAAAAGACATCAGAAGTATATGACTTTGTAAACAATTTATTAATGGTAGGGGGGGGGGAGAGAGAGGCTGATCATTTTATATTCATCTGATGCTTGAGGAAAAAGGCGTCAAGAGTATATGGCTTTGTAAACAGTTTATCAATAATAGAGAAGATTTGGGGGGGAGAGAGAGAGATTTTGCTGATTTTCAAGCTTCACCATTATACCTTCTTTAGAGTTGTTAGCCTGCCTACAAATAAAACATCATTAAACATGGCATCAAAAAGTCACACGTAACAAACTACCATAAATCACACTATCTAAGCCAATCATTTTTGTTCATCTGATGCGTGAGAAAAAGATATCAGAAGAATATGATTTTGAATCCGTAAATAGTTTATCAATAATAGAGAAGATTTAAAGGTGTAGATTAAAAATTGCAAATAAAGTCACGTGGCTTTAGTGTACATGGTACCATTAATATTTTTTTCACTGGTGGTAACAAGACCCTTTTTGAGATGAATTCTAAGGCAAGGCATGGATATCTAAACTAGGTGGCTGTGGACATATTTGAGGTTTCTAACTTTAAACAATGAACTTCAGCATTTTTCTTTGCACTTCATATTCCAAGAAAACAGAATTTCTTACCATTTGATTATACATTAAAAAATGTGAATATATCAGCTTATGCTTGTGATTACTTTCTCATATTTTTCTACATTTGTTTCTTTCTGTCAAAGAAACTTAAACCAGAAACTGCTGAAGTGGCTCAATCAAGATACTTAAAAATAGCAATGTAAGACAATCTTAGTACTGTGATGCTTTTCATTAATGTGCTGACAACTGAACTGATTCTCTTTCCAGTGATATGATGAATGAGTGGACATTCCAGTCCGCTGTCTTTTTTTTTGGAATTGGATTTCACCACTATCTAGACACCATATATGAGTAACTGTCTTGCCTGGATGGATCTTTGAGAACATAACACGAGTATGGAGGGAGTAAGAACAAAAACTCCCCTATACAAAAACTTCAACAAAAAACATGCTCTAACCTTCCCCCCCCCCCCCCCCCCCCCCCGACAAAATGAATGTACAAGTGGTCCACGGTGATTATACTTGGATAACAATTAGCATCATATGACCTTTTCCTCATCAAGTTTTTGTTCTCAGTGGCAATCCTACGTTCCCTTCCTAAAACCGGGTGAGCCTAGAGGACTGTGATGGGTCCAAAAGACTTCTGGTTGGTTTTGTAGGACCTATGAGTACCACCACAGATATCTGTCTTGATCAATAAAAGGGCTGAGTAGTTCTTCTGGAGCAATAGGATTGTGTTTCTACAATCACTGTCTGCTTCCAATTAGTTTGCGCTTCAAAGAATGGCTGGATAAATATGTGCAAGTGACTGCAGCGGACATAAAAGCCTTTGGAAGGGAGAGAAAAGTAGAGTCAATGGTCGGGCTGCTATGGCTTATAGGAGGTGGATGGAAGGATGCAACTTGGTTGAGATGAGGATTACGTCACAGAATGTTAGGAGCCCCCTTGTAAGCTCCAGAAGAAGGGTAGTTGGAGAGGTAGTGAGACGATGCGAGGTGGATGTGCTATTTTGCATGAAACTAGTGTGGAGCCTTGAGGGAGAAGGTGCTGAGGGAAGTGGGGAAGAGTGGACTGACTAGATCGATGGTGTCTCCAGTTGAAGGTGCATCAGTGGTATCTTGATATGTTGAATAAGTATGTGGTTCTGGAGCTCCAAGCATGAAGAAAAACAGGGAAGCATTGTATTCCTTGACTTTACAAAATGTGGAGGATGGATTTATGTGGGATTTCTCCGGCGCTTATGATCTGTTTACCGGGCAAGGAAAGCAGCTGCTCTACAAGGAATCATTATCCTTCATCCAGATTCCGGACCAGGCAGACCTTGGTGCTTGGCTGGGGACTTTAATGTTGTAACTTCAGGCAGTGGTAGATCCATTGGGACTCAGTGGGAGGGAGATGGAAGGCTTCAGTATTGACATCGCTACCTCCAAGGCATTTGTATACATGGCTCAATCTTAGGGAAACACCCTAATTTTCAGTTATTCTGAGGTTGGAGCTGGAGCATCTGGCAAGGCCAATCAGATCACATACATAGCTCATTAAAGATCATAGGAAGAAGGATATACAACCTAATTTTTAGGCTGGAAAGGTTCTGGTTCAAAGAAGAAGGTTTTGGCTGGATAGTAAGAAATCCATGGGCAGAAGCCATTCTAGAAACACCTTCAACTGGAGCAAAGGCTGATCAGAGGGGGTGCTGATAGAGTTTTTCTAGGAAAAGAAGCTATTGGAGCAAATTGAAGTCATTGTTAGAGGGGACAAGAAGGATATCAGATGAGGACAGACAAAGAAGCTCAAAGCAAAATATGAAGGCATTCTTCTTAAAGAAGAGATATATTGGAAACAGAGAACCCGAGAAAGATGAGTGAGAGAGGCGATCATCTATACATTCACTTCCACAGGGTGGCATATTTTAGAAGAAGGAATTCCATCAGAAAGCTGAAGAATGGGAGACACTTCTGACTAGGGAGGACATATTAAGGCATGTGGTGCAAGAAGGGAAGCAACTTTCCACGAAGATAGTTCAACCATGGAGAAACCCAAGTCTTCTCAGTTATGAAGCTAACATGACTGCGACTAGAAAGATCTGCCTAGTGGCAATCTTTTGGATGTTGCGTTTGTTTCTCATCTTTAGATGACAGATGAGATTCAGACATGGAAGAAAAGATAGGGCTGCTTTATCAAAGGTGTGATTTCACAAAATGAGAATAGGATAAACTCTTGAGAGTTCCCTGTGAACGGTTGTATATAGGAGAATCAGTGAACTGTGAGGAATATGCGCAATTTTTCAGTATGTAGATGTAGAAGATTTCATTATGAAACAAGAGGAAGATAGTGGAAGACAAAGAAAGTTATTATTGGAAGACATTAGTGGGATTATATATAAACAAGTCATGATCTGTTCATTCTTTATTATACGACCAGAAATGTATTGGAAGAAATGAGAGTTGTCAAGTATTTATGGCCAAACTAATGACTACAGGATTCAATTAATGCAGGGTTATCTGCTCGTAATTTAGAGAAAGAACTACTTGTCAGAGACACTCAGCCAATGTTGTTTGCTTTTATTTGGATCTATCCTTTTAAAGTTAACGCCTAATTGCAGCGGGTTTTGTTTGAACCATTATGTTAGCAGTATTTTGGAGTTGAATATCTCGTTTCAGTCAGCTTAATTAGATTCTCTGGTTGGGAATTGGATTTACATAATCTGTCCCATATGGAAATTGAATGAGAATGTAGGCTGGAACAGAGACTAGGTTTTTCAATTCTCTGAGCGTAAAGGATATTCTTTTGAAAGTTTTAGGCAGGGGTTGCATTTCATATGTTAGTAACCTTTTCTGTTTTAATAGGGAGATTTTTATTTTGAATTATCTTTCTTGGGTGTTATTCAGTTTTAGGAGCATATACCGACCACAAGGCAGCAAATCATCCTTCCTCGGTCTTGTTCGGGTTTAGCTGCATACCGATCTCATGATGACTCTCCCTGGTCATGCAGTTTATTGTCTCTTAATCTTTTGTGATGGTTTGTGTCTATATTTCAGCAGAAAAGGAACAACTGTTTCTTTGGGATGAAATAGAAGCATTAATTATTGCTTACTTCTTTTTCAGCTCTTGAGAAATCTGAATATTGGTGTTGGGGTCCACTGTTGTGCAAGAAAGATATGGGTTCAGGATGGGGCAATATTTTTACATTTCACCAGATCGGTTCACGGCAACAGAGATGCATTTTCTTTGTTGATGCATAGGCAGGAGTCACGACCCAGGAGACTCCCCTCTGTTCTTCCATTTGCCTCACAGCAATGCAGTCTTTCTTTCCACTCAGATGCATTAGTCAGGGAGGAAATTTCAAATCCCAATCCAGAGGCATGACAAATCTTGCCGCAGTTCCTTTTGTTCTCATGGAGCTCCGTGATAGACTGCATTTTTATGTGGAAGGTGGAAGCGTGGAATCATGTAGATAGTTACACTTCACAAGTTTATCTGCATGACATTCTCTATGTATCTGAGGTACATGTGAAACTAATCTCAGGAAATTATTGCATCCTTGTTATCCTCCTCATTTTTCAAGTTTTTGCCGGCATGTACTTCATAATGGAATGTGATATTTGTAGGTTAGTATTCAGTTGGAGTCCATCTGTTATTGCCAACGTATATATTCTGATTTGAATTCGAATCCTCTATTTCGTCATTCTTGCTGCCGTATATGTTCTAATTAGAAGTCTGATAATGTATGTCTTTATCTGTTCAGGTTGTTTCTGAAGTCCGGCATCCATATTCTCTTGGCTCTTACAATTAAATTCTTTGGAAGTCACGTTTCTCAGAGACTGCAATCTTATCAGGCTTTGCAGAAAGAAGAAACCTCAGATTAAGGACGTGTGAGATATGGGGGATAGCATTGCAAGCTTATTTAATTAACTCATATCACAGATTATTAGACATGTTTCCCCCATTTGCCTCCTTCAGATACGATCATCCTCACAGCAAATTGATATTTTGTTGGCCTTTCACTACCCCAGTCGTAGAAAGAGCATTATCAGCAACTGGTAGAGCGGCATGGTGGGCAATGATCCATGTTTCTGGCCCGCTTGATTGGACTTTTGTTGTACGGAGAAAAGGAAGAAGAGGACAAGGAAAGTGGGAAAGGGAGAGGACAAAGATGGCAATTGGAAAGAAGTGTGGTGATTGTTTTTTATTTGAAAGGATATGTGACAGTTAAAGTGTTGATTCTAATAGGGGGCTTGGTTTCGGTTGCAAGTGTCAAAATCTTGACTAGCTTCTGTTTTTAACATGTCTTTGGAGCTCAGAGATGGTACTATGGTGCTGCTATATTTTTACCGACTCTTTTCTCACACAGTTTTCCTCCTGTTTTGATTTGAAAAATCACACGGTGAAGAAAGTGAGCTTGAGGTTCGAATTTGGGAGCATCAAAATTTAAGTTATTTTATCTAGACATCTCATCTCATGATCGAACTTTATTCGAGTTGAGAGTGACAGAAAAAGTGGTAAAATGTGCTACATCGTAACATTGCTCATTTCAGAATATCCTGTTGTTGCTAGAACCCGAATCCTGAAGTAATGTTCTAACGACATTTGTGCATTGGACCAAGTTTCAGTGACAGTAGCTAACAGGATTCATACAGATAGATCAAGACATAGCAATATTTGAAGTTTTGCCTTAATATCATACGCTAAAATAGGAAAGATTATGCCCGGATGTCCAAGGTATATGCTTATAAACTTGGGAGTTGCAATATAATCTTGAGAGAATCTCGATAAGATAATCCAATATATTCCCTGTGCCGGGAGGATTTTTGCTAGAGGTGATTATCGGAAAAGAGGGTGAAGATCATGTAAGGATCCATGGAGGGTTTAACTTTTTAGGAAAGAAGTGGTATCGGTGGTACCAATCTTAACATCATTGCTATTTATATTCCATCAATCTTAAACACTTTATCTTAGAAAAGTGTGATAAATTTTATAGGAATACAACATATAAAGTTCAAATATATTTTTTTAAAGATTTTTTGCAAATAAACTATTGTTACGTGTGAAATTATAGATATTTCATTCTTTGAAATGTATTAACATTTATATCATCACTGTTTTAAAAACTTGTAAATATGTCATCGTCGTAAACCACCGTTATCATCCGTCAACTTAACCACAATTAAGTCTAACTAGACTTAGAAAAGGATAAAAATGTCCATGATTATCTCTCCAAGGGTATGGGTTGTTGATGCGGGACGGACACGGGGACCGACTCTACGTGGTATGGACCTCGGACTCTAGATGCGGACACGACCAGCAACACATGATGGGAGAGACATTAGGCCCGACACGGAGAGCTCCTATGGGCTATACATCGCTAACAGAACGCAAGCTCACTCGTCGTCCCAAGCGAGGGAAACGCGGATCATGCGCGGTTGAAGAACCGGCAGAGTTCAAGGTAGTCAGACTCACTTCCGGACTCGGATCGAGTCGCGGGACGGGTCACTCTCACACTCACAGCGGTGACATGGACACACGGGCTAGTACCTATCGCTCTCGGCAGCGGCAAAAGACCATATACTAGCTAAGCAAATGAACGCCAAGAGGTTCGGACCATTACCTCCACGCACCCGGCGTGGCGAAGACAACTCCAGCCGAATCACGGACTCCCGGTTAACAATTATTACAGCAATACACTAAGTCGACCCACTCCACGCAGGGAGGTAAAAGGTCACATGTGGGGTCGGGGAATCACGCAACTCGGGTTGACGGGCAGCATCTTGATGTCGCCCAGCGGTGCCGAACTCCGCGTTTTCGTGCTTTCCGAACGGCGGCTTCTACGGGCCCGTGGGGCCCACGGACGGCGCTGTCCTCCGGATCTGCGGGGGTGGGACCCACTGTGATGGGGACCCCTGGTGGCGCGCCTCCACGGATGGCGGTCGGCCGGGAACACCGATCGGGGGTCGATCGGCCCCGATTCCCAATTCTTGAACTAACTTCCCACGGATTTTGATTGATGTTTTCCGGCGCACGCTCCGACGAAAATGACCGCGGCGATCAATCCCGAAGTCGGATCGGGATGCATGAGCTATCGTTGGAAAGCTCTCTTCAAATGCTTCAATCTAGACCCAGAGAGATCTACTGGATCTGGTCGGATCAGAACTTTATTGAATTGACAAGTCCCTGTTGTACAGTAACCGAAACCTCAGATCTACAGGTGAGTTGTCTGAAGACTGCCTTTGACCGCGAGAAAGATGGCCGATTAAGCTCCTGAGCTCTTCATCAAACTTGTGGGATTTTGAACAAGGAGAACGGGGATATTTTTTGTGGACTGATTGGAGGTGGCTCTGATTTGTTATGATATATTTACTGGAGGGTGGTCGGATCTGGGAACATGTGGACAGCACTGTAGCTATCTCTGAGATCGATTTTTGAAAAATATGGGATGGCCTCACAAAAATTCAAGAAAATTTGGGGACGGTGGGGTTGATGGACAGAACTCCTAGTAAAATTGGGAGATCTAACAAAAATCAGAAAAGGTCCGAACATGGGAAACACAGAGCGGGTGGAAATTGAAACAGCAAGCAGACAGATCTGGAAATTAAGGTTGGAAGAAAATAAAAAAAATATCAAATGGGATCTTTATGACCAACCAAAATTTTTGGGACGTGCTTGACACCTCTGGAGCATCCCCTAAAATCCCCAGGTCGATCTGAGCTCGTGGCTGACACAGAGAATTCGTGGAAGCTGTTGTGATCGGATGAAGGTAGAACTCCGGCGATCTCGGCGGTGATGCGATGGCGGCTCGTGGCGGCGACCGGAATGATAAGGGGAGGAGTCACACCTCCAGAGGGAAGCCTTCACAGCTCCAAAGGGGAGAGAGGGGCGGCCTAGGCCTTTGCTCAAGTAATTTTCCAAGTTCAAAATGGCATTAATTCATCAAAATGGGAAATTACAAGTATTTATGTGTTACATCTCACGTCCATTGTCCACCGTTGGATCTAGGGGATGGGAATGGGTGGCCTGGATTGAGTGTGACACACACACACAAAATACAATAAATAATTAAGGGGGGGCGGCCTATTGACTAGAGTGGAAAGGGGGACATGTTTGGTAGCCACCTTGGACTTTGAAGTCCACTTGTCTCCCATGTGCCTTTTACCATTCAAACTTCTAGATGCCTCCATTTGACATGTTGACTGACCCCACATGGGGCCCATGAGCTGAGGTGGATCAATGGGAGGGGGTCTGTGGGCCCGTGGGACCCGGGGGTCCCATTTTACAAATAAACCCCTCTTACAATCAAAATTACATACCGAATAAAATGAAATAAACACACATCACACAAATAAAGTCTAACTAAATATGATAAATGGGGAGACTCAGGGCGGCGTCTCCAGGCTGTCTCCGAGCCAGATGGATGCTGAGGTGGCTCGAGTCGTGCTTCGTGTGCGGTACCGGTGGCTCGGCGCGTCGCGCCGCTCAACTGCTCGGGTGTCCGCACCAGTTGTTTACCAAACAAAACTTAAATAAAAGCTTAAAACAAAAATAACACATCTAATAGAGATATATAAATAAATAACCAGACATTAGGGTTAAAATGCAAAGAGAGCCATATTCTTTCTTTACTCTCCTCGATGGTTTCCCAAACCCTAAATGGATGACGGCGACGGTGTTGGTCGACCTCTGTTTAGTGGGGAGGTGGAGGGCGTAGGGGGGTTGCATCGGTCAGCAGACTGCTGGTGTCGGGGCAATAAAGGTAACTAGACGGTGGTGGGGAGGGAGAGGAAGAAAGAAAGGGGCGGCAGACTCCCTTCCCCCTCCCCCTGTCGCCAGCCTGCAGCCCCCCTCCTCCCTCTGCCCCCTTCCCACAAAAAACATGTCCACAGAGATGACAATGGTGACGACGATTAAGAATTGTGAGTTGGGAATCACATTCGTAACAGACCCTACAACTATGGTCAGGCATCCAAAAATCCCTTAGCACATTCGCAAGCTCGGGCCTCTCAGGGATCCAATATTTCACCAAGTCAACTAACTCGGAGAATCTATTGTCTAGAGTTTTCATCGATGAAGGACACTCCCAATCCTACTCATACTAAACTCCTTGTCGCTACTGTTGAGACCAAACAAATGGCTACCTTCTTGTACGCCCATGGGCGTCTCAACCAAAACCCAGAACATTATTGAAACTTCAAGGGTAGACAAACTCCGCCTCACAGATTCTGAAGCTTCCACTCAAACCATGGGAAGAACCTCAGACCATCCGTTTTTAAACAACCAACCCAAAAATTGCAATGGAACCAAGGACTTTTGTTGGAAATTCAATAGCTCAATCCGGATGGAAGTTCAAGATCACCATGAAAATCCCCTCCAAATGTAAACAAAGAAGGGGCAAGCCTTAATTAGGTCCGGAAAAACATCACAAGCTTCTAAACCCAATCAAGGCGTTAATCTCTAGTACAACAAGTCGTGCCACGCTCCCGCCTACCAACTTCCAAATGTGATACAACTTAAATAGCACAGGAACTGGCACCTGTGATCCCCCGCTGCCGGTCTCTCTCTCTCTCTCCCTCCCTCCCTCCCTCCCTTTTGAGGCCATGCAATGTCACCCTCATGACCTAACGGATGACCTCTCGAGAACAAGGTGACAGCCCTGCCCTGTAGACACGTCATTTTTACATTTTTCGCGGGTAAGTTTCATATTACATTACGATGTCCCAAAGTGGCTTACATATTTGATTTGTGTGGCTGATTAATCATTTTTCAGGCTTTTACATAAATAATAATAATAATAATAAATCAAAAATCAAAATCAAAAAGGTTAGAAAATACAAAAAAGTGAGAAGAGCTTGTAAAATAATAATAATAATAAATAAATTCGAAAATTCAAAAAAGAGGTTATAAGAAAATACAAATAAAATCAAAAAAAAGGTTATAAGAAAATACAAAAAATCAAAAAAAAATAATAAAATACAAAACTCAAAAAAAGAGGTTATAAAAAATCCAGAAAAATTGAGAAAAGATTAATAATGAGAAAATAGTTGAAAAAATAAAAAAATAATAAAATAAAACAAATCTTAATACATAAAAATAAATACTTTTATAAAATATAGAGAGCTTGAATATATATACATATATATATATATATATATGTATATATATATATATAAGAAGTTAACAAAAAAATCACAAAAAATATATAACTAGTATCCATCCTTAATCTCCACTTTATTATAATTAATCTATATATGTTAATCTTAATCTTCACTTTATTAGCGTTAATCTCTATGTGTTATTCTTAATCGCACGTCATCTTCCTTCTCTTATCTTCATTTCTCTCACGTCCACCTCTTCTCTGTCTTCTTTCCCAACCGCCCCAGCATCGGGCATCTTCTTTTACTCCCATCCTTTTCCTTCCTTTTATCCTTGTCTCTCCATTATTCTTTTTGTTCTCTCCTTCTCTTATCATCACACACCACTCTCCCTTTCTCCCGATCCTCTCTCGACCACCCAAGCCTTCTCAGGATCTTCATTCCCATCTCTTCTCCCACGGTCGTAACCACCTCCTCTTCTTTTCCACTCTCACCGCCGGCCGACCCTCTCCCTTGCCAACCCCGGTCACCGCGACCCCCCCCGCTTCAACGCTGCAACCGCCGCCCGTCCTCCACCTGCACCGTCGCCGGACGCACCCCAGCCACACCGTCCGCCGTGAAGCCACGCGAGCCACACCGTCCGCCGCGTCGCCCGCGTCCACCGTCCGCACCCCAGCCACACCGTCCGCCGCATCACCCGCCAGCCACACCCTCCCTGCACGCCTGCCGCGTCCACCGTCCGAGCCCCCCGAAGCCACCGCCATCATCACCGGCGAGCCTCCCCTCCGACCGACGCGATCGCCCTCCGCTTCACCACCGCGAACACCGCCGCTCTCCCACGTCGCCACCGACGCTGCCCCTCGCCGCCGCCGACCTCCCTGCACGCCTGCCGCGTCCACCGTCCAAGCCCCCCCCCACTCCCGTCCGCCTCCGCCGCTGCCGCAAGCAGCCTCCCCCCGCCGGTTCTCCCACTCTCCCGCCGTCCCTCTCTCTCCCTCTCGTCTGTCTCTTCCTCTCTCCTCCCCACTATCTGCACTCCCCCTCTCTCCCTCTCGTCTGTCTCTCTCTCTTCTCCCCACTCTCCCGCCGTCCCTCTCTCTCCCTCTCGTCTATCTCTTCCTCTCTCCTCCCCGGTCGTGACCGCCGCGGTCGTGGCTCCCCTCTCTCTCTCTCTCTTTCCCCCCCTCTCTCTTCCTCTCCTCCCGCCGTGTCCCGGTCTCTCTCTCTCTCCTTTTGCCTTTCATCTCTCTTCTCCTCTCTCCCCCTCTCCTCTCCTCTCTCTTCCTCCCTGTCACGATCTCTCTCTCATTCTTCCCTTTTTATTATTTTTTAACCCTCTCTCTTATTCTCTCTTTCCCTCTCCATCCATCTCTTTCCTTTTTTTAATATTTTATTTCCTCTCTTTTCTCTCCCTGTCACGATCTCTCTCTCCCTCTCTCATCTCTCTCCCCTCGTCTGTCTCCTCTCCCCACCCGATCTCTCTTTTCTCTCTCTATCTCTCTCTTATCTCTTTCTATTTTTATTGTTTTTTTATCCCTTTCTCACCCTCCTTCTCTCCCGATCTCTGCTCTCATCTCTTTCTCCCTCTCTTTTTCTTTTTTTTATTTTATTTACTTCTCCTTTCTCTCTCTTCTCTCTCCCCCGTATCTGTTATTTTTTTTAACTCTCCTCACCCCCTCTCTCTTTCTCCACTCCGTTCTCTCTCACGCTACCTTTCTTCTCTCTTTTTTTTCTCTTTCTCACTTTGCATGTCCACACAGTCACAGTCACATGTACATAATCTTACATCCACGTACACACACATGCACGTGATTATTTTTTATTTGGTTTCATTAGTATAATCACCCCCCTTTATCTATAAACATCTACATACATATACTTATATACATACAGAAGAGAGTTTATATTTATACATATTATATATAATACATAAACACACACACACACACACACACACACACACACACACACACACACACACATATATATATATATATATATATATATATATATATATATATATATATATATATATATATAGATATATTCTATACCTATATTATATGTATAGATATATATATATTAATATGTTAAGATACACATGTGTCTGAATTTATATTTATGCATGTTATATGCTTATGTAATATATTTAAGACATCTATGTAACAGTTTATAGAAATATATTTATTCACATATATATTTTGTATGCTTATATATATATATATATATGTATATAGTTAAACACATGTGTGTATGTTTATTTATATGTAAGTATTTTATCAATTTACGTTAGTTCATTGTCGGTGCAGGAATAAAAGCGAGGCTTTCGGCCCGATTAGCTCTCCCACGTGTTCCTGTACACGGGGAAGCTGTTTCGTCCCACCGTTCGCTCCCCCCGTGCTTGTGTTCCCATCAGCGGCTCTATTTTTTTCTGTTATTATTTTATTGTATTTTTAGTCTGTTATTTAGTTATTAGTGTTTTGTCTTATGAATTGTCATCATATTATATTATCGTCCTGACTTATTTTTGTGTTTGTTCATTTTGCAGGGTAACCACTTAAAAGTCCCCTTCTTCGACCTGTCGAACGAAGAGGAAGAAGGAACCCGCGCAAATCCCGCGTCAAAGGCCAAGCGATCAATCAACCAGTTTGGGGCCCATGGTCCCTGGCGATCACACCACCAAACGCGTGCTTGTAGTAAATTTTATTTTATGTCTATAATACCCGCGGATAGTTAAATCTCGGGTCTGTTTGTACTATAATCGGCCGCGGTGAGTCATTTTGCCGTGGTCATTTACTTTCGGCATTTTTCTTTCTGTACTTTATTATATTGTTGTTAAAACCCCGCACGGATCAATATCCTGCGGTGGTCTGTTTATTGTTCATATTCATGTTATTATTATTGTGTGAGGAGTGATATGCCGTTCTAAATTCTGAGTCTACGTGTGTCTTTGTGTCCGCCAATTTCTACTACGTAGAGTCCCAAGTTCACGCTCGGTATATAGAAAGCTGTCCTCGGAATGGTAGGTCACGCCTACCGGGAAGGGGTTCAGTTTGCGTGAGAGGGTCTTCGGATCCCGTTCTCCGCCCTGTACCGAAGGTCCGGTAAGTCTAGGCTCCACGTCCCCGTACAGAGTGACCTTTCAGGTTATACTCTCTACCGTTTTTTTCTACATCATCCTTTTTACGCACGCGTTTTCATTTTCATCATTTTTTACTCTTTCACTCAGAGAGGGAGCTGAGAAACCCCATCTCTCTCTCTCAGTCCACCACGTGACGGGTTCACATCTCTGGCGATCACGGTGGGACCTGCTTTTTGCTTTTTTGGTTACCCACAAGCTTTCGGCACCCACGTGTGCCCCTCCTTTTGACACCCACGTGTGTCCCTCCTTTCGGCACCCACGTGTGCCTTTCCCTATTGCGCCCACGTGCGCTCACTCCCCTCGTGCACCTCGTGCACTCCCCCGGTCCTTTGTGGTTATTTGAGATGTTAACGTTGTCTCGTGCACCACGTGCACTCCCCTCCGTTCGGCACCCACATGTGCCTCTCCATTTAGCACCCACGTGTGCTCTCCTCCATTCGGCACCCACATGTGCCTCTCCATTCGGCACCCACGTGTGCTCTCCTCTACTCGGCACCCACGTGTGCCCCTCCATTTAGCACCCACGCGTGCTCCCCATTATTCGGCACCCACGTGTGCCCCTCCATTTAGCACTCACGTGTGCTCTCCTCTACTTGGCACCCACGTGTGCCCTCTTCATTTAGCACCCACGTGTGCTCTCCCCTATTCGGCACCCACGTGTGCCCCTCTATTTAGCACCCACGTGTGCTCTCCTCTACTCGGCACCCGCGTGTGCCCTTCCTTATTGCGCCCGCGTGCGTCACGTCATCCCCCTCGTGCACCACGTGCACTCTTATAGTCCCTTTCTGTCTACGTATCTCGGAAAGAAGAACGGTTATATCATACTCTATCTGTTTATTGCTGTTGTATCCTTGTTATATCACTATTATTTCTGCTATATTTGTGTGTTCTTGTGTGTTACATATCTTTTATTCAGTATTGCATGTCACGCATCTACCCCTTTATTTTACTTTTCTAAGGATTAACCTTTCTCGGTGAAGGAAGGACTCTCCGTCGGGAATTCCTCTCGACGGACTAGGATCTCCTCCATCGGGACCTCCGTAAGTCCCCAACATCGAAGGATTCCCTTTTCGTTCACTGGGCAGGTTGTACCACTGAAGTACCCCGAAGTTAGTTACCTATCCGTGGTGAGACGAGTGTCCCTAGTTGACACGGCGGTAAAACCAAGATGTAACTAGGATTTTTGCAAATTTTGTGTGAATATTTATATTTGTTAAAAAGACAAAAAAAGAGGTAAAACAAAAACAAAAAAGTGGCGTAAGATCATCCACTTGTTTGGTAATCTTTGACATTTGTCTGCTGGTGTATACTTTTATGTTCTGGAAAAATTACAAAAATGGCCCACGATTCTCTCGAAGAAAATCAATCAGGACGTGGTCAGTCAATTGACCCACGTGTCCACGCAATGAACTCAGGACCTTCTCGTGAGACCTCACAAGAGGTTCCCGCTGTTTCACGGGAAGTAGCCCCACCTCAGGACATCTTTTCCCTGTTAGGTGTTCTCACCAGTACGCAGCTCAGCCCTGAGCAACTTCTAGCCTTTTAGGCTATTTTAAAGGGGAAATCTGTTGCTCCCCCTCCTCAGGAGTCAACTCCGGCTCCCACATCCTACCAACAGCCGCTCCAGGCTACCACTTTTCCATCATATGTACATGACGTTCCTTCTTCCTCATTTCAAGGACAGGCGAGTCAACAGCCTGCCTCTTACCAATCTCCCATTCCACAATCTCAAGCCCTTGTCATCCTTCATACGGTACCCCAAACGGGTCCGTCCACTAGTGGGCCACCATACCCTTCTGCTTCAGGGTTCCCTTCTCAGGTCCCTATAAGGCCTTCTCAGCCTCAATGGCGGGCCCCGCTTTCACCTGCCGAGGAGCTTACTCAGTCCCTCCTCAACAAATACAATGAAATGAACGAGGAGTTCCAAAATTTCAAGAAAGAGGCACATGGGAAGTCTGTCCCTGACATTTCCCTGCCAAATCTCCCCATATTTCATCTTTCTCCCTCCGAAATGCCTACATACCGTAGGTATAACGGCACGGGAAATCCTTATATTCACATCAAGGATTTTATGTATGAATCTTCCTCATGGCAGAACGATCTGAAATCCCTGGCTTACCTTTTTCAGAAATCATTGGATGGTCCCACCCTAGAATGGTTCTATTCACTAGAGCCGAGTGAGGCTGGAGATTTTGAAATTGTCAAAGCCAAATTCATACAGAAGTACCGGGATAGGGTCGGTCCCTC
Source organism: Amorphophallus konjac (assembly GCA_022559845.1). Lineage (NCBI taxonomy): Eukaryota > Viridiplantae > Streptophyta > Magnoliopsida > Alismatales > Araceae > Amorphophallus > Amorphophallus konjac. Next base: position 80,477,407 of record CM040121.1, on the reverse strand, counting down.
CCTTTCTATCACCGACCTAGTTGCTAAGAAAATGAGGTCAGATGAGGATTGTGTCCAGTATGCTGATAGGTGGAGGTCTCTGGCCGATAAAATAAAGGATACCCTTTCAGAACCCGAGCAAGTCAAGATGATTGTGTCTAATGCAACCCCGCAGTTTAGACACATTTTAGCCATGAATAAGCTTACCACGATGGAGGAACTTTATGAGAGGGCTCGGTATATCCAGACCCAATTAAAAGATTCTCCCATCATGCACATGTTTGAACCTCTAAAACCAAGGGTGTTTAAGAAGACGAGCACTGGTGTCCAAGGAGGGACAGCTGAGGGAGTCGTCATAAACGAGCAAGTGAGTGTGCTTGGCGGCCCCAACCAACCAGTTAACCCAAGGCCTCCTCAGGCTTCACGACCTCCCTTTCAACAAGGTCCACCTATTTATCGTCCTCCACCCCAAAATAACCCCCTTCAAAACAACATGCCCCAACCCTTTCATCCCCAGCAACAACAACAACAACCACAACCTCAGTATCACCAAGTTCCACGCCCGAGAAATTACGGCCCACCACAACAACGGATGAGGCCCATTGGACCCAAAAGAGCCCATTATCCACCATTGCCCGAGGCATTGCCAGATATTTTTAATGCCCTCATGGCTGCCAACCTACTTACTTTGCCCAAAGAAAAGTTTGCATGGCCCCCTAATGCTGATACCTCCAGGTACTGTGTCTATCACAGACAGCCGGGTCATACGGTGGAGAATTGTTTCAACTTCAAAGATTACATTTACGACATGAATGATCTCGGTGAAATCGATTGGGATGAAAAGAGGCGATGCATCGCCACCCTAAAGGCTAGGAGACCTCCGCCTAGGCCACAGTTACCACAACAACCACAGCAACAACAACAGCCTCAGCAGGCCCCACAACAGCAGCCTAATATGGGCATCATCCATAACCCGCTTCCGGAGCACCAACAGCCCAACTACCAGGTTAATCCGATTTCCTCCTTCTCGGAAGTTGGAAGAGAGCAAACCTGTCATTTAGAAAGCACATCTGTCCTTGCTACCAGTCATACCACCAATCAACCTCCTCGTCTCCTTCGAACAACATCTTCTTACCATTCAACCCCCTCACAACCCCTATTTGGTCCTTCTCCCGTTCCACAGCCATCACGCCCTCTTATTCGTACCCCTACCGTCAATTCACCGTTAGTCCATCACCAAAGGCCATTTCCCACTCCTTTTTCACCCCTCAGTCCCCTGATCACTTCTTATTCCTCTAATTTACCATCTACCTCTATCGCACCTTTACCTCTGCCTTCTAACCTTTTTACCGCCCATTACCCGTATGACACACCATCCACCTCTACCTCCATTGAACCTCCTCCTCCACCATCTAAACCTCTTATCATTCACCGTTCATCTGAGGTCCCCTCTACTTCCACTATACCCCCTCCACTATATAAACCCCTTATCGTCCATCATCTACCCCAAGTCACCTCCGTTTCTAATCTACCTCAACCTTCCAAACCCCTTATCATTCACCGTTCGTCCGAAATTTCCTCTACTTCCACTATACCCCCTCCACCATCTAAACCCCTTATCATTCACCATTCACCCGAGATTCCCTCTACTTCCCCTATTCTTTCACATTCTAAGCCCCTTATCATCCACCATTCACCTGAGATTCCCTCTACTTCCCCTATTCTTTCACATTCTAAACCCCTTATCATCCGTGATTCACCCGAGATTCCTTCTACCTCTACTATACCTTCACCAAGCAAACCCCTAATCAAAACCCCTAGACCCATCATAACCCCTATCCCACCAACTATTCCTCCACTATTACCCCTTAAACCCTTATTAAAATCCACACCCAATATCATAGAGGTGCAACAAGACCCACAAGCAATGGTGCTCCGGAGTGGAAGGATGTTCCACCGGGTATTTCCCCAGAATAGTCAGGCCCCTGAACAATCTCAGCCCCAGAAAGATAAGGAAGAGCAGTCAGAAGAGTCTATCCCTGGGACCCAGTATGATTTGCTAAAACATCTGGATAAAATGCCTGCCCGTATCTCAATCCTTGAGCTGATTAAAAGATCCCCATCTCACCGAGAAGCTTTAAGGGAATATCTCCAAAAAGTCATGATGAACGAGGATCTCCCTGTGGAGAAAATCTCGGCAGTCCTGACGCCCACTGATACACAACCGCCTATCATGTTTCACAATCACGAGCTTGCCCCCAAGGAAGCTCAGAAATATGCGTTGTGTATTGCGGTGAAAATCAATGGCGTGTCAGTGGATCCGTGCCTGGTGGACACGGGCGCGTCTATAAATATGATTTCCCCGAGTACTCTCCAAGCATGTGGGGTCCATGAAGAACAACTCATGCCTTCCTCAATCACAGTCACGGCCTACGACAACAGTAAGAGGCCGCCAATGGGGATGATTGCCCTCAATGTAGAACTAGGTCCTGTATCAGTCTTTACGGAATTTCATGTCCTTGATATGGATCCCACTTTCAAGGCTATACTAGGCCGTACCTACATTGAAGCTATGAATGTTGTACCATCCACCAATCATCAGTGTTTGAAATTTCCATATAAAGGATGGGTTATCAAGGTAATGAGCATGCCCATCTGTTCTACGGTGGATGCTATCAGCACCTCTTTGCCTTCGGTCTGGCCGACTCATCGTCCCATACTATCCTTGTTGGATGTGTATGACCCCTGTCGTGCTCCCTTCACACAACAAAAGTCATTCCCTATGTCAAATTCACGTCTCCCCTTCCGCTCCAAAGGATGGGAGATTATGAGAAATATTGGCTACCAAGATGGCAAAGGTCTAGGGGCACAACTGCAAGGAAGGCTGAGACCACTCCAAAAGATAAAGCCAATCCATAGAGCTGGCTTGGGTTTTAAGGGGCCATTCGAATCAGACGGCAAACCCCTCACTTGGACTTTGTCCTCACATTTCAAAAAGGGGCCCATCATCCAAATGGGAGATCCTCCACCGGAACCACCTGGGGGGTCACGGGATGTGTTTTTAGCTCAAGCATGTTCAAGGATCCCTAAAAGAGGGAAGATTGTCCACCTGGATTGTGAATGGTACAAATGGTTTGACATATCAGATATATCCATTGCACTGGAAAGAATGTTCTCGCCTCCACATCTAGAAGGGTCGTCTTTGATCTCCGAAATGCCAGGGAACACCATCACACTTGCCAGAATGTCAAACCCTCCTCGCCAAGAGGATGTTGTCATCGACGGGTCATCATCCGTCACCAATATTGTCACCGACGGCTCATTAGCCGTCATCTTTTCTATCCACATATCACAGCCTTTGTTGTTGTCTCCTTCCTAGGCCAGACAGTTGTCTGATGATCTTCCCAGATCCCCTTCTTTACTCATATACCTACGTGGGTTTCTTAACTCACGTCAGGTTTTCAATCACGATCTGCTCTATGAGCTACAAAACCCTCTAGCTCTAATTCCCGTTTCACCTCCTCCAATTTCTTTTCATTGTTTTGTTATCAAAAATGAAAACGAAAAAAAAAACGTCAATTTTTCAACTCCCCAACAACATATCTTTGTTGAGGAGACATCCTATATCTCCCATGAGTGTGCCCCGACTTACGGGCAACTCATTCAAGGTCCCTTGAGCGATCTTCTTTACCCCTCCTCTGAGGGGTCCTTCCCTGTACATTCTTCACTATCCTCTTCAGCTTCTTCTTCTTCTGTAAATAATGCGTGTCAGGTTAGGAATAAGTCAAGGGTAGTGCCCAAGAAGAAATCCAAGGGTAAGCAGATCCCTCGGCGATTTCTTTTAGATTTAGCCGATAGGTGTCAAGCCCTTCTAGCCATTCCTCAATTGCTAAAAAATCCTATCCAATTACCGGAGATAAAATGTGAAAATGATGGTATGATTGATGAAGGGTACGGGGTTTATGAAATCACCGATGATGAGTACCCCATTGAAGAAGAGGACGAAGAATATGAGGATGCGGCCGACGCATATGCTAGTGGAATGAGCAGATTTGACGAGCCGTCAGCCGCTGTAGAAGAGTCTACCAAAGAGATTAACTTGGGAACTGAGGAAGACCTTAGGATTATCCTCATAAGTGATAATTTACTATCATCTGATGAAGAGGCATTAATTAAGGTTCTCGAGGATTATAAGGACACGTTTGCATGGAGCTATGAGGATATGCCAGGATTGGATTCTACTCTGGTCGAGCATCGTCTCACTCTCAAACCAGGATCCATCTCGGTAAAGCAACGGTTAAGACGTTTTCGCCCACAAATGGCTTTAAAAATGAAGGAAGAGGTCGACAAGCTCCACAAAGCTAGGTTCATTAGAGTCGTCCTGTATCCTCAGTGGGTCGCAAACATTGTCCCGGTCATGAAGAAAGATGGAAAGGTGAGAATTTGTATTAACTTCCGAGACCTTAACCGTGCGTGTCCGAAGGATGATTTCCCTTTGCCTCATATTGATGTGTTGATTGATAACACGGCAGGATATGAAACCCTTTCATTCATGGATGGATTTTCTGGATATAATCAAATTCATCTGACAGAAGAAGATCAGGAGAAAACCTCATTCACTACTCCCTGGGGAACTTACTGTTATGTGGTCATGCCATTTGGACTGAAGAATGCTGGAGCCACTTACCAAAGGGCTATGATGGCAATATTCCATGACATGATGCACATATATTTGGAGGTATATGTGGATGATTTGTTGGTAAAATCTAAAACTAGGGCGGAACATCCCGAGGTCCTTGCAAAGGTGTTGCAAAGATCGCGTGAATTCAATTTGAAAATGAATCCAAAGAAATGTGTGTTTGGTGTATCACCTGGCAAATTATTAGGCTTCATTGTGAGCAAAAGGGGTATTGAGATAGATCCCAACAAGGCTAAGGTAATTAGGGATATGCCACCCCCGAAGAATTTGAGAGAAGTTCGAGGATTAATCGGGAGGTTACAATTTATCCGTCGCTTTGTGTCGCAACACTCGCAAAGGTGCCGGCCCTTCTACGAGTTGACCAAAGCAGGGACCAAATTCTGTTGGGATTCTAAGTGCCAGAATGCTTTCGACGGATTAAAAGAATATCTGGCCAACCCGCCTGTTCTCACTCCACCTATTCCAGATAAGCCTTTGATCCTATATATCTCGGTCCTAGACGACTCTGTGGGAGCCGTCCTGGCACAAATCAATGAGGAAGGCAAGGAACGGGCAACCTATTACTTGTCCAAACTCCTCAACCCCTGTGAGCGAAAGTATACTGCCATGGAAAGGACCTGTGCCACCCTTGTGTGGGTGGTACAGAAATTGAAACATTACTTTCTGGCTCACGAAGTCCACTTGATTGCTCGGATGAATCCTATCAAATTTCTCTTGGAAAAGTTTATTCTTACTGATAGGCTAGCACGTTGGCAAAGTTTTCTATCTCAGTTTGACATCACCTATATTCAACAAAAGGCAATCAAAGGCTATGCTATAGCCGAGCATCTCGCTCATCACCCTCTCCCCAAGTTTGACCCTGTTCAATCGGAGTTTCCAGATGAGGAACTAATGTCCATTACCCAGTCTGATGATCCCATGTGGACATTATATTTTGATGGAGCTTTGAATTCCCAGGGGAGAGGTATTGGTATTGTTCTTTTGTCGCCCGAAGGCGTCGCTATCCTAGAGGCATTCCAGCTCTCATTTCCAGTCACCAACAACGTGGCTGAATACGAGGCTCTTCTGGCAGGTCTGAACCTTGCCTATTCCTTCTGGGTCACTGAATTACGAGTCATAGGTGATAGTCAACTTATCCTTCGCCAAGAGCTCACCAAATATCGCACTCGCGATCTCAAGCTCAAGCCATATCAAGAGCTTACTGTTGCTTTCGCTAAACTGTTCACTAAGTTGGTCTTTGTCCATGTTCCTCGCAATCAGAACATTCTCGCCGACGCCCTTGCTTCGTTGGCATCATCATTAAGGTTTCCTCTGGACAGAAGGGCTTTGTCCGTTTCTATCCACAAGCTTATCCTCCCTGCTATTCATAACCCTTCCTATTTAAGGGTTCAGGAGGAAATGTCAAAGATGGCTCGGGATAGAGAAGTTGTTGAAAAGAGGGAAATTATGTTGGTCGAATTGGAAGAAGAATTGGCTGATGAGGAGAAGCCATGGTTATATGAGATTGTTAAATATTGCAAAGACCAATCTTACCCTGAAGAGGCAACTCCTGAGGATAAGAGGGCTATAAGGAGAGTAGCCCAGAGATACACATTGGTTGGAGGATTGCTGTACAAAAGAAGCTTCACTGGTGTTCTCCTGAGGTGTCTTGATGATAATGAGTCTTGGAAGTGTGTAGAGGAAGCACACTCAGGTGTGTGTGGTGGCCATGTGAATAGCCAGATGCTTGCCAAGAAGATCCTTCGGCAAGGCTTTTACTGGCCCACTATGGAGGAAGACTGTGCTGTCTATGTCCGTAGGTGTGTCAAGTGTCAACTTCACGCCGATAAGATCCATTCCCCATCTTCCTCTCTCCATCCAGTATCCTCCCCATGGCCTTTCTCCATGTGGGCATTCGACATCATCGGTCCTCTTGGTGATCCTAACTCCCTTACTAAACAAAAATCATTCATCCTTACTGCAACGGAGTACTTCACCAAATGGGCCGAAGCTGAAGCCTATGCAGAAATCAAGGCATCAACTGTTTACAAGTTTATTACGAAGAACATCATCGCCAGGTTTGGCATTCCAAGAACTATCGTCACCGACAATGGGCCACAATTCATTTCTCAGGACCTTCAGGACCTCTGCAAAAGGTATAAGATTGCATTGCATCATTCATCACCATATTATCCACAAGGTAATGGCCAAGCAGAGGCCACGAATAAAACACTGATCAAAATCATAAAGAAAACTTGTGAGTCTAGCAGATTCTCAGATTGGCCAGAGAAGCTTATCGAAGCTCTATGGGCCTATCGCACTTCAATCCGAACTCCTACTGGGCAAACTCCGTTCGCCCTCACTTACGGGATGGAGGCGGTAGTTCCGTATGAGATTCTGATTCCCTCTCTGAGAGTACAATTGGACAAGGACCTTCCCCTCGACGAACGTCACGATTCTCTCCTTGCCCAGTTGGAACTCTTAGACGAGAAACGTCTGGTTGCTGCCGAGCATGCTCGCGTCTACCAAAATAGACTCGCACGTTTTTACCAGAAGAAGGTTATTGAGAGAAAGTTCAAAGTTGGTGAAATGGTAGTGAAAAGAATTTTTGTAAAACCTGGCGGGCCGCGTTCTAAGCTCCAACCCAATTGGGAAGGACCATACGTGGTTCAGGCTGTACATCCTGACAACGCCTACAGGCTAGTCAATGCTGAAGGAGTTGAGTTATCCCACCCTTGGAATGGGCTTTACCTTAAGAAGTATTACCCTTAGATAGGTGTACATATTGTCAAAGATAAAAAAATTGAAAACAAAAATAACAAAAAAATGAAAAATAATGAAAACCATAAAAATTTATATATAAAACAAAAAAGGAAAAACAAAAAAATAGAAAATTTAAAATGTTGATGTTTGGAGACCACCATGGAATCAAGTTACTGCATCTTACCTCCATGTCAAGATAGGGCCCATTAAGGCTTGGTAGGTCTCAGGTCTTGGTTTGCCAGAACCGTGGAGACCCCTGTCCTGCCAGTTCAGCCTATGCCCCCTCAAAGAAGACAACATGTATACACATCTGTGTTATAAAAAAAATTGATAGCATCGCTTATGGTAGGGCATCACTCAAAAGTTCTCCAAGAAAGCTCAAATCTTTATTATCTTCTTCTCGACCGAATGAGACAGCCGGCGCCCTTAAAACGCTGAGCATGGGAAACACGAACACAACCTCTCAGGGTAAGAGTAGGATCCAATTCCTCGAGCATGGATCAGAGCACGAGAAGAGGGTAGTGTCCCCGCAGGCATCCAAGAGGGATTCCATAATGTCAAAATACTATGTCCCTCGCAAAAATCTGTCAAGAAAAAAATCAGAAAAGAAGAACAAAATCAAAGTCAAGTGAAAAGCCTGGTCGTAACCGTGCCTGATTCCACTAAATGAAACCCCTTTGACTGAAACTTAAATTCTACACAAAATGGGTCATGACATGTAAATGCTCGAGATTTGGTTTGAAGTTGCCCGAAAGGGGAAGTTAAGTGCGCCCCTACTGGCTCGCCGGGTTAACGGTTTTGTCGGTCCACTCAGGAGGTTTGCCCCCAATATTCTTCCTTCTTCCCTGAAGATCAAAGCTCAATGGAGTTCCCGAAGGGTGAAACTCGCCAAAGCCTGCAACATCCTGTTAATACAAACATATGGTTGTCAATTTTGAAAAGCAGAAGACATTGTCGTGAAGGAGTCTCCCTGTTTCTGGGCGGTCAAGACCCTTATCTACCACCTTAAATGCCTTCTTATCTAACATCGGGCTTAGACCAATGCAAGCGCGTCACCTACGGGTGCGACGGCGTCTGATTCCGGGTCAGCGTCGCGCGGTTGGTCGTTTGGGTTCCAGGGTGTTCCATTATATATCATCTGGAGTTGTGAGGAAATAGACCCGGGTCGGGCAAATCATTTACCTCAAACACTTTTTGGGTGAATCCATGCGGTCAGAAGCGACTGGGAGCCTAAGCATGGCATGACGGTATTATCATCAGGATAAGTCTTAACCGGCGGGACTATATTTCGAGGAGTCTAGAGGCCCAAATCAACCTAGATGTGCACTTAGGATACCTGGGAGGTTAGTAAGAAATCCATATTCTCATGCAGGTTAGGTGCCATATGGGTGCTTACCAGGCATTAGCAACAAAAAAAATGATGATGATAAAAACAACAACAAAAAGGGAAAAAGAGAAAAATGTAGACATATGCAAAACAAAAAAACGATGAAAAATAAAATAACAAAAATGCAAGAAAAAATAAAAACAAAAAAATCGCATTTCCTATGATTGCATTTGTATGCAGCATTCCACCTTTAATTTTCGCTTGCATCCGTGTGCTTGTGTGCCGCATTCACCATCATATCTTTATCTTGCCTTTATTAATAAAGGCTTGGCCCCTTGACCCATTGTCAAGGACAGTCAAAACAGAAATCTGCTTATTGAGCAAGGGGCCAAGTCAGAGCAGAAATTCTGACTTGTTTGTTTCAGTGATGTATGCAGGGATTCGAGATAGCAAGAAAGAAATGACAACAAAAATAAAAAAAAATCAAACTTTTTATTTCATTCCTAGAAATTGTACATTAAGTTCCACCTTCTCTCTCTACATTACTCGTCCCTCCGCTCTCCGGGCAAGACGCTCTCGAGGGTGTAACCCAACTACGAAAAGCGGTACTTCTACCGCTCTGCACTCCTCTTCCCATCTCTGTACCCCGGCGTCGATCTACAGGGGCAGTAAAGAAGCTACTAACACGAAAGCCACGCTCGCGTGCTCTTCGGTAGCGCTCTTCACCATCTCTCAGCCATTGTTCAGCAAGACCAAGGCTGGTTCGGAGTTCAAACAATTGGGCTTCCATGGCCCTTCGCTCCTCCTTCTCAGCCAACCTATCGGCTCTCTCTCTTTCTCTGTCCCTTTCTTTTTCTGCCCATTCTCTTTCTCGGTCTTCCCTCTCCAGTTGAAGGGTGATCCTTAACTCCACGGCGTCCCTAGAAGAGCCATCATCTGGACGACGCTGCAGTTCATCTTCCAGCTCCGCTATTCTAGCCTCCCTCTGCGCAGCTTGGGCAAGTGCCTCTTCCGTCTCCTTTTCCTGCCAGATATGCCGTCTCAGATATGCGGCAAGGCATGAATGAGGAAGATTCAACAATGAAACTTTTACCTGTATAGAGAGCATGCCTTCTGCCTCTGCGGCACGCTGCGTGGCATGAGCAAGTTGCTCGTGAAGCAAATCCAGCTCTGAGGTAGGGATCCATAAGCTGGAAGAGACGCCATCTTCTCCCATCGCTGATGAGGCTGCGTCGATCTGGACGCGCTATAACCACATGAGGTGATAATTAGTGGCTAAGCACCATGAATCTATGGTCATAATTAGGAGTGTGCATTGTATATACACCCACCGAGGCACTTAAGGCACCACGCGTGTCACCCAATTGTCGCTCCGTGTCTGCCAAGCGAGCTCGCAAGTTCGCTATCATGGTATCACGGACATCCTACAGCCATGTTATAGGAGTCAGCATTTTCACAAAAAAATAGATAAGAACAAAAACAACAAAAACAACGAAAAGAAGAAAAAGGGAGGCCTACCTCCACAAGTCCCCCAGGTTGGAGTCGCTCTGCATACATTGCCCTATATAGACGCCGATAGTCTTCACTATCTTGTGCCTGTGATTCCACAATTGTGCCACCCCGTTGCCAGTCTTCATACTATTCGGGGAACCGCACACGCCAATCAATACAGGTTGCCGGTCCTCGCGTCTTTCTCCCGACCCGAGGTGGCGCAGTCGTATCCACCCACTCCTGAGCTAGCCCCAGGGTCCTCATAACTAATCGTAGCCGAAGCGGCTCGATTTCATTCAGGCAGTGCATCCAAAGCTCTCGTCCAAATCGGGCGCGGCTCATCAAAACCCACGGTTGGTCAGCATCGACCACACCTGTGTAAGGTCTCCAGTTCACCTAGATTAGATTGTACATATTCTTTTAGCTAGTCAAACGTAGAAGTAAAAAAAAGAACTAAAAAATAATAAAAAGAAGAAAAAAGAATCCTACCATCGCTGCAGGGAACTCCTGCAGCTCACGTCTTAACACCATCAGTTGGTAGGATAGAGGTGTTGTACTCATAATGGGTTGCCACCGTCTGGCTAATGGCACCATCACTGGTCGCCAATGCCGAGCTCTCCCCATCGGGAGTTAATAGTAGCTCCATAGCTGCATCATCATGTACCATTAGTGCCTTAAGTGAACTATTGGGAAAACACACAAAAAATTGAAACAAAAATTACCTGGATAAATGGTGTAAAGCCACTGACAGTCACCTCACTGTCTGCCTCTTGGGATAGGCCTGTAAACAGATGTGCCAGCACGGCAGCTCCCCAAGCATACTGCCCTACTCTCTCGAGATCTACTAGCAGCTCTAGGAAGCGACAGTCGATGCTGCCTCCCTTCGAGCTCAGTAGCAATCTTCCCAGCAAGAAGAGGAGAAATCTCCTCAAATCCATGTTGGACCTTTCCCAATTGCCGAAATCTGTGCAGTACACAGCACGTCACCCTCTTTCAGTCCTTTCCATGAATTCTTCCAAGGACTCATCGTCCCGGGAACGAGTATCAGCAAGCCCCAATGCCTCCATGATGGATGCCTTGGCTACTGATCGGTTCTTCCGACTGTCAAGTTCCAGTCCTAACAGCTTCTGGGCACCTTCTCGATAGTCCGCGTAAGTGACGCCGGTCACTGCCTCCCCATCCACTCTAAGGCTCGTGATTCGGACCACATCTTCCAGACTGGGTACCATGTGCCCCCAGGGCATCAAGAATGCCCGACTCACTGGGTCCCATCTTTCGCGCAATGCTTGGATGAGGACGAGGTCGAGCTTGATTGGCTCGATCCGCAGAAAGGCCCCAAATCCCATCACGTCTAGCCTGGCCTTCTGGAAGTCTGGAAGACCACGATATGCGGCAACCACTAGCTCCCAGGAAATGTGCGATTCATCATGCTCTGCACATACACAAGAACTGAGCAAAGGGGAGCTTTGCCAAGGAAGAAAAAGGAAGAAAGAATGAAGGAAGGGATGACAAGGTCCAACTTACGAGTTGTGATTGCATCCTCTCACCGAGCTGCCCCTCGACTTCTGAAAGTCTCCTGGAACTGCTGCCAGATCTGCTCCTCTTTGAAGAGCGAGAGGACTCACCTTCTGCTCTGAAGCTAGATTCACCCTCCATCCTGAAAATTGAGCAACTCTCACTACCTCCCCTTCTTGTAAACCTTCACTCTTCGGGTCAGCTCTCACGACTCGGGTGCTCTCAAGTCGAGTGAAAGAGGAGGTATTTGTAGGATTGGAAGGAAGGTGATCTAGATCTATCACCATCACCCCTAGCAACAGCCTTTGCGACAAGTCACCCCCCCCTTACTGTTGCAGCCACTCTACCATGGGGAGTGATCGATTTGGGGGCGTGATTTGTTGACTTGTCGTCCTTATTCGGTCCAAAGATTCTCCGCGTTTATTGTCTTGTTGCATCTACTTTTAGAGCAAACAAGCAAATCGGGGACATTTATGCGAGAAAATAGGGCCAAGGGCCGACGTTTTTGAAATTGGTGGTAGATCCTTTTGAAAAATCATGGCCACGGTACACTCGCGTGTCACTTCGTCATGTGAAGTGAATGGAGCAGAGCTGTGATTGTTGACCCGCCACCCCTATTCGGTCCAAAGATTCCCCGTGTCCCTTGTCCTATTGCGACTACTTTTAGCGCAAACAGAGAAACGAGGGACATTCACGTGGGAAAGAGCACCACGGGCTGATATTGTTAAAGTCTGATGGCAGACTCCCTTTGAAAATCATGGCTATGCTGAGTCACCACTCCGTGTTTTAAGGAGACATCTCGCCGAGCATGTCTCGCGAGAACCCATGTGGTAGAGAAGAGCCGCAGAAGAGAACGAACGAACGGGCAAGCAAGCTGTGTTCAAACCAAGCCATTTCATTCACATATCTATATAAGGGTTTGTGCCCGTCATGAGGAAGGAGTGGGTGTACAAGCCATTCACTAATCCTCGTCACCCTCCTGGTTACGTCTCTTCTCTCTCCAAAGGTAAGAATTCCCTCGGAGGCCTTCTATAGTCTCGTGATGCAGCAATCGCTTTGCTGTGCCATGCCTTTCCATCTGTTCTGGCGATGCTTTTCGTCATCCTCCTGTTTCTCTCGCGACCCTGATGGCCGTGAAGCTCTTGAAGCTGAGGATGCTGGTTGAACTCCCCTCTGCTCAGTCGAAGGAGACTGTACCAGCTCCAGGAGCTCCCTTGCCGCGAGCTTCAATTCCCCTCCGATCTGCAGAACAAGTGACGTGTCTGGACGCTCTTCCTCTCAGAGTTCCATCTCTTGGGCCTCCTGTGCTACTCTGTCTTTGCCTTTCTCTTCATCTTCTCTCGCTTTACCTCTCTCCTCGCCACTTGGAGAGAAACCTTTAGCGTCAAGGCATCTCGGGGTAATCCCTCAAGCTGTAATTGCTCTGATCTTTCATCTCTTATTCTGTGATGATCAGCTGTCGCTTGGCGTCTGCCATCTTAGCCGCTTACGGAAAAGGGATGGAGGAGATTCAAAGCATGTGCAAGGGCATTAAGGCCTTATTTCATTCCAAAATGAGGACTACACCAGGGGTTTAGGCACTTCGGGTCTCAAATTCCCCAATTGGGTTACATAAGCTTTCCACAGTTCCATGTCCTCATTTACAGACACCATTACCTTCAGTGGAACACTTGCCTTCCACGATGCTTTAATTGCCTTCACATCGTTTGCATCTCCCTCCGTACCTAGCTCTCTCTTCCTCAGAGGAGGAATTTCAGATAACATTGGGAATGAATGGCGAGGGAGGCCGATCTGAGTATAACACCGATGTGCATTGTACAGAACAAACTCAGTCGCGCCAACAAGTTGCAGCTCCGCATCTGGGGAAGACCGCGTGAGGAGTTCGCATGACAGTAAACATGTTGGCGCATAAGTGAACATGTTCTGCATCATAGTGCTGTAGTGATTCCTCCAGTCTTCGCGTTTCTTCAACCAAGGAGCGCGATTTATGTAATGCCCCGGATTTTTCGGATATTTTTCAGATCATTTTAGTGGGTCTCGGAGTGTATTTTGTGCTTTACACGTGTTTTTCCCTGATGTGCCTTCGGAATTCTTTGCAGGGCAAACCGTGGCGTTCTCCGACTCCGGGACAGTACCACTGCGTTGTGTTCCTTCCGAGGATCGCGGAGGTAATTTTTCGTAATTTTCTGAATTTATCGAATTTTCGGGTTTTCCTATATATACTAACCCTTTCCTCTCTCCCCCTCTCATTCTCTCTTTCTCACTCTCTCTCTTCTCTCACGCCCTCTTTCTCCCCTCTCTTCTCCGGCGGCCGACGGAGCGAGGCGGGGGCGAGGCGGAGGCGGCGCGGGTGAGGACGCGGGCGAGGATGGGCGAGGATCGAGGCGGTGGAGGCGCGTGGGAGCTCGTGGCGCGGTCGCGAGCCGGCGAGGGTTTCACGGCGTTTCTTCGCGGATCGGCGAGCTCGGGGCGCGAAATCTTCGGTGGAGGTAGGGTGATGGTTCCCCAGCTCGTGCACTTCCTTTCCCGCGAGTTTCGTAGGCCGTGGTGAGCCGAGCGGGTGGAATCGGGGTTTTTGGGCAAAACCCATGTTTTAGGGCTTGTGGGCCGATCTCCCGTTTCATTGCGTTTTTGGCCGATCCGAGGCCGTAGATGCATGCTAGGGGCTTCTGGGGAGCTTCCCCCTTGTTTTCCCCCTCTCTTGTGGAGGTATGGGGGCGTGGGACGAGTTTTGGGTCGTTTCCCGCCGTAGCGTTCTCGGAAGGAAGTGACGGTCCTTCCAGTGGCCGTCACTTGGTGTAACGCGCCTGGGCAGGGCCGTTACATCCCCCTTCTGTTGGCCCTTGGTGGTCTGTGGGTGTGACGGTCCCACGATAGACCGCCAGGTGCTGTGACGCACCAGGGCTAGACCGTTAGAGTCTCTTCCGTTGGTTTTCGGGTCAGGCGTGTGACGCACCAGGGCTGGCGCGTCACAGCCTTGTGACGCCCCAGGGTGGGTGCGTCACATTCCCTGTTGCCCAGCTGAGGGCTGGGGGTGTGACGGTGCCCTCTGGACCGTTACATGCTTGTAACGCGCCCAGGGTGGGCCGTCAGAGCCGTTTTTATCCGTTGGGGAGGGCAGCGTGTGTGACGCGCCAGGCCAGACGCGCTACATCCGTGTAACGCGTTGGGGCAAGCGCGTTACATCCTGCTTTCACGCTGAGAGCGTGAGGCGTGTAACGCACCAGGGCAAGCGCGTTACATTCGTGTAACGCGCTGGGCCAGGCGCGTTACATCCTGTGTTTCTTCGGGCCGTGTAACGGCCTGCGTTAGGCCGCCAGGTGGATGTGACGGTCTCGCCTAGACCGTTACAGCCCTGTGACGGTCTAGGGTTAGACCGTCAGGCTTTGTGTTGTTCCGAGGCGAGTTTTTGTGTTCTCCGCCTTGTCCCGCAATGTGTGGATCCCTAGTCGACCCGGTTGTGACCCAGTGGTCGACCTGCGGTCTTGTGAGTGTCCCTGACACCCGTGGGTTTCTGTGTCCGTGTTTTGAGGGTGTCTGGAGGACCGTGTTATC
Organism: Amorphophallus konjac; assembly: GCA_022559845.1. NCBI lineage: Eukaryota > Viridiplantae > Streptophyta > Magnoliopsida > Alismatales > Araceae > Amorphophallus > Amorphophallus konjac. Next base: position 80,462,099 of record CM040121.1, on the reverse strand, counting down.
TCGTTTAGCGTGCCCGTAGGGTTGAGAGTCCGGGTGACTTCTCGCGTGTTGGGCCTTCGTGTTACGCTCGATCGAGTCACCGTGCATCGGTGTGGGTGCGGTGGGGTCTCCCCCGCATGCCGTGAGTTTTTTTTAGGAAGGCGATTCCCATGTGGGCCACGTGGTTGGTCTTGGACTGCGAGTCCAGTTACCCGGCCTGGGGCTGGAGGTTTCCCGCTTGCTTCAAGATGGGAAATCGTCGTGGCGGCTTGTGTGCTGCCTTGGGAATCGTGCTTCTGTGTTTTCCGTGTGGCCCGTGTGAGTGGCCTTTGTCCCTTGCGTTCCCTTCTCAAGGGAATGGTCTTGGCAACTCGTGTGTTGTCTCGGTATTCGTGATATCGTGGTTTTGGACCTAGAGATTGGGCTAGATCGACGGCCTTGTGCTGTTGCGTGCAACGGTCTTGACCCTGAGTCTTGCGACTCAAGGACCGTTGGCTGTAGTGTGTCTAGAGGACTGTCCAGAGTCCAGTGACTTAGCGTCACTTGGGTTTTCTTGACTTTCGCGCAGGCTGCGTGCGTGACCGTGGACTGCAAGTTCTGTTCCTTCTCCGACTGTGGTCGCCGTGCGACGGGGCCGGTACGTGGGGTGGTCCCCGTACGTCGTCGGATTCGGACGTTGTTTTCCGTTGAGTGGAAGTCTACTCCTTCAGTGACCCTCCACTAGTCGTAGCCTACCAGTACGCGTGTGCTGGTCGCACCAGGGAGTGGTGTACGGGCTTACCCTTAGAGGCGGTTTGTGGACCGGTTGCCGTCGGGCCCCACGTCTTGCAGCCAGAGTCCGGCTGAGGGGAAAACCGGTCAGAGGACCAGACCAGGGACGCGTGGTCTGTGTGTGCACACGTGGTTGGGGGCGGTTGGACCCACGTCGACGGGCGTGATCCCAGCTAGTTACTTGTTTGTGGTTACTTGTACGGTGTTCGCGCCTCGGGTAGGACCTACCACGTCAGGCGGTTCACCTGCGGTGCGGTGTAAGACGTCAGGGGACGCTACCGGCTGTGCTTCTAGTGGGTGGTACTCCTGTCGAGTACGGAGTGACAGACTATCAGTTTCCGTGATTTCGACCTTCGGGTTTTTGGTCGTGTTGACCGGTGAGTTCGGTTGTTTCACCTTGGCGCGTGTGTCGGTTCTTGCGCCGTGAGATTAGTACTAGTGGCTTTACCGAGGTTGGGTCTTGTTGTGCGGTACCCGCGATCGGATGGTCGGGGTTGCACCTTGGACAGCGTGTCCAGGTCGGCTGTGTCCGAGGGACAGGCCTCTACGGCGTGGTTGCCGTGTGTTCTTACTTCGGTAGGTGGTGCTAGCGTGGTTCGGTAGCTTCGACTGTGTGATCGAGGTCTGCCTTCTTGCAGTAGGAGTAGCTGTAGTGCCGAGTTTTGACCGGCCACCGGTTTGCTGTTCCTGCTGTAGTTGTAGCTTCCTTTCCGCTACCGCCGTTGTTTCCGGTTGGGGTTCCGCGGGATCCCTGCTGAGTCTCTGTTTTGGAGACTCATTCCCTGCTTTTCAGGTGTAGCGGTTCTTCCTCGTGGTTCGAGGGTGCGGAGCGGAGGTTCTCAGTTGCCAGCTTGCCGGGCCGAGTGTTCACTTGGCATGTGGTACGCTTTACTGCTTTAGACTGTACTTTCTGTTGGACTGGACTCTGTTGTAGTTGTTTATTTATTTCTGTTAATTGTTGAGTTGTCCTGCTTTATTTCCTATTTCTTTGTGCCTCCACACTCCTTCTAGCCCTTCCGAGCCCTCCCGGCTCGTGGGCGGCGGTGCGAGTCTCGGGTTATCGGGCCTTCCCGGTAATCGGATTCTCGGGTCGTTACAGCTGGTATCAGAGCGGTGGTTGTGGGCGTACTTAGGAATTCGAAATGTTGCAGTGATCAGAGTCCATAAGGTCCAGTACAGTCGGCAGCTGGCATAGGGTTTTGTGCTTGTTTTTCCGCTTTGTTTCTCGCTTGAGAGCTTGAGTGCGCTGTGCGGCGCTGTGAAGGTGGTCGCTGTCCGCGGCTTTCGTGCCAGCGTAGGGTCTAAGGATCGAGGTCGAGAGCCTTCTCCCTCATCGGTGGTGGCCCTGGTTGTGCTGCGTTGGGCAGAGGTTGCTAGCAGGTGTGAGCTCGCGGTGCTGCATTCGAGGAACCTGCAGCGTGGTCAGGTGTCTGGTGCGGACTGTTCGTGGTTGAGTGGCCGTGAGCGTGCTTCGAGGGAGCTGCTGTCGATTTTGGCCACTCCAGCTTGAGGTTTGTCCAGCTCCTGAGGCGTTCTGATCGAGAAGTGTGCTCGGGTGAGCGGAGGATCTTCTCGGTGGGCTGCTGTTTCGTCGAGCCTGATGTTCTTGTCGCGCTCTGTGGCGTCAGAAATGACGTGTCGGTCCTGATCGTTCTGCTGATTTCGAGGCAGGATTTGGCAGAGATGTCCCGTTAAGTCTTTGCTCCTGTGCTTCTGTCAGTGGATGGGTTGTGTTCGCCCTGGAGTTGGTTTGAGATGGGAAGGCTCCGCGGTGAGTTCGGGACTCGAGGATGAGCGTCGGCGGTTGTCGTTATGGCTCGTGATGCGGCTCTTGGCATGCCGTGTTGCAGTTCGAGGAATTGCAGCGGTGGTGCATCGAGAGATGCTGTGATGGTGGTCCGACGTGACACTCGTCGAGTGTGTCGGAGGCGCTGACCTGATGGAAGCGATAGTTTTCCTTGGTGCTGGATGGTGCTGTTTCCAGCGTGTGCGAGGTTTGAGGTCAGGTCGAGCGTGGAGTTCTTCCGTTGGTCGAAAGTGCGCTGGTTTCTCCTTTGGTTGGAGAGATTGCGTTCGGCTAAGGATCGTCGTCTTGCATTGTGTGTTCGGATTGGTTAGCCTTGTGTGCCATGAAATCCGTGCGAGACGTGCTCCTTATCTTGGCAAGGCGGTTGCCTGTGAGAAGTCGTGCCCATTCCCTTGTCGTGTGAGGGTGCCGGTGCTGTTCCGAAAGGACGAGCGCTGGTTGGGCGGCGTTTGCTTTCTCGGCTGTGTGCGCGGATCTGAGTACGCAGCGGAAGCGTGGTGGGCTTGTGACCCACTAGTTCAGGATCGTAGCGTTGGTTGCTACGGGTGGATTCCTGAGTTCGCGTTCAGCATCGGAGGATTGGTTCCTTGGTGTGAAACGTGTTGTTGCCGTGCCGTTGCTCGAGGTTTTGTGGTTGTTGGCACTGGCAGGGTGGAGTGTTGGGGAATGTGCTGGTTAGTACGCCGCATGAGTACCATGTTCCTGTGATGGAAGCCGTGTCAGGCGTCGGTGTCGGACCGAGATAAGGTTGTTGAGGATGTCGCCTGACGGAGGTCGAGGACGTGATGGTCGGAGTCGGTGGCTTGGTGTCCGACTTGTGTTCCCAGTCGTGCCCTCGGATGAGATCGTGCTTTGAGGATGTGGTCTCTGCCAGGCTGTGGGTTCCTGTTGGTTCTACGATCTTGTCGGATTGTGACGGTGAGATGGTTATTGCTTGGGGACCCCTGAGCACTGTTCAGGTGGTGTCCCGTGGCTCTGTGGTAAGGGCGGAATCGGGATTGGCAGGTGTCCACTTGGATTGATCGAAGGGTTTGATGAGACCAGATGGAAGAGTGACGCCTGTGGGCGGAGGCCTTTTGTGAGTTTGGCGTCGGATTGGTGGTCCCTGATAGGACATTGGTGTCGCAAGGTTATCCCTGGTTTGGTGACTAGCATGGGGTGGTTCCCTATAAGTCTGAGTCCCGTAGGGTGATGACTGAAGACGCCATGTTCTGTCATTTGGTTTCGTCGTGCTTCCCGAGAGGGTCGAGTTGGCGAGCAGTTGGTGACCAGTGGATGGTCTTTCCAGAGACAGAAGATGCTGGTTGTTGGGGCTCGAGCGTGGCGAGAGCCGTGTGCCAGCGAGACCTTTGATGGTCATTTCTGCGATGTGCCTTTCCGGTTGGGATCTGGGCTTTGTCGAAGGTTGTCTTTTGACAAGAGTTGGCACGGTGTTGAGTCTGGCTGTGTTCCTCAGGATCCGTGTTTTCGTGAGAATCGAGGTTTTCTGTGCTGGGGGCCCTGACAGCGTGTCAGTTGGTTCAGTGTTCTTCCCCTAGGACGTCGTGCTAGGTCCTGAATTTCGAGGACGAAATTCCTTTAAGGGGGGAGGGCTGTAATGCCCCGGATTTTTCGGATATTTTTCAGATCATTTTAGTGGGTCTCGGAGTGTATTTTGTGCTTTACACGTGTTTTTCCCTGATGTGCCTTCGGAATTCTTTGCAGGGCAAACCGTGGCGTTCTCCGACTCCGGGACAGTACCACTGCGTTGTGTTCCTTCCGAGGATCGCGGAGGTAATTTTTCGTAATTTTCTGAATTTATCGAATTTTCGGGTTTTCCTATATATACTAACCCTTTCCTCTCTCCCCCTCTCATTCTCTCTTTCTCACTCTCTCTCTTCTCTCACGCCCTCTTTCTCCCCTCTCTTCTCCGGCGGCCGACGGAGCGAGGCGGGGGCGAGGCGGAGGCGGCGCGGGTGAGGACGCGGGCGAGGATGGGCGAGGATCGAGGCGGTGGAGGCGCGTGGGAGCTCGTGGCGCGGTCGCGAGCCGGCGAGGGTTTCACGGCGTTTCTTCGCGGATCGGCGAGCTCGGGGCGCGAAATCTTCGGTGGAGGTAGGGTGATGGTTCCCCAGCTCGTGCACTTCCTTTCCCGCGAGTTTCGTAGGCCGTGGTGAGCCGAGCGGGTGGAATCGGGGTTTTTGGGCAAAACCCATGTTTTAGGGCTTGTGGGCCGATCTCCCGTTTCATTGCGTTTTTGGCCGATCCGAGGCCGTAGATGCATGCTAGGGGCTTCTGGGGAGCTTCCCCCTTGTTTTCCCCCTCTCTTGTGGAGGTATGGGGGCGTGGGACGAGTTTTGGGTCGTTTCCCGCCGTAGCGTTCTCGGAAGGAAGTGACGGTCCTTCCAGTGGCCGTCACTTGGTGTAACGCGCCTGGGCAGGGCCGTTACATCCCCCTTCTGTTGGCCCTTGGTGGTCTGTGGGTGTGACGGTCCCACGATAGACCGCCAGGTGCTGTGACGCACCAGGGCTAGACCGTTAGAGTCTCTTCCGTTGGTTTTCGGGTCAGGCGTGTGACGCACCAGGGCTGGCGCGTCACAGCCTTGTGACGCCCCAGGGTGGGTGCGTCACATTCCCTGTTGCCCAGCTGAGGGCTGGGGGTGTGACGGTGCCCTCTGGACCGTTACATGCTTGTAACGCGCCCAGGGTGGGCCGTCAGAGCCGTTTTTATCCGTTGGGGAGGGCAGCGTGTGTGACGCGCCAGGCCAGACGCGCTACATCCGTGTAACGCGTTGGGGCAAGCGCGTTACATCCTGCTTTCACGCTGAGAGCGTGAGGCGTGTAACGCACCAGGGCAAGCGCGTTACATTCGTGTAACGCGCTGGGCCAGGCGCGTTACATCCTGTGTTTCTTCGGGCCGTGTAACGGCCTGCGTTAGGCCGCCAGGTGGATGTGACGGTCTCGCCTAGACCGTTACAGCCCTGTGACGGTCTAGGGTTAGACCGTCAGGCTTTGTGTTGTTCCGAGGCGAGTTTTTGTGTTCTCCGCCTTGTCCCGCAATGTGTGGATCCCTAGTCGACCCGGTTGTGACCCAGTGGTCGACCTGCGGTCTTGTGAGTGTCCCTGACACCCGTGGGTTTCTGTGTCCGTGTTTTGAGGGTGTCTGGAGGACCGTGTTATCTCGTTTAGCGTGCCCGTAGGGTTGAGAGTCCGGGTGACTTCTCGCGTGTTGGGCCTTCGTGTTACGCTCGATCGAGTCACCGTGTATCGGTGTGGGTGCGGTGGGGTCTCCCCCGCATGCCGTGAGTTTTTTTTTAGGAAGGCGATTCCCATGTGGGCCACGTGGTTGGTCTTGGACTGCGAGTCCAGTTACCCGGCCTGGGGCTGGAGGTTTCCCGCTTGCTTCAAGATGGGAAATCGTCGTGGCGGCTTGTGTGCTGCCTTGGGAATCGTGCTTCTGTGTTTTCCGTGTGGCCCGTGTGAGTGGCCTTTGTCCCTTGCGTTCCCTTCTCAAGGGAATGGTCTTGGCAACTCGTGTGTTGTCTCGGTATTCGTGATATCGTGGTTTTGGACCTAGAGATTGGGCTAGATCGACGGCCTTGTGCTGTTGCGTGCAACGGTCTTGACCCCGAGTCTTGCGACTCAAGGACCGTTGGCTGTAGTGTGTCTAGAGGACTGTCCAGAGTCCAGTGACTTAGCGTCACTTGGGTTTTCTTGACTTTCGCGCAGGCTGCGTGCGTGACCGTGGACTGCAAGTTCTGTTCCTTCTCCGACTGTGGTCGCCGTGCGACGGGGCCGGTACGTGGGGTGGTCCCCGTACGTCGTCGGATTCGGACGTTGTTTTCCGTTGAGTTGAGAGTCTACTCCTTCAGTGACCCTCCACTAGTCGTAGCCTACCAGTACGCGTGTGCTGGTCGCACCAGGGAGTGGTGTACGGGCTTACCCTTAGAGGCGGTTTGTGGACCGGTTGCCGTCGGGCCCCACGTCTTGCAGCCATGGTCCGGCTGAGGGGAAAACCGGTCAGAGGACCAGACCAGGGACGCGTGGTCTGTGTGTGCACACGTGGTTGGGGGCGGTTGGACCCACGTCGACGGGCGTGACCCCAGCTAGTTACTTGTTTGTGGTTACTTGTACGGTGTTCGCGCCTCGGGTAGGACCTACCACGTCAGGCGGTTCACCTGCGGTGCGGTGTAAGACGTCAGGGGACGCTACCGGCTGTGCTTCTAGTGGGTGGTACTCCTGTCGAGTACGGAGTGACAGACTATCAGTTTCCGTGATTTCGACCTTCGGGTTTTTGGTCGTGTTGACCGGTGAGTTCGGTTGTTTCACCTTGGCGCGTGTGTCGGTTCTTGCGCCGTGAGATTAGTACTAGTGGCTTTACCGAGGTTGGGTCTTGTTGTGCGGTGCCCGCGATCGGGTGGTCGGGGTTGCACCTTGGACAGCGTGTCCAGGTCGGCTGTGTCCGAGGGACAGGCCTCTACGGCGTGGTTGCCGTGTGTTCTTACTTCGGTAGGTGGTACTAGCGTAGTTCGGTAGCTTCGACTGTGTGATCGAGGTCTGCCTTCTTGCAGTAGGAGTAGCTGTAGTGCCGAGTTTTGACCGGCCACCGGTTTGCTGTTCCTGCTGTAGTTGTAGCTTCCTTTCCGCTACCGCCGTTGTTTCCGGTTGGGGTTCCGCGGGATCCCTGCTGAGTCTCTGTTTTGGAGACTCATTCCCTGCTTTTCAGGTGTAGCGGTTCTTCCTCGTGGTTCGAGGGTGCGGAGCGGAGGTTCTCAGTTGCCAGCTTGCCGGGCCGAGTGTTCACTTGGCATGTGGTACGCTTTACTGCTTTAGACTGTACTTTCTGTTGGACTGGACTCTGTTGTAGTTGTTTATTTATTTCTGTTAATTGTTGAGTTGTCCTGCTTTATTTCCTATTTCTTTGTGCCTCCACACTCCTTCTAGCCCTTCCGAGCCCTCCCGGCTCGTGGGCGGCGGGCGGCGGTGCGAGTCTCGGGTTATCGGGCCTTCCCGGTAATCGGATTCTCGGGTCGTTACAATTTACCACATTACCACTAAAGCCTAACACATCGGCTATGTGGTAAAGTGAACTTTGTTGGAAGATTTTTGAGGTAGTCGTCATCCCCTCGTGGTGGTCAAATTTGAAATGCAAGTCAATCCAGCAATTTAGAAGGAGTATGCAACCGAAAGGAGGCTTACCTATGCTGGAAGCGGTCAGACCGCTGTAAAGGTAGGCAAGGATGGTGGGCCCCACTCGCTTGCCATCCCAAATTCCACAAATGGCGCTCAGTTGGTCCTCCTCCACTATGTTGTCTGTATAAGGAAATAGGAGAGCTCCCGCCAGGCAGATTGTGAACCCCTTCATCAGTTTCTCCAGTTGATCATCACTTGTCAATTCTTCCAGGGCATTCATGGTCCATTCCGCAAGCTTTTGTAAGTTGATCCCCTGTTGAGTTTGGACCCCCTTGATAGCCTTTGATGGCATGAAACTTTCGAGAACTTCCTCAGAAGTCACATTTTTCAGCATGCGCGAGATCTTTATCTTGCCATCCTTCTTAAATCTCTTCAAACCGAGCAACAACTCCACCTCCTCAAGAAGAATTGTTGCTTCAAAAGTGGGGAAAATGAATGTGTGAGTTTGAGGGTGCCAAATTTCTACCAGTGCACCCATGGCTGCCCAATCCATGTAAATCTTGTCAGAGTGTTTGGCGTGAATCACCAGTCCTTGGAGATGCCATTTTGAAATCACAGCTCTCATGCCAATGGTCATATTCAAAGTGAGCTTCGATAGCCAGGGCAGCTTTGAGAATTTCCTTGGGCCCGGGAAGAGAGGATATGGTTGAAAACGAAAGGAAATATCGAGAAGGTGAAGGAGAAGTCATGCAGAAACTAAAAAGTGAGTCAACTCACCAGTCCTGAGTGAATTCTTTCACTCAGATGCCCTTCAAGGTCCCTAAGTCGTTGGATCTCATTGCTAGCCCTGCTTCTCTTCACGGGACGTGAGGATTCGCCTTCCATCTCAAGTCAAAGGGCTAAGATCACTCTTTCTCTCCCTTGCTTCTCTTTAGGGAATTCGTGCTTGTGCTTCTTCCTGGTTCGCATATGAGCTACTTATAGAATAGAAAGGAATCAAGGTCGTCATCAACAGTTTGTCGTGTTATGATTATTAATCCTGTATGATTGGTCATGTTATGATTATGCCTTTTGATGATTGTGTTAATAACTCTGTCTTGTCATGATTATGTTCATAATTCTATCTTGTCATGATTGTGTTGATAATTCTGTCCTATCATGATTGCCTTAAATAACTATGTCTTCATGATTGTATTTTGTTATCATTGTGTAATTGTTCTATGTAAATTTTAAAGAAAAAAGGAAAAGAGAAAAAAGATGAAAGAAAAACAAGAAAAATGGATCATCCCCTTCCCATGTGTATATCTCCGTATTATGTCCTGCATTGCATTTAGTCCAAGCCATATGGATATGTCGTTAAGTCGTGCTAGTATGGGGATGACGGTTCTGTTCGATTTGTCGATAAATGGGCTCCGGCTCATTACCGGCTCATCGAATCGGTATCCTGACCCAGTCTCCACAGCTTAACCTTGGCCAGTTGATCTCATTGTGAGAATCATTCACTTAAGTCGATTGTGTAAGCCACTGTGTTTAAACACTCTGAAATGTGAGATATTACATTCTAGTCGAGTACTGAGTTTTCCTGAGGTCGCCTTGGGATGTTTCTCTGGAAGAAACAATTGTTTGGATTTGTCTTCAAATAATCTTTTATTCCCCTTGGACCCACCTTGGCTGCAGCACGTCCACAATGGCTGGTAACCGCCCTCCAATGGTGAAATCTGAGGTTTACGACCCAGGTACTTCCGCACCGTGAAGTTGGTCCCTTTAGTTGTCAGTGCCCCAGAGCACACTTCGTCATTCCTTGTTGTTTATCATCCAAACAATGGTCGATTTCGGATAACCTTCCTCAAGGTTACTTCGGTAAAACTCGGGAAAGATTCACATCAGGAAAATGATGAGGGTGTGTCTCATCACACCTTGGCACCTACTTTTCGCTTCATTCCATTTCATTCCAATACACTTCATTCCATTCCATTACATGTCCTGTCCCTACAAAGCAGATGCCAAGGCGGGGCAGCTGTAGACACGTCGTTTTTACATTTTTCGCAGGTAAGTTTCATATTACATTACGATGTCCCAAAGTGGCTTACATATTTGATTTGTGTGGCTGATTAATCATTTTTCAGGCTTTTACATAAATAATAATAATAATAATAAATCAAAAATTAAAATCAAAAAGGTTAGAAAATACAAAAAAAGTGAGAAGAGCTTGTAAAATAATAATAATAATAAATAAATTCAAAAATTCAAAAAAGAGGTTATAAGAAAATACAAATAAAATCAAAAAAGGTTATAAGAAAATACAAAAAAATCAAAAAAAAGTTATAATAAAATACAAAACTCAAAAAAAGAGGTTATAAAAAATCCAGAAAAACTGAGAAAAGATTAATAATGAGAAAATAGTTGAAAAAATAAAAAAATAAAACAAATCTTAATACATAAAAATAAATACTTTTATAAAATATAGAGAGCTTGAATATATATATATATATACATATATGTATATATATATATAAGAAGTTAACAAAAAAATCACAAAAAATATATAACTAGTATCCATCCTTAATCTCCACTTTATTATAATTAATCTATATATGTTAATCTTAATCTTTACTTTATTAGCGTTAATCTCTATGTGTTATTCTTAATCGCACGTCATCTTCCTTCTCTTATCTTCATTTCTCTCACGTCCACCTCTTCTCTGTCTTCTTTCCCAGCCGCCCCAGCATCGGGCATCTTCCTTTACTCCCATCCTTTTCCTTCCTTTTATCCTTGTCTCTCCATTATTCTTTTTGTTCTCTCCTTCTCTTATCATCACACACCACTCTCCCTTTCTCCCGATCCTCTCTCGACCACCCAAGCCTTCTCAGGATCTTCATTCCCATCTCTTCTCCCACGGTCGTAACCACCTCCTCTTCTTTTCCACTCTCACCGCCGGCCGACCCTCTCCCTTGCCAACCCCGGTCACCGCGACCCCCCCCCACTTCAACGCCGCAACCGCCGCCCGTCCTCCACCTGCACCGTCGCCGGACGCACCCCAGCCACACCATCCGCCGTGAAGCCACGCGAGCCACACCGTCCGCCGCGTCGCCCGCGTCCACCGTCCGCACCCCAGCCACACCATCCACCGCGTCACCCGCCAGCCACACCCTCCCTGCACGCCTGCCGCGTCCACCGTCCGAGCCCCCCGAAGCCACCGCCATCATCACCGGCGAGCCTCCCCTCCGACCGACGCGATCGCCCTCCGCTTCACCACCGCGAACACCGCCGCTCTCCCACGTCACCACCGACGCTGCCCCTCGCCGCCGCCGACCTCCCTGCACGCCTGCCGCGTCCACCGTCCAAGCCCCCCCCACTCCCGTCCGCCTCCGCCGCTGCCGCAAGCAACCTCCCCCCGCCGGTTCTCCCACTCTCCCGCCGTCCCTCTCTCTCCCTCTCGTCTGTCTCTTCCTCTCTCCTCCCCGGTCATGACCGCCGCGGTCGCGGCTCCCCTCTCTCTCTCTCTCTCTTTCCCCCCCTCTGTCTTCCTCTCCTCCCGCCGTGTCCCGGTCTCTCTCTCTCCTTTTGCCTTTCATCTCTCTTCTCCTCTCTCCCCCTCTCTTCTCCTCTCTCTTCCTCCCTGTCACGATCTCTCTCTCATTCTTCCCTTTTTATTGTTTTTTAACCCTCTCTCTTATTCTCTCTTTCCCTCTCCATCCCTCTCTTTCCTTTTTTTAATATTTTATTTCCTCTCTTTTCTCTCCCTGTCACGATCTCTCTCTCCCTCTCTCATCTCTCTCCCCTCGTCTGTCTCCTCTCCCCACCCGATCTCTCTTTTCTCTCTCTATCTCTCTCTTATCTCTTTCTATTTTTATTGTTTTTTTATCCCTTTCTCACCCTCCTTCTCTCCCGATCTCTGCTCTCATCTCTTTCTCCCTCTCTTTTTCTTTTTTTTATTTTATTTACTTCTCCTTTCTCTCTCTTCTCTCTCCCCCGTATCTGTTGTTTTTTTTACTCTCCTCACCCCCTCTCTCTTTCTCCACTCCGTTCTCTCTCACGCTACCTTTCTTCTCTTTTTTTTTCTCTTTCTCACTTTGCATGTCCACACAGTCACATGTACATAATCTTACATCCACGTACACACACATGCACGTGATTATTTTTTATTTAGTTTCATTAGTATAATCACCCCCCTTTATCTATAAACATCTACATACATATACTTATATACATACAGAAGAGAGTTTATATTTATACATATTATATATAATACATAAACACACACATATATATATATATATTCTATACCTATATTATATGTATAGATATATATATTAATATGTTAAGATACACATGTGTCTGAATTTATATTTATGCATGTTATATGCTTATGTAATATATTTAAGACATCTATGTAACAGTTTATAGAAATATATTTATTCACATATATATTTTGTATGCTTTTATATATATATATATATATATATATATATATATATATATATATATATATATATAGTTAAACACATGTGTGTATGTTTATTTATATGTAAGTATTTTATCAATTTACGTTAGTTCATTGTCGGTGCAGGAATAAAAGCGAGGCTTTCGGCCCGATTAGCTCTCCCACGTGTTCCTGTACACGGGGAAGCTGTTTCGTCCCACCGTTCGCTCCCCCCATGCTTGTGTTCCCATCAGCGGCTCTATTTTTTACTGTTATTATTTTATTGTATTTTTAGTCTGTTATTTAGTTATTAGTGTTTTATCTTATGAATTGTCATCATATTATATTATCGTCCTGACTTATTTTTGTGTTTGTTCATTTTGCAGGGTAACCACTTAAAAGCCCCCTTCTTCGACCTGTCGAACGAAGAGGAAGAAGGAACCCGCGCAAATCCCGCGTCAAAGGCCAAGCGATCAATCAACCAGTTTAGGGCCCATGGTCCCTGGCGATCACACCACCAAACGCGTGCTTGTAGTAAATTTTATTTTATGTCTATAATACCCGCGGATAGTTAAATCCCGGGTCTGTTTGTACTATAATCGGCCGCGGTGAGTCATTTTGCCGTGGTCATTTACTTTCGGCATTTTTCTTTCTGTACTTTATTATATTGTTGTTAAAACCCCGCACGGATCAATATCATGTGGTGGTCTGTTTACTGTTCATATTCATGTTATTATTATTGTGTGAGGAGTGATATGCCGTTCTAAATTCCGAATCTACGTGTGTCTTTGTGTCCGCCAATTTCTACTACGTAGAGTCCCAGGTTCACGCTCGGTATATAGAAAGCTATCTTCAGAATGGTAGGTCACGCCTACCGGGAAGGGGTTCAGTTTGCGTGAGAGGGTCTTCGGATTCCGTTCTCCGCCCTGTACCGAAGGTCCGGTAAGTCTAGGCTCCACGTCCCCGTACAGAGTGACCTTTCAGGTTATACTCTCTACCGTTTTTTTCTACATCATCCTTTTACGCACGCGTTTTCATTTTCATCATTTTTTACTATTTCACTCAGAGAGGGAGAAACTCCATCTCTCTCTCTCAGTCCATCACGTGACGTGTTCACATGCCCCACCCTTCCTCAACACCTGTTCGCGACACCACAATGGCCCCCTGCACCGTGATCGCCACCTCTAGGCATCACTATGGCAACCTCAACCGGCCGGCCTATGCCTTAATGACGGTCGCCTCCCTCCTGCCTCTCCATCGCCTGCAACATCAATAACAACCCAACACAACCATCGACCGCCCCTGCGAGCCGAGTCGACTACTCCGATAGTGAGAGCTGGACTAGAGGCCACTGGCGCATGAAAACCCTCTACGTTTTCCCACGAACACTCCATCGGCCACTCCCCGTAGTTATCCCTTCTCACCTCGTCAACCCTTGTCTCAACAATTGGAATCTACATAGCACCTCCACAAAACTCTCTCTCTCTCTCTCGCGCGAAGGGGAGGGGCATTTTGATCATTTGACCATCAACTAATAAAAATATTAGAATCATTGAGGAATATTTGAGACTCCGTCAATGAAAGTTAACCACAGTGCCGCATTTACAAGTTGTTCAAAATAGTGGTGATATATATACTAATGCATTTAAAGGAATGATATATCTACAATTTTACGTGTAACAATAGTTCCTATGCAAAAAACCTATTTTTTATTAGGCAACTAAACAAATCATTATATTATATATCATTGTAAAGTACACTTCAAAGATAGTTTAATTCATTAACATTAGTTTTTGATGACAAAAATTTTGCATCCAAAATGAAAAAAGGGAATGCAGTGAGCAATTATCCCAAGATTAAGGGGAGTACCTTAAGAAGACAGAATTGAGAAATACCTAGAGGGATTTAAGAAGACAAAATTGAGAAATGCCTAAAAATAATATAGTGAAAGAAGTAATATGAAATTGAGAAAAGAAATACAATGAGTAATAAAGTGACCAACAGCATGAAAAAATAACTAAAGAACTCCTTGGTAAGTCTAGTGTTAGAAATATCTCATAGAAAGAGACATGGTAATGGAAAAGTAAGACACAAAAGCCTATCAAATATAAGTGAGACTATTTTAAAGAATGAAGAAAGAGTAAAGATGATCAAATGTTTTAAAAAATATTACATTACTGAAAAGGGTAATAAACATATAGTGAAGTTAAATTAGAAGTTACCGTGAAATTACATTATAAATCAACAATTTTGATGAACAAAGAGGACATCTCTAAACTTTCTAAATCAAAAGAAAAGAAGAACAAAGATTTAGACTTTGTTGAAATGAGAATCAAAAGAGCCCTAGCCAAAGATTTTGTGATAAGGAAATGTAATGCACTTATTTTCAAGAGCTACTAAATAGACCAGTCACCTTTTTATGAATAGATGAGTCAATCAAATTCATAAGCTATTAATACTCTAATTAGGATTCAAAGAAGATAGAATATGTAAGGTACTAGTACTAGACAACATAGTTATTGAAGTATAAAAATGTAGGGGATACTAGTTTAAGACGGTTGAGACGAGTTTTTAAAAGATTTTGAAACAAAAAAGAAAAGGAGATGTACATAATTGTAATAACTCCCTTGGAATTAAACTTTAATCATGCTACGAGAATTCAACTTCAAGAAATGTCTAAGACTTATGCCACTATTTAAGAAAATCAATTATAACTACATGCCAGGTGTGTCTACTATAGAAATTACTTTCATATTTAGACAATTGAAAAAAATAGGCATAGATCAACAGAGAAAATTTTATATATGGTTTTCATTAATTTATACCACTGAATAATTAACTACTTATTTTGATGGATACTGAATAAGAAAATAGCAATGAAAAAATATAGTAATGTGGTTAAAACATTGAAGAGATATCCTTGAGTTAAAACATTATCATATTAGTCGAAATCAAAATATATGAAATACAATTTTTGATAGCAAAACAATGAGTCAGATCATTAAAAGATAACCAAACAGTAAATTATCTCTAGAAATAGTATTTGCAATATTTAAGATGCATTATTCGAAAGAACAAGGATATCCAAGAACACGAAGAAAGAATTAAAAGGTTACCATAAACTGTTTGAAGGGAAGAAAAGTATCAGAGACTTTCGTCATTTTGATCTTTGATCATCATATCACATTAACATTATACATCAAACAATAGGGAAGAAGGGTGTTTTGAAACACCATTCTTAGCACATCACATTAACATTCTTTGAGTTTAATAGAACAATTATGAGATTTGTTATGATATATATGACCAAATGTGAGAAGTGAAGAAAGAGCACGTATATGCGAGCATATACAATCAATATGTAGAAATATTCACAAAAAAGAAAATAATCGGAATGAATATGCACGTGAAAACTTAGAGGTAACCCATTGACATTAAGCTCAGAGAAAATAAAGTTAGATGAGCAAAGCATGTGTACTATCATCCAAGTTTGGTACTGATTAGAAGGTGCAACAAGATTGAGTAAACAAAAAATTGATAAAATGACAGAGTTAAGAGACTTATATAGAGATGGTTCAGCGAAAAATGAATTTTCAAGTTACACTACATGCGTGGCAAGAGTAAACAAAATGGTGAATAGAATTCAGATAGTATTCCTCAAATTAATTATTTATGTGTGTGACATTATGTTTTAAGAATCATTACAAAAGGTGGGTTAGTAATTCTGAAAAATTAGATGAAAATATCTCTTTCCTTTGAAGAGTTGTTTTACCAAGTTTACATATTTAGGAAAACGAAGAGTTAAGGAAAATTTGTTATTTCTTGGATGAAAATTTTATTTAAAAAAATCCTATATCTAGACAAGAAGTTATTTAGAAAGAAAACTAAGTTTCGCTTTTAGTCTCTCCATACCCCTCTCTCATTTAATTACAATGGCTAAAATTTAAGATTAAATTATATAAGATTTAAATTTTCTAACAAGTGCTAATCATAGAAATTTTATTTTTTTCATTTTTTCTTCAGAAGAAAACCTTTATTTTTAAAAGAATAACAAATTAGAAACCTTAACACACTAAACAAAAATGAATCATTGGCTTCTTAGTAACGCAAGTGCCCATTCTATGTGACAAAAAGGGCATTCTCTTGTCATTTTCTTCTTATATTGTCACGATAAATTATGGTCTAAATAACAATCTTGCAGAGATCAGGATCTCGTAGTTGCTCTGGATCGTCAGATGGCCTAGAGATTTATGTGATGATGAGAACCAATCCTTTCCCATCCACCTTACCAACTGTCTATTTTGGGGGAGTGACAAGATATAATAGGGGAGAGCTTTCTGGGAAAATAATATTTTTACAAAGGTGCCTTACATATCATAATTTTTTATCGCCAAAGGCGAGTTACATGGCCTGGTCGAGCTAGAGTACAAAATATGAGAAAATGAAGAAAGGCTCAAATATAGAACCTGAAAAAAGGAAGGGGAGATTCTCGTACAGATGCGAGGGAGACTGTTATC
Organism: Amorphophallus konjac; assembly: GCA_022559845.1. Classification (NCBI taxonomy): domain Eukaryota; kingdom Viridiplantae; phylum Streptophyta; class Magnoliopsida; order Alismatales; family Araceae; genus Amorphophallus; species Amorphophallus konjac. The sequence continues at coordinate 80,445,490 of CM040121.1, read as the reverse complement.
GACCACTTATTGAGCAACAGAATTAGGCCACTTGGCACGGGCAAATCGAAAGCGCTAAAGGTTGGGACCGGCGTCATCGATGGTGCTTGGCAAAAGTGATGAGCCGCATCGAGCGTGCTCTGAATAGGCACTCAAGAACTCGAGTTGTGATGACTTTAGGTGGCACATGGCAGCCGGGGAGGGGTAGAGCCAAAAGAAGTTGGGATGAGTGGACGATCGGTCTCCCAAGGGTGAAAACTCGAGAGCCGTACTTGGTCTTGCGAAGGCTTGAATAGAGGGTGGTGGGGCAACATGTGAGCAACTAGGATGACGACTTGGGCATTGGTTGCTTGGGACAGCGTGGTCTATCTGAATGTCCAGTGAAGGAGATTTGCCAGACATGGCTCTCTGGAAAGTTGTTAAGGCCGATGGGACCCTCCCACAGATGTAAGGGTTTTCCTTTAGGAATGACCTTGCTGGAGGCATCGCACCTATGTCGGGGTGCTCCTGAGGTGGTAGATGGAGTCATCGTCACCGGGTGGTAGTAGTGGCACTTCATTGCCTAGCAGATGGAGGCGAGAGTGCTTCGCTTCCGATGACACTAGGACTAGCCACGTAAGAACTTTCGATAGGGATCCTAAGAGGATCTCACTGGACTCCTCTTTTGGGTCATCCATCATAGCTCGCCTTGAGAGGATATCGTCAAACTTCTTCTTGTAGAGGAAGTTCTCACCGGGGTGGATATTCTACGAGAGAATCATCTGATGCTCAAGTCAGTAGATATTTTGATAGAAGGAGCCATGGTTCTCAGGAATGGTGGGTGTCCATGGTCTATCGGAGCAGCTTGGCGGAGATGGGGAAGAAGAGGAGGAGCTTTCACCAGAGGGGTTGCTCCCTAGTAGGGCTCTCGTTGTGGCATGGAGTTTTAGTAGTCTCAGACTCATGTATTGCATGTATTTGTATATTGCCTATATCAAATCTATTGCATACTTGGAGGAGGCCGCTGAGACCTCCTTATATAGGTGTTTGGGTTATTGGTGTCGAGGAGGCTTACAGATCTTTGATAGGACTACACGGAGCGACTTGCCTAATGGAGTGACATGGTTACGGGATAAATGGTGCATTACGACCTTGAAAAGGTGGAAGATCCACTGGCGTTGGTACATAATGACATCTTAACTCCTCGAAATCCAATGACTTGGACTGGCTTCTATAGAATGAAGGTTGTGTAGCTGATCTTGGGGCCGTGTCCACATTTCTGTGTGCCTTAGTTTGTGGGAAAGGCATCAGTTGCGCTTCTCGATGGATACGCGCCTAACTTTGCTCCTGCTAGGATCCATCCTTTGTTCTAACTGATGGGACTTGACTTAACATTACAGGGCTTCTGTCACTATCGACATGTAGGATCTGGACTATTTCACTTGGTGCCCTGGGAAAATATCTTCGTGTCGGAGCTATGGTGCCGAGAGTTGGGCTAGCAAGCCTTCTAGAGGGTCAGTTCGAACAAGAGTGTTCTCTTGGCTCGGGATCGAGCTAGGTCTTCTTGACAATTGGGTGTATGGGACAAGTTCTTTAGTCCCAAGAACATGGCTAAGGCCTCTTAGTGCTCGGATTGCGATATCAAGCTATGGCTATTGATGATCGAGCCAAAGTCTTCTGAAGAAAATGGACTAAGTAGGTGATTGAGACTTTCTGTTGGCTTGAGGATAGAGCGAAGGCTCTCTCAATGACTTTTTGAGACTAAGGCCCTTGACGCCAAGCTATTGATGGGATCGAGTTGAGACTTGCCACTGTCTCTATGATTGAGCTAAGTTTTCCCTCGGGATTCGAGTTAATATTCTATCCCCATGATGGCTCGAGATCAAGCTATTCTGGGCAGCGAGATGGGGAGCCGAGCGGGTGTTCTCCCGCGGCTCACGATCGAGCAAAGGTTATAAATATGCCAAGGCTTGCGGTCGTGTTAATACTCGAGGGTATCCTAAGCTGTCACTTTGCATTTGACGCTGTTTTCCTGGGCCTTTCCTCCATGCCTGATGCTCAGTAGAGAGATCTGTCTGCCGCATGAGGTGTGTTAGGTTTGACAACATCTATGGGGCCCTTTAGATGCTCTAAATGAGCCGGGCAGCCTCAATATATATGCCATTTGAATGGGGTGGCATTAATGGGCTAACATTTAGACTTTTGGACTAGGCCGTGTTATTGGGTCTCATTATGGGAGGAGAAAATCCCCCTCTACAAATCTTATGTTAGAAAATGAAGAAAAGATACATGTGAATCTTACGCAATTGCTAGATGTGTATATTGGCCCACACTTGTCCTAATTTTTAGAGAGAAATTTATGTAACGACTTGGGATCTATAGTATGAAAGGAATAGGCATAGCGCATATGTCAACCCGTTACATATGAGACACAACTTGAAATGGTACACAAATGTCTGAAAGAATATGTAAGAACATGCAATGATTAATTACAATTCCATAATATAATAATAAATACATACAATAAATTATAAAGTAGAATTTATAATTGAATATACAAGTCCCAGTTCATGAATACACTTCTAAAAAGTAAGTATAGAAGAAACATATACAACTGACCATAGGGCATAACCCGAAACAACACTATTAACACAAACTATGAAGTGCTCCACATCTGTCACTCCAACATCACCCAAAGATCTACACTTGAGGAAACTATGGAGTGAGCCTCACGAATCATTGGCTCAGTAGGGATCTTACAACCATTGCTCTCACACACTCACTCACAAAAACAAGGGTAGCAGTAACAACAATAATAACAGAAACTAAGTGAACCCACCCTAGTAGGATATTACATCTGTAGAAAATGAATCTATGCTACCATGCACAAAAACCACGAGTCACACCAATGCATGAAAATATGTTTGTCATGCATATTATATATGACCACTATATATAGGTACATATGTATAGCAAAACACCAACCTGGATTGGGATCAGGACCCAAGACTAGTCACCCTACACTACCTTTCAAGCAAGAAACGCAACTATCATCGTGGCACACAAATACACTACATCCTCCCTCTCCTATGACTTGAGTGATAAGAATGAACTACCACTAGTATCGCAATCGAATCTGCCCGTTGCACCCTATCCGCATCAACCCTCCTTGACACATCTACAGAGCTTCACTTGATGGAGCCCCAACTCCATTGGAACCCCAAAATCAACACCCCAACTCACCCAAGCAAAGGGAAACACCCCATATGCACACCTTTACATGAGGAGCCTAGATCAAGTAAAATAAACTCCAAAGAAATACCAATCTAGGCGAGAAAGCAATATCAATCAAACACTTCTCACCACACAAACCCTTTTCATAGAAAAACTCTCAAATGAGAAATAAACTTAGTAAAACATACAGTAAATGGAGGGGAAATCATCTCCCTACCTTGATTTCAAACTCCTCAACTCGGAAGGGCCGTCACATTAGTTGGCCACCTTCTCGTCGTGGGATCATCCTTGTGGACCTCCATGATAAGCGCCCACTACCATTGAGCTCCATGAACTGCCACCAACCTCTTCGCCCTATTGCTAACCTTCACCACCTCACCCCCATCTCCCTTGCCATCGATCACTACCGTGCACTGCTAGCTGCCATGCATCTCCATTGGAGAGAAGAAAAGTAAATAGGGAGAGAGGTTATGTCCAATGAGGGGAGAACAAGTAAAAGAAAAGGGGGTTTTATCCTTACCTTAGTCAAACACCCTAAAATGTGTCAACCACCGTACATATAAATCACCAAAATGCGTCATACTCCTTTGATATTTATCTCACAGCAACCCGACAAAATCTTGACACCGTTGACACCATTGTGCATCGAGCATTGACCTCAGTTGTCCAGTGAAACACGTCAACCTTCCATGACACTTCTCCTCTTGAATGCGACAGCTCGACTGGACGTGTTTCGCCTAAATGCATCCATCACCTCAGTCTTCTCCTTCCACCGACTTCTATTATACACCTGGTTAATAGCCTAAACATGTCAACCCTCTGACACCTCTCCTCAAGTCATGTCGAATCTTATTGATGTGTTTCCTTCTCTTCACTACTAACACCCTAATGACCAAAACTCCAAACATCAACGGCAAACCTTCGCAAACTACCACTCCTCTAACTCCACACTTTAGCCCCATGAGCAACTCATGGTCAAATCTGAGCTCCTAGAGACTGCAAAACCATTATAGTTAGATATGAAAGTTTGGGATATTACATTGTACCATTCATTAATCTCTCATAAGTTTTTTTTCTCTCATAAGTTAAATAAGTCCAACCCTGTTTCTCTTCCACAAGAATGTTTGGCCTTGCCTAGTCTCCACTCTCCCAACATCTTTGCCATATATTGACTCTAACTTTCCTACATAATACATTGTTCCCTTATCATGCATAAATCTCATAATGATCATGATTAAGATGGATGTTTCCTTATCATTACGAGATCCATGTATGCAGTGGCGGAGCCAGTAATATTTGTAAGGGGGGGCAAAATAAAACTAATATAATAAAATTCATTCATTTTCAATCAATTAGAAGATATTTTACAAGTGAGTTGTCCACGACGAGTCTTCATACTCTGAAAGCGTTGCATTATTGCCCCATTGTCAATGCTCTCGAATATCTCTTTCTCAATATATGTCACTAAATTATCATTCATCCATTGATCACCCATTCTATTGCATAATCGATTCGTCACAATTCTCATTGCTGAAATGCTCTCTCCAGTGGCTATAGCAACCGGTAAAGTCAATGCCAATGTCAACAACAAATAAACTAACGGATAAATAATATCTTTTCTCTTTTCAACCATCCTTTCAGCAAGTTCTGCAATTCCAACCAGTTGAGTAAAATCATCATCAGATCGTATGTCAATTATATAAGTCTCTAACTGGTTATCAATGTGAACGTGTCACGTGGTGGAAGAGAGAGATAGAGTTTCCCTCTCTTTTAAAAAGAGATGAAACGCGCGCTTTGGTGTGATATAGAAAAGAAGATGGTTGGTACGACCTAAAGGAGACAACACTGTAGTGGGAAACGCGGAGAACCTAGACTTATCGAACTCCCGATACAGGTCGGAAACTGGGATCCGAAGATCCTCTCACGCAAATTGACTCACTTCCAAGTAGGCGTGGCCTACCGTTCCGTGAGTAACTTTCTATATACCTGATACGTGTCCTAGGACTCTACGTGGTAGAAGTTGGCACGAACGGAGACACACAACGTGGACGCGGAAGTTGACCGGCATATCACTCCTCACAAGATGACAGCAGAAATATAACAGAGAGTAAATCGCCGTAGGACATTGGTCACTACAGGGTTTTAATAGCAATATAGCAAAGCGTAAAAGAAAAGTGTTGAAAGTAAATGACCACGGTGAAATGACTCACCGCGACCAATTATAGTACATGCCAACCCGTGCCGGATTTTACTCTCCGCGGGTATTATTAACACAAAAATACAAATTACTACAAGCACGCGTTTGGTGGTGTGATCGCCAGAGGCCGAGGGTCCCGATTGAATGATCGCTTTTGCCTTTGACGCGGGATGATATGGGCTCCTTCTTCCTCTTCTTTCGACAGGCCGAAGAAGAGGGCTTTTAACTGGTTACCCCTGCAAAACAAACAAACACAGAAATTTCAGAATAATGATATAACAGCAATTCATGTAATAACATTATAATAACATAAATAACAGATTAAAATGCCAAAAATAACAAGGGGTGAGGAATCTTATTCAAGCCAATGGTGGCTTTGAGGGGCGCGAACACAGCCCGGGCAACTGGTGGGACGAATGACTTCCCTCGTGTGCAAGGACAAGAGTGCTAACTGAGCCGAAGGCTTCACCTTTCTTTCTGCACATTTTCAATGAGAAACTAATATGAATAAACCGAATATTCACACATATATTATGCAAACAAGAATATTATTCATACAAGAATATATACATAAATATCAGTACATCTATATCAATATATGCACACACATATATATTTATATAAAAGTATACGTACACACATATAAATATATCTATATAGATATAGATATATATATATACGTATATGTATATATTTATATAAACATATATATTTATATAGCATATATTTATATAGCTATATATATATATATATATATATATACAAATGACCATATAATGGAGGGAGAGGAGAAGGCTCCCCTCTCGGTTTGCTTTTTTGGATTTTCTTATACTTTAATTATATATATATAAATAATACATATATATATAAGATATATAAGATATAATATATATATATATATATATATAAGAGAAAAGAAGAGACAAAGAGCGAGCACGTGAGGAGGGGTGGAAGAGAAAGGGAGTAGGCGTGGGTTTCTGGTAAGAGAGAGAGGAGATAGAAAGGAGAGAGATGGGAAGAAACAGAACAAAGAGAGAAGGGGGAATAAAATAATAAAAAAAGAAAACAAAAGAGAGGGAGGGAGGGGGATGCGAATGAGAGAAAGAGAGAGAGAGAAGAGGACGCAGGGGGAGAGAAAGAAAGAGAGAAAACGGAGAGAGGGGGCGAGAAAGAGAGATCGCGGGGGTAAGAGAGAGAGGAAGAGGCGACGGTGGGTCGCCGCGGCGAGCTCGCCGACGGGGTGTGTGTCGACGGACGACGGGGCTACGGCGGCGGTGGCAGCGACGAGGACGATAGGGCCGCGGTGTAGTGGGGGCCGGGAGAACGACGGCGGCGACCGGGGACGGCTGGGCAGTAGCATCGCGGCGACGAGAGAGGTTGCAGGCGTGGCACAGGCGCAGGGCGACGACGGTCGCGGTGGAGATGGCCGGGCGACGGCAAGGCGAGGGCGACGATGACGGCCCAGTGGAAGTCACAGCAGTGATGCAGTGGAGGGGGGAGGGGCGATGCGGTGGCCTGCCGGTGGTGAAATGGGCGGCGGCGGTGTCTGCGGCATCGTGGAGAGGAGGGCTGATCTGCAGTTGGGGTGGTCACGGCGTCGACGGGGAGCTGGGTGTTGCCGTGGCGGAGACGTGGGCAGCGCGTCGGATTGAGCGGTCGTGGAGGCGAGGCAGGAAGGAGGTCGACGGCAGACGGAGGAGGACGTGGTGTAGTCGTGGCGTAGCCGACGAAGGAGATGTGACGACGTGGGGGTGCTCAGCGGCGACGGCAGTGGCGACCAGAGGAGCAGCAGCGGGCGTGGCTTAGCGGTGACGGGGCTCGCGAAGGGAGGGCGCAGTCGACGGGGGTGACGGAGGGGCGGTGTAGCTGGAGGGCTCGGCAACGGCGTGGCAGTGGAGATGCTTGTGGACGACGACGAGGAGCTGTCGATGGGGCTCATGCAGCGGTTCACGACAGCCGGCGGTGGTGGCGTTAGGACAACGTGGTCCGGCGGTCGGGGGGATGGAAGGGAGAGGAAGAGAAGGAGTGGTGTGTAAGAGGTAGTGGGGAATCAGTTCGGCTGTATGTGATGAGAGTATTATTGGGGAAAGAGAGATGAGTGTGTGATGAGATGAGGGAGAGAAATGGATGTGACGTGGTGCCAAACATGAGAGGGACGTGAGAGGAGGGAGATTCCCTCTGTCGGGCTGCTGGAGAGAGTGGGGAGAGAGAGACACGAGAAAGACGGGTCTGCCGTCGGTGGTTAGAGAAAACAAAGTAGAAGGGTGATATTTCATGAGAAGTGAGGTGGGGTTAGCAAAAAAAGAGAGTGACAATAAGAGAGTGGAGGGGGTGTCGTCCGTCGGATAGGTGAGGGGGTGTTGGGGGACAAGAAAGTGGGAAGAGAGGGGATAAGAGGGTGACAAGAGAGAGATGGGGAGAGTGTGATAAGAAAAGGACGTGAGAGAAAAAGAGGTGAGGAATAATTAAGTTAAGGGAGGATTATTGATAATGATGGATTTAAGTAATAATAATGTACATATTAACATTTATTTATTTATTTTTGTGTTTTTACGTTGATTTCTGTTATACCTATATATAAAAGTGTTTATCTTTTATCTATTGAGATTTGTTTTTTATTATTTTCTATTACTTTTCTTGATTTTTTTTGTGTTATATATTTTATGTAAAACCCTGAAAAATGATTAATCACCCACATAAGTCAAATGCATAAGCCACTTCAGGGCATCGTGATGTAATATGAGATTTACCCGTGAAAAATGTGAAAACATTGTGTCTACAATCAAGTGCTTGTAATTGCACAGAAGAGAACTCAGCAAATTTGATTAACCTTTCTTTATTATAAGCTGTAAATGATCTTTCTGGATTCAAGCATGATAGACAGAGTAATAGCTCGGTGTTTACTTCAGTGAATCGACTATTAAGCTCTTGGAGTTGCATATCTAAAACATAATAAAATAACTCAACACGATAGTGATGCAAATTTATAACTTGTTGAGCTCTACGTCTTGAACGTCCTCGAGGCATAAAAATATCATCCATATTTGGAATGCCGATATCATATTTTACACAAAAAGATGAAACCTCTAACAAATGAGAATCTCACCCACCATTTCTCATTGTTTGCATCCGTTGTTTTGAGATGCCAACTAACTTAATAGCATTATCAATATCTTGATCTTTCCGTTGCAGTGCTTGTGATAGCTCATTTGTTATTCCTAAGATCCTTTTCATTAAATGGAGATTAAACACAAAATCATAAGTCTTAATTGACTCCAATAGCATATATGCTTCAGCCCTTTGCTCTGAATTTGAACCATCTTCCATCACAGTTTCAACCACATCAAGTATAGATGCAAACATAGAGATCAAATTAATCAATGCATTATAATGAGAACCCGACGAGTATCCCCTGCTCTTTTTAAGCTTCTCTCTTGATTTAAACCTCTCCCACTTTCAAGTTCACTAATTTCAAGAGCTTTAGCCATTTCTGTAGCTTATTTTTCACGGAGTTAATCATACCGCTTACATGAAGCCCCAGTAACATTAAATAACATAGCAATCAAATTGAAAAACAGAGTAATTTTTACATGAGATTTAGTAACTACAACTATTGCTAATTGAAGTTGATGTGCAAAATAATGGATATAATAAGCACATTCATTCTCTCTCATAATAAGTATTTTAAGCCCATTCAACTCACCACGCATATTACTTGTTCCATCATACCCTTGACCACGTATTCTTGATATAGTTAATCCATGTTTGGATAACAATAACTCAATGACTTCCTTGAGTGTTTGAGCTGTAGTATTTAGAAGATGTACAATGCCAAGAAAATGTTCTACCACATGTCCACTTTTGTCCGCATATCGCAAAGCAACTGCTAATTGTTCCTTATTTGACATATCTCGACATTCATCTACTAAGATTGAGAAAAAAGCATCACCAAGATCATCAATGATAGTATTTGTTGTCTCCATAGCACTTGCATGAGCTATTTCCTTCTGAACTTTATGCGTAATTAGTTTCAAATTTTCTGGAGCATTATTTAAAACAATCTGAGCAATACTTTCATTATGCTTAGCAAGAAAGTGTAGCAATTCAAGAAAGTTACCTTGATTTCTTGAGTATTCAATTCATCATGTCCTCTGAAAGATAAACCATGTCTTTAAAGAAAACGAACACAATCAACTGATGCCTCTAAACGAATTCGATAAGCATATTTTTTCTGCTCTGATTACTTAATCAAAATTGATTGAATATTTTGATTCTGCTTGAATAAGCTCTCACACTTTCTTCTAGCTTCATTATGTGCACTGTTATGTCCTCCAACATGACTTTCTATTTTCTCATTTTTCTTCCAATTTTTAAATCCATCGACAACAAATGCATCCCCTCCGTCCTCTTGTTTCTCAGGTCTAAAACAATACCAGTATAAACAGAAAACATCATCTTTCTCTTTACTGTACTCCAACCAATCCTTGTACTCACTATACCATGTATGATTAAATCGTCGTTCTACTTTACCAAACTTAGTCTGTGAAAATTTAATATCCTTAGGTTGAAAATGACCTTTTTGTAAATATGCTCTTCTAATTTGATCTCGATCATTTGGATGGTAATCAACAATCCTTTTTCTCAATCATGGATCTGACGGAAGATTTTTAATGTCTACAACTTCACGTTGTCTCTTGGATGAAGTCGATATCTCAATAGTCGCATTGTCATTTACTTTGTCATGTCTTGCTTTTAGAGTTATCCCTCTCTTCAAAAATTTATCTATAAAAAGTATATAATTACTTTAAGTTAGCATTATAGTGAAAATAATTTTTTTCATCTATATATTTAAACTTTGTAACTTACCCATGTCAAAACTCTCCAATTAAGTGCTTCTGTAATTTTTTCCCTAATTGACACTTTGGTGGGAATCAATATCTACAGTGTAATGATTGAAATAAGGAACCAATATCCATTATCCAACATATGTATACAACCACAATTCTGATAAAAGATTAATAAATTAAACTATTGAAGGAATAGAGAGAATCTTACCTGTTCGACAAACAAAATTGAAATCAAGTGGGTAGAAAAATGGTCCTCAATGAAATGCCCGATAGCCTTTTTTATTTATGTGCACAGCTCGATAGGCTTTTTTTCTTTCTGCGAAGCAAACCTGCACGGCTACAGACAAAATTTTTCAGCAAGCAGTTGCAATACCTTTTTAAGGTTCTACTTGTTGGGGAGTTAAAAAAATAAATCTAAGCACAAAACATGTGTAATCGAAGAATCAACACGGATATAAATTTATCCGCACACCTTTTGACGTCCCTGCACAACCATAATAATTTTTATGCCATCTATATGCAAATACCCGAGTCGAAAAATCACCAAATCAACACAAGCACAATCACACACAAAATGAACTAGATTTTTAGCGTCAAAAAACCCCCCACGACATGGAGGGAAAAAATCACGGGACAAATCGACAGTACTTTACTATGAAAAATAGTAGTATACTAATATTAGTACACATTTCCTCTCTCAAGATGTGCCCAAATCTTGAGGAATACAAATTAGAGAGTGAAAGAATACGTGATTACCTTACACAGAATAAATCTCAAAATAAAAAACTTCAGTTCAGGAGAACAAACAACATCAGAAATAGGCTTCACAAGATCGAGCTCATTCTCTTCATCTTTCTCTCTTGTTTCTTCTTTCTTTTTCAATCTCTCTCTCTCTCCCTTCCTTCAAGCAAGAAGCAGTCACGCAGGGAGAGAATCGCCGCCGACGTGCCGCTGTCGTGTTTTCTCTTTTCACTTGTTTAGGTGTGCCGTGTGTAGGCAGAACGGCAGTCGGCAGAAGATGAGAAGGCTTTTCAGTTTTCACGAGGCCACACAGTTGAGTGCTTTCGGTTACATCATGAGGCCACACATTGACGATTGGGGGGGGGTAATATTGATGGGAGGGTACATTATAAACTATAAAGGGTCCACTATAAAGTCACACTATAAGTCTATAAAGGTGGGAGGACCAATCATGAAAATCGGGCTCTTCTTTTCAACCGGTGGGAGGACCAATCATAAAAACGATGGGGCCTGGGGGCAAATATACATAAATCAAGGGGGGGCAATTGCCCCCCTGTCTCCGCCACTGCATGTACGGCAAGGATGTAGGGAGATTCACGAATAATTTGGAGTATCGATCACTCAATTGCTCTCTTGATTCACCCAACCTATCTTGAAAAGTATTTCAAATATGTCAAATGATCGAGAAATTAGTGTTTGATAAAACTTTTAGTTGGAATTTACTTTTAACTTATAGTTTAACATAAAAAATACAAGTCGGAGAATATGACAACCCGAGAGAGAAGGGATTTTTTTTCAAAATCCATGGAGAGTGAACAAGCTGGACTATTTTTAGGGACTTTGGAATTACCCTATTTTTCTCTCTAACTTTCTCTACTTTTTCGAATATCCTCGTTTGAAAATCTGATAATACATGTGAACATTTAAAAGAGATTATGATGGGGTGGAGATTTGGATAATTGAAATCCCCCAACATTGTTACCAAACAAGCCAGATGTCTATAGGAATCAGATCTTCCAAACAATTCTATTCTCACCTCCCACCACGCAGGGACGAAGTTATAAAATGAATGAAACTTCTGGTTAGAAAGTAAAAATGACCACCGGAACTACGCAAATATTTTAAAATATGGAAGCTAAAATGTGTGTTCCAATTAGCAAACACACCACACGGGGGAGAGACATACCCACGTAGGAAGCATGACGCTTTCGTGAGGCCGGAAGTCTGTGGTCTGACCTCGGGGACAGACATGGCATGCCCACTCCAATGCCATTGCCACCATGCCTCCGGCACCAACACCTGCCGTCCTTCCGCCGTCTCCTCCGCCGACGTCCTCCTCCCCTCGTCGGAACGCCCCCGCCGTTGGCCGCCGCTCCAGGTCACGCAGCTGCCTTCCGCACCGTGTCTTGTCAGGCACTCGCCGCGTCCGATACGTTCCAATGGAACTCTGCGATCAGAGAGCTCGTGGCCTCTGCCACTCCCTCCGACGCCGCCACACCCCCGCTCTTCCTCTACAAGCAGATGCTGCTCGCCGGCGCCCGTCCCGACGGCCACACCTTCCTGCACCTGATCAGGGCCGCCGCCACGTCCGGCGCTTCCCGTTCGAGGGCCTGGGAGACGGAGCAGGTACATACGCACGTTGTGAAGGATGGGTTTGGGGTCAATGAGTTCGTGGCGACCGCCCTCATGAGGTCTTATGTGGATGTTGGACTGGTCAGTTCTGTCCTGAAGTTGTTCGAGGAAATTCCTCGGCCGGGATTGGTTTCCTGGACTGCCATGGTCCGGGCTTTCGTGACCTCAAGTTGTCCTAGGCTGGCGTTGGAGCTCTTCGTTGAGATGAGATCCGTGGGACTGGTGCCCGATCCGGTGGCGCTGGCTGTCGTCCTTTCTGCTTGTAGCCAGATGGGAAACTGTGCAATGGCGATGTCGATTCATTGTTTGGTTTACAAGAGTGGAGTAGAGATGGATGCGTTTGTGAGAACTGAATTGATTAGGGTTTATGGTAGTTTCGAGATGTTGGATCTTGCTCGTCAGGTTTTTGATGACATGCCCAATAAAAATGCGTTTGTCTGCAATGCCATGATTCATCAATATGCAATGTGTGTCAAAGTTGATGCTGCATTTCAATTGTTCAGGGAGATGGATGATCGAGATGTTGTATCATGGAACACAATGATGTCAGGTTTCTCTCAAGCAGGCAGGTGTAGGGAGGCCTTGGATCTTTTCCATGAGATGGAATTGTCGGGTTTGAGGCCCAATAGGCTGACCTTGTGCACCGCTCTGTCTGCTTGCGCTAGTTTAGGTGCTCTGGAGACTGGCATGTGGATCCAAGCATACATAGAGAAGAGGCACTTCAATGTTGATGGCTTGCTAGATGCTAGTCTTATTGACATGTATGCCAAGTGTGGGAGCATTGAGAAGGCTCTCCAAGTCTTTGAGAAGATTCCACACAGAATTGATTTGTACTCCTGGACTTCAGCAATATGTGGGCTTGCCATGCATGGACGTGCAAACCACGCAATTCATCTCTTTTACAAGATGTGGGAAGAAAGTGTTCGACCAGATGAGATCACGTTCATTGGGGTACTGAATGCTTGTGCTCATGCAGGACTGCTACATGAAGGCCTTCACATTTTCCATGCTATGCAGACTGATTATGGTATATCACCAAAGATTGAGCACTATGGGTGCATGGTTGACCTTCTAGGCCGAACTGGCTGCTTGAAAGAGGGATATAATCTAGCCATCACGATGCCCATGAGACCCAATGTGGTTGTATGGGGAACGCTACTGAGTGCTTGCAGATTGTACAACAACATAGACATGGGCATCACTGTAGCTGAGAAACTGATGGAATTGGACCCATCTGAACCATGGGCTCGAATAATGCTATCTAACTTGTATGCAGAAGTTTCATTGTGGGAGGGGGTCATGAGACTAAGGAAAGAGATGAAAGATGTGGGAATGAAGAAAATGCCCGGATGTAGCTCAATTGAGTTGAATGGCAAGGTTCACGAGTTTCTTGCAGGGGACAGTTTGCACCCAGAACATGCAGAGATACAGTCAATACTAGAAATGATTGAGACTCAAATAAAAGCAAGTTTAGTTCATTTCCCCCCTAAGATCAGCTCGATAGATTGTTGTTGAATATGGGGAAGGAAAGCCCACCTAAGTTATAAAGGATGTTCTCAGTTAGTGTGAACCATCCAAATTTATATGCTGTAATCTAACTCAATATTGGATGGGAAGGTCATTGACATTTACCTTATGAGACGAAGGGGTATTGGTTGAACTGACATGGAAAAACCATTTCAAAGGAGTGGAGCATAGGAATGAGGAATGTAGGAATGTGATCAGTTATGAAGGAAGAATGGTTGAAGTGATCACATGTAGATAGTTTTGGAGTGGAACATGTGAAACGGGAATATCAAAAGCTAGACAGTTGTGAGGACAAGCAGTTTGACATCACTTTCATCCATCCCCTTGTTCGTTTCTCCATATAGATTTGTATAGAGAAGACAAACTAGTTATTCATTATGGAATCATTCTGGAAAGATTTGAAATCGTTCTTGATGGATGCAGAGTAGGTTACCCGTGACAACATGCTAAATACCAATTCTAGAAAGAACAAAGTTTTGAACAGAATTAGCTAGTTAGTTCTTTTTTTCTTTTACCTGGCATTTCCATCTTCGAATTATTTCTTTCACTGGTTGCTCTGCCTGGCATTCGCATTCTAAGATTGTTTCTTCCACTGGTTTTGCTCGGTGTTTCCTCAAATAGTTATTATGGACTATCCTGGCCTTCTTGATAGGTGACTCTAAGCTTTCTCTAGATTTTTTGTGCTGTATTGCAAGATGAGATCTGATTGAACTCTTTTCTTGAGAGTGAGCAGCATAGAATGTTTTTAGCCCTGACATTCATAGACAAACGAGTTTTGTCAGCATGTGTCAATTCCTCCTTGGGTTTGGCGACGATGAAATCACTATCTTCCATTACACTATATATCATGGTCGAGACCCTTCAGGAAATTTTCCATCCGGGTTCTCCAATACGGAAAATCATCCCCTTGTTTGATGTCGGTTGATAGATTGCCCTTCTATCACATCACTGTCATAGTTTAATCGGCTCTCAGGTCGTTGGATCAAAGAAGGAGAGATCGAACTTCGATACCATTTGTTGTCCAGGCTATGGGTAACCCATAGAGGTGGTGGATGGGTTATAACCCATAGCCTGGTGGAGGGGGAGGGCGGAGAGGGTCCGGCGACCATGGTGGAGGGGGAGGGGACTCCAGCGGCACAGATGGAGGGGGTCCGGTGGCCATGGTGGCGGGGGAGGGATCTCCAGCGAGGTAGGGGGAGGGATCTCCAGCGAGGGGAGAGTTTTCTATATTTATTTATTTTTTTAAATGAGAGTAATTTAATCTTTTCATATATCTGGTTAAAATTAACTATAGTTAATCTCACACTGGGTAACGTACTATTTACGATGATGTTATTTTTGCAGAATTAATATTTACACAGTGATATGTACAATTAATCTAATAGATTCTGGGAGTGCTTTTGTCATTTAATGCTCTCGATTAATATTAAGACAAGGTTAATCATGTTGAGATTAATAGGGTACATGACGCGGTTAATTCATGTTAAAATAGTACGTAAAGAAAACACCGTTGCGGGTTGGATGTTTTCGTAAATTCACCTTTTGCTCGTTGCCGGGGGTGCACGTTGTCGTGGATCATAAATGAGTCTCCTTCACCAAAGCCCCCCCATTTCCGATTGGGCTGTCGTATGGTAGAGCTGGAAAATGCCAGAACACGAGCACGAGTTCGGGAAAACGGTGCGCTGCTGCTTTTCGAAGATAAATCCTCCGTTTGATCGTTCTATTTTAATTAGATATATATTTCCTTTTTAATATAAACATTAATACGATGTAGTGGTGTGTACCGTCCTTGATTATTTGACGATCTTAATTCTAATCTTAATAGATTCATGATATTTTGTGAAAAATAAGTAGTATTTGACTTTGAATCAGACCTGACCATATTGAAATAATCAATTTATACACAATTCATCTAATTATTTTTTAAAAATAAATTTCAGATGAATAAGATCGGAATTGCTGACGGTTGTAGTCGATTTTCAGATGGATAAGATTAGAATGGTTGGTCATTTCAAACTTTTTTGGACCTCATTGGATGTGGGCTGGTAAAACCAAAGTTTGTCATATTGTTTGTACAGGCCGTACCGACTTTAATGACCGTGCCGATTTTCATGAGGCACAAGACATGGTATTGTACTGAATCTAGAATTTTTTTTATTTTTTAAATTAAATTTTAAATAATAAAACTTAAATTTTATACGATTCTTTTTATAATTTTTTCACTTTTTTCAAACCCTAAATCGCACCCTCACTTAGTTCTTCTCCCAATCGTCACCATCGGTCACTCTTGGTGGGGACACCGGGTCTACTATCGGGCCCACTACTCGAAGCCGACGCCTCACCGCCCCGACTGCACCGAGTCTATGGCTCGGAGATCCGACTTCCTGAAGACTCGGCTTGTGACTACGGTAGTATATTGCGTATGTATTTCATTTGTGTGTATTGCATATACGTATTTGTGTGTGTATTCGTCTTATTAGGCTAGTCAAATAACATGTGTGTATTTTGTGCAATTTTATTTGATTAGAACCCACAAGTCAAAGTTAGGTGGGTGGGTTTTGTCTTGTTAGGCCATGGTATAAACACAATAAATAAAAGTGTGAGGGTATGTGTGTAATGAGCTTTCCCTATAAATAGGGGGCTAAGGGGTGTGTTACGTATGTTGTTATATGAATGAGAAAAAGCTTGAAAACTAAGGTGGTTTGCCTTGTGTTCTTCCCTTCTCTCTTTCTCCTTGTGAGTTTGAGTGTCGTCCGGCGTGAGACCGTTCGGCGTGAGGCTGAGCTCCGTGAGGTAGCAAGTTATCTGTTCCCGTCTGTGCCGTCAGGAGTTGCCGTCGATCCATTTCCACGTCGCCGCCGCGTTAGATTTGGTATCAGAGCCCAACACGGCGCCTCCCTCGACCCCGGCCCTCGTTGTCGGTCCTTCGTTCTTTCGGTTCCTAGAAGTGAAAAAAAAAGAAAGAAAGAAAAGGCAAAAAAAGGAATGGAGAGAATCAAAAAAAAATCTCGATTGATAGATCTGAAAAAAAAATTCTTTCTTTCTCTCACCGTTAATCTTTCTCTCTGTTATTTCCCTCTCTGTTTTCTTTCTCTCTCTCCCGTTCGTTCTCTCTCTCTCCCTCTCTTTATCTCTCTCCCTCGACGCCCCGCCATCCTCGGCGTGCCCAACCGCCTCGGCGCCCTCGCCCCTCGGTGCCCCCACCCGCGGCAAACCCCACCTGCGCCAGCGAAGCGCTCGCCCGTCCGCACCTGTCGCCTGCGCCCCTGCCCCACGGAAATCGCGCCCGACCGCCCACCTCTGCGCCCGCGACCGCACGCACCTCGGCCTCCTCAACTGCGTTCGCGCCCCGCCGCGTGGCACTCGCCGTTCAAAGCGCGTCGTCGTCCGAGCCCGCCTCGCCGTTCGCATCCGCGCCCGCGTGTCACGCCCTCCGCCTCGCCAACCGAGGCCTCCCGCACCACGTCAACGCCCGCCGCTTGACAGCCAGCAGTGCCCAGGCCCGCGCCCGGGACCGCAGCCGACCGCGCCCGAGCGCGTGTCGCACCGCGTGGCCGCCCGGCGGCTTTGTTGACCCTCCACCCGGGAAAAGCGTAGACAGGTTAAAAATAAAATATACAAAATAAAAAAAGGGATCCTCTCCGTGGAGTTTGAAATAGTTTGAAAAAGGAAGAGGGGTTTGAAAAAGTCATAAAAAGAAGGCTGAAAGTTGAAAAAAAAAGAAGTGTATATAATATATATATATATATGGTATATATATATTTATATATATCTATATTATATCTATATTATATTCATTGATTAAAGTGTGACACCTGAAGTCCACAACTCCGGCTGGACCAACGGCCGAGTCATCCAGTCGTCGACAGACGATCCGTAGTTCACGGAGCTTGAGTGACTGTGAGTCTCCCTGCGTGGAGAAAGTAGGAAATAATTCATCCCCTGCGTGGGAAACTTTTAAATTAAACAGTTTTGTAATAATTGAAACCTCCCTGTGTTGAGTGAATTTGTTGTAACCGGTGAAGCTTCTTCGACGCCGTGCGGGCACGCACGTCCCCGCTCGCTCTCGTCTCCGGTCGGAGTTAGACTTTTCAGTCTAACTAGGTACGTGATCTCCTCACTTGCCCATTTAGTATCTTTTCAATTGCCGCACGAAGTAAGAGAGAGCTCGATCCATGCAGCCTGTCTTCTGAGTGCATCGCTGTGAACGGTGAGAGAGAGCTTGCTTGCACCAATCCTTAAAGCCCTAGACTGTCACATTAAGGCACCCTAATTGTCAGGAGGTAGTTCCACAACTACTTCGTCTACGGGCGAGCAACTCTCCCTGACCGGTCCCTTCAAGTTGACCCTTTGCCTAATAGTCAATAAAATTCGGGTCTATAGCTTGCTAATTGTCAGTCCTAGGACTGCATCATTTAGGTCCAAGATCGTGCATGCCACGTTGGTCTAGGAATTCATCCGGCCGTCTAGAGCGCCCTTCAACTCTACAATCCTACATGGATCAGAAGAGCGTAAGTGCTATGTTGGCTCAGCTCGAGCATAATCTTCTGACCCATTTCGAAGAATCCATAGGCCAACTACGAGCAGAACTAGATGAGAGGATCTGAGCCTTAGAGGAACAACTGAAGGGCACGGGAGGACGAGTGGATGGCCACGGCGATCCCGTAGCCAATCCTAGGGAGGAAAGAGAGCAAGCCCGCCAAAATCAGACTCCCCAAGGTAGAGAACAAGAGGCCCGTGCGCCTTAGGAGAGAGACCACGATGATGAGGATATCATCTTCCGGAACGTCAAAATTGACGCTCCGAGTTTTGATGGATCCCTAAACCCCGCTACATATCTTGATTGGGAGACCGGGATGGATCAATATTTTGATTGGCATCGCCGCATGACCCATGCCACAAGGGTAAGATTTGCCAAAATAAAACTCCTAGGTCAAGCCAAAACTTACTGGTGTAACGATGAAAATCTCCTAGCCAGGAGACGAGAGGAGCCTATAAGCACGTGGGAAGAAATGAATGAGAAATTGAGGGAGAAGTATCTGCCGCCTTTCTACCATCAGCATCTTTTAGACCAATGGCAGAAACTCACCCAACATGGAAAGTCCGTGGACGAGTACATCGCCAAATTTAATAACTTCTTCCTTCGGAGTCGAGTCATGGAGGATGCCTCCATCACCCTCTCACGATTTAGGGCTGGCCTACACGAGAGTATACAGCGGGAGCTGTTCCTACGGGAAGTTAACACTCTCGAGCATGCCTATCAGGTTGCTCGGGATGTCGAGCGGTTTCAAAGGGTGGCCCCACCTCGGGTCCCCACCTACCGCCAGCCTGAGTCCTGAAACCCCATAGTCTGCTATTCTGAGAGGCCCGGCCCCTCCACTTCCTATGTTCCTACTGCTACCCCACTTAGGGCCGTTGCCCCTACTGTTCCCTTCCAAAGGAACCCCTTACCTGCACCTGTTGTTGTGCCCAGGCTGGAGTACACTCCGCCAATTGATAGGAGGGAGGACAAGGGAAAGGGTCTCGTCCCTAGCACCCCCCAACCAGCCCCTGTCTCGGGAGTTCGTTGTTTTAGGTGCCATAACTTAGGGCATATTGCCACCAA
Organism: Amorphophallus konjac; assembly: GCA_022559845.1. NCBI lineage: Eukaryota > Viridiplantae > Streptophyta > Magnoliopsida > Alismatales > Araceae > Amorphophallus > Amorphophallus konjac. Next base: position 80,425,749 of record CM040121.1, on the reverse strand, counting down.
CTGCCCCACTCGAGCCTTAGTCATCACCGACCCCCAATCTGTGGAGCTTCCACCTCAGGAAGGAGAAGCCATTGAGAGGTATGAGGCCGATCCTGACCTCATCGCCCAGTTTGAGGAGATGGATGCAGGGTATGACAGAACGCATGTCGAGTACCTGCAAGTGGGAGATGTTGCCGAGAGTTCAAACCAGGGAAGACTGGGTGTAGTTCGCTGCATCCTAACACACCCTCAGGAGGACGACTGGCGTCGAACCTCCATCTTCCAAACATACATTGTGGTAAAATCCCAACCCTGAAAGGTGATTTTTGACAACGGGAGCTGTATCAATGCAGTCTCTTCAGACTTTGTCTCCCGTATAGGTCTACCTACCCATCATCATCCGAGGGCATACAACGTGGCTTGGGTTGACGACACGTCTATTCCAGTCACCACTATATGTGTCATTCCCATCCAATTCCAGTCCTACCAATGGCAGATTTTGTGCGATGTAGTGCCTATGAAGGTCGGTAACATCATTCTAGAACGACCGTGGATCTATGATGTAGACCTTACTACATTTGGTCGGTCCAATCAGTGTTCCTTCTTACATAATGGGAAGAAAATACAGGTGTACCCGGCACCCCCAAATGTGACCCAGGGAAAGAGTTCTACCTCCACCCCCACTGGAACCCCCAAGGTTCAAGAGAGTCCTCGGACCCCCGCTGAAGGGAAACTTCGCATTCCCTCTCCTCCTGCACCTATCACATCCATTCCTAAGGCCCCTAAGGTTGGTTATGACCCGATTAGGCGCCTTAACTTCATAGGTGTCCGTGAGCTGAATAGGGAGGTTGCCGAGGGTGCCCATGTCTGGGCTGTTGTTGTCACCATCACCCCCGAGGAGTCCCGAGTCTCAGTCCCACCCGAGGTCCAGGCAACTCTGCAGGACTTCCCAGATATTTTCCCAGATGACTTGCTGTAATGCCTTGGATCTTTTTAGGGTCTTTCGGATCCTTTTCGGTGAGTTTCGGTTCGCTTTTGTAGCTCCCCGGTTGAGTTTTACGATCCGTGTGGGTTTTTCTCTCGTACTAGTTACGGAACCCTGTGATGAGTTTATCTCTCAATTCATCGACTCGTGGACGATACAGTGTCGATGTACTCTTTGAGTCGATCGTTTTGACTATTTTGCGTATTTTTCGGAGTTATGGCCAAAAATCGAATTTTTCAGAAATTAGGAAAATTCCTAATTTCTTTCCTTTTTCTTTTCCTTCCTCTCTCCTCCTTCTCATTCACGCCGCCACCGTCTCTCTCTTCCGTTTCTCTCCCGTTTTCACCTTCTCGACTCCGGCTACAGACGGAGGACCTAGGGGCGAGTGCTGGGGATGCTGAGGAGCTGGTTGGGTGCGCGACGGGGCGAGGATGGAGTGGTTTTGGCGCGATCCCGAACGGTGGATTCAAAGCCGGCATTTGAGCTCACGGCGCGATTTTCGACGCGGGTTAGTCCCTTCGGGGCACGGTTTCTTCGGTGGAGGTAGGGTGACGGATCATCACTTCTCCCTGCCCATTTTCCCTGCCATTGCATGTTGTTCGGCGCGGAAACGGCTGAGTTTGGGCTTGTTTAGCCTAAACCGTAATTTTCGGGTTTTGTAGGGTTCACCGGAAAACGGCAACCATTCGCGGCGTAGTTAGTGTCAAAATGACCGCTGGGATGTCCGGATCCCATTCATGTAGGTTTTGCATCGATTGGTCGTCATTCGGGGCCGGTAGGGGTCCGGGAACCCTGGTGACTCATTTTGGGTCGATTTGATGAAATCGCCCCGTTTTCGTGATCCGGCGTTTGCATGTGGTGTTTTTGGCCCCCTGGGGTTGTTTTTCTTCGTGTGGCTTTGTTTCCCCTGCGCTTCAGCGTGAATGGGGCGTGGAACGGGCCGATTTGGCGTTTCCACCTTTTTCCCGCTGTGACCGGTGTAGCGATCGTTCCAGGGACCGTCACAGTCCCTGACGGCCCTACGATAGACCGCCACAGCGTTTGATCGTTTTAAATTTTTCGTGGCTGTGGGAGTGTGACGGTCCAGGTGTGGTGCGTCACAGCCCTCTGATGCGTCCCGGTGTGTGCGTCACGGCTATTTTATCTTCTTGTGTTTTGGTTAAGTCGGTTCCTCTGACGTGCCTGCCCTGGTGCGTGAGGCTGTGTAACGCCCCTGCCCCAGGCCGTTACATTCTGTTTTGGCTGCGTTGGGTGGCTGTGTCGGCTATCTCTAACGGCCATGCCCCCGTGCGTCACAGTGTTGTAACGCGTCCGTTGTGGACCGTTACGTGCTGTTTGTCTGAGTTTTCAGACTTGGGTTTGTTGGCGTAACGCGCCTGTCCTCATGCGTTAGGTTGGCGTAACGCGTCTGCGCTCGTGCGTTAGGCCGCTGTAACGCGTCTGCCCTGGTGCGTTACGTGGTTCGTGTTTTGCTTTTGAGCCTATTGGCTCTGACGCACCCGCCCTGGTGCGTCAGGCTCGTGTAACCCCCCTGTGCTAGGCCGTTACAGCCTTGTCGTGGTCGTGATGGCCGTGGGTGGTTCGGTGATTCGCCCGTGTGTTGGGGAGTCGTAGGGTTGTGTTTAGGGGTAGGTTTGTGTTTAGTGTGATGTCCGTTGCTCCCGTGGTCTGGCCGCTTTCCCCGTGGACGTCGGTTGATGTTCCTATGAAGGCTAAGACTACGTTTCCGAGTCTATCGGCAGTTTCTTGTGCTGCCTTCGGTGTTTGAGGTACGGGTGACAGTGCATGTTCGACTGTCTGTACTTCAGCTCCGTGTTTAATGATCTCCTCGTGTCGTTGCCTTTCGTCACATACGCTTTGTGACAGCTCGTGGAGCGGGGCACTTTCTGATATACGGTATGTAAGCTAGTTTCCGTCGGCTCCTGCGGTTACCGTAGCGTCCTACGGGGGGAGAAAACTAGCTAGAGGCATGGCTCTAGGCAGGAGCCAGTGTGTGCACACGTGGTCAGGGGCTGAGGACTGACGCCGACGGGCGTGACCCTGACTAGTACTTGTACTTGTGTTTCCGCATGGGTCTGCGACTCTGTCGGGTTCGCGTAGTCCGCGATCGGTGGGTAGTCGAGACACTTGTGGGGTTTGTCGTGACCTGTCCAGGTTGGCCTTTCCGTGGCTACACTCGAGGTCTGTATCATGTCCTGTGCACGACACTCCGGTCGTGTTGTCTGTGCCTGTCTAGGTCTTTTCTAGGCCTTCCTTTGCATGCCTGTTGTAGGTGTAGGTTGGGGTGTTTTGATTGGTTTCCCCTCTTCCTTGATGTTCCCTACTCCTCTTTCCCTTTCTAGGCTTGCTTGCCTGTTCGGGTTATTGCCCTCATCCTTACCTATTCCCTATTCCTGCTTCCCTTTCTTTTATAGCTTTCTAGTGTTGTTCCTGTTGTTCCGTGTTATTGCGTGTTTTTCAGTGGGGATCCGCGTGACCCCTACTGAGCCAGTGACACGAGGCTCACCCCTGCTTTTCAGGTGGGGTGATGTGTTCGTTCTGCTTCCGCGGGTCCTGGAGTTCAAGTCGTAGCTGCCAGTTGGTACCTCCGTCGGGCTTCCCCCGACTTCTCGGTACGTCTTTTCTTTCTGTCGACTGTACTGCTAGACTGCTGTCTTTAGCTTTGGACTTGACTCTGTTATATAATTATTTTAAATATGTTAATTAAAATGTAATTTTATTTCTTCTACTTTAGCAACCCGATCTAATGAAATTTAATTCTTGCTGTTATATCTGTCAGTTCAATGTACTACACGACAATCCTTTTTCCCTTCGGAGCTTTACCACTCTTGGGAGGCCTCGCGGGTTCCAAGTGGTATCAGGTGTATTCGGTTGTCCTACCGGGTATATCTGGTATCCGAAATCCGGGTCGCCACACTTGCCCTCTAGACTCCCTCCCATGCGTGACATTCAACACGCTATTGACCTTGTCCCCGGGTCCACCCTACCCAACCTTCCCCATTACCGATTGAACCCAAAGGAGCATGCTGAGCTCCAAAGGATTGTCGAGGACCTTATCCAAAAAGGTTTCCTCAGGGTGAGCAAGAGTCCATGTGCTGTCTCTATCTTACTCACATCCAAGAAAAATGGCACCTGGCGGATGTGTGTTGATAGCCGCGCCATCAATAAGATCACTGTCAAGTATAGGTTTTCCATTCCCCGTCTTGAAGACATGCTTGACATGATGAGTGGAGTCACCATCTTTTCCAATATTGACTTGAAAAGTGGCTACCACCAGGTCCGGATTCGACCAGGGGATGAGTGGAAGACAGCCTTCAAAATAAAAGAAGATATGTATAAGTGGCTCGTCATGCCGTTTGGGCTATCCAATGCCCCCACCACATTCATGCGGCTTATGACGGAGATTCTTCGACCCCTCATTGGCTTTGTTGTCGTCTACTTTGACGACATTCTCATCTATAGCCACAACCCTCAGGACCACATCCATCATTTGAGGGAAGTCTGCGAGACTTTGAGGAGAGAAACCATGTTTGACAATCTCAAGAAATATGAATTAATGACAGACCGGGTCTCTTTCCTTAGATTTGTGGTATCGAGTCAAGGAGTGTCTGTGGACCAATCCAAGGTCCAAGTCTTAGTAGACTGGCCAGAGCCCTATAATGTCCATGACGTTCGAAGCTTCCAGGGGCTAACCACTTTCTACAGACGCTTCATTAAGGGTTTTAGCACCATTATGGCACCCATTACGGATTGTATCTGTAAGGGGAATTTTGAGTGGACCAAAGCCGCCTCCCAGATTTTTTGTACCATAAAGGAGCTCATGACCAAAGCCCATGTCCTCCGCCTACCAGACTTTTCCAAAGTATTCGAGATATCATGTGATGCATCTGGCGTAGGAATAGGCGAAGTGCTTTGCCAAGAGAGCCACCCCGTGGCTTATTTCAGCGAGAAGCTTTCTGATGCAAAGCTTCGTTACTCCACCTATGATAAGGAGTTTTATGCCGTGATCCAAGCCCTCAAACACTGGAGACATTATCTCTTACCCCAAGAGTTTGTCTTATACTCAGACCACGAGGCTCTGAAATTCCTTACCTCTCAGAAGGGCTTAAACCCTAGGCATGGTCGGTGGGTAGAATTCCTCCAGTCTTTTACATTTGTCCTAAACTATAAGGCTGGAAAAGAAAATAATGTGGCCGACGCCTTGAGTCGAAGGGTCTCCCTTCTTTCCACTGTTCGAGTATAGGTCACCGGATTTTACCGCATGAAGGAACTCTATGGAGAGTGTCCTGATTTTGGCCCTGCCTACTCTACTCTGTCTGCTGGACCTTCGATAGCCTTCTTTGACTATCTACTCCATGATGGTTTTCTATTTCGAGGGCAGCAACTCTGTGTCCCGATGACTTCTGTTCGGGACTTCCTGATTTGGGAAATGCATGCTGGAGGTCTTGCTGGTCACTTTGGCCGCAACAAGACCATCCATTCTGTGGAGGAGCACTTCTATTAGCTTGGCCTGAAGAGAGATGTGGCCAATATTGTAGCCCAGTGTAGGACATGCACGATGGCCAAACAGGTCAAATAGAACACTGGTCTCTACACTCCTCTCCCCGTTCCTGATCGACCTTGGGTTGATGTGAGCATGGATTTTATCATTGGGTTACCTCGCACTGCTCACAAGCATGATTCCATCTTTGTTGTCGTTGATAGCTTCTCTACGATGGCCTACTTCATTGCATGTTCCAAAACATCTGATGCATCTAGTGTAGCCCATCTGTTCTTTGATGAAGTCGTACGTCTGCATGGTCTCCCCTAAACCATCGTGTCTGACCGAGATGTCCGATTCACTAGTTACTTCTGGAAGACACTTTGACACCTAGTTGGCACCAAACTCAAATTCTCCACTGCCTATCACCCACAAACCGATGGGCAAACATAGGTCGTCAATAGGAGTTTAGGAAACCTTTTGAGGTGTCTTGTAGGGGAACATTCTGGCACTTGGGATATTCTCTTGCCTAAGGCCGAATTTACATACAACAGTTCGGTCAATCGGTCCATATGTATGAGTCCATTTGAGGTCGTGCATGGATACAAATCTAGGACACCTGTGGATCTCATTCCCCTTCCCCTCGAGTCTAGAGTGTCAAAGTCAGCTGAGGAGTTTGCACAACATGTCAAGAGTCTGCACGAGTCGATTAGCAAGCAAATAAACCTCAACAATGAAACTTACAAACGCTTGGCTGATTCACATAGGTGTCACCGTGAATTCCAAGAAGGTTACATGGTTATGGTACGGGTTCGACCCGAACGACTCCCCTCGGGAGCCGTTAAGAAGTTGCAAGCCCGTAGTGATGGACCCTTCCCAATCCTGCGGAAGATTGACTCCAATGCTTATGTTGTAGACTTACCTCTCGAATATGGGATTAGCTCGACCTAGTGGCAGACCTAGTGGGATTACCTCTCGAATGTGGCAGACCTAGTGGCCTACAAGGAACCCACAGCGATTACTAGTGACCCTTTCGAGCCTTCTCCTCCCATTGAGAGTGAGCCCACCCCTGTGCGTCCCACAACCTCGAGAGTACCGCGCGAGCACATTGAGAGGATACTGGATGAGCAGGTGACCACTACACGGAGCATGGTGTACCAGCGCTACCTTGTCCGCTGGCGAGATCGTCCACCTTCTGATGATTCCTGGATCAGCCGGGAAGATCTCCAACGCCTTGATCCAGATCAGCTGGATCACTACCACAGTAGTGTCCCCCCTTACTCGACGGAGTCGAGTTCCAGCCGCACCGGGAGGGTTGGTGAGGACACCGGGTCCACTACCGGGCCCACTACTCGGAGCCAACGCCGCACCGCCCCGACTGCACCGAGCCTATGGCTCGGAGATCCGACTTCCCGAAGACTCGGCTTGTGGCTATGGTAGTATATTACGTATGTATTTTATATGTGTGTATTGCATATACGTATTTGTGTGTGTATTCGTCTTATTAGGCTAGTCAAATAACGTGTGTGTATTTCGTGTAATTTTATTTGATTAGAACCCACAAGTGAAAGTTAGGTGGGTGGGTTTTGTCTTGTTAGGCCAGGGTATAAACACAATAAATAAAAGTGTGAGGGTATGTGTGTAATGGGCTCTCCCTATAAATAGGGGGCTAAGGGGTGTGTTACGTATGATCTTATATGAATGAGAAAAAGTTTGAAAACTAAGGTGTTTTACCTTGTGTTCTTCCCTTCCCTCTTACTCCTTGTGAGTTTGAGTGTCGTCCGGTGTGAGACCGTCCGGCGTGAGGCCGAGCTGCGTGAGGTAGCAAGTTATCTGTTCCCGTCTGTGCCATCAGGAGTTGCCGTCGATCCATTTCCACGTCGCCGCCACGTCAAATTCTTCTTCTTCTTCCCTTACTCAAAGCTAGTCGACAACCTTCTTCTTCTTCCTATGCTCCAAATCGCTGTAGTCCCTCACTCCCCCTGACAGTCGACAGTCTTCTTCTTCTTCCCTTGCTCGCGACGCCGTCATCCCCGGCTCCCTCCGACAACCAAACAATTTTCTTATTCCCCTGCTCGACCCGTCGCTGCTCTCGATTCCCCTTGGTCGCCCGACAATCTTCTTCTTCTTTCCCTACTCGAGTTGATGCAGTCCCCAACTCCCCTTGTCGCCGTCGTCTATGCCATCACTTACATCGCCACCGCCTCTTCCTTTTCTAGCTCGCCGGCAATCTTGACACCGTACCGTATGCACATCGCCGTGATAACTTACTAGCACGTGCGGTACACATCGTGCTAGATTGATGGATAAAACTTTCAATAAGACAACATATTTGATCAGTTTTGAAATTATTGAATTTAAAATTTATGAAAATAAAATTATCAATCTTTAAATCACTGGGTTGAAATATTTGATTTTGATACTAAAAATTAAAATCGATTAAGAATAATGTCAAATGGGTCAACTGGTTTAAACAAATAAGTTTAATAGACACTCTAACCATAAGAAAAACCTTGTAACATAATTTATAATATTTGAAACATACGAAATATGTCATTTTCCGATGTTTTCGCCTCGCCAAACGACCCCCGGTCGATATTTTTAGTCGGGATTTCGGTGGAGGGCAGGCGCCGTTTTCTCGGTCGCTTTTCCCCTCCGTCACAACTCGCAAGGGCTTCTTTCCTTCCGGTAGTAACCAGAGCTCGAAAAGTCTGAGGGTCTCCTCCCCCAACGCGCCACGCCCCTCGACGAGTGAGGCTTCTTCCCCTCCCCTCCACTCCGTGCTCTCTCTCTCACATCGCTCTCAATCTCTCTCCTCATTTCTCAGCGTGCTCTCTCTCCCTCTTCATCTTCTTCCATCTTTGCTGCTGTGCTGAATACAACGTCTCTTTGTTGACACCTGTTTCATTTCCTTCCCTCTGCTCCGCCCTCGATCTAGGGTTCCGGAGTTTTGCACATGCGCCCTCGGTTTAGGGCTCCAGGCAGGGGCGTCCCAGTCTGCCTTTCCCAAGTGCGAAGAGTAGAGCTGTCCATCCTTCCCCAGGTGAGCTGTTCTGATTCCGTGTTCTGTAGTTAGCCTTTCTTTTGCTTCACTAACTCGGTCTCATGGCTCAAATGGGCGTATTACTAGATATGGAGTGTACTTTGTTCCATGTATAGATCCAAAACGGCATGCAAACGTAAGACATCTGTTAGGCTTGCCTTTCGTGAATCTCTGGTTTCGGTTGCTTAGGTATCGGTACCACTTTTGTTCACCTTTTGGCTGAAGAAGAGCGTTTTGGCTTCTGTGAGGATTCATCCTTACTGGCTGAGCTTTGCTCAGTTGGTACCAGGGTTTACGGAGTGCCCCACGTTCGAAGCTGGGTGGGGGCTGGGTTTTGATTTCTTATGAACAGTGCCCTGTCACTATGGCAGGGACCTCAAAAGTAGAAGAAGAAGAAGGTTCATCTTTGACATTTTCATATGTTGTAGGGCTTGGAAGAGGGTTTGGTACCAAAGGTCCTACCAACCACAAAACTTATATTGCTAGTGCGTATGTACTTGCACAGTTCTAGAGGGACATTTACCCTTGGACAGTGGATGCATGGAGTGAACTTGTAAAGTGCAGAATATCTTGCTTCATGAAGCAATTTTTTTTTGACTTTGTGGAACAAAAAAAGTTACAAATGAAGATTCAAGCATTTCATGCCTTTCCATTCATGATCTGGGAGTATAGTTGGCTAGGCCCTCTTCATTTATGCTTGCTAGCCTATTAGTTAAGTTTCCCAGTCTGATCTTTGTTATCTTTGACAAGAGTGAGCCATTAAGAAACATTGTTCTCATGGAAGTTTCAAGACGAAAGTGATGTCTTGAGAAATTGTTGTACATGGTTATATCACAAACATTGTGGAATTAAAAATTGGCTTATTGTAACTGGATAGGCTGGATTGCTTGCGAAACGGTCAATTTGGATGGAAAGTTGGAAACCACTGAAATTGTATTTGGAACATCCAAATGGAGTTGTTATCGTTTTCCACGAAAAATGTTTTTCATTTTGAATAAGTTGAATTAGTCAAACTAGAAAGGTCCAACAATCAGCAAAAGTCAACGCTGTTGGCTGATCCCATTTTAGATTTCTCACTAAAAACTAATTGGTACTGAAAACCATGTATTTGCCAAGGGGTATTCTTATTTTTACCATCTAATTTACATGATGTTTATTTATGTGGCCTATGAATTTAAATTTTAAATCATTTGGGAAGGAAATGAGAAAAATAGTGACAAAAAGTCGAAGGGATCATTGTTGATATAAAATTTCTTCATAAAAAAAAGGAAAGGGAAAATAAAGTTAAACTGGAATGAATTACTTGTCCTTCCTCTTCTTTTCTTCTTTTGTTCCTCTTATTGCAGATGTCATGCTAACAAATCATGGAATTGCTAGGTTTGAATAGAAAAATGAATGGAATCACTTTGGGCTTCCTATGGTCCCATTCAGACAAAGGTTTTTGCAGGACAATGAGCAGTTTGATATCAAAATGACCAAAGATTGTTGTCTGAAGAGGAAAGGATGGACTCAGCTTAAGATAGGCTACGAGGAATGGTCTTTTAAAGAGGAGATTAAATGGAAACTAAGAGCTAAGGAACAAGGGCTTAAGAAGGGGATAACAACACAGCATACTTCCATGCTATGGCCTTGGTCAAGAGGAGGCTTTTGGGCATCCACAAATTGAAAAATGGGGATAATTACATTCAGAATGAGGCAGACATCCAGCAGGCCATTCTTAGCCATTATGAGGCTCTTTTCAAAGAAGAAGAAGATTGGAGACCGGGGATCTCTAGTGAGGGTTTCAGCAAAATCACAAAATCTGAAGAATTGAACCTGATCAAACCCTTCTCTGAGGAGGAGATCAGAAGCTCTATCTTCAACATGGACCCCAACAAATCCCCTGGGCCTGATGGTTTCTCTATGGGTTTTTATCAACACTTCTGGGTAGTGGTGAAGGGAGATATTATGAATGCAGTCCTTCAATTTCAGGAAAATCCGACCGCCATTAAATATTTCAACTTCACCCATGTTGTACTTATTCCCAAGAAAGATAATGCTGAAACCATAAACGATTATCATCCAATCAGTTTGCTGAATGGAACCTTCAAAATTATCACAATGGCGCTGGTCAACAGCCTGAAAGCTGTCATTAACAAACTTATAGACACCAACCAGTCAGTCTTCATCTCGGGTATGTTTATCTTGGACAATTTCATGGCTGCTTATGAATGCTTGCATGAACAGAAGGTTAAAAGGAAACAGTGTGTGTTGTTTAAGCTAGACTATGAAAAGGCTTATGATAGAATAGGTTGGGTCTGCTTGCTTCATGTTCTTCAGTGCATGGGATTCGAGAACCAGTGGATACGATGGATTGTTGTCTCCAGACTGGCAAGTTCTCTATTTTAGTGAATGGGACTTCTCAAGGTTTCTTTGGTTGCTCTAGAGGCTTGAGGCAAGGGGACCCTCTCTCCCCCTTACTTTGTGTCATTGTCGGGCAAGTATTGAGCTGTATGTTGAAGAAAGCAAGGGCTGCAGGATTAATTTCAGGGGCCTTTATAGGGAATGCTATGGAGGACATTACTCACCTGCAGTTCGAACTGCAGATGATACTATACTCTTCGCCTCACCGGATTTTGAAAAACTTATCAATCTTAGGATCTTGCTAAGGTTGCTAGAGGCTGTGACTAGTCTCAAAATTAATTTTCAGAAAAGTGAAATTGTAGGCATCAACATATAGGAAGCTGAAAAACATCTTATTGCTCAGATTTTAGGGGCCAAATGGGGTAATTTCCCTATTACATATCTTGGGTAACCTCTTACTTGTGGCAACCTTAAGTCTTCAGACTGGAATGTTATCATTAATTGAGTTGATGACTGCATTGCAACATGGAAAGGGAATCTTCTTTCAGCTGGAGGTAGATGGGTCCTATGCAAATATGTGCTTCCCAATCTTGCTATCTACTTCTTGTCTATTTTCAAGCCCCCCAAAATTGTATGCACCAGGTTGGAATCATTGAGAGCAGTATTCTTTTGGAGACGAAAAGGGCCGGGAGAGAAGGGAGTGCATCCTATAGCTTGGAAGTATGTGTGCAGACCCAAAGAACAAGGTGGAGTAGGTTTAACACCAATCAAAACAGCCGATCAGGTCTTGCTTTTGAAATGGTTGTGGAGAGTGGACTTGGATGACCCATCCTTATGGAGAAGCATTTTTGTCAACAAATACTTAGGAGGTGGGGAAGGATGGGCATTGGATGCACCTATTAGTCATCAAATGTCCAGCATTTGGAAGAACATATTGAGGTTTAGGGACTTTTACAAAGGCTCTTCTATCATTTGTGTAGGAGATGGAAGCAAGTCTAGGTTTTGGGAAGATTCTTGGCTCTTGAATAACCCTCTCAAAGAAACATTTCCCAACCTGTTTGCTCTTGCTAGTAGGCTGGGTGTTAAGGTTTGTGAGGGCTGGTCGGATCGAGAGAACAGTCTGGGATGGAACATCCAGTTTAGAAGAAACTTTTTTGAAGCAGAGTGGCAAGAATATCTTCAGTTTTTCAACCTGCTGGCAGAAATTAGCCTCGGAATCTAGAGAGTCAAGGGTTTGGAAATGGGAGAAATCAGGAAAATTTACTGCTAGCTCTGCTACCTTTATTTTGATTCATGGAGGGCGGAAAGTTCCATGGCACAAACAAGTGTGGAATATCAAACTTTTCATCAAAATCAGGATCTTCTTCTGGAAAGTGGTTTGGAGAAGAATTTCTACTGTTGATAGGGTCCAAAAAAGCAAACACGATATTAGGACTTCATGTATTTTCTGTGGTTGTTTTAAAGAGACCTTGGACCTCCTTTTCTTCAACTGTGGCATCATTCGGACAGTATGGGCCCAATTCTTCAGAATAACAGACTGGTGCACAGATTGGAGGCTTATTAACACTTTTGATGAAGAAAAGGACCTATGGGGTATGTGCTTCTCAGCCATGTTTTGGGCCATCTGGAGGGAAAGGAATAGTAGAATCTTTAAAGAGGAATTCAAGCACCCATCTATGATCATCCAGAGCTGCATCAGTCCATCTTGATGGACTGATGGACTGGTACTTCACAGTGAAAGGGATTTCTTGGCACCACTCAAAGCTTCTTGGCAAATTATTTGGGTGGAAACTTTGTACCTTGTAATTTTCTCTTTTCTGTGGGGTGGGGTTTGAGGGCTGTTCTACCCTCTTGGTAGAACTTGTGTACTTTTTTGTTATCCATTGGAGCTTTTTCTTCAATGAAATGTGGTTTATACCACCTTCCAAAAAAACATATACAAGGAAGGTATCCAAAATACCCTCATCTAGGAAGAGAATTACAGAGTACTACCATTCAAATAGTGGGTGGTCCTGCTTTTGATCAGGACCATCATCTTGGGTCTCTTAGGCCTGTTTGAGGATCTGCTGATATCGATTCAATTCTTCTTCTTTGCCTGATTGCATGAAACTACAATCTGACACACACCCTTGATGGAGAGGATACTCGTGGGGGCTTCCTAACTCCTCCATGTCCATGATGATGGCAAACATGTATAGGACATCCTTTGAAGCGGGGGAGCAAGACAACACCCAGAGGAGCATAGGGCTCGCCAGAAATAGGCTTTCCGTTGCCATGTTACTGGCAACAATGGGATCAAACATGGGCCAACACTGATCCGCTATGGTCTGCTCCTAGAAGATGTATGCAGGAGAAAGCTAGGATTTTGTCCAACCTGCAAGACTCCACAGCAGATGAGATAACAAAGATGCTTGGGAGCCCAAGTAGGAGATGAGAAAGCGTTCATATTGGGCGGGCCTCGGGGGTGCATTGGATCCTCACAAGGTGTGATGCTCAAGGTTTCCTTGCTCTCTGCTGGCAGGGACCTCTCATGTGGGGGTGGGTTGCTACCTAGAGCTGGATGGAGAAGAGGAAGGGTAGGAGGAAGTGGAAGAGGCAGAGGAGGGTGCTTGGGTGAGTGATGATGCCCAAGGCAGGGGTAACTTGAATAGGGAGGAAATATGGGGGATTTGTGTGGTGTGGATAAAATAGCAGGGGATCAACGGGGGGCTATAATGGAGAAAGTGGGGGTGTCCTTTGTCCCGATGGAAAATGAGATTGAAGAGGGTTGTTTTTGAAATTAAAAAGAGATGCATGAAAGTGTGGCAAGAAGTGGTAAGTGGGAAATTCATTCAAAGGTTTGAGGGACGAAAGTTATACAGGGGAGGCCTATGAAGAGATGGGGGGATGAAGCCAGTGAAGGGGGTAATGTGAAGAGACGGGAGGAAGCTAGGGAAAGGGTAACCTTCTCCTTCATGGAATGTGAGGAGCATCTGTTACAGGGAAAAAAAAGGAGGGCAATGAAGAAAGTGGTCATGTGTCATAGGGTGGATGCTTTGTGTATCCAAGAGACAAAGTGTGAGGGGATGGTGCCGACATTTTAAGGGAGTTTGCGGGATAGTTGGTGTATCAGGCTTTATAAAGGGATGGCTTCCCTTTCTAATGGGAGAGCAAGCGGCATTATGACTTTATGGTATGAGTGCATGGTGGAGGAAATTGAGGAGCTCAGGAGACTGGAAACATATGCTATCTTTCTCAGTTTTGGTAATGTGGATGGCGGTTTTGTATGGGATCTTTCTGCCATTTATGGTCTGCAATCCATAGGGGAAAAGAAAGAGCTGTGGGAGGACTCTCTTGGGTCGGTCTCCTAGTCTTTTGACTCCCACCTATCGAGAGGTACCTGGGTACCGACCTTCAGGAGGAATCTCAGACTGGAGGAGGCGGAGCAATTGGAGGACCTGCTTACCTTCCTCTGGGACTTTTCTCCTCAGGTAGATGCACGGGGCGAGTGGACTTGGAGATGGGGGACGGATGGTGCTTTCTCAGTCAGATTAACTTACTCTTTCATCTTCGATGGAGGGGTACGCCACTGTCTAGCATCGTAGATCTAGCAACCTAGAAGTCCATTGAAGGTGAAGATTCTTACTTGGAGGATCTCCCACGGTAGGTTGCCTACCTGGGATAGGCTTCTCTCGTTCCTCCCGGACATCTATGCAGGTGGCTGCCTTTGTGGTGAAGAGGATGTGACCATGGATCACCTGTTCGTAGGTTGCACCTTTTCGTAGAGGGTGTGGGAGGAGCTGGGTAGGACACAATGCGTCATCGGCCGTCAGAGTCAAGTGCATCAACTTATCGAGGGCTTGGGGAGGGCATTGAACATCAGAGGGGGCAGAGTTGTATGGTGGTTGATCCTACATGCCACCTTGTGGTCTTTGTTGGGGGGGGGAACAGATCAATAGGGTGTTCAGAAGCGAAGCTATTGGCGGAGGAGACTCTGGTTTTGTTCATTTGTGATAGAGTGAGGGAGTGGGCGTAACTCCTATGTAATGTGAACTCCCAAATCTCACCACTTTTTTCTTTGTTGGGGGGATAGAGAGGGCAAGACTAGCTTGGTGTGGCCCTTGCTTGTACAGGGATTTTTTGGGAGCTTACTGACCATATTTGTACATCCCTTTTCTTTTAATACAATGGTGGTACAACCCACTTTCCAAAAAAAAAAGTTGTGGGAGGACTTGATCATGTATCATCATTAGTCTGTTGGCCCTGGTGGGTGTGTGGGTGGGTGTGTGTGGGTGGGTGTGTGTGGGTGTGGGGGGTGGGTGGGTGGGTGTGTGTGTGAAAGGGTGCGGGGGGATGGAGATCGGCCTTTATCAATGAGGCTACTATAATCAATGTTATGCCTTAATGCTTTTTACACTTTACTCAAGGCTGGGTAGGTTATTAATGGCTGTGGATTGGGAAGGCCACTTTCCTTCCTTGGAGTGCTTTGCTTGGCAAGACTAGTGCCAAACAATAAACCAATTTTGCTAAAAAATAACGTGAGGTGCAGAAGATTGCCTAGGTTAAAAGGTTCGAGAGATATTGGCCATGGGAGGTGGACAAACCTCTTACACATTGTTATCATGGTCGGGGATATGCTTCTCAATTAGAACTCTTCTATGGCTAGAGTAGTAACACACTTGACGAAGCTGGCTATAAGCATTCAAGGTGGGGTGGAGGGGTGCAGGGCGTCAAAATATTTCCAAGCTAAGTGGCAACGGGTTGAGGGCTGGTATACTGCTGAAGAGGCTGATCTACTTGATGAGAACAATTGACAACTCAGAGATAGATTGAAGAATGCTACTAGGAGATCCTCCTCAAGGAGGAGATCTGCTGATATTAGAGGTCTAGGGAAAGATGGGTTAAGGAGGGAGACAGAAATATGACTTACTTTTAGAGGGTTCCTTCAGGCAGAAGATTAAACTCCATTAGAAGAATTAGTGATGGGGGTGACATTCTTTCACGGGAGAGAGATATCCATCACCAACTGATGACATTTTATTTCAGGTTATTCACAGATGGAGACAGATGCTATCCATTTATTACCGATGGGCTTTGTCTCCAGTTCTCTTAGAGCTTTCAAGGTCTTTGTCCAAAGATGAGGTAGAAGGATCCGTATTTGCTCTAACAGGTGATAAAGCTCTTGAACCAGATGGATTTCCATTGCTATTCTTCCAACATTGCTGGGATGTTATCAAATATGACATCTTCGAGACGATGTTGGAATTGCTATTCTTCCAACATTGCTGGGATGTTATCAAATATGACATCTTCGAGACAATGTTGGAATTTCAGGAAAGAGAGGGGACATTTGAGAGGTATCGATAAGAATTTTCTAGTGCAGATTCCTAAGAAGGAGGACGGTAGTTTAGAACTTTAGACCCAATACTCTCTTCCATGAATTTTGTAAGATCATCACTAAAGTGTTTGCTTTGAGGATAGGGAAGGTGATGGATAGACTCATCAATTGTAATTGCAGAGCTTTCATCAAGCAAGAGATATCTAGGAAATTTTTTGATGGCCCGCAAATGTTTGTATTCTATGAACGCAGAAAGAAGCGACTGGTTGTTAAGCTGGACCTTGGGAAGGCTTCTGATCTTGTTAGATAGGTCATAGGATAGTCTGTTTTGATGGGGTTTGGATATAGATGGTTGGTTAGATAAGATCTTGCTTTACTTAGGCTACACGTGATGTTAATGGGAAGCCTTCGACCTATTTCCATGGTCGGCGGCTTCTCTTTGTTCTGGTGTTGAGTAGAATATGACAGAGGGATGAGGAGCTCAGGCATCGATTAGGTGATCTGAACTCATCCGGGGGTGGGGGTACATTTCTTACTTGCAGAATGCTGTCGATATTCTCTTTGCCTCTGATGAGTAGCAGTGTCAATGGATCGGATCCGGGTCGGATCCTTTAAGATCCGAACCCGAATTCGATAGTCTAAGATCCAGACCTGAATCAGATCCGAAATAACATGTTAGTTTCGGATTCAAATTAGATCCGAATCCGAATTTAAGAGCGACGAGCTGAACCCCAACCTGGACCCGACAACGATGGCGGTCCTCGCCTCCCTCCCCCTGTCCACCAAGCCCAGGCACCACACCTCCTCCCCTTCCGTCGCCCGCATCATCGTGTTCGCCCCCAGCATCCTCTAGTACACGCCCTCGCTCTGGAGCACCAGGTCGACGGTGGGCACCTCCGCCCCCTCCCGGCCGAACCCCATACTCCTACCGTCGAAGCACGCCCCGAACGGCGCCACGGGCGCCACCTCCACCTTGGTGATCCCCCTCGCGGCGGCCTCCACGCTGAAGGCCTCCGTGACCGCCTGGTAGATGGATGTCTCCAGCGCGGTGTAGGGAACCACTGTGCTGATCTTGGTCCCTCCTACGCCGGTCTCTTTGTTGATGGAGAGCAGGGTGGCGTTGAGGGGCACCGCCTTCCCGTTGACGTTGATGGAGGTGACCCCGATGAAGTACTCGTACGACGGCTCCCCCGTCTTCAATGGGAATAAGTGCCTCCAGGTTAGTTAGTTTTTTACCCTTTCCCTTCTTTTGTTGTTGTTCTTTTTGTCTTGAATGCTTGTATCTTTAAAGTTGTAATGAACTACGGTCTATGCCCATCTTCCAAAGAGAAAATAGAGGCAAAGCTCTCACTGCCAACCGGTGCCCAGAGAAGAAAACAAAGAAATTTCAGACCAGAGGTTGCAGATATGTGCAATGGAAAACAAAAACATATTGAACAGGAAAAAGTGTAACTTGAAAAGACTTGTGGGAGTTGGAAGGACAGGAAGAAGGGGGAGAGAGAAGGGAAGGGAAGTGAAAATCTCGTATAAACGGACGGCGTTTGGATGCTTCATCAGCTTCAACGTCTCAATCTCCCTCTTTATCTGTACTTCATCATGAAACAAACAAAGAAAAACAGGGAACAGAAAGATTTCAGGGACGAATGGAATCCTTTTCAATAAATAATGAAGAAAAAAATAGAAGCGAAGTACTGGTGGTGTATTATTCCCACAAGACCCGAAAGTCCGTTTCGATGATTCTTAAAATCCAGTAGCGCATCTCTCCCTACACTTCCTGGGTTTTCTACCAGTAAAATCCCAACTGCGTCTTAGGATGGGAGGAAAATTAAGAAAGGAGGTCTAAAGTTTTGGATTTTGAGGATAACGGAGGGGAAATAAGCATTCTGGGAAGTAGGAGGAGATGTAGCCCGGGTGTTGGCAGCAAATTTTGCTTTGCAAAAATACCTCCGCTTTTATTTAGTTGAAGCAGAAATGGGCTAACTTGGAGATGGAAGACCCGTACGGGGTCGGAGGGACCCGTACGGGGTCGCCCTCACCCGGACGGGTCCGCCCGAGGTGGGCAAACCCGCACGGGGCCGCCCTTGGGCGGGCGGACCCGTCCGGGGTCCGCGACCCCGGGAGGGACCCACCAGGGGTCTGCGACCCCGGGCAGGTCCTGCCCGGGGGGTCGCGACCCCGGGAGGTCCCCCCGGGGGGTCGCGACCCCGGGCAGGTCCCCCCCGGGGGCCGCGACCCAGGGCAGGTCCCCCCCGGGAGCGCGCGACCCCGGGGAGGTTCCCCCCGGGAGCGCGCGACCCCGGGGAGGTCCCCCCGGGGGTCCGCGACCCCGGGCAGGTCCCCGGGGGGTCGCGACCCCGGGGAGGTCCCCCCCGGAGAACTGCGACCCCGGGTGGGTTCCCCCCGGGCGTCCGCGACCCCGGGACGGTCCAGGACCGTCCCGGGGACTCTCCACCCCTGGGAGGTTCCTCTACCGCGCACGCAAATCAAAATATGACCTCCCCGGGGTCATTTTCATCCCGTTGGACCCGTACGGGGTCGAACACTCCCGGGGAGGTTCCCCACTTCTATAAATAGACCCCTGGAGGTCCAGAAGGGGGGGGGGGAAGCTCTACTACACTCAACAACCTACGGTAGACACTCGGAGCGTTTTGTTCGTTTGTTCGTTTGTCTTGGCCCGCGAGGGGTAAGTCCCCGGGTTTTGTGTAGGTGCCCCTATGAGGGTATATTTGTAATTTTGCCCCTCAGTGGGCCGTGTTGTTGTTTCTGGCAACACACAAAAAGAAGAGAAGAAGGAGAGACGACTACTACAAGCAGCAACCTACGGAAGACGCTTGGAGCATTTTGTTCGTTTGTCTTGGCCTGTGAGGGGTGAGTCCCCGGGTCTTGTATTTATGCCCCTACGGGGTATATTTATGGTTATGCCCCCCAGTGGGCCATGTTTGTAGTTATGCCCGTCAGCGGGCCACGTTTGTAAGTCTTTACGTCTCGGGACGACTAAGTCTTGTATTTTTGCCCTTATAATGGCGAAATTACAAAAATATCCTTCCCGGGATGGTAAAAGACCGAAGTCCTGTAATTTGCAGTTATGCCCTGCAATCTTTTGTAATTGGGACTACGTCCCCATCTCCCGCTCCAAGGCGGACGTTTGTACAGTCGACAACTCGCCGACAACCCTTGTACTCACATGGAATTATAAAAGCATTCAGCATGTTTTATATGTAACCTCGGGTGGGAAAATTATAAGAAAACCCCCCGACTTTGGAGAATTGCGTATATACCCCTCCTTCGATCAGTTTGACAGAGCTATGCTTTCTATGAAACCCTTTGTCATTCCTTCGGTCCGGAAGTGTTGTCAGCTTAGTCCAGCACTCGGGTATCATATCAAACCTAGGTTTAGGGTCTGGTAAAATTACCAAAATACCCCTGTAACCTAAACATGGCCTCAGAGCCCTCGAAACCCTCCAGAAAGAGCCTCAATGCCTTGGGGAGTTAGAGATCCAGTTTCACTTCCACAACAGCCCAGAAAATTTCATAAATGTCCCTGGCCTGGAAAATTACCAAAATACCCCTGGGTTGGTAAAATTACCAAAATACCCCCGGGGTCCAGAAAACTTCCCTTGCTTTAAAAATGCCTATGGCTTCCGCATATTTGCGCCTCTATGCCTAAATCTTAGGGTTTTGCTCAGACCTAGCCCTAATCTAGTTGTTTCTATGTGTTGGTGGTAAAATGAGTGGTCATGGAGAGTCTCTCGAGTGAGCTTGCCCTCCACATCAGAACCTCTGTAGAAGTCTTTTGGGACCTCTTTGACAGTTAAACAAAGGTGTTCGGACGTTAGGCCGATGTAAATCAACACTGACTCCGGTCAGTGGGGAAAGGTCCAGCACTCGAACCCAAATCGTCTGATACTATGCGCACCCACGGAACCCTCTCTACGCAGAGGAGTGTTTCTTTTCAAAAAGAACGAAAATCTACCTTTTATCTACGATAAGAGTATTTCTTAGATTTTTTCCGTGTCCAACAGACTGGCACGCCCGGTGGGACTTTTCCCGCTTTTCTTCTTTCTGTCAAAGAAAGTCTCTAAACCTTCTTCAAGGTTCTGATTGCCCCCCTTCCTCTTACAGGACGGGAAGAGGAGGGCACATCTCTCTCTGTTCATTTGAGAGTTCTTTGTGCATCTGCACGCCATTCCGTTCGTGCTACGCACCACCACCACCAACACTTCAACAGCGATGGCTGCCGTTATCTACGGCCCTGAGATCGTCGCCAACCACGCCAAGCTCGGATTCCTGGCGACCCCGCTGGTCTTCGGCGACTTCCCACCTGTCGTCGGCTCGCCCTTCTTCTTGGGCGTGGTACCGGTGGCTGAGGCCAGTTCAGCCAGGCTTCCAACAGCTGTCAAGGGCGTCAAGCCTTCGGCTCCAACAACTGGCCGGGTCAGTCCGGTCAAGAAGACCATCACTGAGGGTGTTAGGCCCTCTGTTGCTTCGACTGGCCGGGTCCGCCCGGTCAAGAAGACAGCTGTTGGAGGTGTCAAGCCTTCGGCCCCTTCAACTGGCCGGGTTAGTCCGGTCGACAAAACAACTATCGGGGGCGTCAGGCCCTCGGCCCCTTCAACTGGTCGGGTCCGTCCGGTCAAGAAGACAACTGTTGGAGGCGCCAGGCCTTCGACTTCAATTGCTGGCCGGGTCAGTCTGGTCCAGAAGCCAACTATTGAAGGAGGCAAGCTCTCCGCCATTCCCGGTCGGGCTCGCCCGGCCAACAAGCCAGCCGTCGGGGGTGCCAGGCCCTCGGCTTCGACAATTGGTCGAGTCTGTTCGGCCAACAAGCTAGCTTCTGAAGGCGTCAGGCCTTCGGTTTCGTCGATTGGTCGGGTTCACCTGGCCAAGAAGTCAATCACTGGGGGTGTCAGACCCTCTGTTGCAACAGCCGGCCGGGTTCGCTCGGTCAACAACGCGACTGTCGGGGGCGTCAGGCCCTTGGCTACATCAACCGGCCGGGTCCATCCGGTCAATTCGCCAATTGTTAAGGGTGTCAAGCCCTTCATCCCAACAACCAGCCGAGTTCCATTGGCTGCTCCGTCAATGGCCGAAGGTGTCAGGCCTTCTGTCCCAGCTGTTGGCCGAGTCTTCTTGGTCAATCAAATCACTGCCGGCGCCGCCCCTGCTCAACGGGGACAACGTCGCCGCCGCAATGGCGTCAAACCTACTGCAGCTACCCTTAGAGGTGCTGTACCTGCTCAACGGGGACAACGTCGCCGCCGCAATGGCGCCAAACCTACTGCAGCTACCCTTAGAGGTGCTGTACCTGCTCAACGGGGGCAACGTCGCCGTCGTCAGGAGGACGCCATGCCTACCACGGATGCCACCACTGCCTCCCCTACTCAATGGGGGCAACGCCGAAGCCGCAAGGGTGCAAGGCCCGAAGCGGCTGTCTCGCGCTCCGGCAAGACTGTGATTGTCGGAGACATCCGCATCCGGCTCGATGGAGGTGAGCCGATTATGTCACGGGATCGTCATGTCCCGACTATCTCTACCTCCAACCGCTTCGAGCCCCTCCGGCAAGTCCGGGAGAAAGGAGCGAAGAAGGAGAAGTCTGCCGTATCTACGGCAACTCCGTGCGTTTTGCAAAGGCCCAGGCCACGAGCTCCCCGTCCAAGGACAGGGGGCAACCCAACTGAGGAGCATCAGCTCCATTTGAAGAAGATCTGGGTCACCAAAGAGGAGGCCCGAATTATAAGGCGCGCGAGGGCGGAGGAGCCTTTTCGCATGTCGGATCTTCGACGAGTGCGGAGTCCGACAATCACTGAGGCCTCAGTTTCTCCGCAATTTACAAATCAGCCCCTACGGGGGCAGAAGCGCCGCGGAGCTGGCAAGAAGGTGCGGCCGACTTCGCCGTGGGCCAGTTCCACGCACACGGAGGAGGATCGCTCACCTCAAGCAGTCACATCCCGAATGTCTGTCTTCGACAGACTTGGGAGGCCGCCCAAGTCGGAGCGACAACCGCCCAAGAAAAAGCGGGTGGTCCAGGTGACCGATGACACTGTCAAAGTGTTCACCTGTTACGCCACCTCCGACGAAAAACAGCCTGAAGGCACCTCGGGGGAACTCAATCAACCTCTTCAATATACGAGGAGGTCAAGGTCCGGGTCCCGGGGCCTGGCACAAATTCAACAGGTGCCGGCCGCCGGTACCTCTCAGCCTGAGCCGGCGCGGCAAGAAGAACGCCAGGAAGACGTCCACAGTATTGATGGGGACAGTCACTCCAGGCGCGAAGAAGAGCTGGGGGAGGAACCACGGGCCCCCACGCTGGACTAGCTCCAACGGGAAAACCAAGAGCTCAAGAACCTGCTACAGTCGCTTTTACGCGAAAAGGAGGTTCCTTCCCCGCCTCAGGCGGCACCGGCTGGAGTGGATCAGCATCCTTCTCCCATCCTGGCAGCAGCCAATGCCTCTGTCACCGCTGCAAGACTCCCACTGGCAGTGGACTTCGAAGTCCCGCCGCATGAAGCCAATGCGCGGTCATCTGCTACTCCTGCCGCAGAAAGCCTTATGGCGCAGAAGCAGATGATTGAGCGTATCGTGGAAGCGAAGTTCGCTCAGCATGGCGAGGGTGTGGCTACCGTTGATTTGTACAGCGTGCCATATCCCCTCCATCATCAATTCAAGAAGCTTCCACCTGATTGCCCGAAGGCCCCGAAACTTCAGAAGTTCAACGGGCAGGGCTCTCCGCATGAACACCTGGCCTATTACATGACGGCCATGGGTGAATTAGCCTTGGAAGAGGCATACTTGCTGCGGTATTTTGCCACGTCTTTGACCGGCACCGCCTTCCAATGGTATTCAAGGTTAAAGCCCAACTCAGTATCTGATTGGGCTGATATGCAGAAGAGGTTTGTCGACCGTTTCCAAATAGTCGAGCGCAAAGTCTCCTTAGCAGAGCTTTGTTCCCTTCGACAGAAGAAGGGCGAAACAGCATTGGACTTCATCAAGCGATGGAGGGACGTCAGCATGCGCTGCGATAACCCTCCGACGCCTGAAGATGCAATCACTATCTGCCGCAGGGGTCTCTCGGCAGAAGTTAGTGAAAAGCTTCTGGGCTCCAATATCAGAGGCTTCGACCAACTCAACACGGTGGTGGCGGAGATTGAGATGTTCTTCGCTGATCACCCTGTACAAACCTCTACAAAAGGCAAACCCTCCAAAGACCGTCTGGCTAGCGGTAAGGAGGTGAATGCCGTGGACTTCTCCCCAACGAATGGAGATAAAGGGGAAGGAAAGTCCAAAGGGAAAGGCAAGAAGTCTGGTGATAAGACAAATGTGTCTTTCTTAGCGGAGAACATGAAGACGCCTTATTCCTTCAGAAAGGAGCATACTAAGATGCTCTTTGATCTATGTATGAAGGAGCAGCTCGTCACTCTGCCGGACCCGCGGAAGCCCGCGGAAGTGGATAAGACAGATGATCCAACCTATTGTGTGTATCACCGAAGGTTGGGTCACACCATCGGGGATTGCTATGTTTTCAAGAATATAGCAGAAGAGCTCATTCAAAAGGGCCTGGTAAATATGCTGGGCCATGCAGTCGACCCACCC